>OY720024.1:11476046-12169634 GCA_963082485.1 Eudonia mercurella
AGGGGGCAATTGCTTGTCAACTTCCTCGAGAAAGAGGGGTTGTTCTTAATGAACTCCTTCTTTAAGAAACAGCCTCAAAGGAAGTGGACATGGCAAAGTCCCGACACTGTGACCAAAAATGAGATCGACTTCATCATGACGGATAGCAAGCACATATTCAGAGATGTCTCCGTGATCAACAGGTTCAATACCGGATCTGATCACCGACTCCTCCGAGGCTCTCTGAATAGCAACTTGAAGCTTGAAAGAAACCGTCTGATGAAGTCCACGCTCCGTCCTAACCCAATCCAAATCCATCCGGCGGACGCCGAGAAATTCCAGCAGCTTCTCGGGGACAGATTTGTTGAATTGAAAACCCACCGATGACGCTAACGAGACCCTACACAATCTGGTCGAAACGTTGAGGGCATTAAGTTCTGCAAAACAGCGTACTGGCAAGAAATCCAAACTATCGGCTGAGACTCTCGGGCTGGTGACAAGAAGACAGGAAACCACCCAAGCGACTTCGTCGGAGAGGTCAGACCTGAACAAGCAAATTGCGAAGATGGTACGGCGCGACCTTCGGAGCTCCAACACACGCCTCATTGAAGAGGCGATAAAGCGAAACTGAGGGTCCAAAGTATTCACTCAGCAGCTTGGCATGAGCCACCTGACAATGCTTAAAACGCACGACGGGAGGACCGTATTGTCGAAGTCGGAGATCTCCGCCGAGATAGAGGATTTCTATGGCCGACTATACGCTGCACATGCCCCTCGTTCCCGACGAGACGACTACGATTCCAGAGCCACCCTGACACGCCACTACACCGACGAACTGCCAGACATCAGTCAAGACGAGATCGTGTTAGCTCTGAGACAGCTTAAAAATGGAAAATTTTGTTATACAGGAATTGCAGAAGCTCTTCAACGCTGTCCTTCACAGTGAGAGAACTCCAAAGGCGTGGAGCGGGAGCTTGGTGGTGCTGTTTTTTAAGAAGGGAGATAAAACTCTTTTTAAAATTTTCAGACCCATCTCGCTCCTGAGTCATGTCTATAAGCTTTTCTCACGAGTGGCCACGAGTCGTCTCGTCGAAGAGACTCGACGAGTTTCAGCCACCGGAACAGGCCGGGTTTCGCGGAGGATATGGTACCATAGACCAAATTCACTCAGTGAGGCAGATTATACAGAAGTCTGAAGAGTATAATCAGCCCCTGTGTCTGGCTTTCGTGGACTATGAGAAGGCCTTTGACTCTGTCGAAACCTGGGCTGTTCTGGAATCCTTACAGCGATGCCAAGTGGACTATCGTTATATCGAGGTCTTGAGATGTCTTTACGAATCCGCCACCATGAGTGTCCAAGTACAGGGCCAGCAGTCCATCCAATTGCGCAGAGGAGTGAGACAGGGGGATGTCATATCCCCGAAACTGTTCACAAGCGCGTTGGAAGATATGTTTAAGACGCTGAACTGGAAAGGAAAGGGCATTAACATAAACGGTGACTATATCTCACACCTGCGATTCGCTGATGACATAGTTCTAATGGCGGAGTCGCTAGAGGAGCTGAACCGGATGCTGGACGGCCTAGCTTCAGCCTCGCGACACATCGGTCTTGGCATGAATTTGGATAAAACCAAAGTCATGATCAATGGCTACATTGATCCAATACCGGTCGTCGTACCTGGTCACCTTCTTGAAATCGTTTCCGAATACACCTACCTTGGGCAGATTCTGCAATTAGGTAAAAACAATTTTGAGAGGGAGGCCAAGAGGAGGATCCAGCTGGGCTGGGCAGCGTTTGGAAAACTACGCCGAGTCTTCTCGTCATCCATACCGCAATGCTTGAAAACGAAAGTTTTCAATCAGTGCGTCTTACCCGTCATGACTTACGGAGCACGTGGACACTCACGGTAGGGCTGGTCCACCAGTTTAAAGTCGTTCAGCGAGCTATGGAAAGAGCTATGCTCGGAGTTTCTCTGAAGGATAGGATTCGTATTCGTTACGAATCCTATCCTTCAGAGAAACATCCGACAGAGAACCAAAGTCATCGACATAGTTCTAAGAATTAGCAAGTTGAATTGGCAGTGGGCCGGCCATATCTGGCGAAGAACCGCTGGGGTAAACGTGTTCTTGAGTGGAGACCACGACTCGGTAAATGTAGTGTAGACGACCTCCGGCCAGGTGGGATAATGACCTGCGAAAGACTGCAGGCAGATGCTGGATGCGTCAAGCTGAGGACAGGGCGCTATGGCGCTCATTAGGGGAGGCCTATGTCCAGCAATGGACTAGAATAGGCCGATGAAGAATAAGAGCTCAGAAGAACAAAAACACATGAAATAATGTTAAAATTATAAATTGTATGTATAGAAATGACTCTTATTTCACTTACTTAATACAAACTGGAAAAAAGGTAAACTAAAAAAATACAACAAGAATGGTCATAATAACACCATACACATTTACGTTTACGGAAGTTTAAAGCATTTACCTGATGAATCTTCCGAACACGAAAGTAGCAATGTTTTGAATGGATCAAAGGCCACTTTGTACACTGGGCCCGAGTGCCCGTGTAGTGTGCGACAAGTATCTCTGTCCTTTTCCTCCATCATCCTCACCAGAACATCACCTGAAGTGTGAATAAGATATTTATTACTTTGGAATTATGGTAATCGATTGTTTACAGTCATTCGAGTATTTTAGCTATGTTTGGTTAAGTGGTGCATTCCTATGTAATGTGTTACAGCAGCAGAGTTAGAAGAGTGATAATTTTAAAGATTTATTGATATACAGAGCTTTCCTTATTCTTTCTTCTGTCTTTTCAATCTTACTAGGAGTAGCCTTTTAAGGCTTGACTATATCTTCTAGGCATTGCCAGTGCAATGCTGCGTGACAAGAAGCAACGTTATAAAGCTATAGTCGAATTTGCTTATCATAGTAATTTCATGACTTGTAACATTTTTTAAATCTTAGTTCAAGCTTTAGCTTCCCAATGATTTATCGTTAGGATAAGAATACTTAACAACTTGTTTCAACTTACCGGCTTCTCTATCAATGTCAAGTAACTTATCGGTTGATTTCAATCCACGTAGTCTTACCGGAGTTAATGTCCGAACCTAATGAATTGATGAAGAATTAGTGAAGTTTTAAACATAAAATTATAAGACTTAAAACAAAATTATTAAATTTATATAATATCTTATTGAGATAATTAAATGTTTGTTTTGATAAAAGAAAATAAGTTACTTATATTAAATAAAAATACCTTAATACATGAGTTGCTAAAACCAACAGCTAACATTGTAGAATCGTCACAAATGTCAGCACTGATAGCAGAATGGCCGCTATTAAGTAATGTGTAAAAACAAATTGATGGCAAAGTCTCCGGTCCAAGTTGCACTCTCTTTGATGCCTCTCTCAATGCTTTTCCTTTTTCCAGTTTGTCAGTTTCTTTGCTAAACATTGAAAATAAAAAAATGTTAATTCTTATTCAAGTGATATCTTTATGAATAAGTAAAATAATGATAAAAAGTTTACCAGGAGATTATGTTTGCTATATTTCTACTAAATTTTGCCTAGAATACTTTGCGTAATTCATATATTTAATACATACAGTTCTGGTAAGGGAATCCTGTCATTTGGTGGAGCATTCGGGTCAGATTTGGGTTTTTTGACAAAAATGTTATCTTTCTTTGCTTTTTTCTTTTTAGGCTTGTCCGGGGTCTCTTCTGCTTCCTCCTCATCTTCAACTGGCGCAGGAAGAACTTGAATATCAGGTTCTTTCAAAAGCCCATAATAAACTTTGGTTCGATTTTCTATAGAAAAGGGATTACATGAAAAAGGATTACATGAAGTTGTTAAAATATGAAAAAGTACAACGCGTAGCTTACTTGAATCAAAATTCAAATTCAAAATTCAAAATCATTTTATTCAGTTTAGGCTACAAGTAGCTCTTATGAATGTCACTATGCCATCGGTTAGTAAGTCTACTCTGGGCCTCCCGCCCAGAGTAGACTTACTAACCGATGGCATAAGATCTAAGATCTCCCATCTTGTACTGAGAAGAACCGGCAAGAAACTCAGCAAGTGTCCAGCTCTTTTCTCCCTTACAGCGTCAAAAATATTGGAAAATGCCCGATCATAGCAGGACACTTTCCATTACAAATAAACACAAAACATACTTATAGAAGACAACCACAACAAGTAAAAAAAAAAAACAAAAAGAAAATATTCTAGGTTAACAAATTTACATCAGGCAAAAGTTTCAATTTCCACAATGTCATACAGTATTACTACAGCATTCTAGTAAAAGTCAAAAATTGTTTTAGAAGAACAAAGTCAAACTATAGTGAATAATACTAAAAATAAGATAAGTATGCAAGAGCAGACCAGCCTCCACAGGCGGCACCCGTTCACGAGTATGACATATGAATCAGCCATCGCTTCGCTCAACCATATTTTAGGGAACGTAACGACCCGACGCACACGACACAAGAGACACACGAGAGAGCATGACACACTCAAGATACTCTAAATAAAAACTTAATGATATATTTAACTCAACGCTGTTTGTTATCTGTAGGACACTGCTTATAAAGGCTATATATCAGTATAAAAATTATATGAATAAATTTTATTATTGTGAAATAACATGTGCAGGCGAGCAGACTAAGATGACCACACATTCTTATCATTAAGATAATCATTAATTTTATAGTAACCTTTTTTCATTAGCCCTTGTTTTATTTCTGTCTTAAACTTGTGTAGCGGCAGTTCCGTTATAGTGACAGGCACTTTATTGTATATTTTTATACATTTCCCAACAAATGAATTAACGACCTTATTGAGTTTAAGTTTTGGAACGGCAAGTTTGTTTTTATTTCTTGTGTTAAAATTATGGGTATTACTTTTTTTTTTCGAATTTATCTAAGTTTTTATAAACATAAACGATATTTTCATAAATATAATGTGAAGCTACAGTTAAAATATTAATCTGCTTAAATAACTCTCTCAGCGTATCACGGGGTCTAAGGCTATAAATAGCTCGAATGGCTCTTTTCTGTAACACAAAAATGGTTTCAATGTCAGCCGCTGAGCCCCACAATAAAAGACCATATGACATGACGCTGTGAAAGTAACAAAAGTAAACTAATCTTGCCGTTTCTACATCAGTAAGTGACCTTATTTTTCTAACCGCATAGGCAGCCGAGCTAAGTCTTCCTACCAAGGCAGCAATATGAGGACCCCATTGTAATTTGTGATCCAAGGTAATACCCAGGAAAACTGTCGAGTTAACTATTTCATCGTTCATAGTGATACTGGTCGTGAATTTCACACATTTAGTTTTTTTTGCATTAAGCAGCAGGTTATTAGTGGTAAACCAATGTAATATTTGAGAGAGAGTATTACTTACGTCGTCAAATATTGCTCTATGTCTATCAACTTTAAAAATCAATGAGGTATCATCAGCAAATAATACTATCTCACAAAGATCTTCGGTGTAGTAAGGTAGATCATTTACATAAATGAGAAATAAAAGAGGTCCTAATATTGAACCCTGGGGCACCCCCATGAGTAACGGAGCGCCAGAAGAATCGGTACCGTTAATATTAACTTTTTGAACTCTGCCAGTGAGGTATGATTTCAATAAGGTAAGCGAGTTGTCCGAGACACCATAATGTTCCATTTTTAACAATAAAGTCTCGTGATCGACACAGTCGAAAGCTTTCGATAAATCACAAAAGATACCTATCGCATCCTGTTTCTGCTCCCATGCATCGAAAATATGCTTAATGAGAGCAACACCCGCGTCGGTTGTATTTCTACCTTTGGTGAAACCGAATTGTTTGTTATGAACAGTGGTCGGAGTAGGTATATTGATTTTAGATACTTGCGTCATGATATCATAACATGGACATGCATTTCTTCCGGAATGTACCGGAGTTTCCAAAAAATTGGTAAATAGAGTAATAAAATAAAAAACCATATGTAAGCAAACAAAATTGTTTATTGTTAATACAAATAATCATTATTACAGTTTTATTAAAAATAATTATTTTTAATCCTCATCGGTTACAAGTTCTACATTTTGATTTTCTGTCTCTATACAATTAAAATAAATAACTATAATTTTTTCAATATTTTCTAATTTTAAGCTATTTCTTTTAACATCTAAGATCCATTTGTAAGTGGAAAATGATCGTTCAACATCTGTAGATGTCAATGGAGCGAATTTGAAATAAAGTTTCTGATTATTTGCTACGCTTTTTTCAATACTCTCGCTGTATTCTCTAATTGTATCTAAATCTGGATTTCGTTCCATAACTGATTCTATTTTATTTTTTATATTCTCATTATTGCACTCGTTAAGCGTAGCCCTTACTTGATCAAATACTAAAAGTGAATCAGCTAGAGATAAATTTTGTTTTTGTAACTCTTTTAGGGCTAGTAGTATAATAGAGTAATTTTCTTCAATATATTTTAAATCATTTTCTAAATTTTGTTTTTCCAAAATGTTTTTTGCGTTTCGTATGGCTATAGCATCAGAACTGCTCAAGCAGGATAAAACTTCTTTTATTTTATCTAAATGTTGAGCGTAGTAAGATGCTGCCTGTAACCAAGTACCCCATCTGGTAATGACTGGTTGCGGAGGCAACGGTAAGTCAGGATATTTTTCTTTTAAAATGTTTACCCTACTAGGAGCCTTTAAAAATACTTTTTTAACATTTGATATAAGAATATCAACATCGTTGTATTCTGACCTTATCTGCTCACTTACACGATGAAGAGCGTGCGCCAAACATGTCACATGCTTCATTTCAGGTAAGTAATGTTTTAAATTTCGCCCTGCAGATAGCATGTACGCTACACTGTCAGTGCAAAGCATTAAAATATTGTCAACTTTCGCTTCAAAAGTGTTTTGCCATAAATTTTCTAGACATTGCAGTACAAATTGTGTTATTGTTTGTCCATTTACTGCTGTTAGCATTTTACAAGCAATCAAATAAGGCCGGCCTGCACTATTACTAGGATGCAATGGTTTTATTAGGAAATTGACTATGTATCGACCAAAAATGTCTGTTGTCTCATCCAGCGATATCCATAGTTTCTCATTTTTATTAGTTTCATAAATCGAATTGATTTTATTCCTATAAAACTTCTCCAAATAAACTTTTCGTAACTGTGATTCGTCAACCACTTTACGATTGGTACAAACGCAACAACAAGTACTGCACATATATTTCTGAAAAAACTCTTTGAACGCTGGATTTTTCATTTGCGACCAAGGAATATTGCATAGAATCAGGAACTTAATGAGGTCGAAGTAAAATTCCTCTTGCGGTCTCTTAAATTTTCCTTGATGTACAGCGCCTTCAATGTGTTTGGTAATGTTGCCTCTATTCACAGCTTTCAAATGACTTTCACACTTTGTACAGTATATAGTGCCACTAGCGTTATCGTAAAGTAGCTCAGGATAGTGCAATAACCACTTTTGCACTGTTTCAGCCTTGACCTTTGCCATATTTATTTATATCTCACCTAAAACAATGATTTAAATTTACAATATATACATACACAACTGTAAAGTCGATAATGAAATTCTGTTTCATATAAAGTGTTTTTTTTAACTGAAGCGGTGATAGCCCTGCGGTGTGCGTACCGGACTCTCATGCGCTGTGATGATTGCTATAAAGTGATTTTTTTAACTGTTTCCAAGTTCTAAAACCTTCTTAAATAGTGAAAATAATTAAAACTTACCCGTACAAAAACAACTTCAAATGGGCCCAATCCAAGAGTAATAAATCGATGTCCGTAGTTATAAGCCAAATTCGTCGTTTTAAGTAGATTTCAGAAGACAGTAAACAAGCCAGGGTCAAGTCAAGATATTCACAACACATAAAATAAGCGCACTCCACGAACCGAAATAAGTGAGTGAGCCACTTGGTCTGGATGTCGGTGCGAGCGCATTGTTTTCGAACAAACAGTCAATGAGTCATCCTGGATACTTGATTCTAATTGGTCAGATGCGTTGAGCATAGAGATAAGAGGACAAAAGACCCTGTTTGCCGGATGTCGTGTGTTGAAATGAATATTATTATTATATCATTTTATACATGCTTAGGCTTTTACTCCAACACTTTTACTACAACAAGGTTTTTACACACCAGTCATTTTTTACTATTAAATTCTGGTCATCTACGCCACTAGCAGCATAGCGTTGAGAGTATTGATACATTTTTAACTAGTTTCATGTAATAATTTCGATGTTTCGGTATTTTTATCATAATAATCCGGAAACTCGGAGGAGTATCCATATTAACATATACGTTTGATGTCAGTGACCTTAATTCAATATACCTACTCCGACCACTGGTTATGAAGTAACTGGTTATCTGTAAAATGTGACAGCAATTGATTAAAAAGAACTTTTTCAAAAATTTTACTAAGAGCCGGTAGTATGGATATAGGCCGAAAATTAGATGGGTCACTTTTATCGCCTGTTTTAAAAAACGGTATAATTTTACTGCACTTCATTAAATCTGTAAATACACCTTCATCAACGCATTTATTAAATATTATTGCTAGATTAGACGCGATAGAAGATATTATAGATTTTAATATATCAGTGGAGATACCCCAAAGATCCTCAGTCTTTTTTATATTAATTTCCCTAAAAGCTTTTATTATAATATCCGAATCAATATAGTGAAAATTGAATGGAATATTACATATTTTTACACTCGACACAAGAAGAGACTGAGCAAGATTTTTACAAGAATTTAATTTATTTGATGTGATGAGTGGAATTTTTGAGAAAAATGTTTCGAACGCGCCTGCCAATTCCGTATCACCATTGATATAAGCATTATCGACTTTGAGTTCAAGTATACGATCACGAGACCTTACTTTACAAGTTTCTTTATTAATGACGTTCCAAGTGGATTTTATTTTATTTTTTGAATTCACTATCTTTGCCCGAAAGTAGTTAGCCTTTGCTATGGAACAAACTTTTTTGAACATTTTTGAATAATTTTTAACATATTCAATTACACTTGGATTCTTAGAATTTGCCTTTATATTATATAATTGATACAACCTATTTCTACTCTTATAGATGCCAGCTGTGGCCCAATCACTAAATTTAGTTTTAGATTTATCTAATTTGATTAATTTTTGAGTAAAGTTGTTATTAAACTCTTTTTTGATTACAGTAAAATCTCTTTATTCGCGGGGTATATGTTCCATAAATATGCCGCGAATACAGAAACCGTGAATACAGAATGGTAATTTATATGGGTTTATAGGGGATACGTTCCTAGGTGCCAAAATAAAAAACACAAATATGTACTTAATAATATAAGGAGTGTGAAAGCGCATATTTGAATTCTTTGTTTTCGTGTCGAAACGCGTTTCTCAATTTTTTTAGTTGACATTATTAATTACGAAGAACGAAAAGAGCAGTAGAGACGTGTTACTCGATCACAATTTTTGTAACGAATGTGAAAGATAAAACAATAAAATAGGCAAAGCGTTTTTACCAAAGAACGGAACAGCAACATTTAAAAATATACTTTATTCGTTCAGAAATAAGGTTGCTTTCTTCTGTTTGTTTACATTTTCAAAAACGCCGACCGCGGTGTTTGCTGCAAATGCGACAAAGGCGCCTTAGGTCAAAGTGCTCGGCGGTACCATTTGACGGCACTTGCAAAAGATATTGCGTTAAACACCTATTGGAATTTTGTATGAAATTTTAGATCCGCGAATAAAGAAATTTTTTGCCGCGAATAAAGAAATTGGGTTGCATTTTTTTAATCCGCGAATAGTGAAAACGCGAATGACGGAAGCGCGAATAGGGAGCTTTTACTGTATTTCGAATAGATTGTCATATTAGATATTCGCATTAACATTTTTAAATGGTATATGTGACGCTTTCTCGTTTACATTATTTTTAAATCTGTCTAATCGATTAGTGGTCACTGGCCTGTACAAAATATTCTTTGAAGGACGTTCATATTGGTGCTCAAATCTAACTATCTGACCATTGTGATCAGAATTTATAAAATTTATTATTGATTTCTCAATAACATTACAATTAGAAAAAATATTATCTAAACAGGTAGCTGATGTGGCTGTAACTCTTGTAGGTTCATCAAAAAGATTATGTAAGTTAAACGATTTGAGAAGATTAATAAGAAACCTTACAGAGTTTGTGACTCATCTAAAATATTTATATTAAAGTCGCCACATACAACTACCCTCTTTTTACAATTGCATACCTTTTGCAAGGCTTCTTCCATAATGGACTCAAATAAGTGGTAATTACCAGAGGGAGGCCTATATACACAAACAATAACATACTGCTCGAGCTCCGCACAAGATAGTTCAATATTTCGTTCAACTGAGAGAGATACTACGTCTTTACGCTCCTTTGATTGTAATGTATCGTTTAATAATATCAGTGACCCACCTCTTATAGCAGACTCTCTTGTGAACGAACTAATGACTTTATAATTATCAATGCTTACTAACAGTTCGCATTCTTTTAACCAGTGCTCGGTTAAGCATAAGACATTTACATTTTTTTCATTTATATATAATTCTAATTCTAATTCTTTCCCAGAAAAGCCCTGAATGTTTTGATGAATAATGTTTATAAAGGTGGACTTTTCATTTGTCTTAATATTTAAGTCGCAAGAGTTTTCCTCTATTGTCTTAGAGATCAATTTAAATGATTGTAAACAGATTGATTTGGTACAGATTCCAAAGTACAATTAACAATGTCAACATTCTGCCCAATAGGGGCAGATAGGGTAGCCAAATTTTTGGCTGCATATTCAATATAATATGATAGCGATAATGCTATCTGTCTCTTAAGATATTTATTAAGATACAATTTATCTATTGTCAAATATACGCAATTACCAGTTTTAGCAGCTTCACCAAGAAGACCTCCGGCAGTTGCTTTCACTTGAACTAGGGTGCGCCCTAGCCCATCATGGATCTCAATCTGTACATGATTGTTGATGATGTTAATTATTGCTGTGGAATTCTTTTGCTCATGTAGATATCTCATCAATTGAGATGATGCATCCCGTGACATTTGAACAACAAATTTGTTTGTGCTGAAAAAAAATACATTTGTTGGCTTTAAGAGAAAGTTGCATGTCTACAACTGTAAACATATTGATGATAATGGGAAAGAGATAATAAAATTTACCTGTAGATTTCAGCAAGTTCATTTCCTTTAATTTGTTCTTTATTTTTAACAATGGACAGTTTCTTAATATCTTCCTGATAGTATTCTTCTTGTTCAGGGGAGAACTTTTCCAAGAAGTTTGCAGCATGTTCGTTAAGATCATACAGTACGAGAAGTAGGTACATGTGCACAAACACTGGATATAATAATGTGGACAGTTCATGCTGAAATTTGTATAAATTTACAATTGTTTTGATAAATTTTCAATGAAAAACTGTATTTTACAACTTTATGTTAAGTTAATTCAAAATAGTTTTGCATACCTTGTAAAAGTCTAAAGAATTTATGACAAATTTTCTTAGACTATCGTATGCAAATTCATAACTGTTGGGATCACTTTCCGTGTGGTGTGCTGTTAGAATACTAGCAATTTCAACCTCCGGCAAATCCAAATTCTCGTACTCAGCATCTCCTAAGCTTGCTTCCTTTCTCAGTATTTCTTCTGTACCCTGAAAATGATTGTTCATCAATTTTATTCAAAGTAATAAAGTTTTATTAAAATTTAATATTTTATGGCTTAAGGTTTACCTTAAGATTATATTTACGGAGCAGTTGTAGTACAGCTAACAGGGGTGTTGATTTCTCCCCCATCGTTAGCTAATTTCCAAAACTGGAGCCAAAACCAAATTGTTTTACAACAACAGTAACGAAACGAGCTCTGAATATACACTGAACTGACTGTACAGTTACACTGTCCCTACCTGTTTGTCTGTGTCAATACTGTCAATCAATATCACGCACGGGCCGGTAGTCTACAACACAGAACACACATATAAATATTTCAAACGAGTGTCTATGGTTCCCATATGCGACATGACAGTTTTCTCTCTCCCCCGCCCTTCTACAACTTTTGCTTAGCAACGCTTAACTGTCAAATAATATTAAGTCAATAATTCGAATTCAAATATTTTAAGTTATTATTATTGTTGATTAATTTTCGTAACTTATCCTCTCAATTTTTTAAAGCTATGCAAAATGTATAACAATTATGTTGTGCTAGTAGGCGAAAGGATTTCAACTTCTGTAGGTTTATTTCCTAAAAGTGAAAATATTTCGAAAAGTAGTTGAAGTGCAATGAAGTGCAACAACTGTTTAAACCAACCTACGGAAAATAAGTTTTGATTCCACATATTTCCTAAATGGTAAGTTCTTAAATGGTATTTTAAACTTCTTCTTAGTTAGTGTTTAACGCTCGTCATAAATCTTATGTAATGTTAACATTGCAATATTTCGTAATAATATTAATATACGATCAATATTAATATTGATAATTAAGAAAATAAATTTAATTTTCTTTTTATTTTTTTCCGTGATGTCGACAAGCCATGACGGACTGTCATGCCAAAAAAGTGCAGGCGGGTCATTTCGCGAAACATGGAAAAAAACTATTTCTAGTTGATTAGAAATTCTATCTCATTTTTCAGTTACTTTTTTTGTTTAAGCGAGGTTTTAAACATAATTTAACGTAAGGTGACACAGTTACGAACCTTGTGTTCTAAAAACTCATTTTCTAATTTAATTAAAACTGAGTAAAACATCATTACCATCTAAAGAAAATATATGTGCACAAAACTTTCAAAATATATATTTCAATAATTATGATCGCCAAACCCGATTTTTTCAAACGTTTAGTAATCTGTATTTTATCGTAAACAACATAATAAATAGCGTTTATAATTCAGAACAGCATAATAGTCAAAACGATTTTTTCAAAAGTTTGTAACAGAAATTCGTCATTACCATCGCGCTAACGTCAAATTTACTTTCTTGAAAGATCTACGTGATGTATCTTACTTTCCCCGTCCACACCACTCTCCTCAGTCGCTTGCACGAAATGTACCACAGCGCACGTCACGGTGAGTGCTCTTTAAATACTTTTTTTGTTACAAATCATATGTCTAGGAAATGGTTGTCACGTATTTCCATCATTACCGGTAAATACGTTTTCTAGGTAATTATAAATTAAGTATAATTGTTAGCATTAGAACTTATTGTGACTCTCAGGACAAATTCTCAAAAAGGCGGTCACAAAATAGTAGCGCTAAGAATTCACGATTTGTTCAAAAAAAACACTACGTTTGTCATTACCATCATCATCATTACCGTTTGATTTGTGTTGATGGTAATGACGTTATGTTAATGGGAATGATGAATTCAAAGTTTCAAAATTTCTTATTAGTAGCAATTTGTTCTATTTTACCTAAAACGTTGTTTGCTTTCATGCTTTAAAATAACCGAAATACCAGCTGGAAGTTGAATGGGTTTTTTTGTGCGTTATCTTTATTTTAATTTGCTAAAAATATTAAATTATCCGTGCTTGTCTGGATTATAGTATTATAATAGCCAGCTTTTCTTGTCAGCATTCGTAAGTGGTGAATCGACATTATGCGCCAGTGCATCAAAAAAGGCGATTGGCCAGCATCCTGACACTTCTTTTGCATAATTAACAACAAGGTCGCTCTATTTGCTAAAAGTGGACATTGATCCAAACCATGGCTTGGATAGGATATGATGATCTCTAACCACCTTTTGGGGAATAATGGTCGTGGGTTTATGCATACATACTCTAAACATATTTTAACTTTTAAAATACATCATACAAAATAATATTTTATTTCAGGTAGTTGCCGTTTTCAAAAATGAAACTTCAATATTACATAGTACTACATATTGAAACTATTCATCATCAGCTCATTTACGTCCCCACTGCTGGGGCACGAGCCTTCCCTATGGATGGATAGGGAGAACGGGCCATAAACCACCACGCGGGCCCAGTGCGGATTGGTGGTTGTTAACGACTGCTAATGCAGCCGGGACCAACGGCTTAACGTGCCTTACAAAGCACGGAGGAGCTCGAGATAATAATTTTTGGTCACCCATCCGATGACCGGCCTTTGCAAATGTTGCTTAACCTCAGCACTCGCAGACCGGGCGCGTTAACCACTGCGCCATCGAGCTCCACCTACTTACTATTGAAACTATTAGATATGTGAAAAAAGACAGTGCTGAAAAAATTTCCACGAAGGGAATTCGCACCTCATGACATGCCGGGTCAGGTGCACTACCACACTATTTGCGTAAAATTATATGTATATGTAATCATAAATATAGCTTGCCTAATTCTTAACTGATCTTTCAATATTTGTAAAAATATTTAGATCGGATGTTGATGACGTAGTTGTCGACATTGAATAGGGCTTACAGAGTAATGGCTGATTTACACGTTTTAAGTTGTTAAGTAGGTAACTAAATTTAAACTTAATTTTATGTGGCTTATATTTAAGTATATGTCCATACGTATTTAAGTAATTAGTTTGCTTAGTTCACTCAAGACGGACGATCAACCACGTAATGAAGTCGTAAATTCTGTGCTAAATTTGTTATGAAGTCAAAGATGAAATAATTAGGGAAATAACCATACCCAAAAAACTGGGTGAGAAATTGAATAAATAGAAGAGATCAGTATGGCCAAGGATCAAGTGCCACTTTGTTCGAGGAGCTAGCGAATGAAGATTTAATAACAAGTATATTTTAATGCGTCACGCATGGCAGAAGACTCTTTTATTTACTTGATATCTAAAGTGGAAAACGAAATACAGAAAAAAGATACTGTAATGCGATGTGCATTAGATGCAAAATTAAAATTACATATTACAATATATTTTCTCAATACTGGCAATAGTTTTCGCAGTCTATCTCATTTTTGTAGAGTTTCTAAATCGAGTAAATATGTTTAATACAATAATCAATAATTTAATACGAACAATAAAATTGAACCCGAGCGCGTCGCTCACTACACTTCTGCATTTAACTAATATTGTGCCAGTCGAAACGTGTCAAGTGACAAGCCCCGCCCACCAACTTAACCGAAAAATAGACAAAATTCTAAATATCTTGTTTAGTTGTTAGCTAAATTTTAACTTGCAACTTGCTACTAAATTCTGTGTTTACATGCAATTAATCACTTAAAGTTAAGTTAAAATTTAGTTACCTACTTAACAACTTAATACGTGCCATAAGAGTAAATTAATTTCGGCGAGTTGGATTGAGCCATGATAGCATAGTTAAATTAAAGACCGAGATTGTGTTTGTTACGAGATTTGTTGAATTTTAATTTTTGTGTTATTAAACTTTACAAATTTATAAGTAAGTGTTTTATTTACAAGTTAGCAACTACTTATATATGAAAAAAATACATAGGTATGTCTTCTAAAATAGGTATCAGGTACTTAATTATTATTTTTGCCGTAAAAGCTCGTCATTACCAAGCATTCCTAATCATTACCATCCTCAAAAAATCATTGCCATTAGCCTAACGTCATTACCATTTCTCTTATTATTTTTTGAGATCAAATATTATCTAAATTCTTGATTAAAAAAGAGTGCCTTTGTTAAGCAGATCTTACTTAATAGTACTTCTTTCGATTTTTGAAACTTTGCACGCATGTCAATTTAATTTACAAAAAGGCTTCAAAATAAATCAGAAAAAATCCAAAACGCGAATCCACCCAGGCCGCTTCTCTAGACATGCCGCACTTAACGATATCATACGCCGCGCCCAAAGACATTTAACTACTTACTAAATCTCTTTGGCCGCGCCGGTCCCTTGCCACCGTCAACGTGCCAAGTCTACTTGAGCCGTCTGGTATTGCAAGAGACGTTGGCAAGAGACCGGACGGTATGAGTTTGTTTCCATGGAAGATGGGCCGGGTGCTGGTATGGGATGCAACCTGTTCAGACACGCTGGCCCCTTCGCATCTACATGGAACCAACATCAGAGCTGGTGCGGCTTGTGATGCGGCTGAAAAAGCTAAAGCATGCAAATACAGGGGTCTCCAAATATGATTTTGTCCCATTCGGTGTCGAGACCCTTGGTCCGTGGGGTCCTAGCGCTATAAGGCTTTTTAAGGAAATAGCAAAAAGGTTAGTCGACATCACAGGAGACCGAAGAGCTGGCAGCTACCTCGGACAAAGAATTAGTCTAGCTATTCAATAGGGGAACGCTGCCAGTATCTTCGGAACCTTGCCTAAGGGGACTCCTTTTAATAATTTATTTTAGTTATTTTATTATATTTTTTAAGGTTTTTAGTTTTAGGTTCATTGTTCTTTTAAATAATTTTTCTTAAATAGCATAATAGTTACCTTAAACTTTCATACCATACCACAATTTATATATATTATTGTTTCGAAAGCTAAGTTTAGTTACATATCAAACCAATAGATGGCGTTGTACGGTGTAAACTGCATCGCGCTATGGCTTTAGATTATGTTTATTAAATTTGTACTCATATTGAAACCTGCAGTTTTATTCCGTTAGTAATTTATATTTGCATAAACTATTATAGCATACCCTAGAATAATTGAATAAATAAATGAGGTCTTCTATGTTATGTAGAGCAACGGGTCCAGAAAGGCTGATGACGACTATCATATTAATCATTAGGTAGTTATGTAAAGTACTTAACTACTACCTACTACTAGTATACACAGTATAAAATACATAATACAGTTCCTATGCAATGGTTATTAAGAAGAACAGTTCTCGTTTGTCAATATTCCTATATTATTTATTGTATATATTATACTTTCACATATAAATGTACCAAAATTAGACTTGTAATTTCTTTTTTTCTAGGAAGTCAGCAGTATACCTATGTATACCTACCTTACCCTATACAGCAGCGCGAAGACCATACATTATGTAAAATGAAGTTGAGAAAAAAAAATAAAGGTGCTAAGCTGGTAGATTAATATATTATGCCAACAATTTAATTTTACTGTATAATGAATAGGTCAATAAGTATTATCTTGACTTTGACAAGAATCATAACTTCTTTTAATGATATAAGAATCTGTTTCTACAGGATGCTATTTTTACTTCAAGTCCTACATTGCCAGACCTTTTATTTGGTAGAACCTTCCGTGAGCAACCTTTACAACTTTATAAATTAGTAGATTTTACAACTTTACATTTACAACTTTATAAATTAGTAGTAGTAGGCGCCGTAAATTAAAGGAAAACTATAATTAGGCTGCTTAAAATTTTATTAATGTTGTTTTTATTTCAGGTACGAAAACTATTTCATCTGCATCTATCCATAGTGAAGCAGCCTAAAATTGTCTAAAACCTGCATAAAATACGGATGTTGTAGCGACTTCTTTTTGTACAATTTAGCAAAGTGCAAAATGTTTTATATTTTTCTTAAAGCTCAATTTATTATCATTTACTTATTTATTAAATACCGGGCAATCAAGAAATTACAAGAATCTTGATAATTATCTGTTTCATTTATCATTACACCTAAATTAATTTTGGTTTTAAATTAGAATAAGGGGCAAAACTTTTTATATTATTTAAAATGCTGTGGTCCAAGGCCATAAAGTTTAAGATAAGATAAGATAAAGATAAATTAACTTTATTGTAGGTTTGGACTTCTTGGCGGGAAAGTGAAGAGTCATGTCTGCGGTTTTGTTTTATTTTCTAAAATTTGTGTTATGTCGAATATTAATGTGAAATAATGGTGGATCATTAACCGTTAAGTGTTCGTGAGTGTGCATGAGTGTTAGCAAATGAAACAAAACAGTGCAACGTCACTTTTCAAATTCTCTCAAGAAGTCCGTCCGAGGACTTAGTAAAGCCCCACATCTTTACTGAGATACTCGAGGGGTTGGGTGGTATATCATTTCTCATTTCTATTATCATTCATCATCATCATACAAAAAATAAATATTGTTTATTTATGTATTACTTGTTAGAAAAATTACTTTGACACTGGCTAAATGTGCTAATCGCACAAAGTCATCAACAAAATGAAAAAAAAAAAAAACTTTATTGTACACCAAAAAATAAAACATTTGACAAAAAATTACATAAAAATACACGTACAAAGGGCGGTCTTATCACTAAGAGTTTAATTCCTTTTTCATTTAAAAACAAACTTCTATCATATGTGAACTTCTATACGGCAAGTTTTGGGTTATGGAAGTGGCCCATCTGATGTAATCTCTAATTAGTCTGTGGTCAATATCAATGTCATTCTGACAATAACAAACCAACTTTTTATAGTTACTTTTACTATTTGGCATAACGCAAAGAGATCTATAGCAACCATCCACACAGTGCTTGAATATTTATTGTGAATAATGGTGATGATTCAACAATCACAGCAACCTGTGAAGCTGATGAATGACATAAAAAGAATGATAATCCCCTCAAAAGATACGATATTTAATTTTAATAAAAGTACAAAAGTAACTTTCATTTATTTAAGATCTGGATTATTTAACAGCAGGGCATAGTTTACTATTGCTGCCTGTCTTTACAGCTTTGTCGAATTTTAGGGCAGCGAGAAATTATAAGGTTCCTCAAGCCTTACTATAATCGAAGGCTGTCCAGAGGGGCTAGCATCAGGCAAGAATGGCCCTCTACATGGGCGTACCCAGCTTCTGGCCTAGGGGAGGGGGCAAGTCAGATTTTTTAGGTCGGATCGTCCGCGGTCTGTCTGTTTTGTCATACACACTACACAAACACACCTACATGAAACATTAGGTATACAGCGTGTCCAGAAAACGAAAGATAATCCTTTAGCTGCGGGTGGGTCACATCATGTCCTGCCGCATTCTGGAATTTTAGTTTTGTGAAAATCTCACGGTTTTCGATATCGCGTTTTTTTTTAAATTTTTTTTAGACAAATATTCCCTCGTTTAGTTTATTTCATACCATTTCTACAAATAATAACTTTTTTAAGCCTAATTTTTTTTCAAATCATCATCATCATCATCATCTCAGCCAAAAGACGTTCACTGCTGGACAAAGGCCTCCTCCAAGAATCTCCACAACAACCGGTTTTGTGCTGCTTTTTCAAATACTCATGGTTATTTGTTTCATCTAAAACAATATTCTTTTGTTCCCTACAGTATTCTTTTTCTTCTTATTATTCTTATTCTTTCTTTATCTTTTACAAGAAAACGAATACCACACAATTATAACTACAAATTGAACAATTGCGCTTTGTCTCGATGCACTACTGCAAAGGACCTTGGCATTATTTTTGATGATAAACTTTCATTCCGTCAACATTATGAACATGTGTTAAAAAGATGTAATGGTCTTTTAGGTTTTATATTTAGATCCACAAAAGGTTTTAAGAAACCAAAAAGTGTATTATGTCTTTATTACAGCATAATACGTAGTATTTTAGAATACGGTTGTACAATTTGGAGCCCATTCTATAAAATACACATAGAAAGTATTGAAGGCATTCAGAAAAAGTGTTTAAGATTTCTATCTTATCGCTTTCATCTAGGCAGGTCTCTTTATTCCTACGAACTTCGAATGATTAAGTTTGGTGTTATTTCGCTTGCGGTTCGTCGAGAACAGTATGATTTAATTTACTTGTTTAAAATATTGCACTCAATAATCGACTCCCCTAAATTGCTTTCACTCATTCAAATAAATACTTTGTATCGAACCCGGGCGCCTAAGACCTTTGTACTAAATGCCTATAAAAATAATACATCATATTACAATCCCATTGTCAGAATGTGCCGTCTATACAATGAACTGGTTGCACTTAATAACAACATCGACATATTTTCCATGAAAATACATGAATTTAAGAAAAACGTCCGGGAAACTCTCAGTCCGGCATCTCCCAATTATTAATAAAATGTTGACAAACATTAACCTAGAATAAGTTTTCAGTTTGTTATATTTCTATTATTCACCATTATTATGTATATAATTAGTTTTTAATTGAATATAATTTTAGATTAGGTAAACTTTAACATAGACGCTAATTATTAATCATGATGTGTACACATGTTTTTAGATAGAAATTTAGTTCTTATACAATTATCATGCTTTTTTGTTATTTTTTAATTTTTATCTGTTTTGTGTACCTAATAAATAAATAAATAAATAAATAAATAAATATTGAGAAAATCACATAAAAAAAATCTTTGCAAAGTTTTCATACAAAAAAAGGCTGACTTTGACAGCCTGTGGTGTAAAAAAAATGTACGAGGCAGATCATGCCAATTACTTTTAAACATTGCTTAGTTAATGTTAATTTAAAAATGTTATTATTGTTTTGCATTCCTTTTTTATAAAATGTAAAAATAATTTTTAACGCAAATTTTGTTGCGAACAAATTACAAAAACACAAATGTTGAAAAAATCCTGCTCCTGGAAATTTTTTCAACATTTGTGCTTTCCTTTTTTATTTTATTTTTTATGGTAATGTAAATGCATGAACGTAGCAATTTCAGATTGTATTAAAATAAAAGTCAATTAAAATTAAGTTACCTTAAAAGTAGGTATTATTTCATGATTTGATACATGTGAACAATGAAATCGTAGAAAGGTTCGGTACCTGACATGCTTCCATGAAGTTTTGACTTTGACATGTCATTGTAATTGAAATTGGCAAAGAAAATATTCTTTATTTTAACAGGTATTTTGGGGTTTTGGGGTTGAAATTTCGATTTCATTGATCACATGTATCAAATCATGAAAGAATAGTTGTAAGGTAACTTAATTTTAAATGACTTTTATTTTAATAAAATCCGAAATTGCTACCTTCGTGCATTTAAATTACGATAAAAAATTTAATAAAAATGGAATGTAAAACAGTAATACCATTTTTAAATAAACATTAACAAAGCAATGTTTTAAAGTAATTGGCACGGTCTGCCTCATACATTTTTTTTTACAGTACAGGCTATCAAAGTCAGCCGTTTGATTGAGTTTGTATGAAAACTTTGCATAAGATTTTTTTATGTGGTTTTCTCAGTACTTTAGGGAACAAAAGAATATTGTTTTAGATGAAACAAATAACCAAGAGTATTTGAAAAAAAAATAGGCTTTAAAAAGTTATCATTTGTAGAAATGGCATGAAATAAACTAAACGAAAAAAAAAATTGAAAAAAAACGAAATCTCGAAAACCGTGAGACTTTCACTAAACTAAAATTCCAGAATGCGGTAGGACATAATATGACCCACCCGCAGCTAAAGGATTATCTTTCGTTTTTTGGACACGCTGTATGTAGTGTAGTGTGTAGGGCTAACAGCCGCAAATGATCCTGCTTTATAGGTAGTTAAATAAATAAAAGTAAATTTGACTATGCATGCATGCAGAATGTATGTGCGTGTCACAATCACAACACAATATCAATCAGACAGATTTCTATACTTTGATATAGACACTAAATGAATTTTTATTCACCTACGTTTGATTTTAGCTCCTTTAAAACAATAACATGTCAAAATATTTTTGTTGCGAACAAATTACAAAAACACATATGTTGAAAAAATTTTCACGAGCAGGATTTGAATTAAATTCTCTTTGGATTTGAACCTGCACCCTTCTGACATACCGGGTCAGGTGCTCTTCCAATTGAGCTATTGTGGTTCTAACCAGCCCGCCGAAATTATTCAACACTTTTTACTTTGAAAGCCAAAGGCGCCCATTCAATGATGAATGATGAACCGTGCATTTTGCCAGTGTCTACTGCGCGGTTTATTTAAAAGTTAAAGCATAAGACCCCGTTTACACTTTGATTAGTAATTAGGCTATTTCATACATGTTCCGCGAGATTTCCAGGGGGGGCAGCGGCCCCTCCCCTGCGACAATCTACTGTTTTGAGGGTATAATGAATTATCTATACCTACTTATTATCTATTTGTACGGGACGGCCGCACATTTGTTGCTGGGATTGCGTCAATAAAGAAAACTTCTTCGGTAGAGTCAGCCAGGGTTCTTGAGAGGAGATAGCTTCAAGTTTCTTGCTTTTCGGAGTGTCCATCGAAGTGTGCGTGCTCCACACAGACGCAAGTCTGTATTTATAGTCTCGCAGCTATCTCCTTCTCGCTCTGGCGATTTTATTTACCTCTCTTTCTAATTACATAGTTTGTTAAAAAAATGTCTTAATTTCTACGTTTAAAAACTATTACATGATGAACTTACATCTAGACAATACAATTATAATGTTATTGTGCCTGTGGAACACTCGGTTTATGAGAAAAAGCGAAAAACAGGTGTTTAGTATAAATACCTGGGCGCTTCTCTCCTCCTCCACGGTCCGGTCTACCCGAGCCGAGGTCCGAGGCTTTAGAGGTGCCCTCGGGTGGTTCCGCTCCCCGATCCGATCCGAACCCTTCGGAGAATCTAGTAGGGCACGGGGACGCGCACTAGTGCGCGATGCCGTTCCCTCTAAAAAACCTCCGAAGGTGATTCGTTTCACACGGCTTGAGGGACCCTTTACATTCCTCGCCGCCCCCAAAAAAGCCCGGTGAAGCTGAAAATGCCGTCTGAGGCAATCAGCAATCTCTCTCCAAAAAAAAAAAGGACTCCGCACACATAATCGGAGTGCGCGAGACGCGCGCCACTCAGACGCCAGCGACGCCGTAGCGTTAGGATCCAAGCTAGAGCATAGACATGTGACCTAAGTCTTAACTTTAGTACCTAACTATCTGATGTACATATTTAATACTATCTCTTTACTGTTTGCCTAAGTATCTTACACTTATGCCTATGTCCTAAACCTAGGTTACCTAAGTCACCTCAGGGCTCTATGCATATTAACTATATGGTTACACCTTAGGATATATTTTTAGTCCATGACATTAGTCTGCGTAATCACCAACACCAACAACACCACCACTACAATAAGATTGCGGGCAAAAACTTGACATGCCTGCATTGAATTAAAAAAATATGTAATGTAACGGGTCATATTCAACAAATGATTTTTATTTGTCATTTCGGTGGGATTTTTTATAACAATATTTCCTACATATATTTTAGTAACAAAAAAATTTTTTACCTTATTTGTAACATATGCGTGAGTGGGCATCAAATATCATCATCGCTTACTGAAATATTTAAGGATGAGTTTTCTGGAGTCCACTGAAATGAAAAGTGTCCACCGAAATGGTAAAAATGACCACCGAAATGATAATTATTCCACCAAAATGACTAGACCATCTACCCGAATATAGTACGAGTTATAAAGGCTACCGAAATGAAACTATTTTTGTCCCCATATCTAATGATAATGAAATGATATACTTACTTTTTGGTGGGAATCCACAATGACGTTGTTGCGCGTGCGTGTGCTCTGACGAGCTGAGGCGGATTGACTCGAAGTGAGCAATGACAAGCGGGACACAACAACGCAATGTTGACGAACCTATTTTGCTAAAACTTACTGTCCATGAAAATGATAACTTTTTCCAGGACAAAAGTTGAGTGCTTGTTACATGTATAAGAAAGAAGATAAACAAACAATAGCAGTTTTTGTTGATAGGCTATATTCACAGAACACCAGACCTCTTTATGTGTTCTGTGGCTATATTGTATATTATTGATATAAAAGTCAATATCAATCCAAATAATAAATGTAACTACAGAGGAAGATATTTTACGAGAGGAATCCATTCAGGACAGGTCACCGTGATGATAAAATGCCACTTTGCATTTATTTTATTTTATGTAATAGAGCCCATTACTCAATAATTCTTTTTGCCAAGGTAGAGAAGTACCAACTTAACCAAGAAAAAAATTCAAAATCATAAATCAGCACATTGCACTGCCGCTCTCAGGATTGCCGTGTATTTTTTGCTTGGGCAGTTCACCCTAACAATAAATCAAAATTTCTTGTTTCTTTTATCTTAATGTAATTTAATGTTGGATAAAGGTAGGTTTCATTTTAAGTGTTGTTGCAAACACTTTCCCAACGACAACCTCAATTACGATTCAGACCACTATAGAAGGTAGTGCAAAAAAGGGTCTTGATCCTGACGGACGGGCAGATTGACAACCGAGTGATCCTACTTAAAAGGGTTCACAAAAAAGTTATCCAAGTTCAGTTTCTTCCATGAAAAGTTAATAAGATTTGGGAAAAGTTAGGTTTCAATAGACCTCACACTTACTTTCATCACATATTTATCATTGGGTTTTTAGGAATATTCATTGTACCGCTATAGACAGTAGAATTTGAATTTTATTAAAATAAGCCTGTAAAGTTAATACGTTATTATTCGTCGTTATACATTTGTATAATGACGTATATTCACACGACATAATTTTTTGGAGAGAGTTTGCTGATTGCCTCTCCTGGCAGCATTTTCAGCGTCACCGGACTTTTTTTAGGGCGGTGAGAAACTTAAAGGGTTCCTCAAGCCGTGTGAAACGAAACACCGTAAGAGGTTTGCTAGAGGGAATGGCATCTCGCACTAGTGCGTTTCCCCGTTTCCTTATAGATTCTACGAGGGGTTCGGATTGGCTCGGGAAGCTTCACACGAACTGAAAGTAATATAGGTGGTCTAGAGTGCTCCTTCCAGTTTTTTATATGTTACGGGTAAGCACAGTGCCTTCATTTTACCTGATGTTAAGGGATGATAAGTTCAATGGTGGGGACACACTTCACCCGGGATCCTCAACTTCTAAGGCACTGCGATCTTGTCTCTAGCTGCCGGATCACAACAATGCTAGATACAAACATTGATGTGATGGCGACATATTTAGATAAGACGGTGGTAGCTAGCCAGGCGACAAACAAGCTCTACCACTAACTAAACCTTGTACACCAATATGTACCGGCTACTGGGAATCGAACCCGGGACCTCTGGGTCTGAAACTGGTGGTCTTAACCACTAGACCACAGAGGCAGTTGTTCCTAGTAAACTGTTAACAGATATATAGCAAGCTGCGTTCGCTACTCTACAATTCAACTCTTTTAAGGACCTCTGGAGGAATTTCTTAAACAATTTTTGACTTTTACGAGAGTACTGCAGTGGTACCTACTGTATGACATTGTGGAAATTAAAACTTTTACCTGATGTACATTTGTTAATGTATATTTTTTATTTTGTGTTTTTTTTACATGTTGTGGTTGTCTTCTATATTTTTTGTGTTTATTGTAACGGAAAGTGTCCTGCTATGATAGGGAATTTTCCAATAAGTATTTTTGACGCTGTAAGGGAGAAAAGAGCTGGACACTTGCTGAGTCTCTTGCCGGTTCTTCTCAGTACAAGATCTCCCGCCCAAAGTACACTGACGAACCAATGGCATAGTGACATTCACAAGAGCTACTTTGAATTTTTTATTTTGAATTCAATGAGGTCATCATAATTTAAAAATAAATCTTAGGAACATCAAACGCCTCGGTGGCCGAATAGCAAAGCGCTCAGCCCTATACCCGAAGGTACCGAAGTGTGTTTTGGATTTCTCGATGCGTAGCCCGGGTTTGTGATTACCTACCCGCATTTGGCAAGCGTAGTGATTAAGCCATTCCCCTATAATTGCAGTGATGACTTGATTTCAATGATGGAGTCATTTCTCGATGCAAAGCCCGGGTTTGTGATTACCTACCCGTATTTGGCAAGCGTGGTGATTAAGCCATTCCCCTACAATTGCAGCGATGACTTGATTTCAATGATGGAGGTCAGCTATTTACCTACTCACTTATTTTACACCAAATGACTCTATAAAGTAAAAGTTATCGTTGGTCCCGGTTGCATTAGTAGTCGTTAACAACCACCAACCCGCACCGGGCCTGCGTGGTGGTTTATGGCCCGTTCTCCCCATCTATCCATAGGGAAGGCTCGTGCCCCGGCAGTGGGGACATAAAATGAGCTGTTGATGATGATGATGACTTTATAATTTATAATGGTCACTAAAATTATGGTTATCAATCGAGACTTTTTACCATGGAAATATTTTTCAGTGTGACAAGGTAACTCGCTTTTTTTTCCCAGTTTGTGACTTTTATTTTGTCGCACACCAATAGTTTTTCGCTATCGTAATATTTTCATATTTGATAAAAGTAATTTGATTGGCGCTGTACTAGCTTCCTTTACCCATCTCTCTCCAATACATACTAAGGCTGCAAACTGGACGACCGCGGGCGCGGGCGCGGCGGCGACGTACGCGACTATGCTCCCTGCACCGCTGTCCTCGAGAACAGTTCCATAGAAACCTATGCTTATTAACGCGCCGCGCCCGCCGCCCGCCGCGCTCGCACCCGTGGCCGCTGTCGTCCAGTTTGCAGCTAAGGCGATTACCGCAATATACAGAACGCAGCACGCCAACGAGCTCGCTGCAACCACAGAGTACAGATGCAACTGCGCGAATTAGTGCAACGACAGAGTTTTGAAAAAATGGCCGCCCGCGCTTAAAGTAGATCTCCATTTTTGGTCATCTAATAGCTATTACCGCGTTACGAGTGTTAAAACCTGTGAGAGACCACGCGCTGGTGGTCTAGGTCCGTGTTCCAGCCAAGTTCATCCACCGGTCACCAACCTGGTGCCAGTTCAGACTGCTCGCCCGCCTGCCGCACACGTGGCGCCTACTGCCGCTTGCTGATCAAGGTATTCCATCCTTTTTTTTCCAACGAACTATTTACCCATTGCCCATGCATGTCGCCATCTCTCGCTGTTCGAAACCTCGCGTAGTATAACACCAATAAAAAATATAGTCCACTATAAATTAAAGCTTTGCCCGAGCCACCACATAAGATAATATATTATTGCTCCGCACGCTCCCTAATCCCGTATTTTGTTAACTACGATGATGAACAAAGTGGGTAAATAAAACAGCATTGTTTATTACGAGGTTTAATTACTTCGTGTCCTGGAACTTGGTTATAAAATGACGGTTTTAAGCGCTAACATGTAACACTATTTAAGTCCTACTATTTAATAAAATTAATACTGTTCGTAGTGTATAAGTACATATAAGAAACATTATTATACATATAAATTTATTAATAGTCTAAAGGAAATTCACAATAAGTATCGATAAAACAGCTGGTTATGAGCACTTGGTATTTATAATAAGTATAATACAAATACGCAAAAAAATATTGATTATATAAAAAAAACATACAAGTAATAAAAAAATTATTAAGTATTTCTAATATTAGTTGTGGGTTGTGTAGCTTGAGGAATTCAATAAATAATCATTTTATCTATAACATTTTGTGAGTCGTCTCCTAGCTAATATTTATTTTCATAGTGAAAGGCGTAATTTATATAATGTTAAAGTTATGTACTTTTATTTTGTTGTAAGCCATTGTTCATGTGGCAAGTTTTGATCTCAGCTTTGGGACGCTTAAAGGCTGATGATGATATATTTTTACATACTTATGTGCTCATAACATCACAAACTAGTCACTACAAAATCACTGCGAATGAAATCTTAAAGTAGTGTACAAACTCTATGCAAAACCGTATAAGTGGCCATTTTCACCGAAAATCACTAAAATTTATCTCCTACCACAACACCAATACCTTCGCTTGGTCTTCATCTCATCTTAAGGTAACTGTTTTATTAAACAATAAGTTGAAACTAAAAAACCTTTTTGAAAAATAAACTTTTACTTTTAAACTTTTACTATCACCTTATAAAGTCATTACACAATTTAAGTAAAAAAAAAATAAAAAATTATGTGTATATTTTTAATTCTATTTCCTTTATTTTTAATTTATGTTGTAAATAAATATAAGTCAATTTTATTGTTCTTTCTTCATACAATAAAAATGTTTGTACTCTGTCTAATTGTATTAAATAAACAACGAAAATTTAAGTAGGTATATGATATAAAAGATTGTCGCGAGATTTCAGTACTCGTATTTACTTAGATTGAAAATTTTAATAGTTAAAATCAATCACATTAAGTTATTTAATTTACTTGTTTATCTACACAAGTAAATCTCGTGACAAGCTTTTATATCATATAAATTGTGTACCTAATGACGTTATAAGTTGATAGGAAAAGTTTTAAACTAAAAGTATTTATTTTTCTTTTTAGCGCATTTAAATATAAGCTTGTTTTGTAACAAGTTTTTTTAATTTTAATTTATTTTTTACTTTTTAGTTATCGCTGGACACGTTTCTCAGTCTGTTCTTCTGATTCCTTTAATTTGACACCCATATTGTAGGATTAAAAAAAATTGTAGCATTAAAAACTTAGTCCGCCATATTGGATTGGTTTTGGAGTGACGTCACTTTATTTTTCGAGTTATTCTCAGCAAGCCCTTTCATTTGATACCCATATGGCAAGAATACTTTAAAAATAATTAGTCCACCATCTTGGGTGTGTCGCCATCGTGGATTTAGAATGACGTCACACAATTAACCATGCATTGTCATCCGAACTGAACATGTGTATAAAATTTCAGCTCAATCGCTTGAAGATATCTGCTTCAAAATTGAGATGCAACATTCCACCCGAACGTTTGTTGTTGTATGTTTATACATTGCAAGTTAAATTAAAGCTTGTAAAAATAACCTTTTTTGTACAGAATTTTGTAATAATTATTGTAATTCATGTTGTCGTCTCGGTGGAAAGAGAAAACTTCATTAGTGGGAAATGCAATTTCTAATAAGTAAAAAATTCTTAATGAAAATAAAGTTTTGAGTATCTATTATATTAATACGTGAAGCAAAAACTTTGTATCCGTTTTTACGAAAATTGCGCGGACGGAGGAGCATGAAATTTCGCACACTTATAGTTTATATAGAGAAGGTTATCCGAAAGTTAATATTTTTTTAAATTATGCATAAAAAATACATTAAATCAACAAAAACAACATTAGATACACACACTACCATGTATTTGACACACACGCATATGTATTTGACACACACGTATTGTTTGTCTTTAATGCGGCCAATATCTGTCAATGCCAATCTAAACTCACATTCTATCTTTTTTAATTTTTCATTACTTAGGATACAATCCGTGCAGCCTTAATAAAATTACGGTCGAATTTCGACCACAGGTAGGCTACTCTTGACGCAAACTCAATCTCAATACAATACCAATGCGATTAATATGTATCGATATTGAGATAAGTATCGCAATTTCGGAACGCCCCATCTCAAAATAATTTGTTCACTCAATTTCGACGCAATTTAATTCCAATGTAGCGCTATTATCGCTTTTAAGAGTGCCATTTGAATCTTTTAGATTTGGGATTGGAAATTGATTATTGCAATTGTGTTTCAAGAGTAACCCACCTGGACGACCACTAGTTTATACACAATGGTTCCCAACTTACATGACCCAATGAAAATTTTGGCAATCCATATAGAAATGTTCTGAACACCTGACTCCAAATACGCTGGGACGTGTCATAGAACCCTATTCCTAACTTCATCTGGGGTTTAGTGGTAGAAGGGGTGTGTTAAGTAATTGAGAAACGATTGTCGAAGTAAAATTGTCACCTATCATGGCTAGGTACCTAAAATTTTAGGATCGTAGGTGAAAATGGGCATCCGTGTTTTAAATATATGACTGCTAAACATATTAATTATTTTATTTTATTAATGTAATAAACAATTTGTCTAATGAAAAGGTTTGAGCTTTACATTACAATTAATTTAAATGCGATATGTTTTGCAGGTCACCTCTCTCATTTACTGAGAAAGATATAAAAATAATTCTTAGCAAAATTCCTAAGTTCAAAATGAACAACATTTTTCATCTTATGGTGCATTCAGACAGGTGATTTGAAATATTGTATTGTGCTCATACCGGGGATCCATCATTATGTCGAAAATCACAATACAGAATGTGTACCGTGAAGAGAGATAGGGCAAAGTAAATTTTGTTTGCTTCCTTTTTAAATAAAATACCATCATAGAGAAATTCAAATTCAGTTATTTCTACAAACGCTAAAAACCAGGTTTAAAAAATATATATAATTATTATTTTGTAACGTATCGCCATATTTATGTCACCAATAATTAACAATACTTATCTCAATTTACTGAGCCATATAAAATACAAAAAATATAATTTTTATAATACATTACGAATGCTTACTTTAAAAAAATATATTTTTAAAATTCATTATAAAATTAATTTTAACTCAAAAGTAGGCGTACTAAAAACATCATAGAATAAGACAAACCTGTTAGGTACCTACGTAAACTCTACCTTGTATTATTAAAACATAGGTAAGTATTGTTTCATAAATGTGAACTATCGGCATTTCGCATGTACTACACGCACGAGTAAGGTCAACCGCACGCGCGGACAACGCCTCGCTAGTCGCTTTGCTCGCCGCGTAGTCAATTGTAAATAAACAGAAAGACCATTTCAGTTAGGAAAAAAGTAAAAAATTAAGGTGGTGTTTTTTTTTATTTTTAATGGAACAGGTATCGGCTTCTTATACACCTCCTTTAACGCGTCTGTCGTCTAGCCAGTCACGGTGTATAGTAGGTAGGTGATAGATGTATATTTTTGATTTAGAAAATAAATACGTAATAATAAAAACTGTTATGTGCTTTAATTGTTTCTGTGAGCATCTGTGAATAAATAAGTAAGTAAATCAAACGTCTATTGCTTCTTAGGTAAGTAATAATAATAAGGAGAGCATTTCACTCAAATGAAGGTTCCCGAATAAACTTGTCTAAATGCACCGTTAAGGCATAATAAACACATCTTAAGATAGAATGTAATCTTATCAATTACTATAGCAAAATTACACTAAGTTACACGTGAAACGTCATCAGTCTTAAGATCCGTCTATTATTACCGTAAGCAAACCTATTTACAACACTAATATTGCGTTAGGAGGTTCAATTATATCTAACAATAATTAAAAATTAAGTTCAATTCTAAACTTACCTATCTAATATCTACGATTTCACTCTATCTTTGGTCGTCGATAAGTAAAGCTATAATATCAAGTCTAAAAGAAAATGATGTTTATGGCTTAAATTATTAGATACTAGTAAATATTTAGACTAAGTATAGTTAACGTATTATAAAGTTATATCGAAATGACAAACGTGAAGTGAAGATTTAAATTTTTCTCAATAACAAATCTATTCGTAAACCTTGCCTAATAATCAACAGTACTCAGATAATAATAAGTAATACTGCCATGCTCAGAAACACCAATTAACATATTTTATAATTACTTAGTAGACGCTTAAAATCGTTGATTCCAAAAAAATGCCTACGTTCTTCTTATACAAGTAGCAAAAAATTCTATGTAATTACTTATGTAAATGGACGTCTCTGAGTGCGGCAGATAGAAATATAGTAATATTTTATTATTTTTATTAACAATGACACATTTGTTTAAGAAAAAAATGGAGCGTATATCTATAGCTTAAAATTTTCAGTCACGCATACCTGTTTTTTTGTTTAAACGTTTAATATTTCGTGACTGAAATAAAGAATATATTTTTCTTCTATTTTCTGCCTCTTTCGATTATACTGACACCATGTTGGAAATTATATTGGGTCTAAATGGGTAAAATATGAACCGCACTTCTAAATGCTGATTTTTGAATCCTTAAATAAATCTTAGTTTATGAACAAATAGTAGCAGTAGATATTATAAAGCCACTTTGGAAATCACTTGACGATAAGGGACAACTCAGATTTGAGGGTTGAAAAATCAGCCCAGGTGAAAAATAAGCAGGAGTATATTTTTTTTAAGACTTTGAATAAAACATAAATCCGTACCTCGGTCCTCGCCTCAGCATGCCTCAAAAAAGTATCATTGAATAATTTACAGGAGGAGGAGCTCGATAGCGCAGTGGTTAACGAGCCCGGTGTGCAAGTGCTGAGGTTAAGCAACTTTCGCAAAGGCCGGTCATTGGATGGGTGACCAAAAATTTATCATCTCGAACTTCTTCGTGCTTCAGAAGGCACGTAAAGCCGTTGGTCCCGGCTGCACGACTGCTAGTCGTTAACAACCACCAATCCGCACTGGCCCGCGTGGTGGTTTATAGCCCGTTCTCCCTATCCATCCTTTAGGAAGGCTCGTGCCCCAGCAGTGGGGACATAAAAATGAGCTGATGATGATGAATAATTTACAAATTCAATTTTGTTTCAATAGTTTTTATAACCATCAAAGTTTCACAATTATCTCAATCTTATAATGAATTGTGAAAGTTGTACGTGCTTGGAGGATCACAGGTTTGTCACAGTATTAAAGCTTGAAATATTTTTATCATTATCTATTCATGAATTTGTTTGTGCATTTGTTTAAAATGTATTAAGTATATTGTTTAAAAGTAACGTTGATAGAGTTTGGTTTCAAGACAATATGCCAATAAATCGTAATAACAAATTTTAAGCTCCTGTTACGTGTTTAGTATATAAATTGCACACTAATCAAAAATAGCTACACAATGACAATACATAACATAGTTCAAGATATAGGTTTGCTTAAGAAAAAAACAAAACAGATATTTCAAAACATAATAGCTTACAGCGACCAGTAAAATTAAGACTTGATCGTCGGGTAGACAAGACAGCATGAATATTAGAAATCTCAACCAGATTTTGGCTGTAAAGGAGTCAGGGAAGAGGGTTACAATGTTTGAATCAGTCTAAAAGTCCTGACTGGAGCAGTTGTGAGCGTCGAGCGGGCGCGGCGGGACATCCTCGAACGGCAACACGTTCGCGGAGGAGAGTTCACGCGACACACGCTCGGCGGCGCTCAGAACACGCAGCAAGTTCAGGCCCGCCAGCTTGCGCAGCTCCTCTATACTCCAGCCTTCTTCCATCAGCTCCGCGAACAGCAGCGGGTATGAGGACACGTCTTCTAAGCCTTGTGGTGTGCTGTAGATTAAAGTTAGCTCCGTTTAGCTTTACCCGTCAATCCATGACGAAGAAACTGACAGAAGTGTGAGTTGTGTGATGACTGATGAGAGTAGCGGGAAGCTTAAACATCTTAAACTTTTCGAGTGTATGGTAAGAGACAATCAAGAGCATGCATGTTATATGCCGCTCTGAGATCCAGAGGTTTCTGAGTAATTTTTTTGCAAGGTTGGAGTACTGTTTTATTGTTGTTAGTACTTTTTTATTGCTTTATATGTATAGATACTTACTAATTAATTCCATCGTAGCCTGCGCCAAGGCCCACGCTGTCCACCCCAGCCACTTCACGGATGTGGTTAATGTGAGCTGAAATATTTTTGCTTACTGTAGGTAGACCTACTTACAAATCTATACTAGTTTCTTTTGCACTTCAGCGGCACGGAATCTTGGCCAGGCTCTTATCATTCGCTAGCAATAATTTTAAGTGTTTGTAACATGTTTCTTTTGGAGGTAGGTAAAATAAAATGTTTATCTTTATTTCAAGAGGGTAATTCATTATGTTTGAGAGTGATACGGGGTTAGTTTCTAAGTTTTAGTCGAATCGGGACTTTTGAGCAAATCAGTTCAAGTTTTGAATTCGGTAGGTACCTATTGTGAAAAGTGTAGCTTTGTGTTAATTAACTTTTGTGATATTGTAGGTTTAATTTATATTTCATCAGTGAAATTAAACAACTTTTACGGATCTACTCGCGTTTATTTTACAACATTACGTTTTAATGTGAATAAACGCGAGTAGATCCGTAAAAGTTGTTTCATTTCAATGTGTAGTGTTCGCGTAAACTTTAGAAAACAATATTTCATCCGTGATTTAAAGTTAAAATTTAAAGTTTTAGTTTAAAGTTTAAGATGCCTTTAACACCAGCCCAGGTTGCACAAGCCGTAGCTTTGATCAACCAAGGAATGACACAACGACAGGTGGCTATTGCAATTAATGTTCCGCGCTCATCGATGCAATATGCCTTGAAACGATACCAGGAGACTGGCTGCTACTCCCGCACGCCAGGTAGTGGAGGTGTAAGATGCGCTTCAGGTCGGGATGATCGGTTCATTATTTTTGAAATTTTAAGAAACCGCTTCCTCACTGCCGTTGAAATCCGCCAGCGGCTCCAAATCACAAGAGGTGTGAATGTAAGCGAGCGTACGATCAGAAGACGTATGGAGGAGGTAAATTTAAAAGCACGCAGGCCAGAACGCGGTGCAGAACTGCTCAGACAGCACCGAGTAGCTTGACTGGACTCCCCAACAATGGGCTAGAGTTCTATTCACTGACGAGTGCAGAATTGCTTTGCGTGCACCAGATGGTCAAGAACGTGTGTGGAGAAGAAGAGGAGAGCGGTTTCTGCCCATCACAATAACAGAAACCGTCAGTTTTCATGGAGGTTCCAAATTGGTGAGGGGAGAAATAAGTTCCGATGGTCGTACAGAATTGGTTGTCGTTGATAATCGATTAACAGCGGCTTGGTACATCGGAGAGATCCTTCAGGAACATGTTGTGCCCTATATGGGATTCATTGGATATGACGAATTCCTTTTGATGCACGATAATGTCCGCCCGCACGCAGCTCGTCGCATGGACGAATACCTTCAAGACGTTGGTATACAAAAATTGCAGTGGCCTGCTCGAAGTCCCGATTTAAACCCTATTGAGCACATCTGGGACATGGTGAAAAGAATAATTAAAACCTCTCCCAATCCACTGCAAACTAAATAGCGTTGGCTGCTTGGGGCACACTTTCGCCAGTCGATGTGAGAAACATCGTTCAAAGCATGCTAGATCGCATGCAGGCGGTTATCAGGGCACGCACGAGGAGGGAGCACTCGATATTAAAATGGATAAAGGACCAATAAATTTGCTGATTTTTAAAACAAAACGTTAATTTACGTGAAAGTGAGTGATTAAATCAGATTTAAGCTAAAATCTAGTTTTAATTCTACTAAATCTAGATTTAAGGCATTACTGCAAGCCGCCCTTAGAATAAACAATATTTTCCCACCAAAAACTTCATTAGAGACAATAAGAAAACCCTGAAAACAACCTAACCAACAACAACCTAAAAAAACACACTGAACCTGATAATATTAATTTTTTGTGACAAAAAATCACAAATGTGAATTGAAAAATTTAAGGTGGCCAAGTTTCCGTGCCGGTGAGGTAGGTATTTACCAAACCACAAGTACAACGAATATCTTTTGAAGATTAACGTTTATTTTCTGTCTTACTAAATCACACAGTGTACGTATCAATACACACACACCACCTTTATGCGTGTGCACACGCCTGCACATTAGACTATACTTCACGAATAGACTTTGAACTTAATGCATTTGGCATATGGTTGAACATTTTTTGAAGAAATTTGACAATTTTGAATAGCCCCTTGAGCGTCGAGCGACCAGCAGGTGGCCGATAACTATTACCGATAAAAATTCTATTGTGTCTGGGTATTCGACGCTTGAGCTCATAGGTTGATGTGCAGGCGAGTACATATCTTTAGATGAAACATTTTGAGGCTAGCAGCCACCACAATGCGTTGGGTAGGAAACAATTAAAGCTTTAAGCGCACCAATATATAAAACTCGTGAGAAGATAAAATGTGTTTCTCTGCTTAAACTAGTGTAATCGTTAAATCTGTTAGAAGAATTGAACTGAAACTGAACTTAATCGAGTGTATTTATATAATGTATTTATTACTGATGCCATTACGCAACTTTCACGCGTCATTTAGGCCTCCGCAGACAATGAAAGCTTTAGCGCATCCTACGTTGCGCTCGCTGTAGCATTATGCTGAGCTTCCCCTTTTGGTCTCCCCTTTTGGTTTATCGGCGACGTCATGTTACTTTTTTTTTATAGTGTTCATTGTGTTAGTATCTTGTTTGTTACTTGTTTTGTACCTATTTGTTCCTATTCCGGCGCTGTAGAAGGACGATCTAGACACGCGGTAGCGTGTCAAGCCAAGTTCAAGCTAACAGAACTGGCGAGCAGCACCGTGTGTAATATTCACGAACCATTTGGAGCCAGTTTTGACCCTCATAACTAAAAAACTATTTCATATAAGTAATGTACAGTATTATTTACAAAGTTGAATATTAATGTAAAAACACTTAATATTAACACTTTACATTACCTATCACATTATTATTATTAAAAGAACAATGAACCTAAAACTAAAAACCTTAAAAAATATAATACAATAACTAAAATAAATTATTAAAAGGAGTCCCTTTAGGCAAGGTACCGAAGATACTGGCAGCGTTCCATCTTTGAATTCTAAAGCTGTAAGTTCTTATTTTATTCTTCCGGAACTTTGAATGGCTGGTAGAAACTAGCCATCGAACATAGGGCTCTTCCATGACTGTTTTAGTTGGTACTTAATAATAATTCGTATATGAGAACTAGCCAAGTTAGACCATAAGCTTTAATATATTATCCTAAGTTATAAGAAGAAACTATATTTTATGTTGTTATAAATAAATTTTAGGACTGACCATTGAACTTGGCACCCATTTAGATCTCACTTCTTTTGTCGTTGAAGTCAACAACCAAGGCAATAGGCATATAATAATAATTATCATAATATTGAACTTGGCTCTCATTTTACATTTATGTTTTTGAGAGGATATACTATACAAAATGTATGGCAGCAGTTGAAAGAGAAGAGCCGTAGATCGAGCTCTCGCATAAGGCGAGGTCATGTCCAACAGTGGACTCATACGGGCTAATTATGATGTTGATGATGATGATTTATTTTTTTATATTATTTTATTAATGTAAAAAGACGGATAATAAGCAGGGAGCAACGATTGAGCCATCATTGAGAGAAGTGGTCATTACTGCCCATAGATTTCAGCAGCATCCAGGGAGCTGCCTATGCAGAATTTGAGATTATTAATTTATCAACGTGTTATATAATTCTTTTTTTTACTAAAGATTGTATCTATAGTTATTTACTGTACGTAGTGTTGTATATTTTCTTAGGTACTCACCAATGGCGTCGTGAACAGTAGCAGTGTCCCTACACGTGAGGAAGGAGGTGTAGAAGTTGACCATGATGAGGCCCTTGTTGGCGGCGAGCAGACGCAGCACTGTGTCGGGCACGTTGCGCGTCACGTTACAGAGCGCGCGCGCAGACGAGTGCGAGAAGAGCACAGGCGCGCGCGACACCGCCAGCGCGTCGCGCATCGTGCGCTCCGACACGTGTGACAGGTCCACCAGCATGCCGAGCCGGTTCATTTCCTTTACCACTATCTGGAGAAACGAAAATTGTTGAGAAGCCGTGACTTTCTTTATGCTGTTCAACCGGCAAAATATTCATTGAAAGTATCATTGAAGGGAATATAGAAGAAAAGACAAGAAGAGACATCTCGCTCCGACACGTGCGACAGAACACCAGCATGACGAGCCGATAATTTCTTTCACCACAATTTGTAAGAATAAAACTAGTTGAAGAGCCGTGAGTATGTTATGTTATTCATCTGGTAAACATATAAGTCGCCGCGGTGTTAGACACTACCAGTTTCCAGCTTCGAAATAAAAACAACTGAAATATGATTTAACCTAATTTATTTCCCCAAAAGAGATCTCAAGGATGAAGTTTGCCAGATGCAATAGTGCTCAATGTTAGGGGAGGATTAGCTTCCAGCTGAAGATGGGCGCACATGCAGATCGACGACTAAGTTAGAGTAATTAAAAATATAATTGATGGGAAGAAGTTTCTGTTCCCTGTAAGGCAAAGGAAAGCTTATATTGAACAAATTAAGACAAGGCAAACGTCGTGTCTTTTAAAGAAGTAAAAGAATTAGCTTGGGACAGTGATGTAAGGAAAATGCTACACCGACAAGAGCGTGGCCCTTAAGTTAAAGAAGAAGCCAAGCCACCAAGCTTACCCGCTTAATGATAAGATAATGAAAAGATGAAATGATGACTGCAGGCAGTCCGTATCGACGCTTGGAGTACCAAGGGCATCACGCGCGCGTTTCATCAGTATTAGAGTTCTAGGCAAACGGTAATGCAATCGGCAATAGCAAAAAGTCATAGTTCATGTTGACAACTTTAAGGACTGGAGTTTCATAGTGGTTTATTTCATAGTTATTTAGTTTTTCAAAATATCTTCTGTCAAACTATTTTGTTTTCATATAAACTTAACTTAATAATTGGTCAACTTTAATCAAATCTTGAAGAGTTATGCAAAAATTCTCCTTTGCAGACGATACTAAAATAAACTTAGCATGCAAGGATTTGCGGTAGATTGCATACAAATTCTTGTAACTCACGAACATAAATAAAAATAAACCCTCCCTTTTCGCAGACACAGAGTGAATAGCTGAAATAGACCCCGAGAGCGGCGCGGCCAGCTGCTTGAATATTTATTATAAAGTGGTCCCCAATTGTTCTTGCTTCATTCCGACTTAAGCATAAGTTTGGCTTGCTCAAATTAATTGCCAACTTCCTGGCATCTTTTATTAAGTGTGAACTGGAGGTGACATCGGTTAGCCCTCCATGGCAACACGTTTTCTCGGAATTGGAGGAAAGCAGTGCATTGTTTAAAGATGATACCTTTAATAGATGTATAATTAAACACGATGCCTTTATTTGGCGTTGAATTTGTCTACAGTAAGAAAGAGCTTGCACCACTTAGGTGCTTACGTGGGGGGTACGCTGGCTGCACAGAGTGAGTGGTTTTAACAAAAGAAAATATTCCGAAAAGTATCGTTGCAGGAAAACAAAGAAGTGCTCGTGAGCCGGGAGTTCATACAAAGCGAAATATTGCGGTGCGCAGGATGTTTATGATTATGGCACACTCAGTCTACTCGACGTCTCAATCTTTACGTTTCGTTTTCACTACCTGCCTTTTGATACGGATCTCAGAGTTTGTACAGCGATTTCGGACGGCAAATACAATGTAGAAACCTAGGCTCTAGTAATTAGTAGTAAATAAGTTTGAAAAAAATCTTTGCTACTTTGTTACTGTAGATAAACAAAATAGCTTAATACAAGTAATTAAAATTGCAAATCGCACACAAACTCAATAGAATGGTGCCATCTCAAAAAGTTTTATGAATTATACTTATAAAACAATCGCCACAGTTACCTACTCGGATAAAGACAATAAATCCGCTTCCTAACGAGGCACCCTCATATAATCTGTAGATGAGATTACAACTTCCTTATCCGACAAGCCTTAAGAAATAATTAAAAAAAGATAAGTCACTGTTTAAGTTCAATAAGTTAAACGAACATTTTCTTCTTAATTAATTCTTTATCAAGCCAAAGTTTCTTGATGGGTTTCCAAAGAATCGGGTTTAGTTAGATAAAACTAAGTATCCACGACAGAAGCAATTTGTTGTGAATGACATCGGCAAATAGGAAAGCGCGTAGTGTGAGTTACCCTTACAAGAGGTAACGCTATCGTATCAAGTGAACAGCTACTAAAGTTGATTGGATCAAAGTCCAAGCAAATATATCAGTCTGAAAACAATAGAGTGGGGGAAGTCGGAACTTTACGTGGCCTACGTTTGTTCGATACTCTTATATCGTATTTGGTGTATTTTTCCATCGTAACAACGCTTACTACCGGTTTTGGGCGTACGCTGATGACCACTGTACCAATGTCAGTGTGAGTCTGGTGACCTGGTACAGTGATGATGGCATACCCAACGAAGATTGTTAGAATCTTTATCTCTATCCTCCTTCATAAAGTGACTTACTTTCCTGAAGTGTAAAGCTATCCATCGGAGACAGTTCCGCCGCGCTGATGCCAGTGTGAGTGACCTGTGGTCACTAGGCATCACTGTACATACTAATGTACAGTGATGACGGCATTTTCAATAAGGCATTGCCATATGTATCTATCATATTAATATTCATATTGAGCAACTTACTTTCTCGAAGTGTGTAAGGCCTTTCCTCGGAGACAGTTTCGGCCGGTCGGGATATCGGCGTGAGCCTGTTCTTGGTATAGTGATAACGGCACACATAATGAAGCATTCCCAGAATCTATGTCTCTATTCTCCTTTATAGTACTCTTAGTGACTTACTTTCCCGAAGTGTGTAAGGCCGCCCCTCGGAGACGGCTCTGGGCGGTCGGCCGAGGCGCACTCCGCCCAGGGCGTGTCGCAGGTGGACGTCAGCGTCAGGTAGCGCACGCCGACCTGGTAGAGGGTACGCAGAACCCCAAGGGAGCCGCCGATGGCGTGCCCCCCCTCCACCCCAACCAGCGAGCACAGACGGTGGTTCGCGTGCGCTGCCAGAATGTCTGCGGGAAATTATTACACGTTATTATGTGACAAAAACCTGAAATACAATTGCATTTTTGTCTTATTTTTGTACTGTTACTATCGTTTGTCACAATCGCATTCCGTATAATTCTACAGCTTGTTCTCATACAGATAATAATAATATCAATAAAAGAAAAGAAACGAGCAAGTGCGAACGAAACTCGCACCCTGACAGTATAAACTTTTTATTTTTGTTTCCAAATTGTAATTTATTAGTATCTATCTATGTATAAAAATACAACAGTATCGAAGTTTGACTCATTAGCTGATATCAAGTAAGCCAATCAGTATAAACAATTCAAAAGGCCTCAACAGTGCCTAGTAGTTATCATTAGAATGGCAGAAGCGTATCTGTTTATATATAAATTGGCGGATTTTGAATTTAATATTTATCCCTTTCATCATCATCATCATCATCATCATCAGCTCATTTTATGTCCCCACTGCAGGGGCACGAGCCTTCCCTATGGATGAATAAGGAGAACGGGCCATAAACCACCACGCGGGCCCAGTGCGGATTGGTGGTTGTTAACGACTGCTAATGCAGCCGGGACCAACGGCTTAACGTGCCTTCCGAAGCACGGAGAAGCTCGAGATGATAATTTTTTGGTCACCCATCTGATGACCGGCCTTTGCGAAAGTTGATTAACCTCAGCACTCGCAGACCTTTATCCCTTTGTTTCCAATTATTCGAAGAAACGCCTGTTCCCGTGAATACGCGTAAACCAAACAAAATATCCGAATAACATGTAGCTACATTGTTTTCTCGTATGTCTCAGTACAGCTACAGCTGGCAGCATCGTTCCACGTGGGATTAGTCGGGATTTTGACGGGATTACCAGATGACACCTCATGATAACGTTTTGTTCGAACGTATGTAGTACGAGTGGCTACGTGAAACATGAACTTATATGTTTACAATGTGGAGGTTCAATAGTTGATTTTGTTAAAAGCTTTTTTGGTACCTTTAGGTAATATGGTAAAAAATTATTACTTAGAATCTATTAATAACTCATGATGTGTACGCTATTTTTATGGATTACTGTCTAGTCTTACTATATTGTTAAATTCATATGGCTGTGTATTGACTGTAATCTGTATGTGTACCTATCTTAAATAAATAAATAAATACATACATTGCCTGAATTGTTATAAGCAACTATACACCGTGAATTTTGAGTCGTTGTTCTGCTTTAAGCTGGGGAAGGGATAGTACTCAGAGTTCATCATCATCTCAGCCAAAAGACGTCCACTGCTGGATTCAGAGTTGGTCCAATATAAATAGTTGTTCCATCACCTATCTATCATCTCTCTTCTGTCACCTGTGTAAGGCAAAACAACAACTTAAAATTCACGGTGTTTAATATCTCTGAAACGGTTCTGATTAAAATACTACAATCAGTAGCTAGTCAGTGCCTTTCCATACTCTGGCATGGCCAGTCAAAGTTTCATGCAGTTGTAAGTTATTTCGAGTAGAAGAACTGCATATTTTTATAGAGCATCCCCACGGCAATACATCAGGGCTGAGTTAAACAAAACGTTACAAAAGCGAAGAAGTAAATAGAATTTTAAATTAATTTGAATTGCTTGGACTTTTTGTAACGGAGTGAAGACAATTACTTTTTCATGCAAATGGCAGTGAATGCTTTCTTTCTTTAGATGATTACGAAAAAACAAAATAACTGTTTCGTTATAATTTATTTTTCTCTACAAAGCTAATTGAGAAATACATTTGTTATTCTTGTTCTTTATTTCTTTTAGACTTATCTGATCGTTTAAAGATAGCTAATGTGTCTTTGTTTTTGATTCATTTGGGTCTTTGGACGTCGCATCGCACTATTTTGATCATCTGTCTTAGCTGTGATTCGTTCCCACCGATATCGCGGGAACGTACCGTAAAGGCCTTACCTACACATAACTAGTTCTCTTAGTCGTAACCATACGAAATGTTACATACATGCAGTTAAATAAAGGTATTTTTTCAATGTTATCTACTAACTCGCTAAATATCTGTGTTTGAAGCGGAGAAAGTTTATTTAAAATAGTTTTTTTTTAATTTACGGTAATGTAAGTATTATTTCTTCTGTGCCACAGTCAAATCCATGAAGCTGTACAGCTCTACAATACGGGCTTATAATATATTCTTACGGGCAAAAAAATATAATATAAATATTTCACATAATCAAATATTGGCAATTAATATTAAAGGTAATATAATTATTAATAATATAATTATTATTCTTACGTATATTTCCAGTTATTGTAAACTCAACAACGACGATAGGTATGGTAACAAAAACAAAACCATAAAAAAGTAATAATTACAGGGAAACTCAGTCTGTCATTTGAATGAATCGTGTAAGTGTGTAATTTTTGTAAGCGGTCAATATTGTGCATGCATATTAAGTAACTGTACAATTGCGTCACATCGGCGATTCAGCATTTTTTTGTAGTTTTCTTCATTTTATTATAATATTAATTTAGTACTCATTCGATATCGCCCCAATGTTTACTCGTATCGAATATTGTATCAATATCAAGCATATTAAATTCAGACCTTCATCAAGACTTCTTATCATTTCATCATTATCAAATTAAATATTGTACAGCAGCAGCTCGTAGGTACATGTTCATAGTCCTTCGAGCATTTTGACCTAGTGCGCGGAAAGGCCAAAAAGCGGGACCACGTGGTTCGCCGACCACGCGGTTTGACAACGTGACTCGACAACGTGACTTCCTGTGACTTTCCGTTCATCATCAAACAATCAGTGCAGTGTTTTCGTGTTTTGGGACCAAAGTGTGGTAGCGAATCGGTTAAGCCGGCCTCCCACCAGCGGGTCTCACCGGTAAGATTGAGACGAGCACGCACATACCGCACCGCGGACATCAGGCAAATGGCACGTAAAACCAGCGTGATTCAAAAGCGTGTGGCTACAGCATCATTTATCAACTTTATCAAGCACTAATCTTCAATCATGGAAGATATACTATCAGTTCAGCATCAGCTTATGTACGCCATGAGGCAACTCATCACCAATTTCAAGAAGGACGATTCAGAACGAAAAACCCCTTTTTATATCAAGAGACGGTTGGAAACCCTAGATCAGTATTGGAGAGATTTCCAAGAAAATCATATCAAATTATGAGAAGATGAAAATCGCGACTATACGTTTTTTCTAAAAAACACTACGAGCAAGCTTCGGACTTTTACACTGAGAGATTTACACTTTTACGAAGAATCATCCAAAAATATCAAGTGGATCAGGAACCCAAGGGACTGCTCCGACCAGCAACTCCGTTAGGTGGCTTGGACTGGCAGCAACCGGAGAGGCGTCAATCACCTTTAAACGTTGTCAGCACTCCCACGGAACAGCAACAACCTTCTCGATCAGATAATCAATCGAAACTTTTATCAACATCATCCTTCGAGGTCGACAGAGATAACCCTAGCAAGCTCGACGAGATGTACCGTAAGCAAAAAGTATCATTAAATGCCATTAATCTCGATTCACTTAACGAGAAGTGGGAATTGACGATGCTTTGCGTACAATTCAAGGTCGTTGGAACGCTATAGATACCTTACACTGGAAGATCGACAGTGAACTCACTACGAAAGATGTGCATTACGAAAACAAGTACTATTCCTTTGAGGATCGATATAATCAAATCAAAAAATCTATCAACAGCAAAATGTGAATGTTCTGCTTTTGTGAACAAATTCACAGAATCAATTCACAAAAGCAGAACTATATCAGATGCAAAAAAAATGCAATATTTAAAATCCAAGGTCAGAGGAGAAGCGGAAAGATTAATCCAACACCTACCAATTAGCTCCGAAAATTATTCAACGAGTTGGGACATTCTACACCATCGCTACAACAACAAGCGGATGATATTTAGTTCACACACCAACGTCCTACTCAGTTTACCAGCCATTCATCAAAAATCAGCTTTCGCGGTCAAAAAACTACACGACATGACGAAGGAATGGTCTACACGCTATTATGGGTGTCAAAATTTCAAGCTGGGATCCGCTTAAACTCCATCTACTAATCCAAAAGGTAGATAGCAAAACGCAGAATGACTATTTCGAGTACCTTGAAGATCCAAGAGAGTTACCAATTTTATCAGATTTTTAAATATTCTTGGAGATGAGATTTACAGCATTAGAGTCATCAAGGTGTAAGCAAGATATGCCTAAAACAAATCAACAATCTCAGTTTTATGATTCTAAAATATCTAATTATAACAAGTCTAATCGAGCAATATCAAATAAACCATTTATAAATCATGCAAATGCAAAAACATTTCAACAACAAACAACTACAGGGTCCATCCAACCATCATGATTGGATTCTACCACCAGCCTGGGATTCCATCATACACAATTTTAAATCCCAGCACCAACACCATACTGCCAGACCAAAAGATACTGTAAGCTCTTTCTGCGTAAAACGGAACGCACCTTTTAAATTTAAATAAGGGTATGCAAGCTACTAACTAATTATGAGACGACCAACACCTCAGTCTCTCTGTGACCACGGACCCTGCAAAGGGTTCAAAACGTCAGGATACACATTAAAAAGTAATGTGTAAAATAAACGCAAGTAGATCCGTAAAAGTTGTTTCATTTCCTACCTACCTACCTAATTCACAACAAAGTAGTCTCGGCCACGACAACAAGTAAGCCGAGTGCACGCGCACTGGATAAAGCGACTTCACCACAAACACGCAAGCGCTTCAGTGAATGTGAATAGTGTTGTGATGTGACCGTGAATTATTTCGTGACATTCAATTTTATAAGTATAGAGACTCCATGAAATTTTTATTTTTTGTTTTATATCAAGTCTTAGTTTTATTAAGCATTTATACATTATTTACATTTGTTTTGTCTTATCATGTCTTCTTCTCGCGTCCGCAACATGTACGGTCTATACAACCGCATAATTGCGTCACATCCCCAATTTAGCATTTTTTGTATTTTACTTAATTTTATTATAATACTAGCTGACCCGACGGACTTCGTACCGCATTTTTTTAAATATAGCTATGTTACTCGGCGCTAATGTAGCATTCTAATGGTGAAACATTTTTTTAAATCGGTCCAGTAGTTTTTGAGTTTATTCGTTGTAAACATACATAAGTACATACAAAAATACAAAGCTTTCCTCTTTATAATATTAGTATAGATTAATTTAGTACTCATTCGATCGCCCCGATGTTTCTCGTATCAAATATTGTATCAAATATCAAGCATAATAAATTCAGATCTTCATCAAGACTTCTTATCATTTCATTATTATCAAATTAAATATTGTACAGCAGCAGCTCGTACAGTAACACTGTGACGCGATTTGCTGCCAGCTTTCGCAGTAGGTATCGGTCAATTTTGATCGATTGCGCGATATATTCGAATGGACCGTGCAGAGCCGATGTGTGCAGCGCAAAATTCAATGAATTCCCCAAATTGTCGATTGGTGTATTTAAATTTTCATCATGCATGCACAAGCTGTGGACGCTAAATCAGTTCGTTTTATACTTAATGGTTTTGCTAGTTAACGCACGCGTTCAACGATGTAAACTATGTAGGTAGTTAGTACTAATTACTGCAGGGTGACATTATAAATAATTCTTAGTGGAATTATGGTAGTATGTGTTTTAATGATTACAAATTTGATTCTAAATTACTTTTTTAAAGGTCAGTAATGAAGGCAAATGGCGACGGCGTCATAGGGGTCGGTCGAGAATGCGTTGGAGGTAATCAGATAGGGACCGAGAAGCATGGAACGACAAAAGTCCTTCCACGATAAGCAATTGGAGGATGTAGGTAGGTTTAGTAGGTTTTTAGAAAAAGATTAGTACCTCCTACATCTATATATTGCTGACATATACGGTTATACAAAAATAAAACTCATTTAAAATAGATACAGCTCATGGTGGTAAAAAAATAAAACAACAAGCCAGCTTACATTTATAAAAAGCAAGCAACAACATGTAGATAAAATTAGTAATATATTTTGGTTCCGATTAAATTAAAAACCTTTTCTAAGATCAACCCTAGTAAGCCGATCCGAGTGCTCGGTAATTGGTAAACTAGGTTATCGTGGTATCCAACCCGTGCAAATTTAGTCAACGCTGCCCTACTATTACGTATAGGTACGTATACATACCTATATGCCATACCGTGAGTTTCATTTGGCATTCGATCACGAACATACATACATACCTACGAGAATAGTTAAAAATTTGCCATCCAAATTTTTGTTTTCGTAAACCATACGGATAGTAAATCAAACTCACACGAGGCACTTAGAATGTAATTTTACACCTTATACCGTATCGCTTAAAGCATATGTCGCAAAATATTGTGTATTATTTCTATACAACGTGTAACAAAAAGGTGTGGCCAAAATGAAAAGATCCAAAATGTATCCCATCTAGAACTTGTATGTGTTGTTATTAAGACATAATTATTAACTTTAATTTGTCATGCAATGGTTAATGAAATATTTATATTATTGAAGTTATGTGCGTCAGTCGCGCATAAGCAAGCAGCAGTGATCATAGATGTAAGTACACAGAGGTTACTAAACCACTAGGGCTGAGACTTGTTTATTTTGATGTGACGTCACAATAGAAATATTTAATTGAAAATTGCATAACATATTAAAGTTAAAACCGCCTCTGTGGTCTAGTGGTTAAGACCACCGGTTTAGACCCATAGGTTCCGGGTTCGATTCCCAGCGGGGGGTACATGTTTGTGTACTCGGGTTGGTTGGTGGTAGGACTTGTTTGTCCGCCTGGCTAAATACCACCATCTTATCTAAATATGTCGCCATAACATCAACGTTTGTAGCATTGTTGTGTTCCGGCAGCTAGAGATAAGATAGCCAGTGCCTCACTAGTTGAGGATCCTGGGTGAAGTACGCTTCCATCATTTCATCTTATCATCACTTAACATCAGGTGAGATCAAGGCTCTGTGCTTACCCGTAAATATAAAAAAAAAGAGTTAATAATCATGTGTTAGTAACTCTGCATATAAGATCTAGAGCGGATACACTTTAGATCTTTTAATTTTGACCACACTTTTTTGTTACACGTTGTATATACCTAATTCACATATGTGTTTAGTACTGCAGAAACTGATAATACGAACACTTTAAACATAAACTATTTCTGTACAGCTTGTATCATAATATTCGGATTATTAGGTGTAAAAAATATATAAGTTGGGTAATAATTTTGGTCGGTAAAGCTGGCACCAGGCAGTCGACACAGTTTTCGTCGTCAAAAATAACATAGATTTTCATTGAAAGTTTACGGAATGACAGCTAGAAAGCAGGTTACTGACCCCTACTTTGACCGATTAAAGGAAAAAATATGTTGATTATTGGTTCTTATTGAACACTAGGTGCCACTACCCTATTAATTTATTGATATAGGCCATAAACGATATGTCGGAACGTCCAAAAACTCTTGGACGGCATCACAATGGTTTTCCATTGTTCGTTTACCTACTACCTAATCAAACATTTGTGGGCAGAAGGAAACGCAAACTGCTTAACAACGCTTAGCTATAATTGTCAATGTTAAATCTTATGTATAGGAGAAACTATCTCAAACTCTACAATGACTTCAATCCTCAACTAAAACTAAAACTTAAACATTCGATCAATCACCCATCGGACATTTACAAAGGTCCCATCTCTACATTCCACAGACGAAGGCTTGCTGGCCGGACTCTACGTATGTAACTGAATGATAATTCAATTTCTTTTTTAATCACAAAGCGGGGAGTCAATGTGATAGAAGACGTAAGGCATGTAGTGTCCACGTTGTATATTAAAAAGTCAGAAAGATGACTTAAAGCAATATATATCTAGATAATTATATAGATATATATATCAATATATAGATTTTATTTTTTTAAGTACTAATTCTTGCACTGAAGCTGAATTAAATATTTATAAAATATTTATAACAGTGAAAAAATTGAACGCCCACCCGCCCACGCCACAGAAGATGTAGCACTTAAAAAATAAAAAGTAAAATTTACTATATCGTTGTGTTATCAAATTTGTGGTACTTTGTCTGCAAAGATGAATCTGCATAGCCATCGGTTGCAATAACCTTTGGATAGATGGCACTGTGCCGCAATAAGCACTCAAAAAAAAAGGCTATGTAAAGTCCAAAATCTACATGAATAAGCCGCGTACGATTGAGCAACTGAAAGCCAACATTACTTGCGTTATTCGCCAAATATCACTCGAAATGCTCGGACGCGTCATCGAAAATTGGAACTGCAGAATGGACCCTGTTAACCGCAGTTACGGGCAACATTTAAAAGGAAATATTCTTTAAAAAATAAATGTAAAGAATTATTTTTTTGGATAATAATAAAAATAATCCGATAAATTTGTTTTTTTATTAGTTTTTTAGTTTTGAAAAAAAGTACCTCTAAATGAATCACTCTTTATATATAGTTACAAGATAAAATTTCAAAAATCAACCAGCCTCAGGAAGCTCGAGTGAGAATCGAACCCACGACCTTTGGATTACCGTCCAATGCTCTCACCGCTGTGGTTGCAGCGTAAATCAAAAACTACTAGAAAAATTCAACGAGTCTTCTGGGGCCTTGGTAGCTCAGCGGTCAGAGCTTTGGCCCAATATATATGTACCTAGATTATTAGATTGCTCCATTATGCATTAGTTAAATAAAACCTTGTCGCGGAAAGCTTCGTTGAAAAATCTCTGTTGCGTTGCAATACGAATCGTGTATAGTGTGAGAACGCAATAGTAACTTAATGCAGCATGTGACATGTAAAAATTCTAAATGAAGCACAGAGGCACGGTACGGTACTAGCTGTTTTGTTTTAAAATGTATTTATGTTGGTTTTGAAGCAGGCGGCTTTGATTTTAAGACTTAAAGCTATTATCGAAAAAGTGTTTATTTTGTAATACTCTACCTACAAGTAGGATTCAAACCCATAAGTTCCTGCCCAGAATGCCAGAAAGTCAGGGTTTCCCGCTCGTGAAAAGCTAGGTTCAGTCTTTTTCACATGAACAACAGCACATGAGGAGATCGGGCCATAACCTTTCACGCAATGCGGGCTGGTAGGTTCTGACGATTGTTGTCTTATGAGAACAAGCAACAACGGTTTATTGTGCCTTCCAATTTAAAAAAACTATATTTTTGCAATAAAATTACTAGTATATGAATACAAAGGCATCAAAAAACCCCTCTAAAATTACTCTTAAGGGACCATGATAGTTTAAAAAATTGTTTATAACTTTTATAAGCGCTAAAAGTTATTTTTTGTCTTAAAATGAAAACGTCGATTTCCGCTGGCATCCTGAGACTGAGACGAATCGACTGACACCTCATTTGTCAAAATCAGTCCACCCATTTATGTTACCGCGCCGAGTCGAGGGTGACGAAGCTATAAGTAGGCATTTATAGATGTGTTTGACTAAGCTTATTAGACGCGAAGTGGAGAAAAGTGGACGAAAACGTAATAGTAGATGCCTCATGGTTCTGAAAGCATCTTAAGTATCTAATTTTTTGTCCACTCCGTACACTCTTTACTCTTAGAATTAAATTAAATAATTTAATGCTTAAATAATTGCAGGTTACGTTGCATTATAATAATCAACATCCAAAGTGTACAAATAAAGTTTCGCTACTTAAAGTGGAGGTTTGTTAGGTGGGTGGTTGGGCATTCGTTGGATGCTAAATTAATTCGAAAGAAAGTTTTACTTACAACCAAAATAAGTATTCCGTTGCATTTAATTGCTTGAAGATAACAATTTACTGTCAGTGTTAATGTAAAACGTGATTTGCATGTCTATTCATATTTGGGCTGTATGCTCTACCTATAATCATACATTGGTAATAGAAATTTCAAAGTCTTTCTTAAATTAAGAAGTGCTCGGAGGTAACTCACCGTTAGAAGATGCCGGTCTTAAGGCGACACTTGAAAAAATACATCAACTTTTTTGCACATTAATGATTTTATTTGCGTATTACACAATCGTGTTTTTGAGAATAGGGTTTTAAAGACAAAGGCATGAAGTTATCTATATCATAATTTCAGATTCGTTGGTCTTGTCATACTCCTACAACTTTCAATAATAGTTGATGTATTTTTTTCGGGTTCCTTCTATCTAGCAGAATTTTGTTGCTCCGAAATTTATTTGGCATAACACACTTGGCATAATTTTCTTTAAACAAATATGTTCAATGCATAAAAATTATTTAGCATAATTATTATTTGGTCGAATGTTTATATGTCCGAATTCCCAATGGCATACTTTTAAGATGGCAGATTTTCACTTGGCATAATTACATTTAGTTAAATTACATTACGCATAATTTCGTTTAGCATAACATTTATTTAGTGCGACGATTACTCGGTATGCATACTACGATGGATAATGGCAGTTTTCCATTTGGAATAATTTCAACCGAAGCGGGTCGGGGAAGTGGGGGGCTCGGGAGGCGAAGCTACCCGCCTTGAAAAAAGTGTAAAGAGTTCATTAGATTAGGTTAGGTTGATATGTGAACCAAAAACGCGCGAGCCGAGCGAGCGGAGCGAGCGTGCCGCAGCAGTGGCCGGCGAAGCGCCAGAAACGACGTTTTTTTTACATACCTAGACCTTACCTTTATGACCATACCCTTTAGACATAATGACTTTTGAAATTGTTAACCCTTAACCGGAATCGTGGGTCCATGAATATAGACTTCCTGAGATATGATAGTTCTGCCTCTTAATAAAGGATATCAAATTTATGCAGAAAGATGGTTCTGAATGTAAACTTTCTGCGATATGATAGTTCTGCCTCTTAATTGTGGTTATTAAATGTATGCCTTAAGATGATTCTGACTTATGAAATTATGGGTTTTGAATGTATGATTAATGGTTGTGTGCCAAATGATTTTCTGCGAAATGAAGTTTATGGTTTCCGCTGTTATGCATAATAAAATTATGACATAAAAAGTTCTGCGATAAAAGGTAGGCCCATTTTTTTCAAGTGTCGCCTTAAGCTGCTTATTTGTTGACTAAGAGAGCTTTTTAAAAATATACAGCCAAAAGAGAGCCATTGCGAGAAGTGATGGGTAACTCACCGTCAGCAGAGGTGCAAAGCGTTAGCTGTGGATTGTATTTGTCGGTCAGCCGCTTGATGAGATCGATTTGTTCGAACGTAAGTTGTACCGCGTCCCGGTGCTGCGCGTCGCACGGCACGTATGCTGCCCAGAACTAGACAACAAAAACAAGGGTCAGATTAAAATCGCCGCAAAGTCAACATCAGCTCATTTTATGTCCCCACTATGTACCCACTGCTGGGGCACGAGCTTTCCCTATGGATGGATAGGGGGAACGGGCCATAAACCACCACGCGGGCCAGTACGGATTGGTGGTTGTTGACATCTACTAATGCTTTAGGTGCATTCCGAAGCACGGAGAAGCTCGAGATGATAAAATTTTGGTCACCCATCCGATGACCGGCTTTGCGAAAGTTGTCTAACCTCAGCACTCGCAGACCAGGCGCGTTAACCACTGCGCCATCGAGCTCGTCTAGTCATCGCAAGGTACTGCCTATAAAACTGGTATTGGCCAATAAGCTCTTGCTAAAGTACTCTTTATTTCGAATTCAATTTCAGCCTTATCTCTGAAAGCGTCACTTCTCCTACTTTGCATCATACCAATTGCGATTTGCATATTCAAACACATTTTTGCTGGTATTGGATTTCCCATAATCTCTCGCTGCATCAACTTCCAACTTAACGTCGTCGGTCCATCAGAGCCAATGAAGCAAACTAACCGAACCGCAGCTAGAGAGCTCAACAAAACCGCTGCCGGTACTGTGACATAGCTGTGACACACAACTGATTAAATATCACGCACGAACGCGGGATCCCCGCTCCGAATATGAAATTCCAACGCTGTAAGAAAATTGACAAAGGTTTTATAGCGGAAAGCTTTGCGAAGATTTGAAAGAACTCGGGCGGGCTGGATATTTATGATTAGATTACAAAAGGACGGTGAACCGCAGTTTTCCATTTAATATTACCATTGAATTGAATCAATCGCTCTTTGGGATTTTTCACTACGTCGCGATGTCATGTTCTACATTGAGCTTAGCGAGTAGGGATGCCAAATGGGAACATGTCAGAAACAAGAATTTTCAACTCTTCCTCACATAAGTTAGATTTAGAACTGTCAACATTTTTCAGCTTCGGCATATTCAAACTAGAAAGTTTTATACATATTGTTTCGTATATTGGTTCCTACGGTTACCACTAGACTGACTAGGACCTGTCAATAAACGATAAAATGTGATTAGAGACCTAAATTTCATTGATAAGCTGGTTCCATATTCGAAATCAAACGAAATTACAGTACCTACAAACGAATGTATTTAGATGTCCAATTCGGAGAAATCTTAATCAATTACAAGAGCAACAAGTTTAATTACAGTATTTACTACCAGAGTAGTTCATTTCCATACTAAGTTATCATGTGAACGAAACTGCTCCCCATATTTAAAGAAGTATGTATATCTTTAAATAATTTATACCTTGTCTCTTCCAGTGTTACCTACTTATTTGCTCGTTTTCGCTTTGGTTAGGAGGGAAAGTAGAAACTTATTTTCTTACTGCTTAATTTAGTTGCGGGATTCAAGACGGATTAAATTCCCAGTGGACGGCTTGAGCTTCACTATGTGGTCACCGTTTTTTATCCTGGCTGAAGTTATATTGGCTGGCAGGTAAAATTGCGTAGGTATATTTTATAAAAGGGTGAAAAAAGCAGTCGGAGTGGTAAAATAGAGACAGTTTTATTTTTAAACAAATAATAGCACCGTATACAATGAGAACTGGATTTGGTTGGTGATAGACACAGATATAAGTACGTGGCAGGGCTTTTTAGTGAAGTGCGCTTTCACTGTCTCAGGTACCTCCGGCTTTATCATCAATTACGATCAGGTTAGATAAAGGCCAAGTGCTTGTCTGTTGTGACATAAAATAAAGGCCCTAAATAAAAATCAGTTTTTTTTCAAAGGCATACTCGTAGTTAAAAACTATATTTTTAGTACTGTACTGTAATATTATTTCTTTTCTATGTATCTCTACGCAGCGAAGTCGTGGACGGCTAGTTAAAACTTTATGTAATTTTGATTACAGGTTCGTCTTTTCAAACTGCATTTTTCATGTGACTTTAATATATGCAGTACCATAAATTTTAATGAATAATGAAGCTTGTTTATTGGGAATTAAGCTCTTGGACTTTTCCAAAAGTTCCGTAGCTGAGTTTTTAATAGTTCCAGGCGGAGCTCGAATTATTTAGAACATTTTTCAGGCTTCGTGCAAAAGCTCGCCATCTGTTGTGGTTGCATTGTACTTTAAACATATTTTTTAGTTTGTAAGCATACTAGATAATTAACTGTTATCTGACAAAATACTGTATCTATAAAATGGTGAGATAAATAAAAAAACGGAACATAAAACTTTATTGGTTTCCCATAAAATAGTTGTTGAAAAATAAATAAATAAATTGTTTCACTTATTTTAAATTGACTTGAGTATATAATGACTATATTTTATGCAGAATCATTTTATTCTGTTTCACTTAATATCTTCATTCATTAAAATGTATTGAACAGTACAAAACAATCACTATCCGACAAAATACATAGTTACAAACTAGTCGTAGCTATCTACAGAAAGATTGTAAAGTGTGAAAGACTAAAGTAAATTGAATTAATAAAGCTAATCTGTCTAAAACTTTTGTTTTGAGTGTTCTTGGACTATTAAACGAAGTAGAAACCAATTCCATAGCCCCTAGAGATTATAGATGCTATCGTTATTACAGAGTTCCGGGTTATAAATATGCAGGTACGACGAGACTGGCGCTCCCAAGTCTGAGGAAAGAGTTCTAAAAATCTACATTTATATAGGGTGTCATTGAATCAAATGTAGATATTTTCAAGTATGGCTGTAAACTCTTTGATTAATTAACACAAACAAGTTAGTGAAGTTTGAAATCTCGAAAGAGGTAAATTATTAATATTTTGACTATTTTTGACAAATATATGAATCAAAAACTATCACACACACAAAAGGAATTCAGAACCAAACCAAACAAAAGTAGTACTGGGTGGCGCAAAAGTTACGACGGGGTTTACATATAAAGAAAAATCTGACATTTGCACTGACATTTACTATTCTTTTGTTTTCACAAATCATAAAATACATTTTGGTTAAGGTACCGTTAAGGTAAAATACATAGAAACCAGTAGTGTCGCGACGACACGTCGTCTGCTGATGCTGCGTGGAGTCGGTTGCCAACTGGTACCTTTATTCAACGTACCAAAATCATAGAGTTTTATTTCCAACATCATCAGCGAGCGTATCGCCGCCATTTCCATGTGCGTAACTCTCCCTCTGAAGACATGATTCGACGCTTGGCGGCACGTTTTCAGCAGATAGGTTCAGTAGCCGATCTCCTAAGAACTGGAAGACCACGTTCTGCTCGAAGTGCGGACAATATTCAGCGAGTACAAGCGAGTGTAGAGGAGAATCCGAAAACATCAACGCGTAGGCGTTCGTCTCAGCAGGGAATCCATAGGAGATCATTTCAAAGAATATTGAAACAGGATTTAAACATGTTTCCATATAAGGTGCAATTAGTCCAGAAATTAAAGCCAACTGATAACCAGCAGCGTCTTAATTAGGCGGTTCGGAATCAAGAACTGTCTCGAGAGAATAACGGCTTCATTAACAAACAAAATTGCAAAATTTGGGGTACGAAAATCCAAGAGAAGTCCACCAGCATGAATTACACCCCCTCAAGTGTACTGTCTGGTGCGTAGTTACATCACAAAAAATTATTGGGCCCTATTTTTTTAAGATGACGACGGAAACGCTGTAACTGTAAATGGCTTGAGATATTGCAATTTAATAGAATATTTCTTAGTGCCAACTCTTGTTGACAGTCCAGAGATGTGGTTCCAACAAGATCGAGCCACAGCGCATACGGCGCGAGCCACAATGACCGTCCTAAGAGAGACTTTTGGCGAACGTTTAATCTCGAGATTTTCAACATTTAACTGGCCCGCTCGTTCCCCAGACTTATCAGCGCCAGGTTATTTTCTCTAGGGTTATTTAAAAGAGAAGGTGTTCGTTAATAAACCCAGGACAATCGAGCAGCTGAAGGCCAACATCCGAGCTGAAATACGGTTGCTAACTCCTCATGTTCTGAGGAAAGTAATGAGAAGTGATTTTGAAAGAGCCCGTCTTTGTGAGGCTGAAAATGTTGATCATTTACGTGGTGTAATTTTTAAAACCTAACTCAAAAATATCTCCATGAGTGTTTTTTTATTATCTCATAAAAATTAAGATGAATTAAAAAAAAATAAGAAGTTGTAACCAATTGCAACCCCGTCGTGACTTTTGCGCCACTCAGTATAATCGGCTGGATCTATTTTGTTTTCTATATAAGTAACTAACTATTTTCGTTCGCTCCTTTGTTACTTTTACTTCACATACATAGATAGACTATTCGCTATCTTACAGAGATTTTAGATCAGGCACCATATTGCGATCAGTAATTAGATCTATATTAAGAGTCGGAGGATTTTTACCTGAGCAGCCACTCTGCCTTGTTTGAGCCGTGGCAAGTCCGTGTGGCTCCAAGAACTCGTGGCCCACGGTGATATCGTTCGTAGGTCTTCGTCGAACCTGGCAATCGTCGAGCATAATGTAAGTTTACACATAGAATAATGGAAAAATAACAATACTATTATTACCTATTAAAAGTAAACATGCTCAGATGCGGACAGAATTGAGTTAAAAACACATTTATGTGCGATTTAGGACGTTCAAAATTTATCACTAGGCTACCTAACCTACCGTGTTACATAGTGCAAAGGAAGGTTTTAAATAACCTTATTCTTTTGTCCCACATCTTATAAGAGATGTGAATAACGTTAGTTAAGCCTAGAAGATCCTCGGCATTTCGCTGAAGATATATGAACTAATTTCTCTTATGATATGAAGGTTGGGTAAGAATATGATATAAAGAAAGATATGAAGCGACGTGTGTAGTATCAAAGCTTGTGATATTTATACCTTATCACAAGCTTTTATCATTGTAACTGGGATTTAAAGTTACATGACATCAACTTCTCCATTATGTGTTAGACGACTTAAACTGAAACCTATCGTGAAGTGTGAAATATCCTGCTAGAAGACAAACCAAGAATTCTTATTTTTCTGTAACTTTGCAAGGTAAACATGTCTTTACTATTCCAAAAAGCTAACAAACAACCGTATTACCGAGATCCACACCGAGAAGTGGGATATAAATCAATCTCCCCTATTCGTCATCTTTTACGATCCACTTCTTATTGTTTACTAAAAGTTTATGCAAACACTATTCGCATTTATTTAATATACATTATTTATTGATACTGACGTTTCGAACTCTTTTCAGGATCCACGACCGTGATCACAGGGAAACTGAGATACTTGTAGCTTGCCGTCAATAACTTTTAATTGGGTACGTCTTCGTACGTTTTGCGGTGTTGTGTTGGGGTTTGGATTAAATAACTTGTATTATGGGATCCCAACAAGATAGTAAAATATTTAAAATGGTTAGGTTGTAAAAATATTATGTAAAAGTATATATATTGTCGATCCACATAATTTAAAAGAATACCAAATAATTAAAGGATATTTCACGTTTTGGCAGTATCTTCAAAAGGTTCTCACCTGAAATCTTTCAGTCTGTTGTGTAAGAACTTCCTTATATTCCACGGCAGGTCGTTGTGCCCGTCGATTAGCGGCGTGTCGTGCAACAGCCGCTCTGCTAGCCGCAGCCGCTCGTGTAGCGGGGCGCCGGGCGGGGCTCGAAGCGCCAGGGGGCCCGCCACGCAAGCCGTGCCCGCCACTAGCACCAGCACCGCCACGCAGCACCAGCGCCGGTGCCACACGGAGAACCCTGCCAATATAAGGCTTGCTTTATACATGCAGTCCGTTGTTGCGTTTCTTTTACCTTAGGTTTAAATATGGGAACGAAGGATCATATTACATGACGGGATCTTAATAATAACAAGGCCAAAGGTGGAAGCGCACACCCAGTATCCTCGATTTCTGAAAAACTGGCTATCTCATCTTTAATTCTGAAATTCTGAATACTGTAATGCTAATATTATACGTCCCGCTGCACGAGCCAGTCTGCTAGCCGCAACTGCTCGTGCAACAAGACCCTGCTACGCAAGCCGTGCCTGCCACTAGCACATTCGGAGAACCCTGCTAATAGGCCATTCCATTGTTGTCCATTGTTGTTTCCCTTTACCTATTCTGACATCTTTGAGATCATAAATGTTTTTTTGGCAAGAGTTTGCTGATGGCCTCAGGCAGCCTTTTCAGTATCATCGGACGGATCGGTATTTTGGGGGCGGTGTGAAACTTTAAGGGTTTCTACAGCCGTGTCATTGAAACACTGTCAGAGGGTTTCTAGAGGGAATGGCATCGGAGAGTTCGAATCGGAACGGACATCTAAAATGAAGGAATAAAGTAATCTAAGTACACTGTTTGTTTAGTTTATTTTTTTAATATTCTTTAACAGGTAGACATTTTGCCTTTATCACACATGATGTCAAATGACAATAAAGTCGAAAATGGGCGTACCCTTCACCCCGCAATTACTGAGGAACTGACTTTTATATTTTTAATATCGCAACACAACAGTGCTACTACTATACGCGCCGGCGCTGCCGCCGCTGCGAATCGCAACAGCTCGTGCAGCGGGGTGCCGGGTAAGACTCGCGGCACTAAGACCTCCGCTAGATAATAATAATAATATCTAGATAGACGACGCATGTGTCATGATTTGTATGAAAACCAAACGACTTAAACGCTTTGCAACTAGTATCTATGAACAATTTTTCTCAAGCAACCTTATACTACGTTATTTGTAATTACTTACATTGCTTTCATTTTATGGCTGGTCTCGATTGGTTGACAGAAGAGTACAATTACTAATATCAACTTACCTGTTTGAACGCAGCTACCAGGTAATAGGGACCAGAAAAAGGTAAGCTACTGAGGTACGAGTATTGCATTGTTGTGTTTATTATAAGCTTTCCACTGGAGTTTATTTTATTTGGTAGACACGCCGATGAAATTACAGAAAATAATATTTTTTTATAATTTTAATTAATTATAACCATGAACATTTTTTAGGGGGTTGCCTTATCAAATCATGTTCAGAAACTTATTTCATTTGGTAAAATATTATTTGCATCTGGTTAACACAATAGTGAAAGACGATCTTACTTCGGACCTTAGACTATAACGCAGCCCATGGACGTATGCAGTTGTAATGTATCAAATTTTCCATTGTGTTAAGATAATATTATTAACAATAGCATATAGTTAAGTGATTATATTATCACCATATTTTTCTTCCTGTCGACAACAGTAATTGTTAACTTAAGATATCATTATCATTGTTTTATTGGTTTTTCCCGTCGACTTTAGAATATTAGCTTTCTATTATCTAATGAGCTTGTTGTTGTGACCCTCGAACCTCTCTAAAATTGTCAATAATATACTTAGAGATAACTAATAATATTTAAGACATTAGAACAATACAATTAAGCAGTTCATCCTCAAACTTCGAGTTGTGAAGTCGCGTTAGCGTTAAACTAGCTCATTGTAATAACGTTATTATATTAAACAACTAGTTTAAAAAGTGTTCTTTGTTTCTTCGCCCGGGCTTTCTCTTGACGACCAACTAAGACGCATTACACAGTCTCTAATAAGATCACAAGGATACCGTGTAGGCACAGTATGTTTAATGAATATTATCGAAGAATAAAGGCACACTTAAAGCGTCACATACAAAAACTGCGATAGGTATAGTTTGTCAGAGTTACTATTCCAAGGAATCTATTTATCAACTATTACTCCTATACAGTAAGGATAGGTCCTATAAAGGAGCTCGATGGCGCAGTGGTTAACGCGCCCGGTCTGCGAGTGCTGAGGTTAAGCAACTTTCGCAAAGGCCGGTCATTGGATGGGTGACCAAAAATAAATCATCTCGAGCTTCTCCGTGCTTCGGAAGGCACGTAAAGCCGTTGGTCCCGGCTGCATTAGCAGTCGTTAACAACCACCAACCCGCGCTAGGCCCGCGTGGTGGTTTATGGCCCGTTCTTCCTATCCATCTATAGGGAAGGCTCGTGCCCCAGCAGTGGGAACATAAAATGAACTGATGATGATGATGACTCCTATACTTCATTTCGATATTATATCAACAGTTCATGTTTTACTAATTTATATCTCTACACAAAATCATAACAGTTGCTTCCTCACATTTGCTTAATCTCGTTTGCCTTGTTTTCTTTGGTTAGCATGAAGGTGCGTTCACTAGATGAGTTACCACAACGGATATAACGTTACGTATAACAACAATAATTGAAGAAGAATTAAGAAAAGACGGTTGTTGATCCGTTCTTCAACGTGTAAACAGTACAATTTCATTATGGAGCTAACATAAAAATACATCTTGAATGCTTGATACAAACAAGGCATTTTTGCGCTGACTTATATTACATTATTATTATCCTGGACATCTTCGTATTTCATTTGTTTTATTTTTATCCTTCTCATTCCAACGCTATCTGAAGTGACCCTGGGCTAACAGGATGCTGATAGGCCATCTGGAGATTTACGCTCGAGTCCTCTCGACGGCGAACGACCTGACTTATTTGTGATCCGCTACCTATTTATTTATATATTTATTTAGTTATTTATTTATTTATTCATTTGGTAAACCAACAGCTAATAAACAAAGTAGAAACTTAAAAATAGCAACAAAAAGCCAATTACAGGTCCTCACATATAGCAACAGATTAATTATTGTTTTTATATTGTAATAATCTATACTATTAATAAAGAGGTAAAGTTTGTGACTTTGTTTGTTTGTTTGTTTGCGGAGAGTAATCTCTAGAATTGGACCAATAGGGTCTAATTCTAAAAAAAAATCACTGATAGAATGTTATATTTCTTACGGGTGGGTAACTTAGGCTATATTTTATTTAAAAAAAACTTTATTTTTAAAGTCTCAAATCCACGCGGACAAAGTTGCGAGTAAAGTACTAGTCTATTATAAATAAACTGTAAGTATACACAATTTATCGATAATTTAATCAAACACTAACAAATTTCATGTCGCCGCAAATCCTCCACTCCGATTCCGGTCTTTATGACATTGTAACGCTTTATATACTTTAGTTGGAAAAAATAAAATAATTACTGATATATTCAGCTTCTGACAACTTAATAATCAAAGACGTATTCGTAATAATATCAAAAATATATTAGCTGTAAACTATTAGGTACCACTCATGTGCTATTACTGTATATAGAGCTTGACTTTTCTATCACCGTCCAAACCTTCTGAAATGACTCCCGTGATACAAACAAACAACTCTTACTATTGGACGAACTCCCTAATTCGAAAATAAAATTCAGCTGTTCCATACAAAACATCAATATTCATTCGACCAAAATGTATGGAACAGCTGAATTTTATTTTCGAGTTAGAGAGTTGGACACATACTAAAAGTTGTTCATTTGTATCACGGGAGTCATCTCAGAAGGTTTGGACGGTGATAAAAAAGTAAATATATATATATATTGTGTGAAAATACTAGTGTGTAATAATAGTGTACCTACTAATAGTGTGAAAATAGGTATATATATATATATATATATATATATATATATATATATTTACCTTACCTATTTTCACACTAAGTACACGGTAGATACTAAACTGGGTCCTACGTCGTGTTTTTTAATTTTTTCATTCATAGTGTGAACTCCAGTTTGTCTAGTCATTGTACTTAAAAATGCGCGGTATGCAAAGTGCCGAACTGGATTATATTATATTTTCATTCAAAATGCTGTTGAATTTAAAAATACAAACGTAATATAATTTATTCAGCAGAACTTCGAGCTTTGAAGAGGACGCCCGACCTTCCGCATATAGAAGTTTTCTCACCACCGTTTAATTTAGCCGGGTGCACACGCGCACATTAAAATCAATTTGGGTCAAGCAATCGGTCGTTACGAGGATGTTACGGGCTTGCGATAATCTCGCTGTCAAACGCAAACTTGCTCGATCACCGCAGCAGATACGGTGGATTACATGTTTGAAAATTTTGCTCCACAATGAACCTTTCCGATAAAAATTAAATTGAAACGGCGGCGGCGGCGGCGGCGCAGATATTCATCAGTGTTGAAAGCAAATGTGTGCGAAAAATGACAGCGTTTAGAACTGTTTGAATCTTTACGGTCGATGATGTTCTTTTATTTTATATTAAGTACTAGCTTTTGTTCGCGGCTTTGCTCACGTGGGCTACACTACTTGTGTTTATTCGTAATAAAAGGCAAACTTATTAAACTTATTATAAGTAATAAGGGTTAGGCAACTAAACATGTCACGTCATTTAAACATTAACATTTTCATTTTTTATCATTAAAAAGCCCATCCATGCGAGCTAGAATTAGTAAAAATGTCTAACACAAAACTACGTAATGAAGGTCACTCTGTATAAGTAATTTTGGTTCGTTTTGAAACCTGTATAAATTATCCCCAACTTAAAGGATAATTTTCCAAAAATCCTGAAACACTTCAAATAACAAAATTGAAGGAATGACAGATTTCCATACAACATTTCCACCTTTATTTCACCCCTCTAGGCAAGGTTTTTCGAAAAATGCAAAAACACGTCATTCTTTATTTTTAATGAAATATTTATAGATCGATTAAATTATTCATTTTATAATTAATACTTTAAAAATAACGATTTCCCCAAAAAATCTTCTTCCCTTTTTTACTTATTTAAAGGAAAATAAAAAAAATCCTGAGACACGTCATTCTTTATTTCTCTTCAAAAAGCCAAATATAAATTTTCATGTATTTTACTTTAAAACTGACGGACTTTCATACAAACTTCCACCCCCCATTTGCCCCCCTCAGGATATGATTTCTTTCTTAGTGGCTGGATACGTCACTCAATTAACCTGTACAAATTTCATCTAATTAACTTCAGCGGTTTCGGCTCGGCGATGATGAATCAGTCAGGACAAGTAAGTATATGTATATAGATATTGCGGCGCTGCCAATATTTCTCTGAAAGAAAATGAAGATACGAGGTGAAAAGGCAACTGTTTTATTGCAATTACAGAACGTTATAGCGTTCGCTTCTGATTTTTTATTACGGTCAAAATAAGTGCTTTTTATTATTGTGTTTAAATATTTTTATACAGTTTCAACTGACAGTGCTTTTGTGGTAACTGTATCGTGAAAGTATTTTAAGCGACAAAAAATACAAAATGTTTCGTATAGAATTGTCTGGTTTTATCGTTATAATAAGGCTAAACCTTATTATTATAGTAGGTAGATAGTTATTATCGCAGATACATATATATATGTAGTGGTGCTACTTGCACTGCAATTTATCGATAATTTAATCAAACACTAACAAATCCTTTTTCATGTCGCCGCAAATCCTCCACTCCGATTCCGGTCTTTATGACATTGTAACGCTTTATATACTTTAGTTGGAAAAAATAAAATAAGGCCAAAACAGTGATTTTTAGCGTGTAGGTAAGCGTCGCATATCAGGCCCCACACTTGTTCTTTTCGTGTTACGCTTCGCAAACGAAATAAATGATCCCGTAACGTCGTACTTCCTCGCATTCAGCGTTGCGGGCTTTATATATTTGTTTGAGTATCTGACTTTTTCCGAGGACATTAATTATTGTACACGACTTACAAAAAGCACTTTCATCCTTTGGTTTCGTAAAATGTTGGAAATGCTACTTTTATGCTCGTACTTTTGCACACTTTTTAACACAAATATTGAGTTTGTAGAACATTCAAGGACTTTAACATAGAATTAACATTGTTTGTTATTCTACCTTTCCAATAAGAAGAATATTAAAATGGTTGGTTAAGATTTATATCTACTGTTTCACTTATTCAACTAACACTAACGGAACAGCGAGGAATCTAAGATAACTAACTAGCTACTGTATGCTTTGCTTGTATAGAAGATACTTAGGTATTACTCGTATAAGTTATTATGTGCTTGTGTTCAATATTTACGACGAGGAATATTCAGCATTCCCAAAAGTGACGTGCTTTCGAAGTTATCGACATATCTGTATCGTGTCACCGCTGCATCTACCATTAACCAGTGTATTGAGTTGTTTTATTTGGGAAATGCGTAATTATGCTGACGTTTATTATTTAGCTACTCGTAAAATATTGCAGCTTTGAAACGGAAATTAATTATCTTAGGCAGCCTGGCACTACACTGTTTCTATATAGAGTGCTATATGTAAACTAGAATTGATAAAACTCTTAAAAGACTACCTTAGGTGGGATGCAAACCCGTATCGTTTCACAACCCTGACGATTGCTCTTCCAATTGAGCTACGGAGGTACTGATTTTCCGGTCGAACTGTTAAGTGCTCGTTCCTTACGCTATTTAGCTAACGTTCGTTGTTTCATCGAAGTTGGGGAAATACAACTTGAACTTCAGAAATATTTCTCCAAAAATGTATTAATGGTCTGTTTAATGGAACACATATTTTATGGATTTTGAATGGTAATAAATAAAAAATGTTTTTAAGTGAGCTCAGTCTCAGTAGTATTTTTAAATCGTCGTAACTCGTGATTCCAGCATACTTACTTACTTTTGTCACAGCAAGAGGTTAGATAGACTGTGCTTTTGTATTCACAAAGCCAAATTATATGAAAAATTGTAACTTAATAAGAAGATCGGTCGCGTTAGTTACATGACCTGGAGCTTGAGAATTTAGGGGTTGCGGTGACCGTTTTTCATCAGTAGCATATTTAGCCAGCTTTGTAACATAAAAATTGCGCACGCACGTACGCACGATTTGCCGATGGTAGTGGAGCTGTGGCTGGTCGCTAAGGCGGTACCGGGACAAAGCCTGGTGACGCTGAAAAGATATTTAAAAACAAAATGCCGTTCAGCAATCAGCAAACTCTCTCCAAAAAAAAAGGTGCCGGAAGCTTTCTGCGGTGACTTACACGTGCTGCACTGGTTAGATTACGTCAAGAACTAGATTAAATGTGGAGGCGTACGTACGCAGGAGTTTCCCGTGGTAGTGGTAGCTATAGCTACAGCTCCAAATGGTGATGGAGTTAGAGCAGGGCGTCCACCGCAAAGACTTGCATAATATTACGTCAAGGCTAGAATCAGTGTTCAGTGTTATCTAAAACAGCACTTACGTGAGGAGTTAGCGGTGGTGGTGGAGCTGTGGCTAGTGGTGGAGGCGGTGCCGGGGGCCCACTGCGGTGACTTGCAGGCGCTGCATGTGATCCGGCCCTGGCCGCGGTCCGTCACGTCTGGCGCTGGCGCACTCCGCTTTTTACCCTGAGTAGTGTATGTAAATGGTTACATTTACCTAATGTTTATCATTCAACATCCAATTAAACTGTGGAAATTTTCAATGGCAGAAACCTTAATACATAAACATGATTTCACGCGCCTGTTAAAAGTTTTCCACGATCACTGTGCAATTGGTCTACATTTCGGGTAAATACGTTTCAAATCTTTTTTAAACTCGTCCCGCGCTGTAGGTATAATTAGCGGGCCACCTTACGTACGACCGTGCGTACATATGGCGCGCGAGGACTTAAAAAAATATTACAAATTATGGGTATTTTACGCTGATATGTGAAATCGGAAGATATTTTTAATTTCAAAGACAAGTTAAATTGTACCTATTTATTTTTGCCCGTCAAAAATTCTTATTGGTACTCTCGTAGCCATATGTTCTGCGGTTAACAGATAAATGATACGAGTATATCTACGCTATTTATCAAGCTACGAATCTTGAAGTTCGTTTGCAGTAAGTACATGTTTTCCAACACAGCTAAACAAAACATGATTAATTACTTAAAACTTCGGTGTCCACGATATAAAAATTGTAAGCAAAGCAAAGACCGTAGATTCGGAATATCACTAAGGAACACAGATATTATCGAAGTATTTATCAAAAGAACGCCTATTGCAACATATATCGAGGTCACAAATCGTTCTATTTCACCCTGTTAATGGTCACTTCGATTTACTTATGTTGGCTGGGGGCCTTCCCGAAATGTACTTACTTTTTTTTTGTTGAGCGAAAAGATTCTATTGAGGCAATACTACATCGACCTACGTCCGCTGCCATTGGCTTCGTGTGTCGTGAATGTCGTGATGTCGGGCGCTGCATCAACTGCGTCCGCTGCCATTGGCTGCGTGCGACGTGATATCGCACGGCCGACCTATTAGAAGACACTGGAGAGCGCTACGAGCTTAGAACAATAATAGCTTTAGTTATTGTTCTGAGGCTCTCGAAATCCGCGCGCTTTTGTGAAAATATGGTTGGAAATAACCATAATAACACGAACACTAATAATTTGAAATATTTTTTTTTAACTGTATTTGCTTCTAACTGCAGCTTTTTTCACCACCACCTCAACCCCGATGCACGCAGTATCAGATTCATTTCAGAACAAATGTAAAATTTTCAGCCACGAAAATAAATACGAGTATGGATAGCAAATGTTTCACGATTCCCTAGCCAAGTTTAAACTATATTTGGCTGGCTCCTTGGCATTAACCAGGGAATCAGCCAGGTTGTGAATGAATCCCAAATTTTATTTTATTTGCTCATTATCCATTTGATTATAATTTTAATTGTTAATTATCTATTGTATTAATTTAATTGTTATTTCAAATTCTTAGTTTTAAGTATGTGTATGTTGTTACCTACAATGTTGTGTACGCCTGTAATAGGCATATGTATAAGAATTTTGTGACCATATTCAAATTGTTACGAGTGTTATATATATATGCTGTTGGTGTACCTATTTAGATAAATAAATAAATAAATAAATAAATGTACGTAACTGAAGATAAAACACTTTCTTTAAGTTAAAACTTAAATTATTTTAGGATTTTTTGGAAAAGGGTATGACGTTAAGAAGGTGCGTGATCGACCCATCAATATGAGCAACTTTTACTATGAGATCAACGTCGAAATTACGAAAAATTTTTGCTGTTTCATACAGAATCAAAATCTACTAGGTGCATGTAGTTAATACATATGAACAGTTTATTCAAAAGAGTAGTTAGTGTTCGTATTTTATTTTGTACTGTTAATGCAAGTAAAGCTTTTTTCATGGTAAGTGCTGCTTTCATGGTCACAGAAAGATATTTTAAAAGGTTATTACGAATAGTTTGTAACATCGCCAGGCTTATGTAAGTCGGTACCGTAAGTATTTTCCAATGATATATTTTACCTGTGTATCGTAAAAAATTGAAGGTATCCTAGAGTCGTGTGTAGAGTCGCAGGTGCAGTGGGCGTGGGCGTTGCGCTGAGCGGCCATCATCACCAGGTCTGCATCGAGGAACGTCTGCGACTCATCTTCCACCAGGTCGCTGCGCGTGCTGCGCGACTCCATGGTCGTGTCGTCGCGCGACCAACTCTCACCCCCTCTATCCCGGTAACGCTCACTCGGAAAATCATTATACGACATCTGCCTTCTTATACTCCTACCTCGACTTCGATTATCAAGTGTCGAAAATTTCATCGTCTCTATGGGAGAGTTCCTAGTAAGCAATTCATCGTTATTGTCAAAACTTCTCATTTTCACCATTTTAGCCGCTGATTTTCTGCTCGTGTCTCCATTGGCACTACAATCTTTGAGCCTATCGAAACATTGGTCCACATTACCAGAGAAATTAGCATAAGTCGAAGCGTTATTTTTCAATTCGTCTTTCGCCTGATATCTAGACGATGTAAAAATACAGCTTTGGCTGTTGACCCTCCTCTGCGACTTGTCTACCAGTGACAGCATCGATAGTTTCTTGAGAGAGCTTGTTGAGCCCGATGTTATCTCAGCGAGTTGGACCGCATTCGCGTGTTTTTTCAACATCGCCTCGCCACCTATTTTTTTCAAGTTGGACAGCTTTCTTTTTATTTTCTGTACAAGAGTGTTGGTTGGATCGTACGATATTAATTGTTTCGAAATATAGTTAGAAACGCCGATAGTTTTGCTTTTATTATGTTTGCGGTCGAGGCTGCGATGCGACCCAACGGCGAGGTGGCTGCGGCCGGTGTCTCGTTTAATCCTTTCGAGGTCATAAATATTAAGGGAGTTTCCGCGTTGGTCGATCGCATTTCGTTGGCAATTTAGGTAATTGTTTTGTTGTATGTTGCAGTTGCAGACTAGGTCGAAGTCGTGGTCTGATATATGTTTGTCTACGCATTGCCTTTGTGCAGCTAGAGCAAGACAGGCTTCACAGTCGACGCCTAGTAGGAGTTCGAGGCTCGTGTTCCTAATGAATCCGTCGCTGAAGGTGCGAGAGCGGAAGTGTGCGGCGTGCGGGCCCAGGCGGGGGTCCCAGTCAGGGCCGGGCGGGGGCGCGTGCAATGGCGCGAGCGGGGGCACGGCGGGCCCGGCGCTGGTCTCGCCGTCCATCATGGTGGCCGCGTCGCGGTTCACGTGGATGATGCGCGGCTGCCGGAACACGCGGCTGTCGCTCCGCACCGAGTTGCGCGACGGCGACGGAGACGGACGCTTGTAGTTCTCCACTTGAAACAAAGTTAATATTCATACGGTTATTCAAATTCAAATTCAAATTCAAATTCAAAATCATTTTATTCAGTTTAGGCTACAAGTAGCTCTTATGAATGTCACTATGCCATCGGTTCGTAAGTCTACTCTGGGCGGGAGATCTTGTACTGAGAAGAACCGGCAAGAAACTCAGCAAGTGTCCAGATCTTTTCTCCCTTACAGCGTCAAAAATATTGGAAAATGCCCGATCATAGCAGGCAGCATATAAGATTTAAACTATAATAGTAACAAACAATAATGTACTTATTAACAGAATTAAGAAGTACGAGTTCAGTGTCGAGTGTAAATACGATTAAAACGAAGGTTTGACTGTTTTGTCTGCTCTTCATAGAAAGGATAAATCAACAGGCCAGAATGTTGTTTATCGGATGTAGATTTTGGTACAGGCACTCACGTTACGCATAAATTTCTTGTAAAATATGAAGTTTTGAATAGACCCTTGGGTCAGGAACTGCTTCTGAATCACAATGAGGTTTTATTTATTTTGAGCATTAAATTACAGTAATGTCTCAACTGATTATATAATGCTATGTAAGTTTAAGTATGTATAATAAAATTATGAATTGAATATTGAAAGAACACTTTGAAAATAACACCGTTATGTAATCACACTATATTATAAACGCGAAAGTTTGTGTGTAGGTATGTGTGTGTATCTTAGAGCTTTGGTTTAATGCTCTAAGGTGTGTGTATATTATTTGTTGCTTCTTCACGATGCAACGGATGGATGGATTTGGATGAAATTCGGCATACAGATAGTTTATAACCTAGATTAACACATAGGTTTTTATCCCGACATTCCCACGGGAATGAAACTCATACCTTTTCTCTATATTTGGTGATTTGATGTTGGGAATAGAACCTATTTAGTAGATTTTTATACTTTTTTATTGAAATTTTGACAGACTTTAGAAACTGTCAAAGCGGTACGAAGTCCGCCGGGTCCACTAGTAGATAACTTCATAAAAATGTTAGTTTTTTACCTGTTTCAAAGAATGTTCAAGTTTATTACACACTAGCAATACCTACACATAACCGGGTACGAGTACATACATGATTATATATTTTTATATCATTTTGCGCATTTTTTGATGTGACTAAATTACAATTTGAAAAAAGTTTTGAAAAAATACGTGTACTCACATATTGATAAAATATTAAAATAGTTTAAATAGTACATTTATGGTCACTTTTTATCAACTGCAAATATTTTGGTAAAACATCTAATTATATCAAAGAAATAAGGCCCTAGCATTTAAAAAAAAAATCAGGCTAGTTTTTTTTTTACTTTTCCTGACACAAACATTGTAATATTTTTAAGAGCGGCCTCTTTGCCGGCTCTTTTGAATGAAACTAGGGGCACATGTAAGCGGTGAAGGCATTGCGGCCTCTCTGTTTCGGCTCCTTTAAATTGAAACTACCGAAAGTGCTTTATTTTTCTTTTTAATCGAAATGTCTTTTGGTGTTTTCTTGAAAACTAGCGTATAAAAATTTAAGGTTTTATCATAAAAATAGTTTAAGTATATAGGTAAGTATGTTGTTGAATTTATCCTCAAAATATTTGCAGTTGATAAAATGTAACCTTATTATACTAGCTGACCGGCGGACTTCGTACCTACCGCTTTGATAGTTTCCATGACAACGTTTCCATGACAACAAAACAAAGAAATAATTCGTCCGCTTAAGAACACCCGTATCTCATGATGGACCCCTATAGCAGCGCCACCTACCGGGTCCAATTGTAAATCTAAACCATTCTCAAATCTACTTGAACACACACAGAAAACTTTATCCAAATTGGTCTAGCCGTTTAGAAGGAGTTCAATAACATACACACGCACAGAAGATTTTTATATATAAAGACTAGTGGACCCGGCGGACTTCGTACCGCTTTGACAGTTTCCATTCATTTCCGTGAGAATATCGGGATAAAAACTATCATATGTGTTAATCCAGGTTATAAACTATCTGTATGCCGAATTTCATCCAAATCCATCCATCCGTTAGGTCCGTGGTTGCAGCGTGAAGAAGCAACAAATATACACATACACACAAACTTTCGCATTTATAACATTAGTGTGATTATGTACGAATGTGAAATTTTTTCATCATTATCGGTTGAATAGTATACGCGTGGAAGCGTAACAAATTATATAATAATAATAATAATATAATAATATCTGTACACCTGACGTGAGACAATAAAATTATGAATTATGAAAATAACAAACATACAAACACACTTTCGCATATTAAGTTAGGTTACTATTAGTAGGATAGTTAGGGTATAAACTCTGATTTAGACACACATCTGCTTATATCGTAAGTACACCACTATTGTAAGGTGTAGTAGCACTATTCCGAAATCGCACCATTCCGAAATCGCATTATTCTGAAATCGCATTATTCCGAATGAACAATTTTAACCTTTTAGTATCTTTATTCCGATTAAAATAAAAAGCTTGTACAGTCAGCGTAAGTAAAACTAAAACATTTGATTGATAACTTAAATGTATTCTGTTCGTAATTAGACATAAAAAATTCCACTTGATGACAGCCAAATTGCAAAATAAAAATAAACACTTTCCAACTAAAAAAATAAACATTTTTATTCTTTAATGTGTCGCAGTCTATGTAAGCACTGCTTAATCTTCTCTTTAAGGCGAAGGGTAAGGCACACTAGCGCCGCTAATAGATTTAATTTAATAACTGCTAAACTGCGGATTTTTTTTCAAACATTGCGAACCTTCCGACACTAGACAAACATCTATTATTTAATAATTGTGCACTACTTTTAGGTTTGTTTTTGTATACATTCGCTAACACCAACAGTGGCCATTGTTTGTGAATAAATGCGATAGCCCGTTTTGTGAATAAACCACGCAACAAAAAGTAGTGGATGTTTTCCTGTTATCGGACGGTACGCAATGTTTAAAAAAGATCCGGTCCGTTAGAAATTATCAAATTATCAATTGGTGGCGCTAGTGTGCCTTACCCTTCGCCTTAAAAAAATCTTCTATAATCAGCTCTGTACGTTTTCTTGACCAAGTACTTCTATTCCTTTTAGCAATTGAAATATGTAGATATTGTGCCGATTGATCTATTTTGCGATCAATTACACTTGCTTCTTTTTGCCGGCTCCAATATAGCGCCCATCTTTGTTGTTCATCTATGAGTTCGACTATACCTAATTGGCATTTCGGAATAATGCGATTTCGGAATGTTGCGATTTCGGAATAGTGCTACTACACCTATTGTAACCCTGTAATGGCCATCCCAATCCTATCCAAACTACTCGGAGAATCTAGTAGAGTGCGGGAGCACGCTTATGCTTGCGTGATGCCATTCCCTCTAGAAACCTTCTGACGTTGTTTTGATCGTGATCAAGCCGTGTGGCTTAAAGTTTCTTGCCGCCCCCAAAAAAGTCCGGTGATGCTGTGAAAGCCGTTTACAGATAACAGCAAATTCTCTCCTAAACATTTTTGAGCTTATCAGCGAAATCATTTTTTTTTATATATTGACATTTCCATGACAACGAAACAAACAAATAATTTTGTATTGGAAAATTAAATTGTCGTTTCTAGTATTTTCGATTACTTGTTATACATGTTTCTCACCGTTTAAACCTTCCCTGAACTTCCACTAATATTTTAAAATCAAAATTAGCCAAATCGGTCCAGTCATTCTCGAGTTTTAGCGAGACTAACGAACAGCAATTGATTTTTATATATATAGAAGATTATATTTATACTTAGTTCACGTGTACTTTTACAAAACAGTCATATTGTAGTGTTCCGTCTGTAAGAGGCAAGTTACATATTTTGTCATTTCTTTACAATTCCTAGGTGATGTGCCCTTCCCTCTTCGGCCTTAATGTCACTAAACATCCTGATGCGGCATTAAAATATAACATCGTTTCATTATGACATTCCAGATACGAACAGTAGTCGCGATGCAAGAGATTGTAACGATAAATTGTTATGATAATGTAGCATGAAACATATTGGCAACCGCTCCGAAGTTTTGCACTCTCGAACTAAAAGACTGATATCACATTAAGGTTCGAATCGAACACACGCTTCCATATAGAGCCAGCAAGCTTGATCGATTAACTTTTGCTGAATCGTTGTGATATTCATATACCTATTATATATATATTATGTGTACCATACGCAAATATAACGCCCATAAGCTCGCACGGCTTATACTGAATTCGGATAAGTATTCAAAAAAGGGAAGGGTCCTAATTCAATCAAACAGAAAGGTAAAATATGCACGGGGTGGCCTAATTATGATGTGATGTACTTATATACCAAGCATCACTTTAAAAAGTCCTCAACAAATTAATGAACTGTATGAAAAGCGTCTTTCAGATAATCCTTGTCATCTAAGAGCCACAACAAGAACATAAAAGCTTAATAAGCTGTGTTGTGAATAAAATAATTCACTGTCTAACCTTAATTGGAAGAAAAATCCTGAATAATATTACGGAGGCACATTTTCCTTGCGACTCACCTATGAATATCATTGGCATGTTTTCGTGAAGTTAGGGCGGGAATATCGTAGGTCGGGCGGGCGCGGGCGGCGAGACGGCCTCGGCGTCGTCGGCTGAATGAAACACCGCGCAGACTGTCTGAGGTTTGGAGACGGGAATAAGCCATTTTTGTTTTATGCTTGTTTTACCCCTGCGGTACGACAATACAGCTTTTGTGTCGAGCGCTCATTTCAGCATTCATTATTATCAGATTTATTTATACGCATAGTGAGTAAGAACAGCGTTAGATAATCTAGTGTAGCTGCATTTGGTACACAATGAAGCCGGAACGGGGACGTACATTACGGGCTACGTAAACAGATTTTTCATAGTTGTCATCGCGAAGGTTTTCATCCATGTCATGAATAATGTGAGCGGAATTTTTAGCAGCCAAAATAGACCAGTTGGTCGTAACGCAAATAGCTCATCTAATTATTAAAATGCTCCGAAGCTTTCCAGCGTTAATGTGTAGATGTATTTTATTTTTATATTTGCTACTAAATTGGATTTACAATTTGAGTAGTTTGTTGAGTTTGATTGTTAATAAAGACCTTTTGAGACATTGACAAAGACACGGCACAGTAAGCACTCCAATAAATGAAGTAGTCTCCTTGTTTTACATTTGACGTAAAAAAATGTGGATCTTTTGAGAGACAACAATAAGGTCCTTTATATTTAGATCTCAGAAAAATAACTAAACCTATATTATTCTAAGATCTTACAGTAATATGACGTAAATTAATTACGATACATAGGTTGACTTGACATTTATTTATACAAATAACGGTGTGAAATAAATAAAGAGAGAGAGTTTCGGTACAAAATGTGTAGATTAGTTTTAATGGTCGATGAAAATGTATTTTTTAAAACATCGAAATTATATTTTTTTAGCTGGATATGTTATCTTACGCGTATCCATTCATACGTTCCATTTCAAGCAATATAATATGATCATAAACATAATATAATAGAAAGTTAAAATGATATATTGTAACAAAACAAACATATTAAGGGAACACACATTGAGCCTTATATTAATCTGTATTACCTAATCTGTATTGTTCTGTTGGCAGGACATAATCTGCCGGCTAAACAACGCGATGGGCACCCGTCCATCCACGTATGTTACAAATACCTCCGCCTTTTAGATAGGCTTACATTGTTTGGGCAGCTCTGAACACTGTTCCATTAACAGAATAATGGAAGTATCTACAGGAGAGAAAATAAAATGTGGAGAACGATTTCTCAGTACCCACCTAAGCGGTCATTTGTAAGCGGCCGAGAAAAATGCTCTCTCGTCTAGAAAAAATAATCGGGAGAGCTGCGGCTCGTGAGTGGTAGCGTCGGCGCCGGCGCCGTGCATTCTTCGAAGCGTTGAACCACTCATAATCTCAGCACTAATTAACTTTCTTGATGTCTGTTATCATTAGGACTTTTTCGTGACTAGGAAAAATGTTAGGAGTTATGTTGGACTTTTCTTCCCTGTTCAAGACCAGCCGCAAAAAAACTCGATAGGGGGAGAGAGGCCTAGCCACTACAAACCCTATAGTACCGTCTCTTCTTTGCCACGAGGATAGCTCGGGACCACGACGGCAACCACTAAGTTCATCATCATCATCATCATCATCATCATCATCATCATCATCATCATCATCATCATCATTTCAGCCCGGAGATACCCACTGTTGAGTATAGGCCTCATTTCGTATCTGCCACTCATCTCTGTCATCTTAGTAAAATATATTTAAGTGAAATTATATCTTACGGTAGAAGACTGTTTTCAGTGAAAAGGTTCAGCAAATAAAGTGGCAGAGTAATAAATGATTTTATAATGAGTAGCAAATCAAAGTTTACAGAGTTGATGAAAATGTAGAGCGGCCTTATATTCGTAGCAGTACCTATGTAGTTATGTCACACTGAACGTTATGTGATTTTATAGTATTTATGAATGAATGAATGAATAAAAGTTTATTTGGCATAAATATACAACAAAAATAATAAAAATAATAATAAATATACTAACTAGGGAGATTGTAAACTATGGAAATTTAACCGGATTTGAACAGAAACTTGTTTACTTGTTAAACAAATAAAAATTCATAAAATAATAATCTTGACATTAATATTTTTTATGTAATAGAATATAATTGCTATTAAAATAATATCAATCACGTTAAAAATTTAATGAATATGCTAAATTGCATTTTGCTTGACGGGATCCGCACTAGGTAACTCTACATTATAGAATTGTTACCGGCTAGCCCAAAAATTGCACTTGGAGGGGCCTATGTCCAGCAGTGGACTAGTTTAGGCTGATGATGATGACCGGCTCGCCCAAAAGTGTTGTAATTCTTGCGATACCATTTCGCGGCAATGCTATTCTCGTCAATCAAAGAAAACTATCATGGGTATCTACCTACATTCTTCTTTTTAGTTTTTACCTATTGCTTCGTCTTAACTAAGCAATAGTGACAAGAAAAGAAAAAAAGAAAAGTTTTTTTTTCCATCAATTGAAGCTAATTATCCAAATAAAAGATGGAATCTTTGACTGTCCTAATGAAATAATTAAATCACGGAGTATTGAGCGAGCCATTTGGGTACCTCTCACTCAGGTAGGCAGCCGACCTACTAAATGTCACAAAGGTTGATGTATAGTGCGGGCTTGATACATATTTGCCGATTCTATATTTGTACATAATAAGTTTTCTGTCTTCTAATTTACACAGACATAATAAATTTTATATTAAAATAATATATTTTTTTAAATACATTTTCAGGTGATGGTTCATTCAATGTAATGGGTCCTTTTTAGTGTTCCGTAGCCAAATGGCAAAAAACGGAACCCTTATGGATTCGTCATGTCTGTCTGTCTGTCCGTCCGTCCGTCCGTATGTCACAGCCACTTTTTTCCGAAACTATAAGAACTATACTGTTGAAACTTGGTAAGTAAGATGTATTATGTAAACCGCAGTGGTAAAATGTGTGTGTGTGTGTGTGTGTGTGTGTCCCCCTGTAACTTTTAAAATAAGAGAATGATTAAACTAAAAAAAATATATGATGTACATTACCATGCAAACTTCCACCGAAATTTGGTTTGAACGAGATCTAGTAAGTAGTTTTTTTGTAATACGTCATAAAGTACGGAACCTTTCGTGCGCGAGTCCGACTCGCACTTGGCCGGTTTTTTTAATATAATGATTACTATGAATTTTTAGTAACACATCAATCAAGTCCTGTTAACCCATCCAGTATTGAACTTCGGCATTCCGCTACCAAGCGGCATTTTCAGCGTCACCGGACTTTTTGGGGGTTGCCGGAAACTTAAAGGGTTCCTCAAACCGTGTGAAACGAAACACCGTCAGACGTTTTCTAGAGGTAATGGCATCACACACTTGCTCGTGTCCCCGTTCGCTACTAGATTTTCCGAGGGGTTCGTATCGAATCGGAACGTCTACCTCATTCTTCTGGCAAGTTATTGTGTCCCAGAGCAACAACTAAACCTTAAACCCCTTAAGCGTCGAGCGACCACCAGGTGGCCGATAACAATTAAAATTCTATTGTGTTTGGTATTCGCGCGCTCGAGCTCCTACAAATACATTATTTTATGTTAAGGATAACTATGTTCTAAACAAACATCTTGCAGGTACCGACGACGATGGCGCCCAGTTGACGCAAATATTTTACTTGTGCTGAGAGAAATGACTGTGAATATTTCAGCAGCATCTTGCAAGTCATATTTATTATTAAAATGTTACACAAAATATAATGGATAGCTGATAGTTCATTCTGAAAGTATTATTAAGAAACTAAAGTGTTTTTGGAGCTAAGATTGAAGAAACATCTGCCTATCTATTTTAATTTTACTCAACCAGTAACTTAACTGAATAATGGAGTCCAGTTCCTTTATTCCACACTAACTAATACTTAATACTTGATTGTCAAGGACGCAATCTGTCCCTGTGCATAAGTCAAAATTACATAATTTCCTAGAGAGGGTATGGTTATATTCTGTTCTCCAAAATACCTTATTTTAAAGAAGTATTATTTAAAAGTAAAAAAAAAATATTATCGTAAATAATTATGGAAACATAATTTTAAGCTTCACTTTTTAAGCTACACTGTTTGGCTTAAGAAAAGATAAGAAGCAAACACGAGTGTAACAAGACAACAAGTTTATTTTAAAACATATTGTTACGGAGTAACTAAATCCTGTTTTGTAAATTGTTGATACTTTTTATATTTTTCTATGAACTGTCAAAAGTCTTTTGTTTTGTTCAGCTTTTCACGAAGAACGACCGAACGATTCTCGAGGGAAGAACTTTGGGCTGCTATTTGACATAGTATGTTTTCTTAATTAGCTCTTTCATTGATTATACGTCATACTTTTGATTTACATACAGCCTACTACTATTTTGTATACGTCTCCTATACAAAAGAAGTGCTTGATTTGTAATTCTTGAATATACCTACCTACATAAATAAGAATTAGAAACCAAGCAAACAAATTAAGGAAAAGGAGACCGAGGATATAACGTCAATTAACAACCTAATTAAAAAGTTTAGTTCCTGATTATTGCAGTGTGGATATAAACTTCTAAGTACTTGACTGACACACTATGGAGTACTTAGGAATTAATTCGCGTTACATACTTAATTATTACATTAAAATTAATGTTGTGATGTGAACGCTTGTTAATCAATTTGAGTGTTGTTGTACATACCTACTCAGGTGTATTTGACATGTATGTATAGTATATATGTATAGGTGTATTTGATGGGGTGCGGGTTCGAATCCCGGTCGTGGATTTTTTTTCAACGCTTTGTCTTTTATCAAATATGATATCTCGCATTGCCTGAATAATATTTATTACGTAAATAAACGTATATATGAATAAATGTATATGTACAAAGTACTTACCTGTTAATAGTTAGTTAATAATAGTTGTTAGGTTATAAAATGTTTAAATAATTTTTAACGCAAATTTTGTTGCGATTTTGGTTAGTGACGGTAGTTGTTGACATTGAATGGGCGCTTTTGGCTTTCAAAGTAAAAAGTGTTGATTAATTTCGGCGGGCTGGTTAGAACCACGATAGCTCAATTGGAAGAGCACCTGACCCGGTATGTCAGAAGGGTGCAGGTTCAAATCCTGCTCGTGGAATTTTTTTCAAAATTTGTGTTTTTTTAGTTGTTAGGTTAATTTAATAAACTTTTAATGAATGTATCATTAAATCATCTTCATATTTGGTAACAATACCTTCTCTACTACTACCTTCCTATACTGGCGCAATAATCGAGTATTTAGGTAGAGAAAAAAGGTTGAAGTAAGAGGTAGACAGCCACAATTGTCTATAATATATAATAATATATGAGCATCTGACCCGGATATTAGAGGATTCGAGTTTTCTCAGCCTTGGAAATTCGGAAAACGTTACAAGACTTTTTCCGAGTCGATTCATAATTAAGCACAGTACATAAGAAAATTAGAATTTTAAAATAAACATAGGTAAATACTATAGTACCTATCTGTCAACATTAAGACAAGAAGTTCTTTCAATTGCTATTCCGTTCCAGGTACCTACCAGGGTCTCCCCCTTCAAACTAAACTCAACTAATTTTATCGGTTCTAATCAAAGCCCTTTACCGTCGGAGCTTTTTAATCAACTTTTACATTGGAATTTGTTTTATCTTCTGCTTTACTTGCTCCAAATAGGACAACATTAAACCTTCTTAAAGAGTTCTATGTCTCTATAAAGCTTTCGTTTAAGACATTACGCTTTCCATCATTACGAATAACCATTTGGGAATGCTATTTAGAGGAACATGTGCTATTTAATAACGTAGGTCTGCATCAGCCGCGATCGATATACGATTTGGCATGGCTTTAGAACGTAGCCCCGTCTATAATAACATGTAGGATTGTTTAGGGGCAAACGGCGTTTTCATGCTGTAGTAGCGAAGATACTTTTGCTCACATTAGTTGATGTTTTCAGCTGGTAAAGTGGTGTTGTCGAACAAATATTTTGGGTAGAAGAAATACTTTAAAATTATAAATAGAAAGATAGATAGATAGACATATAGATAAATGACACTTTTATTGCAACACCATAGGATTGACAACAACAAAATAATAAAATAAAACTAGTTACAAATTTGCAGTCTTACCGCTTTAGAACGATCTCTCCCAGACAACCGATCGAATGAATCTAATAAAATTTTAAATCGGATAATTCTGTATAATCTTGATAGTAAATTACAACTCCCTAATTAGATGGTAAATTAAAAGAAATTACCTAGTAAACTAAATCACAATAAATACACAATAAAGTTATCAGTAATTTAGATAAAAAGTAACCCTATTCACTTATCAACAACAGCTAATAACAATATCGACGAAATCGGTTATCTGTTATTATACATTATATTCCCTCAAACATAATTCAAAAAAATTAAGCTTGGTGGATTTAGGTTTAATTATAATAAATTAATTTTAATTAACGAATGGGTACTTCCAACCCGGCATAAAATGATTACAGCGTATCGAGCATACACATAATGAAATATAATGAAATGAATGAATGAATGAATGAATGAAATCATTTCCTTCATTTTTATTTATTTCATAGAAATAATGAAATATCTCTTGAAATTTAAATTATTAGAAGCCTACTACGTAAAATAATATTTTATTGTCGGAAGGTAGAATATGAAATTGTCAAAAAATGAAACGCAAAGAGAGGCGGCAGCTAATTGAACGCTGCCCGTGTAATCTGCTTATTAGAGTCGCTTTCACGTTTCAATAAGGGGGGAATCGAAATGAAATGACGCCTACCTTATACATTTTCGAAGGTTATTACTTATTATTATCTGGACTTCAGCCAGTTATAGCACAAAATTATAGACTTGTATGCAATCTAATATATGATAGTATTGAATAGTACCTATATTTTAAGACTGATAAAAATACGACCTTAGTGTCAAGCATTACAAAAGGCACAATGTCCAGCAATTAACACGAGCTGATTATGTTGTTGATAATGATGAAGACGGTGATGATGATGACGGTGATAAGTATTAAACTGGTTTAAGACTTGTTTGTCATGTGATTAAAGCTTAAGGCCTACGTATTTATTGTTACAGTCTAGCAGACTTCTTATTAATCGTAGCTTAATATCTTTATTTAAATAAATCTTCTGTGCGTGTTGTATGTTATTGAACTCCTTCTAAACGGCTCGACCGATTTGGATGAAATTTTTTGTGTGTGTGTTCAAGTGGATTCGAGAAAAGTTTAGATTTACAATTGGACTCGGTAGGTGACGCTGCTATAGGGGTCCATCATGGGAAACGGGTGTTCTTAAGCGGACGAATGATTTGTTTGTTTTGTTGTTATGAAAACTGTCAAAGCGGTGCGAAGTCCGCCGGTCAGTTAATTTACTATATTTTTCATAACACCTAAGTGGTAATCAAGCATACATCCCGCCTGAAGGTAAATTAATACCGTTAGCATATGGAAGCTTGCAACATTATACAATAATACTGATGCGTTGCCAACCATGTAAAAACCATTTTCAATATCTTTTTGATGCACTCCATGCGGTTTTCCTTTGAGAATTCCTCAGGGATTCCACAAGCGCGTCTGATACCGCATAGTACCTACGTGATCATTTCGGTTGCAAGGTGTTAGAATGAATGTTCTGCTAGTGGCGAACGTTGCGATGTAGAAAGTGGCCTTGGGCATCATGAAGAATTATTCCTCTGAACACATCTCATTATACAAGCGGTAGAACACGCTTAAGGAAGCAAAATCTCTCCCTAGACTCAAGGGTTCAACATTGCTTGTGAGCTTGGGGATCGTGGACAATTCCCATAGCATTTCATTGAACTGCGTTAAAAAAAGGCTGGCTGGTAAACATATACGAGTATAAGTCGAGTTTGAACAAGTAAAGAAGAATATACCTTTTGTTAGATCAGATCAGTATAATAATATGCTAAAGAGTTATTTTAAAAAGTACGGCGTAGTGATTGTATGGTGCAACCAATTCTGCAAAAAGTGTTTTATGCATAACAACAAGATAAGAAAGGAGGAAAATACTGCCATTAAGGGGTGAACCATTGTTATAACATCGACAATAACAGGAAAAAGGTACTTTAAAAATATAATATTGAAAACTTAACAGTGAAGATAGAGCTGAGTAGGGTTGTCTATGATGCTGAGCTGAAAACACAAGTTTTCGGTCTGCTAGATAAAAAGCGACCACGCTAGCATTGCCGACCCTAAAGCACGAGTTGTTATCTCATCATATACTCAAAATGCCACTACACATTTTCATGATACTCTAAACATGCACACTAGCAAGGTCCAAGACACCGTACTTGTAGAACAAGAGTACGAAGACCCGGTTCACACGCGCTTTAAAGTACACACATGTACTTGGGTGCTTCTTCCCAACCCCACGACCAGGAAAGCCCGAGATGAGGTCCTAGCCTTTGAGGCACCCTCGGTTAGTTCCGCGTTTGTTCCGATCGGATAATCTTGTAGGGAAGGGAGACACGCTTGCGTGATGCCATTCCCCTCTAGAAACCCTCTGGACGGGGTTTTTATCACACGCTGCCCCTAAAAAAGTCCGATGACGCTGAAAAGAGCCGCCTGAGGCCATCAGCAAACATAAAAAAAGAGTAGCTATGCTTCTATGCCTTATAACTTCACTGGACCTAGTGCTCTTCAAACATGAAGTCAGCAGTGCAAAACAATGCTGTTTAACGGCAAAAATTGGTATTAGAGTGTTTTCATCCATTTAGTCGGATTCTGGATAGGTTAATACCAGCAGGCTTCCAAGTCGCGCTCGGTCATCGGATGGGTGACCAAAAATGAATCATCTCGAACTCCTCCGTGCTTCGGAAGGCACGTAAAGCCGTTGGTCCCGGCTGCTGCGTTAGCAGTCATTTTCAATTACCAATCTACACTGGGTAGTGGTTTATGGCTCGGTTTCCCTATCCATCCATCGGGAAGACTCGTACCCCAGCAGTGGGGACATAAAAATGAGCTGATGATGATGATAAATTATTTATGTTCGAAATGGTATTTCTATTAGACTGTAATTTGTATTGCGAGTAAAGTATAATACTTTACTAATAAATGCTTTACTCACAATACAAATTACAGCATTTGCATTAGCAAATATAGTTTTCTAAGGTTTACGCAAACACGGCACATTGAAATGGAACACTTTATAGGGATATACTCGCGTTTATTTTACACATTATGTTATGACGTTTCGAACCCTTTGCAGGGTTCGTAGGTACAGAGAGAAAATAACATGTAAAATATACGCGAGTAGGTTCTTATACGTGTTTTATTTTAATGCAGGGTGTTTAGTAATCGACGTACAATCATGAGACAGCCATGTAACTAACATCGTTATAAAATGCAAAATCATATTTACGTATACACCGAGACATTTTAGTGGTTGTTTTCCCGCAGGTGGGTAGATCAGACCATGAAACTAAACAACTAGCCATATAGAAACTCAAATTTTGTTCAAGCCTGACTGGTTCGTCTTCTGTTTCTTTTGGGCTATGAGGTTGACGTCTAAGGTTGTTGTTGGTTGTCTTGTAAAACCCTAGGTCCAGCTGATAAGTTGTTCTTAGTCGTTAACCTCATAGCCAAATAGAAACAGAAGACGAACCAGTCAGGCTTGAACAAAATTTGAATTTCAAGACACGACAAGATATTTGGGAAGTCCCAAATATCTTAACCGTGTGGTGCTTTACAGGCGTGTTAATAGATTTCTCGGGTTTAATACACGGTGGCATATTTGCCATATTTGGTATTACCAGACTTCTTGTATAAGAAACCTAAATATTTTTTGTTTCTATTACAGAATAAATATTTTTGTTTCTATTACAGAATTCATACGCAATGGAGCAATTATTCTCAAAGTAAACATACGGATGACGGTTTTCACAAGTTTCTATATTCACATCGCATGCACGGAGGGTACACATGATTCGTATATAAGACTCCTGGGACTGGCCGCCGCGCGTCTGGCCGAGGTTGCTGTTTAGTTAACATTGAATATACAAACACCATATTTATTTATAATATTGACACGAGGAACGGTGCCTTAATATTCATGGATGCTTCAGGCGATCACTTCTGCCTTATGATAAGTAACTTTAAAAAACGATTGTTATAAGTTGGTATCTTTAATTCCTATCAATATTGGAGAGACAGATGATTCAGTATCAGTAATGACCCTACGCAAATTCCTTTAATTAATCATCAGCCAATTACAACGTCATCACTACAGCTAATTCGTCTATATCGCTACGATAAAGCTCTTAGGCCAAGCACTTGTTAGAATGTAGGCCAAGGAAATGCAAGTGACGAGTTGGCAGGCCTCAAATGTGATAAAAATGACAACAGTAATAAGATCGCGGATATGTACTGAATCTTCACAGTTCAGGACAGGGTAAAAGAAAAGAATTAGATTAAACCAAATGATGATCCTATCGCGCTAAATTAAGTTCCCGTTTCCAAAGTCCCGAAGTATTTCTGTATACCAACAAAATCAGGTGATGATATCGGATCAAACTTTTATATCATATCTATATATATCTAAATATATATTATTGCACATCTCTTCAAAAGATCTTTGAATATACTCGTATTGGAATGAAAATCGATACAATTACCCGTTATGTAGACTACGTATGTTAAATATTCTTTGTCTCACGAAAATTTTGGTGAATAATAATTTTTTATCTTTCACACCGCACGTGCTTCTTGCTAACCGTTGCGATTTTGATACTTGGTTTCATAAGAAGTAGGTAACCAAGATTTCAGTTATTTGTAGGTAATCATTTCAAAAATTAAAACCACAAAATTCAAAATCATTTATTTAGTTTATGCTACAAATAGCTCTTATGAACGTTATTATGGCAAAGGTTAGTCAACATATTGGAAAATGCCTTATCATAATGGGACACTTTCTATCACAAATAAAAGCACTAAATATATAAGAAAAATAACAAAATATTAAAAAATATATAAGTATCTAAGTTTGCAAATTTACATCAGTTAATAGCTGTACATAATATCTTAAAACTAAATGAATAGTTGAGCATTTAAGAAAAAAGTATTTGAAAAGTATTTAAAGAATTTGAAATAGGAAATAACACAGACAATCTAGCATATAGGCATGTTTACAGATGTCCCACAGGCATACGGTTGTGTTGCGCTTCCATTCCTTTTTTCAGGAGTTATTGGCTGCACGCGAGCACCATGTAGCTTTAAATCGTAACAAAATCAAAAAGAAGCCGTTTCAATATACCTGCCATGGTATTCAAAAATGTTTTTCTAAATATCTGTTCGAATAGTAGTAATGCTAATTCTCTTAGAGATTTAAGGGACCGAATTCGATTATTTACTGATATGAGTGGTATAAATAATACTTTCTATAGCCATAAAGCAGTCAAATAATTGTATATTTTATTTTGTATTAAAACGAATTTAAATATAAATTTTAATTTCACAGAGTTTTTGAAATCTTTACAGTACATTAGTTATATTTATTTATTTATTTTTGGCATGGTAACAAAATACAAGTCAAAACATTTTTTTTTACATAGGTACAATGATATTTCTAAATTTGCATTTCAATAACAACCGAGCACCGAACACCGAGCGATTGTATGTTTTAGAATATTCCTAAAAGTAACTTAAATATATTATTTAACTTAATTATATTACGCTTCGAATTTTCTTTTAGATCTTGGTTAATATTTATGAAAAAGCAACGTCTAAGTTTTTGATATCAATCTTTCACTTGATGATGCTAAGTATGCGATTATCGAAACTCACCTACTCACTGTCAGCTGGAGTAAGAAGCGATCTTTACTCGAAATCACTAACTTATTACGGAGTTGGTTACATTATCACAAACTGTCGATGTATAACAATGCCGCTAACGTTACTTTTATGGCGGTAGCTTTTAATACAACTGTAACAGCTACTAGCCGCAATTATACCGTTAGATAAAACAAGTCCTGTATGTTTTTTTTGTTACACAACAGTGGGAAAACATTTGGGCTTCATTCATCTCTGCGGGCGGTAAGCTATGATAATCTATATACATATAATGACTTATCCTGACTGATTCATCATCGCCGAGCCTAAACCGCTGAAGCTAATTAGATGAAATTTGGACTGTAGGTTAATTGAGTAACGTAACTAGCCATTAAGAAAGGATTTTACGAAAATCACACCCTAAGGGGGTCAAATAGGGGGTGAAAGTTTGTATGGAAGTCCGTAAGTTTTGAAGTAAAATACATGAAAATTTGTATTTGGCTTCTTGAAAAGAAATAATGAATGACATGTCTTAGAAATCTGGTTTATTTTCTTTTAAAGGAATAAAAAAGGGAAGGTTTTTTTGGGGAAGTCTTTATTTTTAAAGTAATAACTATCAAAATGAATAATTTAATCGATCTATAGATTTTTTAATAAAAATAAAGAATAGCATCTAGCATTTTTCGAAAAACCTTCCATAGAGAGGTGAAATAAGGATGGAAAGTTGTATGGAAATCCATCATTCCTTAAATTTCGGTATTAGGCCTGGTGAGTATTTCTTAAAATTTCGTAAAGTGTCTCAGAATTTTTGGAAAATTATCCCTTAAGTAGGGGTACCCTTATGATATTTACCTTTAATAAGTTTGACTTTTATTACGAATAAACACAAGTCGTGTAACCCACGTGAGCAAAGCTAGTAATATATAAGACAACATCACATACATTGTTTTGATCCCAAGGTATGGAAATCAGGTACAACGACGGTACTATAACCACCCAGAACCAACACAATATCGAAAAGTTAGTTTTCGACATTAATCCGACCGGGAATCGAATCCGGGACCTCAGAGTTAGTGTCGCCCAAAGTCCGGCAAGCCACTCGGCTACGGAGGTCTTCAAAATGATGTCGTTCCATGATAAGGCCGAAGAAGGTACGGAAGGTAAGAAAACGTACTTTACCTCGATCCTCAACTACTGGGTATCTTATCTCTAACTATCGGAGCACAACAATGCTCCTAATGTTTTTTGTTATGGCCACATATGTTGATAAGATGATGGTAGCTTGTTAGGCGAACTTAGAACGAGCACTATCACCAACCATCAGCTAAGAATAAACCCAGGACCACGCATCTGAAATCAATGGTCTTACCACTGGACCAAACGATGTTAATGGATTGATAACCTCATTTTATATGTTAATAAATATTAAATAAAACAAATATATTAAATTCCGATATCTTAAATGCTGAAAAATTCAGAAATAAATTTAAATATTTTTAAATAAATTAAAACTAAACAAAATATATTGAAAACTATTTAAGTACCTAAATATAAATTAGAAATAAAATTTTCGGCGCGTTTCTCAAAAAAGTAAAAGAAAAATTAAATTTAAACTTCTTTGAAACAAGTACAAAATAGTTAAATGAAATAAAAACCTATATAACGAAGAGGTTTTTGTGTTTTATCAATAAATAAACGTTAAATTGACTTAGGTATTTAAAAAAATCTAAATTATATAAAAGTTTTTACAAGTAAAATTTGTTATATCTAATGGTTTAGTAATTAGTGTTCGTCCAACGCTTATCGAAAGTAGTTAGAATGAGTGTTTAAGTTGCCCCACAAAAATAACCCTTCTAACATCAATCACTTCAGAAGTTAGAAACCCATTCTAGAAGTTTGTTGAAGTTAATATTTAATAACTCTAACAGTAGACACACAATTAAAATCTTCTAACAAGTTTCTACAAGTTTTAATAAGTTTATAAATGTTCTGCTTGCTTCTGATTTTGTAAGATAAAAACTTAAAATACTTACTTGTATAAAAGTAATAAATTATCACATGAAGATTGCACAGAAATTAATGGTTCCACAGGTGCTTTCCATGACATTTTAATGTGGCATTAGTCCCGGCATTTGAACACAATAAGGGCTGTATTAATGGCATGCTTTTAAATAGCGTCGCTAAAGGTGAACTCGGAAGCACGGGTGAAGGAATATTATTACGTGTGCGCTCGAGAGCTACGAGCGAGAAAAGCGCGCGGCGAAGGGCAGGCGGGCTCTGGGGCGGCCGGCCGCGGGGAGCGCGTGGGTCGCACTGGCTCGGAGGCAGCTCTCAATGCTCGCCGCGAATAATCCATACCCGAGAGGAGAGGAGGCTGTATTTACCGGACCGGACGAGCCGGCGCTGCAGCCGTGCCGCCAAACGCCGCGCTGACGACGTCGGCTCGCTTACGTTGACACGATTTCAAATAATACGCATCGTTTTACAATCTGCCCGTTAATTTCGTCGTTTAATACTGAAAGCTAGAACAATCGCGCCCGAAACTTTCCTACAGATTCGCCGTGGAGTTAGTTTCGTTCGGAGGAAGTTTCCCCAACACAAATATCATTTATCACTTCCAAGTGGGCAAGTAGCGTTAGCAAATTGAAGTCCTATTCAGGTTGAGTTTAATACAAGATTGTAGGACTTTTCAGAAACTACTTTTATTGAGTTTCTTTTTCTTCGTTTTTTCCTTCCAACGTTTATTACTGCGAAGACAGATTGAGGGTCTATTAAACGTAAAGAAAAATGAAAGAGATTGCTGCTTGGCGTTAATAACGAAATATCTTCCTTTACACCTCCGACCAAGATTTTAATTAAAGTGGTAAAACAAAGCACAATACACTCAGGAAAACAATTTTATTTAATAAGTAGCAATAAATTTGTTTCAAGGTCCTATTAAGCTATGCCCAAATGGGGTTGAGGGATAAATAAGTCTACTGGCGTGGATTTCTTGTTCTTTGTTGTTGCTATAACAATAAATAACGTTGACGTGACCGGTTTATTAGTCGCTGCATTAGGTAGGTGGCTAGGTGATCTCCGGGCCTGTTCGATTCGGCAAAGTTCGCAGACAACACGGATCTTTACATAGAATAAAATAAAAGTTCTCATTCGCAATAATTTACCTACTTTCCGAATCAGAGCTATCTCTGCGGAGCCCTGTTTGTTTATTGACCATATCCTTTGTGTCCAAATGGCTTTTTAGGATGATTTAATGCTCGCACGCTCGGTGTGGTCGGAAGCGGTTACTCTTGTTTTTATTCATACCCACCTACTATGCTAATCATTTAAAGTATTTCATTTACAAAACCTGTGATTACATCTTCTTCTCAACGGCTTGACTATGTAATGGGAGTTGAAGAAAACTGTGCACCAGTCTGTCTTTGTTAATATAATATCACATTACGATAACCAATATTGAATTTTAAAAAAATGTTATGTTTACCATTAAAATTAACTATGATTATCATTATGAGGACTGGGCTTGTTAGTCTTCGGTGATACTGATTTATCGTCACGCCACTATTCCGTCGCAAATAAAGAAATGTTTTTTTTATCTCACTACCAAAAATGGAATACCCTCTCGTAGGTTGACAAGGTGAGATGGCTAGTGCGGCATAATGCTATACTTCATCACAGCTGTCTTTGTATCTGAAATCCGCTTCCACTTATCATCAGACGAAGCGGGTTCATTACCTACTCTTCAATAAGAAACAATAAAAAATATATCAAACCGTAAATAGGCTTACCATATTCTGTCAAAATATGATATCAATCAATCAATCCTGTCCATCATTGTCTAATTATAGGTAGATAAAGGTTGTGTTTTGTGTTTACCCTCGCGGATGTTTACGCAACACGCGGAAGGCGATATTAATAAGAGTATCTACATTTGAATCCAATAATATTTGCTATTTGGTACTGAACATGTTTAGGGGATTAGCCGTTTGTTTTTGAACCTACAATCACCGTATTGTAAAGGAACACAGCGTTAAACTGTGCTCAGCTTAGATTAGGTAACTAACCCATAAGTATTGAAATAGTTTGTCAAAGTCATTAAGAAAACAAAAGACGTTCTAACAACCGTCTTCTTAATGCAGCCCTCCCTAGTAATGAATGGATGTCTACTACATAGTACTGTCTGTAGAATTAGAGAGAACTGTTGTAGTTGTGAAACGTTGAGGAAAGATTTTCCATTCGACTATTCTCTCTGTAATTTACATTGCGAGAAAAGGCTTCAGTGTATATTTTACTTGATATTCTTAGCTTTTTGTTCGTCCATGAAACCTGTGGAAATGTGTTTAGTCGCAACATTGAATTTACACAGAGCGTAGGTGAGAATATTTGAAGAAATATAAGCGAAGGTAATTTTGGAGCAGAAAGGAAAGGGCCTGAAAGGTAAAGAGTAAAATGGTTGACGAGAAGGGCATTGCCTCTCGAGACTCGAGTAAAAGATGTTTGGGTCGCGACAACTGACGTGTACATTTATGAATGTTTCACACCCTCTTCAGCGAAGCCGAAAATTTCTTTTGTAACTAGACGCTATTGTTATTGAAATAGTCATCAATACGTTTGTCAATGTTTGCGCGATAGTATTCGAATAGTAGTGAGAATATCTATAGACTAATACGTGAAGGGAAAACTTCGTGCCCCTTATAAGCACATGCACGGAAGAGTGTGAGATTTGCATAGTTAATAAAGCTTATACGGAGAAGGAGTACCGAAAGGTAAAATTTTTGTATAATATGTGTTACAATTATTTATAATGACATGATTAAAATTAGACTACAAGGCGGTGGCCGAACAGTAGTATATATAAATATGTGGACTTCTCGGGGGTGGTCGTTGCTATCCGCAAATGGATAGCATCGTTTATACTATATCTGTTAAAGCCTTTTTTGTTTATAATAAACAAAGTTTGGATTTATAACTATTATTATATTCGATTTAATATTTTAGATATTTTATTTTTTAATTAGTTTTTTTTATTAGTCTAAGGACATTAATAATGAAAACAAAATTAAATATTGCCTTCTAAAGTTTACGTGACTTCACATAGAAATGAAACACTTTAGAGGGATCAAGGCTTATTTTAATTTAGCCTGACGTTTCTAACCCTTTGTCTGTGGTCACAAGGAAAACAGAGGTGTTGGTAATCTAAAAATTAATTTGTAACAATGTTACCGCCAAATTATAATTATAGGGGATGTTCGGTTTACATAATGGGAGCTTATGGTATTTGGTCTACATTGCTGGTGCATTGAATTACATTTACGACGGGTTTAAATAAAACGTAAAATAAACGAGAACAAATCCGTACTAAATTCGAAATTGCAGATTAAAAAGAATAAGTCAAAATACCGCGATTGTAAAGCCAGCTCGAGAAAGGGTTTGTTTCGGGTGTGTAATATACGATACGCGAATTCCGGTTGTCGATGATAATTCCAACGGGCAAAACAGCAGCACAGTTATTTCGCCAGCAGCTATGTGTTTCGGGTGTTATTGTGAGGTGCGGCTTCCTGTGCCCCGTTTGCTAACAACCTCCGAACGAGGCTACCTCGTTAGCCCATTACCGATTCGCTCAAGGTTCCACGAGCTGTAGTGTACTGCCGTAATGTAATCAGTGTGTTTAGCTGCGTACATTAATGAAGCATGCAATTTGAAAATAACCAGTATCTATACAGACGCTTCATTCTCCAATTTTGAAATGTTCATTATCGTGTCTAGTGGCCTGATTTTGACATTTGTACTGTAAGATTTCCTCATAGACATTTTTATCAGAATCAAGTCATTGATAAGAGGAGCTCGATGGCGCAGCACCCGCAATCTTTTACTAAGGCACCCGGTCTTCGATTGCTAAGATTAAACAACTTTTGCAAAGGTCAACGCATGGTATAACAAAAATGTATCATCTCGAGCTCCTCCGAGCTTTGGAAGGCACGTAAAGCCGTTGGTTCCGGCTAAATTAACAGACGTTAACAACCACCAATCCGAACTGGGTCCGCGTCGTGGTTTATGGCCTGTTCTCCCTATCCATCCAAAGTGGAGGCTCGTGCTCCAGCAGTGGGGACTTAAAATGAGCTGATGAAGATGATGTTGGTGCTGGTGATGGACGTTACAAAATAGCAGAATCGAGGCCATATATTATCATTAAATTATGAGATAAGATTTACTCATGTTTCCCCGGTTTGCCACAAAAAAATACCTATATATGTCATGGTAAGAAAAAAAAAAGTAGATTTACAAGACCGCCTTGTTATGTCGCTCGGATTGTAAAAGGACGTAGGTTCGAGACCCCACTGTGGAGTAAATATCGAATTCTTTGCCAGCACTTTCTTGTCAGAAGACTGTATACTGAACCGGTGCCGGTTGGTAGTAGAACATGACTACTTATTTAAAAATGTTTCTGGGAGTTAGCTTTTTGAATGAAAACTTCTTTTACCTTAGTTTTACACTACATTCCGTTTTTTTATATGAAAATAATATAGATAACAATCGTCATACAATGCGAGCTGGCTCAAAAACAATGTGGCGTAGCCGCCGCCGCCCGCCACCGCCGCCGCCGCCGCCCCTGCCGCCCCTGCCGCTGCCGCCGCCGATGCCGCCGATGCCGTACGTATACGACGTGTATCCGATCTAGATCTTGTATGCAGAGTTACAAAGACATCATTAATAACTTTAATTTGTTATGTAATTTTAATTTAAAAATATTTCTATTATGATTTATGATGTCACATCAAAATAAACAAATCACAGCCCTAGTAGTTTATTAACCTGTGTACTAACATTTATGATCACAGCTGCTTGCTTATGCGCGCCTGATGCGCATAACTTCACTAATATAAATACTTAATTTACAATAGCATGACAAATTAAAGTTAATAAATATAACTTAGTAACAACACAAACAAAATCTACATCGAATACACTTTGGATCTTTTAATTTTTACCACACATTTCTGTTACACGTATTATATGTACTTAAATATATGAAAATGATAGATTGCGAATGCAATATTAGCAATTAGAAATATGTTTATTTATTTATTTATTTATTTATTTATTTAGACGCACCAACGAACAATTCACAATTCATTTCAGTTTGTAAGATAAGGTTAAAACTAGTGAATCGATACATTTAAAGGATGTTCCGTGACTTCAGTTCTATTTCAGAAGTCCTTATGATCGTGTAGACAAACAACTGCTTTTAAGAAAGAAATCGGTGATACTAGAAGCCATAGGGTCAGACAGAGAAAAGGTAAAACTTAATGATTTACTCTAAAAGTAAATTGTATAAGTACTTCAACAAGATCATTGGTTTCCTTTCGTTTTATGTTCAATATTCCTGATTAAAGTATCGTTTAATTCTTTAATAATATGTTTATTGGATATTTAACTAAAATATATCTAAACTACTTCGCATTATTTCAAAAGTATTCACTGAAATAAAGTTTTGAGTGCATAGCATTTCATTACCTCCAAGTCAGTCCAAAAAAGGAATGTAAATACGTCCTGATAAAAATAAAAAACAATACGACAGTAGAGAGGCGAAAACGTTTTTGAATCGTACAGTAAGTACATGACAATCTCAGTAAGACTTATTTTCTGCTCGTTCAAATATGAAAATAATGTTCAAATCCCAGCTATTTTCTATTTCAACTTAATCTGTATTCAAACCAAACTTGTTCGAACCACTGTAACCGGAGCTTATGTACAGTAGGGAATTCCTCGGCAACGATTCTGTTTATTCATTTGGTCTTGTTTCTGAGTGTTTGTGGATATGCGGCGTGGGTTGTGGCATAGAACAGAATAAGTAAAACTACTAGCATATACTAGTACTACTAGCATAGATTGTGGTACTAGGCTGGTATATGGTCACCTGCATACTTGGTAGCTGCTCAAATACGAACGGTTCGCGGCACTTCGAGGGAAAGTTTTTGTTCGACGGTTACAAACCACTATGAAATCTGTATTGTATAAATAAAAAGAAAAATCACGGACTTCATACATATTGATGTTTGCCGGTACATAGGAGAAAATACGATTTCCTTTTGTCGAAGGTAGTCCAAATTAGATAAAAGTTTTATTGGCACATTTCCTGCCGCTTTACCATAATATTCGGGCTGAGTTATGGAGACTCGTGCCGTCTTGAATGTTTTTCCGTATACAATTAATAATATGCGCGGGAATGCGCGTGTCAGCGAACTTTACGATACATAGTTATATTGTTAAATTGTATACCTTACGCCCCGCGTTACACTCCACTCTTAGCTCCATGAACGGGCAGATACAATATGTACGTTGATTCTGGAAAAACAACTCATTTTCAAATGCGAATTGCGGATACCACTTGACATGTCTCACATCTCAAAAACGTTCGCAAAGATGGCATTACTACTGTTGAGAATTAACCATAAGAGAAACAAGAAAAAAACAAAAATGTATTAAAAAAAAAACAAAAAATAACTTATATACCTACGTCAGGTTTATAAACATTTTTTGTAATCAGTGATACCATGTTGCTGAGTTCGGTGAGTTCCAACTACTAATGAAACTCCTATATTGGACGTATACCCACCTAGTATTAATTTTATGGGCGCAGTTAAATAAAATGTGAGCTTGTCCAATTTAGAGGAAAAACGTGAACAGGATTAGGGGGGAGGGACTCCGTGCGTTGTGGAGGACGCTTTGTAGATTTTGCGTTGCAAATAGGTTATGTAACCGCGACGCTTGTGTTGCAACGGAAAAATAGGAGGTGCTTTTTGTTACAAACTAAACTAGGTAAATAGCAACGTGGGTAGGTACTTTTTTTTTTGTAGTTGTGAAGTTTGTACTCGATTTTTGTTTTGTTAATTGATTTTATAATTAAAAAAAGCAACATTTTTTTAACTATAAAAGACAGCAGACATTGCAGCTTTCTGGTTGGGAAGAATTTAATGGTGTCACGAAAAGAAGAAGAAGAAACAAACGCTCTTCAAAAAAAATCATCAAAAAAGCTGAACACTCAAACAAAACCAAGATAACTTGGTAACATTAAGCTATTTATATAGTAAGTCAAGTTACCATATTCCATTAGATAACCCGAGCTAATTGTATGTCTCTAACTATTTAATAGCATGTTTATGAGAACTGCATGGTTGTAAATTTGGCACTGAATACAGTTAGTTGTATCCTACGTTAAGCCTAAGTTACATTCGCTAAGAGAATATTGTATGCTACGCTCAACCCGTTTACCTAACGAAGTCACTACACCGTTTCAAAGAAAGTTAGCAGGTATGAGAACTCAATAACGGAGTTGATAGTCTTCGTGATTATCCTGCGATGAAAGATTCATTAACAGAGAAACACGTACCTAGTTATAAACTATGATCGTTATGCCAAGTTTTTATAGTTCATTATGCTGTTATCTTGGTCTTTTTATCCATATTACCCAGCGTAAACAGTCGTCAATAAGAGATTAGTACCAACACAGAATACTGAGTAGTAATAGTGGTTTTATAGGGAGCTAAGAAAATAATGATTTTATGTAGTGAGAGACAAAATTAAATATGAATTTTGACGATCCGTAAGTATATAGTAAAGATATTTAAGAAGAAGACCATACATAATGTCTCGTTTTGATTCTTTATTTTACTCGATCTTTCCGATACCTACGTCGTAGTATCGTAGCATCGTAGCATCTCGAGAACACTTTCATGTGTTTCAAAATTCCAACAAGCTGTCACATACTTATACATATATTTAATAACCTATATTATATTACTAATGTTTAATGTTAAAATACACTAGATCGTAAATTCTAATACCAAACGTATTGAAATTAGAAAAAGCTTGAGAGCACTGATTAAAGTGAGCACTTTAACCCTCCCCACCTATGTTTTACAAGTATGTAGATTTTATCTCATTCGTATTTGAATATTATTTATTAAACCACAAGTATTTCATATTCTTAGCTTACGCTTTTGTGTTGTTTGTGTAACAATGAATCACAGCAGTGTATTCTTACAGAAATTTGTTAATCTAAGCTTAGGCGGGAGAGGCTTCTTTGTCCAAATTATACATTGTACCGTACAGCCCCCAGATCCCTAGAACGTCGCCTAACTTTCCGAGAGCCGCCCACACAAGCATTACACGCCTTGAGATTTCCCTATTCTGATGTTCTTTGACATAAGACAAATTGCATGGAAAATTTTCTTGGTCAAGAATCTCCGGTATTTTCCTTCGCACAACAGTAAGTACTTTTTGATTGAACATAAATTATCCAAAGGTAGGTAGGTAAGTACGTCATTACCTACAACAAATGCTTTGGGAATCTCGGACACAGTCTTCGACACGAGATAGGTAAGTAGTGATATGATCATTTCGTCAGTCTAATAAACGTAGTCACGTGCGTATGTGAAAATGGCTGCCACAGAAAGCACCTAATAAAACTGTCCGTTACCGCCATTATTTACACTTATCAATTAATACTGTGGCCATAGAGGTTTAATTGAGTAAGTAATATATAAGTTATTACAACAAAATGTTAACGGCTTATAACATTCATCATCATGAGATGATGAGAGAGATTTATAAGTTACCTACAAAAATTATTTTCATCATAAGCGTAATCTTTATTGCTTCCATGTTGTACATATAGAGGTTCTAATTATACAAAAATCCAAACATGAGCCCTGCGGGGGCATTGCAAATATCTTAATCTAAGTAATTATAAAATAAAGTAAAGTTTAACTAACCAATCTAGTTTAACGATCAAGATATTAATTTGAGATTTTATATGATTTAAATAGAATAAAAGTCATAATGATACCCGATAATTACGTATCCAGGCTACTATCCAGACATGCAGCATACAAACATTATGGCTTTTGTCATAGCCACAGTAACAGCTCTGACTCTACCTCACGTAAAATGTTTGCTTGGTTGTCAGTTTAGGCTACAAGTAGCTCTTATGAATGTCACTATGCCATCGGATCGTGAGTAAACGCAGGGCGGGAGACTTTGTACTGAGAAGAACTCGGAATTAACTCAGCGAGATATTTTTTTTCTCCCTTACAGCGTAAAAATGCCTATATTTTAGTTCATTATATTAAATAATCGGTATAGCTATACCTAATGAGTTGCATCTCAAGTAATATCTGTTCAATTGATCATTAGTTATACAAAAGATATTCTAGATTTGACAAAATGATATAGGTATCTAATAAAATCACATACCTGTACTAACGTTTATTATATCTTATGAACGTTATTGCAATGAAATTATATGAAAGCGATATATCAAATTACGAGGCGCACCCACGATGTTTCATATCATAGAACAGGACCTATAAGTGCCAATCTTAATTTGCAACGTTAATAATAGAGAGAAAAAAATATATGGTTCCGTATAAAAACTGTTAATTATTTTTTCGGGCCAACGTCGAACCGTAATAACAATAAACGCTACGTTTGTTTTTATAGTCTTTCAAACATTGTAAGTTGAGCGTTTTGTTTTGGAGGGTTCAGAAAACATTCATTTAACAGAGAACTTTTTATGGTTCCGTCAGACAGAAAACAACCTTCACTAATAGGAATTCCTTCCGAATACTGTAAATGGAAAGACGTGCTGGGGCAGACTGTTATCTGACTCATATTTTCGTGTCGTAGTCGGACCCGATGGCTTTACCAGGAAACCTGTTTTTACGGAGCTTTATATATTGGATATTGTGACTCGACTTTGGAAATATTGTACGATGGGTTATTATGCTTTCATGGCCTGGATACCTGGAACTTATGATATATTATAGAAAAGAGGACGAGGCCGGCAATACAATTTTCTAAATACACAAATATAACTAGTTTATTATTCGCGTGATATTATACTTGAGTCTATAAGATCATATTAATGGGAGTATTACTAAAAAAAGGTATTTTATGTACATAACAGACGCAAGTTATTTTGATGAAAAATATATAGGTACGCTAACGGCTATTTTGTCGGGATATTCAGGATGTATCATTATTAAAAATAACAATACAATTAAACAATGGCAAAAACAAGAGCATAAATACTTAGCTACAATTTAACCAGAAGATTTGGTAAGTTAGTATTTAAGCAAGTTTGTTGAAATACGAGAAATAACTATTCTCGCGCACACTCATCAAACCAAGTGATGGCCGCAATCGCAGGGTTATGTTCGCACAATTTATAGTTAAATTTAACGTCTACTTTAACGATGTCTACAATATTGCTGCTAGCAAAAATGGGATTCGAACCCAAGACGTTGTCTCACAAACCGGGCAGAGCTACTACAAATTACTCAGTTCATTCTTTCCTGATGTGCCATATTTTATCTTTAAAACAAGTTTACCAAGCATCGTTATTGACAGATAAAGTTTTTATAAATAAGCTTATTTTAATTAATATTTTCTTTACTAATATTAGTTAATTGAGTCTCTAATGAACAGGCATGTCTTATTATTTAGACACGGCAATTTTCTTCCTGAGGCAAAAGCGCCACGACGACAGTAAGGTAATTAAATGTGATAGTGGAAATAAAATGGCTTTAAAACATTTTATTCCAGTCACTTTTTTTAAGTACTCAGCTCATTTAAATAACTTAATTTAAGATTGCTTCGTACTTCTAATAAAGTCTATAAGCCTTTGAGAATATTGTGTAATGAGACAGGTGCACAGCGGGAAGGTAAGGGGCTGGCTCATTATTACTACGCATCCCCTGTTATTAGTTTAAGATCCTCCCTCGTTTATTTTAATAAAATCCTCGCGCAGCGATCCCGCGAGAAATTTACAGATTTTTAAATGAATCACATCACAAGCGTAACATGCGCTATATCAACGACTCCGAGAGAATATACGGCTAGTTTAAGGTGCTCTCTCGAGCCAGCCTTTCTCATGTTATCCATAAAAGAATGAATAAAACCTCTCTATTGAAAAATAACCTTATTTGTTGACGTCTAGTACGCTTTGGAGGAAAATAAATTTGTTCTGGTGGATATGAGGAGCCCCGGGGCACTCGCCAACGACGTCTTATTGAATGCAGATCTCCGACTTACTGGCTTATTTATTTTGTTAGCCGTCAGCTTGTTTTATTCCCAACATTACTTCCACTTCTATTGTCATTTGGAGGAGTAAATAAAAAAGATGGCAAGTGGTAGTCATGAGCTGGCACTCGACCGCAACATTAGAAATATATGTTTATTTATACCGTTTTGGTATCTAGAAGTACTTGACCTTTATGCATCTCATCTACTCACCATCATCATCATCATCACCAGCTCATTTTATGTCCCCACTGCTGGGGCACAAGCCTTCCCTATGGATGGAAAGAGAGAACGGACCATAAACCACCACGCGGGCCTGGTGCGGATTGGTGGTTGTTAACGACTGCTAATGCAACCGGGACCAACGACTTTACGTGCCTTCCGAAGCACGGAGAAGCTCGAGATGATACACTTTTGGTCACCCATCCGATGACCGGCCTTTGCTAAAGTTACTTAACCTCAGCACTCGCAGACCGGGCGCGTTAACCACTGCGCCATCGAGCTCCTCGCTGCGCCATTTAGCTCCTCATCCTACCTCCTCCTCATCTACTGTTAAAGGTGGAAACGCATTACACCCGCAATTTTAAATTGCTGATATTTCTTCCGAAACACCATACTGTGGTAGTAGCTGGGCAGACGGACTTACTCGCAATTAAGTCCTGCCACCAGCCAAACCAAAGTACCAAAGTAACCAATATGAACCCCTCACTTATATACTTTAAAACAGGTAAATTGTTTTCTAACCTTTACGCAAACACACATTTTGTAAAGGAATAACGGGTAAGCTTGATCATAAAAAATAGTATAACGATTTTTATTTTAAGTGTGTATTACACACATTGTTATATTATTGACTGTTCCTGGTTGTCGACGTATGGGAGGTTTTGAAGATGGAGGGTTCCATGGCGATGGTAAATAACGACTGCGTCTCTTTATGTGATGTTGTATAATTACAGTGACTACATTGTGACTAACTTATTATCTAAACCTTACAACACTATTTATACAATAATAACTATGTAAATGTTGGAGGGAGGATGCCGTGTCTTATCTTAATTAGATCTACACGCGATTAGGAATGCGTTTACAAACTCTTTAACCAATACGTGAGGATAAGAAATTATGTGGCGACCGCAGGCCGCCACATTGACTCAACTTTTTTATAACATACAGAAACAAATAAAAAGTAACAACAAAAACGAATTTAATGTATCTTTCTTGCATTTAATCGAAGAAACCTAAATATCCTACCCGTAGTAGATACTATAGACTATAGACTCTATGTTAATGTTTGGTGGCTGCAATACAAGAAAAGAGGAAAGAATAAGAAAAAAGTTACACATCACAACTTTCTTACTTTTATGGTTAAAATTTTGACTAATCACTCTTATTTTGTTCTCAGGTCTAACTTCGAAAATATAAACAGCTGTAAGCAAACATGAAGTTATAACTTAGCTGTATGACTTGCCAACTTGGCAAACAAAACTGCTATGACTTGAGTACTATAGCAGGAGCCCACTGTAGTACCGACGAGCGTACGTAAAACTGGTGGTTCGGTACTTAAAACTGCATTTCAGGAGCGCAATAAAATTACATTTAATGGCGTGTTGATTGCATCACGTATACCAACTCGTAAGTGCATTCGTAATTCATGTCGAGTTCTGTACAGTAATGAAGCAATTTATTTGCAATTAAATAGCTATTTACGTTGTTTGGTTTTTGGTCCACTTGAGCCACCGCAGACATGCTACTTTTAGCATCGGCGATCGGCGATTCAGCCGCTTTTTAGAAGCTGAATGCAGCGACCACACATTCCACACCGCACACGTAAAAACGCCAAACGCGGCGATTGAGTCGCTTTTCGGAAGCTCGACACAGCTTCTGAACGTTACACTCCGCACACATTCGGATGCCCGGTCGCATCGATTTACATCGAGTTGCCGATCCAGCATCGGAGCAGTCGCTAAAACGCGCGATTCCGATACCGTGTCCGAACCGAACGCATGAAGTCGCGAAATCACGATGCGGCATCGATAAGAATCTCACGATTTTACTGCGATCGAACGCAGAGAGTGGCCAAAACGTGATTCAGCATCGATATAGTCGCAAAATCGCCGATCGCCGATGCTAAAAGTAGCATGTCTGCGGTGGCGCTTAGGCCCCGTGTTGCGCGTAAGGGTTATCAGTTAACGCACAGCATTGGATACCCAGTGTTAAACATAAAATAAGAATAAGGACGTTTCGATCCTTTTACAGGGTCCGTGGTCAAAACAACAACTATACAATAAGGAGTATTTAAAAAAAATGCTTCGTTGTTTTTTAGCGTTATACAATGCTAAGTATCTTTTCTCTTTTTATCGAGTACATTATGTCGGTAGTAAACAGCATCTCATAGGGAAATTTTGACGAGCCGATCGTAAAAAATTGCGGTTGTCAAAAATGTTATGCACAAGCAACATCAAATCTTTTAAGTTAAATTTTCGCTGTTAATGTGAACCTTACATTTCTAGTAAAAGTAAGAGGGTTGTAAATGGAACAATCATAATGTGATAAGTAAATATACTGTAAAAATCTTGTAAAAAAATTTGCAAGTTAAAAAACGTGCATTGTTAGGCTAGTTGCACCTGTTCACATAATAATATTGTACCTACTAATTACAAACCTAAATTTTATTTTATATCAATTTCAAAAAAATTCCAGTTGGAAAATAAGACTGAGAAAAGTAGGTATACAGTTTAGATAAATTGTGTTAGATATTTCTTGGCACGTTTTATAGACACAAACAAAGCATTTCGCAGAATAGTGAACCGTAAACAATATTTTCAATTTCAATTCAATATCTGAAATTGTGTTTATTTCGGTCGTTTACACCACATCACTATCCGCCAGAAAGCAACCTGAGAACATGCAAGTTTCCCTACAATCTCCAACTATAGCTTAGAAGCTCAAGTTTCAAGTACTAATGATCGGTAACTTAACTGACAGTTAAGGAAGGAAGGATGCTTGCGATGCATTATTTTCTAGGAGAAACGTTTAATAAGCATTTCTATATTTTTTTACTTATCTAGGATATAAAAATATTGCATAAATTATCATCTTTCATCCTACGTTTTGTTAATGGGTCAATTGACAGATTAGTCTCCTTAGCGCCTGTCAAAATCAAGATCTTTCATAGAAAATAGCAAGGGATGACTTCGCTATTACGCTTAATACGCTTTATAATTATGTGTGTACTACCTGGGTTACATACGTAAAATATCGAAAGTTGCCATATCGAATGTCACAATATCGACAACGGTGTATCGATTGGTTTCTGCATCTACGGTACGCCACATCGAAAAGTCGATATATCGAAAGTTGCAATATCGAAGGACAAGGCATTCAGTATCATAGATTATGTATAATATTGGGTATAGATGTGCCTCCCATAGAAAAAAATATTGAAAACTATCTTACATCGATAATAGATGGCGGTAGTAATTTGCGTGCGGGTTTACGCTTGGCCCTGAATATAAATATTGATTCTTTTTGTTTATTAAGTTTAATTACACAGGAATCCAAGTTTAGCTCAAATGTTGATGAAATAAGTTAGATAATTGTTAACGATTGGAATCAATTGTTGTGATTATCAACATTTCCATTGCCCGCCTGCTCAAACGTAATTATTCTGTCTATTAATACCACTAAAAGCTGCTTAAATAGTTCGGAGTCTTGAAGGCATTTTCCAGTGTGGGCCGCGCAATATTGTAATCTGCGTTATAATGATGAATCATTGGGAGCTGATAATTGATTTATTGTTAGTTGGGACGAGCCTTGTCCCGGGCCGCACATTATTCACTAAAAACATCACGGCACCGCCCGCCCCGCGCTGCCCGCCCCAACGGAAATGGGAATCTATGTTCTCTCTGCACCTACTTACTATTATCGGTTGAAATCAAATGTATGCTCTTTGTTTTATATTATTTTACACTACTTCTTTATGTGCACGAAAATCATCCTCGTAAACCAAGCTTCCTATCACAAATAAATAACAACAACTTAATTTTAAAAATCGTCAATCATGCATAGACCAAAAAACCGGCCAAGTGCGAGTCGGACTCGCGCACGAAGGGCACTTTATGACGTATTAAAAAAAACTATTTACTAGATCTCGTTCAAACCAATTTTCGGTGAAAGTTTGCATGGTAATATTTACATATTTTTTTTTAGTTTTATCATTCTCTTATTTTAGAAGTTACGGGGGGACACACATTTTACCACTTTGGAAGTGTCTTTCGCGTAAACTATTCAGTTATATTAGAAACCTCAATATCATTTTTGAAGACCTATCCATAGGTTTGATGAAAAAAAGAAAGTTTCAGTTCTAAGTATGGAGAAGCCCCAAAATTTATTGTTTTTTTTTTTATTTTTGTGTGAAAATCTATTAAGATTAATCGTATTAACGGTTCACAGAATACATCTACTTACCAAGTTTCAACAGTATAGTTCTTATAGTTTCGGAAAAAAGTGGCTGTGACTTACGGACGGACAGACAGACAGACATGACGAATCCATAAGGGTTCCGTTTTTTGCCATTTGGCTACGGAACCCTAAATAGTGCGTACACTAACAGCAGATTTAGTAGCCAATTGACGTTATTGAATACGGTTAAACTTAAAGTACAGCGAATTTTAAGATACTATTATAATAATAGTATAATGTTGAGAGCAATCTGTAAATTTTTAAATAACTTATAAACTTATAAATTTATAAAAACATTATTAATCTCCATCAGGTCATTTATTTAAGAGAAAATCTAATGCGGTGCATTGTCCTGTCTGCAATTTAATTCACTTCGAATTTAATACAAGAACTTATGTTAAATTGCAAGATTTCACTCGGCAGTTCATTACCGGTATATTGTTTAATCAAGGTACTCGAGAGGAATTTAATCTCGAATGCTTTTATCGCACGGTACTACAAAAATAAAATGAGAAACACATCTTTTTGTAAAAATAGTTTTGATAGAATTTTCGTCGTTAAAATCTAGGCAGAAACATAAAAAGGTTATCTACAGTAACAAATAGGCAACACCACCATCACCAGCTTCCCCACGAGCATTCCCTATGGATAGGGGAACTGGCACTGAACCACCACGCGGACCCAGTGCGGATTGGTGGTTATTAACGACTGCTAATGCAGTCGGGACCAACCGCCTTGCGAAGCACGGAAAATCGCGTGGAAAATAAATGGTAACTACCTACATGAAAAAGTCCTGCCCTGGGAAAAGTAGTTTCTAATAAAATTACCTGTAGCAATCAAACAGACACACCATGTTATATGAGTTCCATTTTTCGTTAGACATATTAAAAAAAAAAAACAAAATTATCACAGTGTAAACATTTGTAATCAGTCATTGTACAAACAAGTATTTTCTAAAATCTATAATTAAATATAATCATTCATCATTCACAGTTTATCACAAATGCATTGATTAGATGGATGTCCGTAGCGGCTGCAGTTGTTCACTTTTTATCTTGAGAGGACATATCGCCAGCCATCGCGTTGGCAAAGGCTATAAGATCTATGTAACATAATCAGTCACAGTTCATCCATTAACTTTTTTACGTGCAAGTAGGACTGTCCATTGGGTAGTTTGATGTTAAACTCAGCGGCTGCAGCTGCGCATTGGGCCTCCGTAATAGGTATTTCGTTGATTCTCGCGAGGGCATAGGCAGTGAGGTCTTCGCAGCACATCATGCCTATGTAGTTGTTGATAATCTTCAAACGGATGTCTGCGAATTTAATTAGCGGTAGAGGAAACGGCCGCACTGAAACAATGTCAATAAAAAAGTTTTTGATTTATCAAAGGCTATTGATAGGTACTGATCTGAATCGATCACTGTACGCTTGCCTTACGTTAATGTTACATGAATAATACTGCTTATTGGTATTTGTTTCTATTTTTAAATAACAACACTAGGAAATATAGGCAGTGTAACAAGGCTATATTTAGTGTAAAATTGATTACAGCAATTGATTCAACATTGGTGATAGCTTTTAAGGCGTCTCTAATATATGTAACTGCAGTATCATACTCATAGCTTTACATTTAAAAGTCAGATTCTAAACACACTAAATTTTCTCCCTTCGAACTTAGTAACTTTTTTTTGGAACAATAAGAAAAAGTTTCTGTCTTGTACACGGTATAAAATACTAGTAAACACAAACATTAAACAGGTTAAACATGACAATTGCATTAGCTTTAAGTGAGAGCACTGCACTACAGAGCTGCATGAAAAAGATATTATACGGCAAGTGTCCTAATGTCCCTGTTAAACTGTTTAAGTGGGGCAGCTTAGCAAGTTTGCACTTTTGCCGCGAGTAAGGTAAACATTATATTTCGGCGCAGTGCCCATTCCAGCCAATAAATGATGTTAAACGGGCGCCTAACCTACACTGAAAACGTTCCGCCAAGGCTTTCTCGTGACTTTGGAGATTTTTTCCGTTGTAGTTGCGACCAGTCATTTGTTCTGAAATAAGTGCAGACAGCGAAAGTAACGAGTGAAACTGTTGCGGTCATTAGCAGACGATGAAAAGAGAAAAAAGGTTGTTTGAAATGCGACCTGTTTATTGTCATTATAAGTCAGGCGGGGAAAGTTAGGAGCGGAAATTATGTTGGGGAAAGCGAGTGCGCGTTTGGGGCGGTTTGCTACCTGTCGCTCGTAAAATGAACAGTTGTCTGTAACAAGTTTAGAGAGGTAGGCACGGTGCAATCTTACACTCAAATTTTGTGACCGTCCGAGGAAGTACTTCCGCTTTATTTAGACAAGCGAAAGTTGCTTGTCTAAATAAAGGGACAATTCAAAAGGACAACCTTTCGGTGCGTTGTATATTTTGATGCTGGTTAAAACCTTTTGTTGCCGACGCGCTTCTTTTATCTACTTTAATGCTGCAAGCAACTAAAGATGTTTACCACTTTCGTGCGCGCGCGCTTTTTTACATTGTAAAATTATAATTACCTAATAATACAATAACAACAAAACAAACTTAACAATTATAGTCGCAGAAGGTGTTGATCTTTTCATTATTTTATTAAGGCGGGCGGACTCTTTCACATCAGGTTATCGACTCCGTGAAAGCCGGCAACATTGCGACAAATTTTATATTTTTTGGAACGTTATTGTAACTTAAAAGAATTTCAATAGCTTGGGCTTACGGATCGAAAATCGCACTGCGCACGCCACTGTGCCAATGAATTCCTTTTGCTTAACGATGACATTTTAATATCTACAATAACAAAACAAATACAATGAAACACTTTTAGGCATTTACTTGCGTTATATAATTTTATCCTAACGTTACGAACCTCTGTTGGTCAATATATTACTATTACTACTATATATATACTTCATTTTCCACAGTTAGATTTGGATATCAGTATTACGAACAACAGGTAAACAACTGAGAGTAATACAAATAATCAACGCGTTAGGTACCTACTACAGTGAATGCCAAAATCGATACTTCGACGTTCGATTGATATGTCAAAAGAGCTCACTGATGTCCACTGTCGTCGGAGTTACACAACAGACCACCAAGAGCTACGAATTTCATTCCTGATATGAGATGAGAGTCCAAATCGGCTAGTTGTCTGCCGTTATAAACGCTCATTCTATTTTCTGTTTGCTTTGTGTGTGACTCTTGGTGACAGTGGCACAATTTTAAATTCATATATAATTTTCCGGCAAGTTGGTTTATTTAGACGTGTTCTGACTATATGTACTGCCTAATGTGATATTTTAAGGCCTTCGTCTCATCTGATGGTAAATGAAGATGAAGCCACGGTGGAATCCGATATCAACTGAAATTCTTAGCTAATAAGACACAGACTTAAAAGCCATAAGAGCTCTAAGTAAGATAAGTTAGATAATATACATTGTTGAAAGCTTTCCAAAGAAATTAAAACAAACCTGCCACCACCATCCAAACCATTATGTACAACAGGTATCAACCTATCCAGAACTGTATTTTTTTTTTCAATAAATGTTCCGATATACATAAAGTTCAAAGTTTATTGAGAAAATTTTACTGTTTGTGGTAGTCGTCTGATGTGCAGGCGTGTGTACCCTGATATATAACCACTAGATCACACAAGCGTTTATTTTTTATCACTTACTAGCGTAGCGACTTCACGAAAGAAACACCCGAATTCCGTGTTTATAATAACTAGTGGTCGCCCTGTGATCGAAATTCGACCGTAATTTTCCTCCGATTCCATTTTTGAAACAATATTTTATGCTGCACGGATTGTATCCTGAGCAATAATAAAATTAAAAAGATAGAATGTGAATGTTTTTAAAATTTTTGTAAAATGTATGAAACAATGTATAATTAATTTGTATTTTTTATGCATAATTTAAAAAGAATTATGAAGAATTATGCACTCCTCTCTATACTCGTATACACTATAAGTGAGCGAAATTTCACACTCCTCCGTCCGCGCAATTTTCGTAAAAAGGGGTACAAAGTTTTTGCTTCACGTATTAATATATGATAGATACCTCCCGTCTCATTTTGTGTCTACATTATGTAACCTGTGTGTAAAATTGTAGCATTGTAAGAAATAATTTTAAAAATTGTTATTGGTAAGTTTTCTTTTCCGATACGTAGAGATTTTAACCCTACCTTTTGTACGGCGGTCCACCTTGACGAGAGCTCTGAAGGCACCAGGGGTAGTACCATACAGGAACACTACCAGCACGCCAGGACGCGGCTCCATTAGCAGTGTGGCCTTCTCCCACTCTACGCCCATTTCCAAATCCACTGCGTTTACTTGCAGCTTTATTTTTTCCATTCTCTGTATGAAACAAAACAAGGCAAAAACACAATTATTGTCTCAAAAAGTTTTTAGACTTCCTACTTAGTTATAAGCTTTGGATTACGATAAGTCAGTATGGGGAAGTCCCAACTACAAGAGAGGGTTGTTTAAAGAAACCATGTTGTCGATTTTAAATATAAACAAAACAGTAATTAATCTATATATATAAAAATCAATTGCCGTTCGTTACTCTCGCTAAAACTCGAGAATGGCTGGATCGATTTGGCTAATTTTGATTTTAAAATATTTGTAGAAGTTCAGGGAAGGTTTAAACGGTGAGAAACATTTATTATAAGTAACGGAAAATACCAGAAACGACAATTTGATTTTCCAATACAAAATGATTTGTTTGTTTTATTGTCATGGAAACGTCAATATATATAAAAAAGATTGATTTCGTTGATAAGTTCAAAAATGTTTAGGAGAGAGTTTGCTGTTACCTGTAAACGGCTTTCACAGCGTCACCGGACTTTTTTGGGGGCGGCGAGAAACTTAAAGGGTTCCCAAGCCATTGCTTGATCACGATCAAAACAACGTCAGAAGGTTTCTAGAGGGAATGGCATCACGCAAGCGTAAGCGTGCTCCCGCACCCTACTAGATTCTCCGAGTAGTTTGGATAGGATTGGGATGGCCTTTACAGGGTTACAATAGTGGTGTACTTACGTTAAGCAGATGTGTTAAACTAAATCAGAGTTTATACCCTAACTATCCTAACTAATAGTAACCTAACTTAATATGCGAAAGTTAGTTAGTTTGTTTGTTTGTTTGTTATTTGTTTCGCTTTCACGCGTATACTATTCAACCGATAATCATGAAATTTTGTACATAATCACACTAATATTATAAATGCGAAAGTTTGTGTGTATGTGTGTATATTTGTTGCTTCTTCACGCTGCAACAGATGGATGGATTTGGATGAAATTCGGCCTACAGATAGTATATAACCTGGATTAACACATAGGATAATTTTTATCCCGATATTTCCACGGGAAAAATGTTTTATTTCAAAGTAAAGTAACTGTTTCATTGTGGTGATTGTCTCCGAAAGAATTTTATTTGTTCCACGGATAAAGCGTTAAGTGTACATTGCTTAAATTTTCAAAATAACTAGTTAAAAATTTGTGCAAGCTAATGCTACAATGGAGGCTATTACACCTGAGAATTAATTAGTTCAACGCTACTTTTAATCTTCCTTATGAGGTGCTTAAACTAAATGGAAATTCGGCTGCCCGTAATTATTATTAAGTAAATATATAACATTGAAACTTATAATAGTGAAAAACCACAAAAAAACATAGTTTTAATCCCGATAATAATGACTTTAAGGCTTTATGATACATTGAATGGTTAGTACTAACCTTTTGCGAAGGCAACGAAAATATAATTGGATACATTTCAGTTGTGTTGGCCCAGAAGTAGAATATTTTCCACATAGAATCCACAACCTCGTAAGGGTTAAACCGTGCGCCGCGTTCAAATTCTTCACAAGTGGTGATTTTGTACGAGCCTTCGGTCATCGTTGCGGCCCCGCTTGTCGCTCCCAACAAAACTATTTCAGCGATTAGAATCCACGTGAGCATTTTCAATACTTGTCACACTCCACCACCACTATCGAATTCAATTTGTTTATTCATAATGTTATATTATATAGCAGTGATACCACAAAGACTAGTCAGCCCCTCAGACACAACCCGAGCTTAGTTAAATACGTAGCTTGTGTTCTACGAGAATCCCGCAGCCAAGATACCTGCTAATAAATCAGTGTGCCTTCATAATAAATGATTAATGAAGACAATTAGCATATGCATGGTGTATGAGGGTTTATTACATCCACTTATCAGTTAAGCTACAATATGGTTATTGTGTTATAGCCATTACATTAAGTTGCGGATAGATAATCTTAATTTGTATGGATATAAATGTTTCCGCAAACCGTGACGAGTCAAGTACGAGTATATATTCTTTTTATGGTTTGGCAATGATGGGTACATAAATAACAGGTCGTAAACGAACTTGCTAGTCTGCGACGTTATCGAATCTGTGTTATATTTTTATTACGTCGTCTTCAGGAATTCATAACAGTTGAATATTCTACGTGTATCTGTAATGTAAAAATAATAACTGTACGCCGACTGGAGCGAGCTCCTACATCAGCATATTGATTTAAAATATATCTCCAGTGAATGGCGTGTCTCTAGAGATCTATTAGTACTTAATGTTTGCTGTTAGACGCTGTATTGGTTCGCGATTTGTGCGGAAAATGAAAATATATTTAATTGTACTACATTTTCAAGCACAATCAGATTAAGTGGCATTTAAGTTATTGCATAGAAGATAAAGGGAGGAGAAAACCTACTTTGTGATCAAATTGTTAAAACTCTTAAGATTCTATACGAAAATGATTAATTGAATAAAATTACAGTTTAATTATAACCCACATATAAGTACGCACTGTTCGTATTACTTAAAACGATTTGCCGCTGAAATGAGCGAACATTTAATTTCGGCTGTCGTGATTCTAAAAGCCGTAAATCATTTTAACGTTTGATTTCGGAGCACAAATTTTTATATCAATAATGTTTTATATAATAATATGTTACAAGAACTAAGGGTTAATGAGTAATTAAGCATATTTCCTTTCAGAATTTAACAGAAGAGTAAAGATGTCGCTTCTAAGAAAATACGAAGCTGCCATTTCGTGCTAAATTTTCTTGTTAAGTCTACATCTGAAGTAGATCGGGAAAATAGTGCAAGCAATTGATTACCGAAATCTTTTCTCATCGTAAGTAATGGGGAAGATAACCTTCTTGAAATCCTATTCCTTCAGATATCGAAACCGACAAAACTTAAATTTGGCATTTCTTCGTCTATCGACCCTAAATCAGATACCCACGGGTAGGTGGTATTCGAGACCCAAGTTCTATTTTATATAAATTCATTGTCGCAGCGCATAGAGCGAGAGATTTTATTCGTCGTTTGGCTCTGTATTTATCGCCGGTGGTTCTGGACATATGAATCGCAGGGATGGCGATCCTGAATGAAGAAGAATCTTGGAAAATGGAATGCAGACAGTGATTTTATGTGGACCTGCGAAATATATTTTTATTTTCTTTATGGCACACTGTTTACAAAATATTGTTTTCAGTGTGCCCCCTTTAAGCGAGATAGATAAACAAGTTAACGATAGCTCATTTTAAAATATTAGAAGATCTTTTACTTCTCAATTATATTAATATCGATTTGAAATGCTAATCAGCAGCACTATTTGGGTTTCATTCTATTTATAACAACCTAAATCTTTGACTGTTTTTTTGCAATCCAATATATTGTACCACTTCATGTATATCTCTTCCTAGTGTCACTTAAGGGGGTGCAGCGCGGAATTTCGAAAATTTACGTGTTTTTAAGTCACTGGTGCTAGGAGCTGAATAGGTCATATACATTAAAAGGACTAGTGTAGGTTAGCTTGATCCTTTCACAAGGTATGGTTGTCTTGGAATTTGAAACAAATACCCAGAAACTGCATAAACAATACGTAAAAGTAATTATATCTAAAAACTTATTTCTTCAGAAACTTTGTAAATATAGCACAAATGAAACAATGATCCGACATCAAAATGTTTGTATTGATATTCCTCAGGTCACTGTTGTCTTAGTTTTCAATTAAAAAATATGAATATAAAAATATTAAGACTTTTATTATTTTTTACCCAAACGCCTATGATTTTACGAAAGTAAACATTGCTCTAATTAAATCACCAGCCTACTCTGTACAGATATTAGTGTGCGTGCGTATTCGTAGTCGTGCCCCGTTGTCACCCCACTGCCACGAGCCGCTCACTCGCTATCATAAAGAAACTTATGACTCGCAGTTTTGCGTCCGCGTTGCACCCCCTTAATAAAGCTCACAAGATATCGACGGTGGAAAGGAAAAACAAATGTAACGCCATTTGGCCAATTGTTCAGCAGAGCTGTTTAAAGTTTAAATTTTTAGAAAAACGTTTATAACTTTTTTATTTATTAATGGATTTTTTTGAAATTTTGTAGGCAGATAAAGTTTTTTGTGCTTTATATTATGTATTTAATTTAAATTATGCAAAGTCAATATTTAAAGAAAATAGTGGCGTTTCATTGAAATGACGTTTTGAGTAAGCAGGGAAAAACACTTCATAGGCCATCGAGAAAAAAAACTTAAAAGGGTAAATTAATGAATTCACCAAATCTCCATAAAAATTCGAAGGGAAAATTATTTTAAGTACCAAATCAAATTAAAAACATAAAAGGAAAAATGCTTCATAACACTTCGATGAAAAAAAACAATATAGAAGAAACTTTTATGTACGATGCCTGTTATTTTTTTAGATAGGTAATATAATTTATTTACCATATGCGGTTATGGAGTTTAAATGTTATGCATTTTTAGGATAGGGATTTAATAAAGTTAACAAAACAAATAATTATACAAGTTAATTATAACAAAAGCTTTTAATCGTCATGAAAAAAAATGGTAATAATATAAAAAAAATAATCATATTTTTTAATATTTTATATTTAAGCGCTTTATATTTTATATTAAATTTTATATTTATTTTACATAAATATGAATGTGATTTGAAAAAAAAAATTGTCATTTCCTTTAGTACGACTTCCGGTTAGTACGACCATTAGGTCATCACCGGTCCCTTCGCCGTCGTTATAACCGTATTCTACTGTAAAAAAAAATTCTGAAAACTTACCGGAATGAAGTAGTCACAGGCACACAACCATTTTATCGTAATAGAAGGTGAGTAGGAGGAGGTTGGATGCGACGAAAGTATTATATTCCTAACCTTTTAACACACTATAATGGAGTAACGTTTTAAAAATACACCTATTAAACGTCAACTTTGTTAAAAATCAAGAAAGAAGAAACAAATTATTTGCTACTGCCAAAACTATTTATGCCCGTAAAAAAACCGATACGACCTGTTTATTTAAAAGTAGGATGGGTATAACAACTGAAACGCCACGACTTGTACTTTACTTTCGAGGAACAACTAGACATAACTTATTAGGGAAAAAGTATTGAAAGGCCAAATTAAAAATTAATTAGGAAGGGTAAATTGCATGATGTGCCATCTTCGTAGAAAAATAAGATTGGTCAATAACTTAAGAGGCACTTACCTACAATATTTTTAATTAATTTATATCATTGTTCAAAAAATGTATTATGAAACTGTCGTTTAAAGGGAGTGTATTTTTAAAATACCCCATTTTGTACTTTAAATGAAACGACAAAAAGTGCTTCCGATTGGCGTCTAACCTAGACAGATCGATAGAGAATCCAAAACTCCAGCGAACTGTATAAAGTCATTTTTGATCAAAGTGGCGTTTCATTTGTTTTTCGTCCGTCGATATAAATACATATAATCATGATAAAGCTTCAAGCTTAGAAAAATACTAACATTAAAATGAAGCACTTTATACGGATGTAGGTACCTACACGTGTTTTATTTTTAATTTTATATTAGCCAGACGGGTTGAATTCTACTAAGGGTCACGGGAAGACTAAAGTGCTGTTCGTGTAACAATAATAATTTGTAATTATCTACCGTAACTAATATAATTGATGCCGTGCCCTGGTCCGTTTTATACAAATGGAGCATATGGTACTAAATAATAAAAATAAAAGCGAGTAAACGGAAAGTTTAAAAGTATGTATATAAATTCGAGTAGGCAATTTAATAAGCTTTAAAAAACAACCTTCTTTATAAATGTTTGATTACTAAATCTTATGACTTAAGTAAAACTAGTGGTCTACCTGATTACTACCAGCAGCCCTACAAGATAGCGGCGCGCAATTCGCACCGGGACGGGTGACTCATCCGGGCGCAGTCATAGCTCGTAAACCACGTCGCGGGATGCATTGCGACTCCTCCGTAACCCTTGGAAGTCGACATTATTTTATTAACGTCGAATAAATGCAGGCTAAATGAAAAATGCAGAAGATGAGGAGTGAGCTGCCGAGCTAGATGATTGCAGCGGCGGCGGCCGGCGGCGGGTCCATCTACATAGTCATATATTTTTATTTATTTTGTCGCGAGCACAGTGAAAGAAGTAGGTGCAAATATTTTGATAATGCTACGAAGCTTTTTTGGAATACAAGACATTGCAGAAGCGTATGCGACATTTTGTAGAAACCTGTAAACAGCAATAACAGAATTAAAAACTTTGTGATCAATACTGCGAATGTTTAATGTTTGTTTATAGTGCGATTGCTGTTTGTATACCGTATCAATAGATGAATAAATAAATAAAGCGGGCATTTTAAATACTTAAATTCTTGAAATTAATTGTATCAACACTACTTATACCGTTTTATGTAAACATTATTGGTTCATCTATTGATTAGGTAAATATACCATATTTCGCATTCATACTCATGTAAGGCAAAACTACCAGCACATTGCTCATAGTCTGAAAGACTGATTGCATGATATAAAAAGAAAAAAAAATCATACTCATATAGGTTAATTATATTAATTTTTCACCGCTTAAATTTACAACAGGCTTCTTCCAGGCCTTCCAGGCTCTAGTGAGATTCCACCATCGAAGATAATTATACATCGTCAATGAACAGCAGACATTTCTCACTTTATTATTTTATGATATTTAAGTAACGGCCGGAGGTTTTAGTAGTCGAATTTCGTAACTAACTGTCAGTAACTCAACTCTGCGATGAGATGGGTTAGATCGTCGTCAAACGCGTTCGGAAACTCAATTTGAGTGAGCTGAGTGTGAGTTTAAGTTTTATACATTAAATTTTAAAAATTGTCACGATCAAATTTTCATACCCTACTCAAACTTTATGGAGAAATGTAAAGATACACATGCAGAACATACTCGAATAAAGTCGAATATACCGCAAACGAATTCAATATTGAGTCAATTTAGAATGCGCCTAACGAAGCGAAAGCGAAGGTAACAATACGAGAAGCAATCTACATCGTTTTGGTAAATCTTCGTATATCCATATTCAATTCGAATGTAATCGTTAAGAAAATAAGACAAACCAACAATATTTCTTCCTGTAGTGTTAGGGAATTGTTTCTCATTTATTAATTATACAACGTGTAACAGAAAGGTGTGGTCAAAATGAAAAGATCCAAAGTGTATCCTATCTACATCTTGTATGCAGAGTTCCTAAGACATAATTATTAACTTTAATGATGATGATAGCCTGTGACTTGTTGGGGTTGACCGTTAAGCCATAGGTTCGACTCCATTCATATAATTTGTCGCAAGGTCAGCATTGAGGCTAGCGATCATACTCGAAATATCATCGACCGAGGCTTGTGAATAGATTTGCAGGTCGTCAGCATACAAAAAAAGGAAAGGAGAAAGGACACCGCCCTGGGGCACACCGGCTGTGACGTCGCTAGCGCATGACATTTTGTCATTGGCACGGACACACTGTTGCCGCCCAAAAAGGTGGCTACGAAACCACTAGATTACAGTATCCGAGACTAGGAGAGATCTCAACATTGCCAGAAGGATGTCGTGGTTAACAGTGTTAAAGGCATTGGAGAAATCTAAAAGAACTAGCGCTGTTAACTGTTGATTAGACATTCCCAGGCGTATATCATCGGACACTTTAGTCAACACGGTTGTTGTACTGTGCCCCGGGCGGAAACCGGGTTGCAAAAGGCTTAGGAAATTATTAGAATTTATAAAGGCATTGACTTGGTGCCTTTATAAATTCTAGTAATGAGGCCACCTCATTTTTTTTTCCTTTAGTTGACGGCTTCGTGCGAGTAGCACATTTAGCCAGTGTCAAAGTAATTTTTCTAACAAGTAATACATAAATAAACAATATATTATCTTTCCTGTATGATGATGGTGAATGATAATAGAAATGAGAAGTGAGAAATGATATACCCCCCAACCCCTCGAGTATCTCAATAAAGATGTGGGGTTTTACTAAGTCCTCGAGCGGACTTCTTGAGAGAATTTGAAAAGTGACGTTACACTGTTTTGTTTCATTTGCTAACACTCATGCACACTCACGAACACTTAACGGTTAATAATTCACCATTATTTCACATTAATATTCGACATAACACAAATTTTAGAAAATAAAACAAAACCTCAGACATGACTCTTCATTTTCCCGCCAAGAAGCCTCAGACAGACGTTTGACGATGCGCTGACATATAAGTGACATTGATTGATACGTAGTTGACAAACTTAAAGTTTAACAAAAAATATTTAAAAGGAGTTTCACCCGAGTTCTTCAATCCCGTTCGTAATAACACGTGTTGTGAGACTCCATTTTAATTTCTATCTACCGTACAATTGTACCCTTACCTTATTTACTTATAATAAAAAACTTTGAAAATTGGCTAAACGCTGAACGCGAAGCCATTAATTAAGATAATTAATTAAATATTTAAAAAAGTATTAACTTTAAGTTACAGCTATGATGGTATATTTATCAAGTTAGTGGACACTATGTTGTGAGTAATTATTGCTGCTGTGTCACTACTAATTTTCATACATTGCCTACAGGCGTAGTGTGCCAAAATGTATGTTTAAATAGTTTATAGATATGACACAACGGCGCTAGGCGTCGACGTCGTGGGGCGTACTGTCACATATTAGGTACTGGTAAGTATGTCATTTGACAGGATGGAATTAGGCGTATACGATACGTATACAATCAATGTTCACTGATATACCACATGCTGATTTGTCAAAGTGGAATTCTGGTATAGCTGTAGTTGTATTTGACCATGGTTTTTTTTAAAATTCCTATCTACTAGCAATTTTCTCCCACAGGATGGGAGGCATTTTATTCTAATTTACTCTTTCATTCCAGTTCTATCATTTATTCCTCTCGCACTTTCATTCCTAAATTCTCTTCATCATTCATCGTCTTTTATACTTTACGGCTGGGTTCTGCCGTCGTCTGTCTTTTAACTTGTTAGGACTTTGCCATTTTTCTAACTAGCTACTTTTTATTTCTATATATTAATACAAGTGAGCAGGGGTAATAATTAAACACCGCTCCTGTAACATGTGCATGAAAAACTTACAGACTAGGTTGGCTTTGTTTTACATAATTTCTTATTTCTAACTTAATATTATTACTTATACTTATTTCTTATTACAGCTTGGTTTTCTATTCTTTTACATTTATACTTATAACTATGAATTCAGTTTGCACTCTTACATACTATTTTACAGTTATTTATCTTAATTTTATGCGTGAGCAGATTTACTGCACATTCTTCAAGAATGTGCAAAAATCTCTCTGCCTTATGTTACTCTTGCAATTGTTTATTTACATTCTTATTTGTTACGCTTACAAACACTTTTAACAATTTTAGTGCCGTATTCTATAAATTTGTCCCTAGTTTCCTTCACGGCTAGGAGATCCGCGAAGTTCTTTGTGACGATGCGGGTGCCCAATTCCGCCTCAATGTTGTCACGAGTGTGTATAGGGCACTCGGAGAGGATGTGTGCAACTGTTTCTTCAGTGTTTGGGTCACAGGCGCACGACGGGCTGTCCTTACACTTAAACCTGTGTAAGTATGCGGAGAACCCGCCGTGACCCGTGAGCAGCTGTGTAGTGAATTTGGTGTGTGTGAATTTACGTGTAATTCTGTAGGCAGCGGTGGTGTCAGTAAAGAAGAGTTTACTAGAAAGAGAGAGAGAACTAGGAGTTACGGCTTAATGTGCCTTCAGAAGCACCGAGAAACTCAAGCTATATTATTATGCTTACTCAGAGCTCCTTTTTAATTATAAATATGGCTTTATAATAATGTCATTACATATTTTTCTTCGAATAAGTGCAACGGTGACGTCAAAATTCAATTCAAAACAGTCTTCAGCTTTCTTATTATTTTTCTTTAATGTCACTGGCCGTTATTCGCAGTTTGGCAGCGGCAAGTGTATTGTACACGAGGCAGGTAGCCTCGCCGCACTACATATGGAGGAGATATGCCACCTGCAGCCAGCGCAGCGTACTGGGATTACATAACCCCAATCATCATTGTAAATAACATATATTATTCAATATCTATGCTATTAGAAACCTCCGCACTCGCATTTACCGAATGGATTTTTGCAGCACACTCTAGATGTTCAATCTCATTGTTTAAACAATGAAATTGGATTGCTGAAATGCTAATTTGGGTAGATAACTAAAAAACGAAATCTTGCAATTTATATCTTTGCTACAGAGTTATGAGCTGAGAGCTTTATGATTGTTATTTGAAGCAATTTAAGCACTGTTTTTTTTAAATTTTGATATCATATTATGAAACTTGAAATTTAAATTATGGTACCTTTTTACAAGACATTAAATATCATGATCTATTAATAATGAAAGCTTTACAAATGTATTATAGTCATAGTCGAAATCATTGAACAAAGATCATAACGTCCAATTTAGTTGCTTGTTTAAACAATAATAATGAGAGCAATTTCATATATAAGTTCGAAAGACAAGCCAATATTTGCGAATAGCAACAATATATTCAAGCATTTCTTATGAAAGAAAATATAATAATAAACATGTTCTATTCATAGTTCGTTGTTTGTTTTGTTGTCGAAAAGGTGAATCAACTTATAAAATCGGTCAGTCGACTGGAACAGATGTCGGACAATATCGGAGAGGCAGCCATGCGGCGCCGACTGCACGACGCGTCCGAAAACTAGTTTCACATCGCAACTTTTGAGAACTGAACAATAACGAGCTGCTTATATGTGTCACGGGTATCGTACGAAATTATGATATATTTCATAAATGGGCATGATGGTGCAGGGGACCGGAAGGGTGGAAAAAGTGTGTGGAGACCTTTGCCCAGGAGTAGGATATTAATGGCTGATATAATAATAATAATTTATTAGATTTCCTCCAGTTTGACTTTTTAATTAATTCAGTTGGTAAACTTAAACTATTGGTAACAATTTTCTTATCTTCTTTTTCGAATCAATGCTTTGGAGTTTAATGTTTTGGAGGACCAAAACATTGAATACTTAAGCATTAACTGTAAATGAACTGATACGGGGTGTAACATCATAAGCCCCTTTAATGTCAACCTCACCTGCACGAGGTACACATAGTTATTATGGCAGAGTCGCTGCAGGATGTGTCTGAAATGTTGCAGAGCCTAGATGTGTCTTCCAGACGAGTTGGACTACAGATGAACTTGGACAAGACTAAGGACATGTTTAACTCATTTGTGAATCCTATACCAGTTGTCGTCGGAAATGTCAGCATCGAAGTAATTCAAGAATATATATACCTAGGACAGGTCATTCAACTAGGTAGAAACAACTTCGACAAGGAAGCTGATAGAAGAATACGGCTGGGTTGGGCAGCGTTTGGGAAGTTGCGTCAGATCTTTTAGGCATCTATACTGCAGTGCTTAAAAACGCGAGTTTTTGAGCAGTGCGTTCTGCCGGTGAGGGATCGGATCCAGAACGAGGTGATCCGACAGAGAACCAAAGTCGTCGACATAGCCCACAGGATTAGCAAGCTGAAGTGGCAGTGGGCCGGCCATATTAGCCGCAGAACCGATAACCGTTAGGGTAAACGAGTTCTTGAGTGGAGGAACGTAGTGTAGGACGCCCTCAGACTAGATGGAACGACGATCTTTGCAAGGTGGCTGGCTTGAGCTGGTGATGGTGGCTAGCCGCGGATCTTGCTCAGTGGCGAGCACTTGGAGAGGCCTATGTCCAGCAGTGGACTTGTGTAGGCTGATGATGATGTTCTGCCGGTCCTCACGTATAGCGCTGAGACGTGGACATTGACAAAAAGCCTCGTTCATAGATTCCAAGTCACAGCGAGCTATGGAGAGAGCTATGCTCAGAGTCTCTCTTCTCAAAGGGATAGGATCCGAAATGAAGAGCTTCGACAGAGAACTAAAACCACCGACATAGTAAAACAAAAAAATTAGCAAGCTGAAGTGGCAATGGGTGGGGCATATTTGTCGTAGAGCCGATGGCCGTTGGGGCAGACGTGTATTCAAATGGAGACCACGCTCAAAGCGTCGTCGTGTGGGCCGGCCACCCGCTCGCTGGACTGACGACCTGAAGATGGCGACGGGAAGTGGTTGGATGCGAAAGGCGGAGGACCGAGTGTGTGTGTGAGAGTTCAGCAGTGGACCTCTACAGGCTGAGGATGATGAACTGTAAATTTTATTGTACAAAGCGATCTGACTTCAATATAGTGCAATTCTTTATTTAATTATTTATTACCAAATAAGTCATTAAAATGTATAACGGTATTTATAACCAAAGTATTACTTATTTATACTTAATTATCTGATATAACATTATAGTACAATGCCCAAATAAACTCTTCTGCAACTTTTTTTCTATTCAGAACTTTTTTAATAAAATCGTTTTGTTTTCATAAATCGTCACTAAATAAACGTCTAAAAATCTAATACAGTTGTTATTTTTAAAACATAATTTTAAAATTAAGAATGTGTTACGTAAAAAACGCATGAAAAAAGTTTTTTTTTATGAATTAGGCGGTAAACCTAAGGCTGCCATAACAGGCGACCGTTTTTTACAACTCACATGGGACCCTAAAAGTGCATCGGAAACTTACGACAATCTATACTTGTTATAGGTCTTAGGCTATGAAAGCTTGGATTTTGCTTCATTTTTAATACCGTATACAATAACGATTTTAAATAATGAATTTATCCCATTAACCGGCGTGAAATATCGACTTATTTAAACTGGCAAGTTGTGATTAAAAATCCATTCGAACAGTCCTGAATACTTTATATAGCTAATTGAGAGCTTTTTATTTACGTTATTGTTAGTCATTATAAGCCTTTGAAAAACTAAATATAGTTTTCCTGGTAAAACTATAAAGCCCAAAAAACCCACACAAAAGTAAACAGCAATTTACAAAATTATTAAGGTACAGTATTAATTTTGGACTCAGTCAGGGCGAATAGGACCCAAGAAATAAAACCACTAACAAGAGACATAAAAAAACATAATAAAGGTCTTCTTTATCAATGCCTTTCAAAACTTTACGAAGCTCTTCATTCCATGGCAAAAAGAATAATAAATCCACTTGAATCGGGAAAGTTATGTATGTGTAAAGCCTATAAAGCAGCAACAACTTGATGGGTAACGTAAAAAAATTCTCCGACCATTTTTCATACACCATGTGTTAGATACTTTCGGAAATATAAAAACCATTTCCCCGGTGACGTCATAAAACATGGTAAACCTCTTAAACTTTGCTACGAGGTTATGACAGGTAGGTAAACGGGCATTCATGGTGTTTTAGAGATGCTGCAACCAGTTCTGAATGTTCATTTAATAAAATGAAATAAATACATCTACCAGTTAAGAAAATTATACTTACCGGTCTGAAAGTTTAATATAATTGTGAAATTATAATTGTGAAGGTTTCTTAATAGCATATGTCTAATTATTAACCTTAACTATAGATATTATTTGTCTGTAAACCTTCCTCGAAATAAAAAAAGAAAAAAGAAAATCAATCTTTTGTTTTAAATTGCTTTTAAATTAAATGTATTTAAACTTTGAACACAGCTCCTGTCCTTTGCAGCTTTACTTATAAACCTACAATATGATGCTGCAGGTAGACTCTAGAGACGCCTTGGATTCCAATTCTCATTTTGCATGTAATTCAAATGTTCAAATTCAATATTAGTTTACGGCATACAATAAAATACAAAAAAAAACAAAAAAACAGTTTTAAAGTTCAAACCTCGCAAAGATCCTGTAGTTTTCTTATCGCTCGATATTTACGTACTCGCGACTCTACCTCCGTATAATTAGTCAAGTCTGTAAAAGAGACACAATACACAGCTCAAACATTTTCTTTTAATTGCGTGCCCAGCAGTGTTTATAATTTTGCCTTTATTTATGTTAAGTACCTAATTTTTCCAAAAAAACTTTAATTATTTTCAGGTAAAATTCAGGTTAAGAGGTCGTCGCACCAAAATGTGTAAATACTTTTTGATACACTTTCTTTTTATTTTTTCCATAATCTGTCAACTGACTTTTGTTTTACTTTTCTGTCTTGTCGTCGTTCTTCATATGTTTGGCTTGGTATGTTTCCCTAAATTATTTTCTTATTTATACAAATAAAAACACCTGCGTTTTATTTTTCATAATAAGTATTTAAATTTGACGTAGCTTTTGTAAAATTATTAAAAGCGAATATGTTTCGTTTTACGCAAATGGAGCTAAAAGTTTCTGGTCTTACGGTGTGGTGCTGGGGTTGGGATTTAATTAAATTTAAGATGGCATCCCGAGCAGGTGATAAACTGTGCAACTTTAATTTACTATTCGCGGTTTAATAAAGCTTTTTTGTGATACCTATTTACAGAAGGTGCTACATATCAGCTGATAAAACTGCATATGTTGTAAGTAAATCAAACAAGTCATTAATTTAAAAAAAACTTACTATTTTTACTTATTTAAATAGAGCTTTATCGTTAGGTACTTACTTAGATTACGCTTAATACATATAATACATTTTAAAGTATTTCTAGATAATATGTTTTAATAATTACCGATAGAAAATGTGTTTGAATATTTTACCGTTCAAACCAAAATGTTGGCTAACTGACCACGTTCCGCAAAGCCTGATTGAGACACAAACGTCAAATATTCTGTCCCGTTACGAATATTCGCTTATAGAATTAACTGCTACAAACTATAGGCTTACCCAGCTACAATTCTCGGGCCAAATCACAATAGCCGTCTCATGCAAGTCAATTATGTCCGTCTACCGCCTGGTTAGTTATCTGAAGCCACTGATATAATATCAGTCCTAATAAAATTGCAACGAAGGTGTCCGTACGTAAATAGAAAATGTTATTGATCAACAAGGAGGTTTGAACTAAAACGTTATGCTTATTTGCGTTGTTTAATAAGGGCAAATTGTCTTTTAAAACTTCAACTTCGTATTTCTAGTAATAGTATTTTTTTGAAATCAAACAGTTATTCGTACAAAGCTGCAAACCTGACATTATTATTTACTTTCCCGCAAAGATGTGTATAACTAGATTTTATAGTTCATTCGAAAATGTCCCAGAATCCCAGAGTCCAATGATTTTTTTATCAAACGACTTTATTTTAAAACAATGACATTTCATTATTTGACAGGTACTCCAGAATCGATCAATATAGCCACATCTGGCAAACAGCTTAACTGACGTTATCACCGGCAAATAATCCCATACCTACACAGGTAGATTATGTTGAATGGGTAATTTGACCCTCATATCTATGTGTGTAGGGAAATTTCTAACAGAATAGCTAATATTGCGCTATACAATTTAAACATATCACCGGAGGCAAGTGAAAACACTAGTTCAGAAGTGAATTTGGGCGCACAAGTTACAGTTGGCCCAAACTATTAAACGCAATTATTCTCCGGTGAAATTGAATTAAAGTTCAATTTTATTAACTCGAATACGAACAGTTGAGTGTAGCCGTAAGATAGGAATTCGCCAGTTACAACAGACTGTAAATGTTATCTGTTAAATAATTAGTTTGTATTATTCCGTTAGCTGATATGATAGTTATCTGTTGAATACCTAACTATGTGGACCGACTATCTATACTTCTATACTTAATATTGAAACCTTTGTATTTTTGTATGTATGTATGTATGTATGTATGTATGTATGTATGTATGTATGTATGTATGTATGTATGTATGTATGTATGTATGTATGTATGTATGTATGTATGTATTACGTACGTCTGCAACGAATAAACTCAAAAACTACTGGACCGATTTAAAAAATTCTTTCACCATTAGACTGCTACATTAGCGCTGAGTAACATAGGCTATATTAAAAAAAATTAAATAAAATACTAAAAACGACAATTTAATGTTCCAATACAAAATTATTTGTTTCTTTTGTTGTCATGGAAACCATTGATATATATTTAACTCAATGATGGAAACTGTCAAAGCGGTACGAAGTCCGCCGGGTCAGCTAATTTGTTATAATTAGCTATCACAAAATATGTTACATTAACTTTTGACCTTGAATCAACTGTACGATTTTAATAATAGTTGGCTTGTTTTTTACGGCAATAGACTTTATTCTTTTAGACGTTTGTGAAGAATCCTTTATCATCATCATCAGCTCATTTTTTTATCCCCACTGCTGAGGCACGAGCCTTACTTATGGATGGATAGGAAGTGCGGATTGGTGGTTGTTGACGACTACTAATTTAGCCGAGATCAACGGCTTTACGTGCCCTCCGAAGCACGGAGAAGCTCGAGATGATAAATTTTTGGTCACCCATCCAATTATCGACCTTTGCGAAAGTTGCTTAACCTCAGCACTCGCAGACCGGGCGCGTTAACACTGCGCGATCGAGTTCCTCAAGAATCCTTATAGTTCCTTAATAATTAAATATGATATTTTTTTAAAAGCTCCGTTTTTATTAAATGCTGCTTGCTGAGAAGCTATTCGACTCATTATCCTTTTTGATGACTCATTAAAAAATTTTACTTGATTTTTAACTTTCGTTGATTATGGGTAGTGAGTCGGTAAGAGCGCACCAGTCATGTATAATATGACACCAAAGTTAATGACCTGTATTCATACTGTGCACGTGCACAGAGAAACAAAATTACCTTGCCGTTCAAAAATCACTCCCATTCAAATATCAATGATATTGCGATGAGGTTCGGCACGGGCTCCCCTCACGTCTCGAACGCAACTCGCAGGGCTGCTATCTAAATTATTGCAATTTCATGGAGATTTTCTGCCTAAATCACATTCGTGTGGTCCAGTTTCTGGGTGAGATAAATCAAGTTGTTCAAGCTAGGCCCTAACGTTAGATTATTGATCAGCGTGACAAGGGAGTTCACTTTCAACATGTTACGTTCACTTAACAATGATCGCGCAAAATCCTTTATCCGTGTAAAGTAAAGCGTGCAAAACTTGACGCAGGCAGCCTGCGCGAATATTAATGAAGCTCTTTCAGAATATGAAAAAGCGCTAATTACGAGAATTTGATACGTCGCGCCGCGTCGATGCGTTGTGTTAAATTTTATTCAGTTTTTTTGTGTGAATTGGCGATCGATGGACGGTTTCTGCGTCAGTTTCAGAAAGTAAAGTTTAGTTACAATATTGATTCATCATTCATTTGGTGTTGATTTTACAAGTTGTATTGATTAAAGCTGATGGAAGCCACTGGATGCGAGCAGCACAAAACCGGTCGTTGTGGAGATCCTTGGGGGAGGCCTTTGTCCGGCAGTGGATGTCTTTTGGCTGAGATGATGATGATATAGCTGTTGTTTTGTGTACGAAGGAATCAAGAGACCCACTATTACTTTCCTTTCGTAATATTACATTATTGAGTACTTAGTTAAAGTAATTTTCAATAATAAACGTATTTATTACAAATATAAGACGAAGCGATCGGAATAATAATGCAGGGAGCTTTATCACAATACGAGTATATGATATGATATTTATCAAAATATATGATAAGATATAAAAAGCAACTGTAGCAGCCCTTTTAAAAATTGTCAAACGATTTGTGCCTCCATACATTCCGTGTAGGTATCAAGTCACAAACGAGCTCAGCACCACACAAGCAATCATAATAATACAAAGAAAAAGTCTCATCGCGTACTACTTCGGAACAATATCTGAAGGAAGCCATAATATTTGTTTACAGTGTCTTTGCCTTTGACAAGGTACGAGTGAGCCGACTTTGTCATAGAATTAATAAATTGTAATTTCTCGAGTCCTCAGATGAGATAGATATCAGTTTTCAAGATCTATTATTATTTCAATCTGGTCAATATATCTCTGTGAAACATTTAAAAGAAAATGTATTTTTTAAGAACTCGGTGACCGAGTGTTCTGCCCGTATTCAGTGGTCCTGAATTCAGTTCCCAGGTGGGGCAAAATCGTCGCATTTGTGATTACCATGTAGCGATGATTTGATTAGAGGGCCCAGCAGTGGGGTAGTATATAGGCTAATTACTTTTTTTATCGTTGTTCCTTTATTTAGGAAATAAGTGCGACCAATCGCAAGCCAGGACATAAATCGAAATTAAGAAAAGCCAATCAGCACTCAAACTTTTATTCACCCTAAAACGAACACGCAGTTTTGCACTGGTCTTAAAAGATCTTACATAATGGCGTACTTCTCTCCTTGTCTCATCCAATAACTTACCTGTAGACACGGTAACTTGAGAAGGTATACATTTTTCATTTATCTCCATGTTGTGTAGGTACTAAGATTGCCAAGTTTTGACGTGCGAGCGATTTATCTTAAGGTTATCTTAAGGTAAGGTTTAAATTGAAATATTTTAAACTGATTTATTCCCGTTTGTTTTCTATATTAGTTTTAGTCTGATGTTTCGGAGCTTATACAGAGTCCGTGATACCTAACAGAGAGTCTAAGGTTAAAATATTTTTTATACACGCTACTTTCATCAAAATATTGAAAAGAGCGTGTATTTTAAGTAAAATGTGGTAATGGTATTTTGCAGTGGTGCTTGGGTTGGGATTAAACCTGTGCAGTGATAAATTTTAACCAACTTCTATATTAAAATGTGGATGTTATAAATTTCAAATGACGATGATACGCGAGGCCATTGAACTCGCGTATTATTGGCAGTCGCTTATTTTAGATATTTTATTATCTATTAGGTTATAAATACAGCACTTGAATGCAAAAATAATAATTTTATGTTACTGTTTGAGGTTTATTTGTATTGTGGAAAGTGTTCTATAATAAGGTAAGGCGTTTCCCTGTATTCTGACGCTGTAAAAGAACAGGAGAAAAGAAACTTGCCGAGTTTCTTGCCGGTTCATCGCAGTATAAGACCGCCTTAGACTTACGAGCCGATGGCTTAAATAGTGACATTTATAAGAGCTTAAATGTAAACTTATGTTAAAAAGATTGTTGAATTTTAGTATAGAAAAATAAGCCAGCTTAAATTAACATGGACTATTTATAATAGGCATGCTTTTGTGCAATATACTCCGTGAAGTAGTTCTTGGCTGCAGCCGGCTACCTTAACATAAGGAAACAAAATACAAACTCTGTTTATAAACACTAATAGAGAAAGCTGGCGAACATATTGTTGATTACATTATTGTACTTATACCGAAGTAAATTAGGTCAATTTTCATCTGGAGTATTGTATTGTGCAGTCGGTATAGCCTCAAAATAAGGAGACTGCAGAAGGTAAGCTTCATACAAACGCGCTCAAGCAACGCACACATAGACAACCTCTAACGGACACGAGATCTGCGACTGCAACAGCTGTGCTCGGGCTGTTCCGAGCTGGGGCTCTATATTTGATTTCTTCGCCTCGAGTCAAGCGCTTGGTTTCTACTGATTTTCGTTCGACTTTCCATATTTTTGAATCGCTTGACTGCAACGAGTGCCTCACACTCGTTGCAGTCGAGCGATACAAAGCGATTGATAGAATAACCGTCAAAATCAATGCGTTGTGTCAATGTCATGTCACTTGTTTGTTTGTGTCATTGATAGTCTTTTTTAATAAAAAGAAAAGGTATTATTTAACAGCCAATAGAAACATTGATATTAAACGGAACGTTTCATTGTGGTTGTTACCGGTTTTCTCTTTTGTGTTATGTCGAATATTAATGTGAAATAATGGTGGATTAAATTTACCGTTAAGTATCCGTGAGTGTGCATGAGTGTTGGCAAATGAAATAAAACAGTGCAACATCACTTTTCAAATTCTCTCAAGAAGTCCGCCCGAGGACTTAGTAAAGCCCCACATCTTCTGAGATACTCGAGTGGTTAGGTGGGGGGTATATCATTTCTCACTTCTCATTTCTATTATCATTCATCATCATCATACAGGAAAGAAATATTGTTTATTTATGTATTACTTGTAAAAGAAAAATTACACTTTTTCACTGGCTAAATGCTTGTAAAAAGCCATAAAAAAGGGGTCTATGTGTGAGATGCTCGAGCGCGGTTTGTATTAAGCTTACCTTCTGGCTCTCTTTATATTGTTGTATAGCGTTGAGTGCGCGCCAACTACGAGTATATTGTTATAACGAGCGATGGAGACGCTGATTTTTTAAATGTATGAGTACTCGTATATACAGCGGCGTTGGTGAATGACCGATAATGTGCCACTAACTCTTGGTACGCGACGGTGGAAAAATGCGCTGCTAAATATAAAAATTACTCGCGAATAGGAATGTGTCTCTTTATAAAATTATTGTCCTCTATTTGTAGCTTACAAAAATGCGGCTGTAACGTTATATATGCGATCTAGTGAGCGTAAGTGAAAAATTTTAAAATAATAGATTTATTTTACGTTATTTTTTTCAGCAATTTTCTTCTACTTGTTTTTGTTTTTTTTAAGTAGGCAAATGACTCCACTTTACCAAGTAAAGCAAAAGCGGAGTTAGTTAGCAAAATGATTGTGCCACAACTTGCCGGCCCGCAAGTTGCAAGTTGTTTAAAATACCTCATGCTGTAGAAGAAATAACATGCACAGATATGCCACTATTACAGTCAATCGTAGTTGCTTATCTAGGCTTACAGGGAGAAATTTAATTACCTAAGATTGTATAGTTGTTGTGTGACGACAATAAACGTAATAACGTATAAATGATATCCCTATGCGATCGATCACTATCTATAAATAATATGTATATATAGTAGACAGACAGACGGACTTGGCGAAACTATAAGGGTTCCTTGTTGACTACCGAACCCTAAAAAGGACGGAGCCTAGCAAGGGAAGTCTTATATAGTACCTGCCAACTTTAAAGATGGCTTTAAAATAGCTTGATGGTGTAACGGAATTGAATGGAAGTTTAAAGTCTTGTAAACCTGCACTTTAAGCGTAATAATTTTACGAGAATATTACTGCGGTTTCAGCTCACAAATATTCGAAAATTATTAGAGCTCTGATAATTGTTTAAATTATTCTGCTTTATTTAATCTAACAAAAATTGTGATTGGTCTAAACGGACACTGTCCAGTAAACCAACACGCTTTAACCGTTTTGTCCAATTTTTTGGAGGTATTTATATTATCAGTAGTTGTAAAACTCTTTCATTTATGTTTAAAACAAATAAAAAACACTCATGCATACACAAACCCATAGATTTGCGGGCAAGAAAGCTTGGCAAACGAATATGTTAACGGAATTTTCACTATGTACTTTATTATGTATTTATTACTATATTACTTTCTATATACTATATTGTCTTTTTTATCTTTTGTACTTGTTTGTGATGAGAAATAAATTATTATTGTATTCTATTCTATTATAGTTGCATTTTTCTTATTAAAATTTGCCACCAGACGTGATGTAGGTCAAAAACCTCCCCGTCTAGTGGAATAAAAAGTAAATATAAAATCTCTTCCGGCCAAACTTTTTAACAAATTAACCGTGAATATAGTATGAGGATTTCCAGAACAGAACAAGCAGTTTGTTTTAAACTGCGACCAACACAACTTTAGAACGTAACAAGTTGCGGTTGTGGCTGTTGCAGGTAGGGTTACCAGATGGAAAATTGAAAAGTCCTGAGAAAAAGCATGAAATTTCTATGGAAAGAAAAGTGATTTTGTCGTAAACTTAATTCAAAACTTTGTGAAAAAAACTAACTAATAATCTAATGTGAAAATCTAATGTGAAAATGTTTAATAAGAAAGCTTAAAATAGCATACACTGCCACTTATGAATGACTTATTGCGTCATAATAAGATATGAATGATCCCAAGTACAAACCTTACTGATTATTTTGCAGTAACTGTATGGGCGACCCCACCATCCAAAGAAGATTATGTTTTTGTTTAATTACGTTGATTGTTGTAACATTATAATAAAAAATCTGACTACTGTAGGTACGGTATTCCCAATCCTGCATCCTGCCAGGAGCCTAAATATCCTGAGATCTCAATTCAAATCCGGTGATATGGTAACCCTAGTTACAGGGCCCTGCAAATAATCCTGCGTCGTGCACGTAAGTATGTGGAAATTAATTAACCTTTACTTACTTAAAAGCAGGTAAGTTAATTAACTTTGTTATAAATAAGGTTGATATTAATAAGGCTCGTGTTATTGTTCGACAGCGTTTGGTTTGTGAACGTTAAGCGATTTTCGTAATGTTGGATCGCGGAATGGGTGACGAATAGAAAATTATCTCAGGCTCTTTATGCCGTAGCTGGTGTCCTAAGATGTCAATCGTTATTAAAATTTGTTACTAAGACGCTTTGGATCAGTATAGAATACATTGATAATAACAACATCACTCTATATGTTTTTACTAGATATAGCAAATTTTTTGGGTATATCCCTTTTTTAGGGTTCCGTAGTCAACAAGGAACCCGTATAGGTTCGCCATGTCCGTTTGCCTGTCTGTCTGTCCCAAGCCTAGCTCATAGACTTTTAGTACTAGAAAGCTGTAATTTAGCATGGATATACATATTAATCACGCCGACAAAGTGGTGAAGTAAAATTTTTAAATGTCTTTTTATGTTACTTACTTCCCTACACATGAAGTGGGAATGTAATTTTTTTTTCTTGTCTACCCCATGGGGTGTCGTTGGATAGCAATTTCAAAAATATTGCGGGTTTGTAGAAACAGTTCTTTGATTGAGGCATCCGTTTGTGAACTATTAAGCTTTAAAGTGCAAAATTCTGTTAGAGTCAAGTGTCGTCGTCGTCGTCGTCGACGTCCCCCCTCCCCCCCCCCCCCCCCTGCCAGCCAAATGGTTGTTTTTGAATACGTGATAGGCTTTACAAGTTTACGAGTAACAGTCGACCAACTTATAAAATATATTTGGCGCAGTACAAATTCCTCATTGGGAACTACTTAAATAACGTTGTCAGATGTGTTAAACCGGTAGTATCTACATTTAAGTTTATAAGCCATCGTTAAATAAATGTTCATAAATAAGAGATGGGCTAGGGAACCCTACACTGCGCGTGGCCCGACGCACTTGGCTGGTTTTATAAAGATAGGCCTGAGCCACTGCTGGTACCTATAGGACGTTTAAAAGAGTTGGTCGTGCCGGTGCCGGTCTCCAAATGCTCTAAGCCAAAGGTGGTCTCTAGACTAGACCATAGAATAGCTAATACATAGTACTAATAGACGGGGAAACTCGAGGAAGGAAATGAGTGATGTCGCCTCTATAGGAATGTTACCATCCCGCTGTACATAGCTCTCTCTCTAACTCGACCCGACACAGGCACTTGTGCACCTTAGGTTCAGCCTACCCCACCTTAATAGCACCGGGTACATATCCTATACAATCTAACCCAACCTTAGGGTACAAGAAAATGATTTGATATGTTCAGAAATCGTGTTGTAATTTTTTTTGCACAAGTGAAACTCGAACTTTCTGATATTCTGGGTCAGGCATCTTCATATACAATAGCAAATGGGTAGACCTGTCAACATTTTTTTCGATTTATAATCTGTTCGCAACAACATTTACGTATAAATATTTAAGGTTTTGTTACATCAACCAGAATAAACGACCTAGAATGTCTTTCTACAAATTGTTTTATTTTAAAATTATTGTTATATTCTTTGATCTTTTTCGTTTTATGTAAACTACGAGCAATTAAACTGCTGCCTACTTAGAGCATTTTAATGCTCTAAGGCTGCCGCCTAGTGGCAAAACAATACGTTTTCAACATGGCTCTATCTCAGCCTCATTATTTTTTCGCGTTAATGGCATAATACTCGAGATACTGTATCATGGATCCATATCTAGCCTAGTGACGCATTCGTCTGTCTACAGTGCATATAAAAAATTTATATTTTTCGAAAGGATTATTCATCAACGGATTAGGTATGAACTATCCTTGAAGTCATCATAATAAAGCTATATATGTAGCTATATGCAAATTTCGACTGCCTAATCTTCTCTGACATGCCAGAAGTAAGTAAACGTTTTATTTTTCAATTTCTGAAAACAATGTCTGGTTTAGTGTTTTTTTAATTAAAAGGAAAATACGAATGTGACATTTACACCCGTTTGCACTAAACTTATGAATCGCCTAAGTCTTGGCTTAACTATTAACCGGTCAAGTTAACTCGGCACCTGGCTCAAAAACGTCGCTTACACTCAGGTGCCGGGTAGTAGTTAGGCAAAGACTTAGGCGATTTATAAGTTTAGTGCAAACGGATGGAAAAGTCATAAAAAATATAAAGACTTATTTTTTTAAATTATAGTAACAATCGATAATCAACCATAGGTATTATTGGTATTCTAATGCCTTATAGGCACTGGCTAATGAACCACAATAATTGTGATAAATGTGTCTACGATCAATAAGTGTCTTCCAAATTATGACGCAAATCAATTAATCACAATATAACATTGTTCCTATCAAACTTTTTATGAGGAACACAGATTATAAAAGGAAATATTTTTCCGCGTCATTAGTGAATCGAGATAACCAAGAATTTCCCTTAACTTTATGGCGATCATAATTTATAATTTACTGCGTTTCATTTAAAAAAGTAGCACTTGGGTCTCCCGACAAATCAAAATAAAGTCTTTGCTGGAAATGTAAAGAAGTTTCGTCATCCAGAAACAACCACAAAATTATGCTAATTAGGTATTGTTGGGGCAATGTGGTGGGCTAACAATTCTAAGAATTTATTTTATACAAACACCATTAGCCTCTTTACGAACACATTATTCAATTAAACTCAATTCATTTATTTTCCAAGCATCATGGCTCATTTGTGTTAGTAACAATGATTACCTTAACCTATGTTAGTAAAATTTACAAATTTAATAAAATTAAATACAAGTACGCACAATAAAATCAATAAATAAATAATAAATTAAATGTTTAATCAAAATAACATTTAAATTACTAAAACAAATACAAACACATGGCAATACAATTAATAAATAAAATTATATCAACAAGACGTATTTAGAGACAATATCGATCGTAAAGAGATTATTCACAGGCAGGCAACTGGTCTAATCTGTAACCTGCAACAATAGAGTAATATTAAGAATTTTTTCACTTAAATAATAAGCAGCCTGTTTTATGTTCTGCTAATAAATATAGCTAGTCTGTTTCAGTCTTTATTCACTCTGCTGCAAAAAGTGCTTATGTAAAGTTAGTTTGTTGTCCTAGTGTTTTAGCATTTCTCCGAGTGAGTAATTAGCCTATAAACTGACCAACTACTGGGTGAAAGCCTTCATCATTGAAATAAATAAATAAATAAATAAATGTTTCCCACACTCATACCAATTATCTAGCCCCAAGAAAAAATCAAATTAATTTATACGACTTTTTTATTTTCAAGCCTTAGGTATAAATAGGTATACATAGGTATTACATGGGTATTATTATTGAATAATTAATTATAATTATTACAATATTTTTTATAATTAAAAGTGCAGCTCATATTATCTTTATACCTTTGAGAGCTGCACTTTTAAAGTAGGTAGTTCAAAAACCTTTTTTTTTTCAAATATGGCTTCCAAACCAGTATGCATTGGAAGTACCTACATTTCTTTGGTTAAATAAGTTAAGTAACACACCACAAGAACATAAAGATATCACACTATCATTGTATTCCTAATACGTATAATTCTATTCAACACAACAATACCAAAAGCGCCTTGTATTAATTTTGCTAAGAGCAGCTTGTTACCAACACGGCGAAAATTAGCAATGTTACCAGATTGAAAACAATGGGCTACATAACCCCTTTATTCTGCACTGGGCCGTAGGAGAACCCGAGGGCGTTTGTGTTGGGAATCACATGTTACAGAGTTTCGTTGACAAATTGAATATAATTGATGAAAGGAAGGAAATGGGCCACTTTGCAAATCATTTGACTTCGTAAACATATATTACTCGTATGAATCAATTTACGGATACGGCTTACGGGTAAATGCTTAAATGCAAAAAGTTACGAAGCTTTTAAACTTTCTTTTTGAGCTTGGGTTTTGTGCTGTACAGTACGCGAATGGAATTCACACAAAAGAGTTTTTATTTGAGGTTATTTTTCATGAAAAAGTTTTAATAACAATTGGCTTCTACTGAAGCAAGGTAATTTAGTAGCGAATTGATTCAGTGGGAACTGGGAACATTTCCCAATATGTGAGTGGGAATATAAACAATCACCTACGCGCTACACGAGCTCTCGTCTCGCGTCCTAATAATAGATTTTACTACAACGTACGTGATCGGCGTGTGAAATTAGCCGTGGAGCAGTGAAAACATTGTTCCCAACTATAGTGTTAGTACTAAGTGCTGACTGAGTCTGTAGACAATAGACGTTTTTAAACGTTACTGCATAATATGTTTATTGATTACTAGCACTTTGCCCACGACTTCATCCGCGTTGATTTCGTATTTTTCCAAAAATTCAATTAAAATAATATATATAGCCTATGTCACCCGCAAGGACTCTATCATTCTATCAGAGAAAGAATATTTGGAATAGGGTATTTTGCACCATGTAAGAAAAAATCTAAAAATACGTATTTACGATAGATTTTGTAAAATACAAACGAGAAATGTTGATTTCTATTCATAAAAATTAAATATAAATTTTATAATTAAACTAAAATTTATTTTTTTAATCGATTCTTCAAATGTCTTAAACGCTACTCCATATTGGATTCCAACATGACGTCACTTCGATAGTAAACAAACAAACTAGATTTTTGTTGCGCTGCGTGTTATTTATATTTTAAACGGTTTTATTTAGCTTGCCCTGTTTTTTTCAAGTTATTACTTATCACGTTTGTAGAATTTTATTGAAATCGTATCATGGAAGAAGGTTTTGTAAAAGCAGAAAGTACTAATCTGCCTAGAATGATAGAATGATGAACTAATGAATCTGCCTAGAATCAGCCTAATTTGATGGTGGCGACTTTTTTTGCATGCAATCCCGATTTCTGTTCTGCCGAGTTGAGGAATGTTAAAACTTCAATGTACCTATTGTACCAACTTTTGTTTAACGATAAGCACAACAACAATACACAATACGATAATACAATGTTTACGATTTCAATCTAACCTAACCTAATTTTTCTTTCTAGGTCCGGAGGGGAATCTTACAGGGATGACGCAAAAGGCTACGTGCAATCGTGCATCTCAAGATTCTCAAGCGGGTTCAAAACACATGCATTGTTAAGTGTACGATATGCCCAGAACACAAAGTGCAGTCTAAGCCATATGCAGTGACGGAGGACTCATTATACTATGATCATGAATATATTGTGAAGTTATTAGATAGTGTAGTTTCTTTTTGGAAGAATAACATTTTTCCAATCTTACACAAAAGTGTTAAGGTTTGAATATCTAATATTAGTATATTGAGTGTCTTTTGTATTGTATTACATTAAAATAGCATTTTTTATCTAATATGTGTGTGTATATGTATTTTCATAACTATGGAATACCTTTATACTATAATAAAAAAATAAATAAATCGATAATACTTCATTTCATTCCTTATTTGTAGTACATGTTTATGTAGGTATTCTCTTGCTCAGTTGTATTATGCATTGTTCCCTTAGTCGCCTTTTAGGACATCCTTGGGATGAAATGGAGTGATGACAAATTGTATTCTTGCTCTGTCACCACCTGGATTAGGTATATGTTTGAGTAAATTTATATAGAATTGTATTTTCTTTCTATTGTATATGCTTGTTCGCGCCAGAAACGCGACGGTCTCATTTAATTAAAAGCGGAGCTAGTGTGCGGATGCGACCGCGCGAACTTCTTTCTCTTATTCTTTTTCTTCTTCTTTCTTTTCAGCTCAAAGGACGTGCGGCGTGCATTTCGGGGCATTGAGTCAACAACGATCGGCACGCCCATGACGTCGCGTCGTTCAGCACAAGCCGATTCGATCAGCCATAGAGAAATATAATTATACCATCAGCTCTCCGCTCCAGTACCTTCTAGAACTACTCGTAAATTGCCTACCGGCCGGTACACCCCTTCATAAGGTGCGTGTGCGCGTGTGTGTGTGTGTGTGTGTGTGCGTGAAATAAGCGACTTCTACCAGCTCAGCTCCATCCATACATAGTAATAATAAAACACTTTTCGAAAAGGGGTGTAATACTCTATTAAACCAGTCGTTCCAGAGATCAGCCTTCTCAAACTAAGTAACAAAGTCACGAACGTAAAGTTGATGTAAAGTGACGCTCTCTCTTAATTAATATTAATGAGATAGAAATAGATATAGACTAGTTGCCCGGCTGCGACTTTGTCCGGGTCCTCGTCGTGATTTTTGAAAATCCTTCTTAGCGCATGGCGACGTTCTATAAAGAAGCTACCAGCAAACTTTTATGTGTTGTAGACTTTATAACTATAAAAAACTGTAAATTTTTAATAGAAAAAATCTCAAAAGTCTCAAGATGTCGGTAGCTCAGCAGTCAGAGCATTGGACCGGTTATCCAAAGGTCGTGGGTTTGATACCAACTCGAGCTTCCTGAGACTGAGGTTGATTTTTCAGTAAAATTTTATCTTAGAATTGTGAATTCAACATACAAAATAATAAAAATATAAACAACTGCTTACGCATTAGTTGGTCAGTTTGGGTTGTGGTTGGGTTTTGAGTGGTATTACGCTTAATTTTATAAAAAAAAGTTTTTTTTATCATAAGTACTTATTTTTTAGATGGAGGCCTTTGACTTGCAGTGGGACAGTATATCGACTAACTATTTATATATTTTTTAACTATGTCTTCATGAAATCGATGAAAACGACAAAGTTTTATGAAGTTAAAAGTACCTATTGTAACAAAGTGACACCTTCTTTTTTCGTCTGTTATCATAATCGTATAACTAAGAAAACTAAACTAAACAATCGTGCGACCGTTTGAAATACCGGCTACATCATTCAATCTCTAACTAAGCTAATACGCCAGTTCTAGGAGAGGTTCACGTCGGAAGACTGATTTAGTTCGATCTAGGGAATCTCGAGCTTGACTCGACCATTTCAGTTGATTGTCGAGCCGGGCTCAACTGCAGTCCCAGCTGAAGCAATCGCTTTTAGTAAAGTGAAAAGGTGTTATATAGATTTTGACATAGAAATAGCATTATGTATGCTAAAAACTCGATGAAAGGTAGCAATTCGTAATTGCTACTTTTGCCAATTCGTAATGCGAATTGCTACTTTTGCCAATTCGTAATGCGAATTGCGCCAATCATTTGATCCAACTAACGCAGAACCTTTTATAAGTGTTTATTTTTGATAGAAAAATAATATTTTTTATACTTCTCCTGGCGCTGTCATAATAAAAACTTTAAAACAATCAAATTAAGTATAAATAAAGCTAATTTAGCTCTACCTATTTAATTGTATTATTAGGTACAGCTCTACCTAATCAAATATCCCAACTTTAGTATGTACTATGTAGCTTGCATAATAGGTAGTTAGGTACATTGTAATTACTTAAAACAGCTTTGTACCTAGTAGTTCGATTACCATTAAAGCTCGGAACTAGGAATTTGATTTTAGTTTCTACACAGAATAATGTTTTTAAGTTTGAAGCAAGCGCCTATTAGTCTACGTCTTCAGCCTAGACAGTGATGGCGAGACAACATGTATCAGAGATAACGATATGATAACATATCACAAAATACATAGTAATAATAAAGTTGAAGTACACCTTAGTGACGAAACTCGATTGCACAGCGGCTTGGCTCACGGGTTGCCATCTTAAAAGTGAAGCAACTTACGCAATGCCCGGTCAGCAGATTGGTGACCAAAAAATCAAACTAAAAACATCGCGAGCTCCTTCGTGCTTCAAAAGCACGTTAAGCCGTTGATCCCAGTTGTAAGATGGTAGCCGTTGAAACCCACCAACCTGTGTTAAGCCAGCGGGTTCTGGTCCAATCTCTCTAAGGTATTGTTCACTTAGGAAGGTCTGAGCCCGCAGTGGAAAATTTAAAGGCTGACGATGATAGTCTTATAATTATCATATTCATCAGCGTGCATTAGTCCACTGCTGAACATAGGTCCCTACCTAACCCTTTACCAGATGGAAAATTGAAAAGTCCTGAGATTTGTAGTAAACGTAATTCGCAACTCAGTGGAAAAAAGTAACTAATAATCTAATGTTGTTACTGATATTTTGCAGTTACTAGGAAACAAAGTCAAAAATGGTAAGTAAGTACCTAGGTACTTTATTGAAAAATCGAAAAATCCTGAGATTTCTAAAATCCGGCCGCAATCCTGTCATGAGCCTAAAAATCCTGAGATCTCAGGTCAAATCCGGAGATATGGTAGCCCTAGACATAGGCCTCTCTAAGAGCACCCAAGAGCGGGATGACTGTGCTCATGCAGTGAGCAAGATCCGCAGATATACCTACTCTCATCTAGCTCTTGCCAGCCACCTTGCGAAAATCGTTGCTCCACCTAGTCTCCAGTCATCTTACACTACGTTTGCTGATACGTGGATAATTATTGTAGGGTAAATATAATATACCTGGCATACCTACTATCACGCGGATGATTTCAATGCTCTCTGGTTTAATGAAGCGCGAAATAAAAGCTTTCCGTTTTCTATTCAGGCGTCTTGGTATACGAACGCGGACTCACTTATATCCCCATGGGATAGTTATAAAACATACTTACCTTTTTTTTTTACTTTTTTTTTTAAGTGCTACCTACTTACTGCACTGAAGCTGAATTATTTTTATTTAGACCAATCAACATCTGTTTATGATAATATTTATAAAATAACCTGATAACATTTTTTTTCTTAACAAATTGCAACATAGACTTAACTCCCCATAAAATAAGAGCTTTTGTACAAATAAAATTATACAATACAATTTTATATGGTTTCGTCATATTTAAACCAATTTGTAGTTTTTAACTAACTATATCTTTAGGAATATACTTAAATCACAAGAATCCTAGTGCAATAATCATATTTATAAGTCTCACAATTGATATCAGTGACAAGAGAAAAGGTTTTATGTGGTAAGTTGCGACCACAAAGCCCTCTTTAACTGTTGACCCCAAAATACAAACTTCTTCAACCCTATAATACAATGAGGCTTAAAAATTTAAGCCTCATACCACCGTACTGCTTTGAGTAATTAATTAAAATGTCACTCACCATCCATTCTCCTTTGTCGCCTAGAGTAATGGACTTAAAATTCTGTGGAAAACGTGTCGAGGTAGAACCTATCTATATTGAAACTGAAAATTATTTCGCACCGGTGTTGAGCTGTACAGGCAGAAACGGAATACCTAAAAGGCTTCGATCAATATAATAGACTACGAGTAGATTAAGAATACTAAACAAAAATGCATCACGAAAATGCACCTTATTCTAAATGTAAAAACAAGTTTTATAGCATCAACAGGTTATTATAAACCTTAAATCTCAATCATAAATGTCATTTAAGATTGTTCTCGTACAATAAGGTCATTATAAACCTTAAATCTCAATCATAAATGTCATTTAAGATTGTTCTCGTATAATATTTAGTACCTGGATGACAGAGCTTTGCTCGGTATTTTTTTACGGATAAAACGACGTTTTCTATAAATGAAACCTAGCTAGATCGATTTATCGCCCCCGAAACCCCCTGCATACTAAAGTTCACGAAAATCGTTGTAGCCGTTTCCGAGATTTAGATTATATATTTATACATATATAAAAGAATTGCTCGTTTAAAGGTATTTGACGACCTTCTTGGTCGAGTGGCTTGCACACCGGTTTTCATGGTGTCGCCATCTCTGAAGTCCCGGGTTCGATCCCCGGTCGGATCAATTTGGAAATACCTGTTTTTCTATATTGTTTCGGGTCTGGGTGTTTCCTATGTATAATAAGTATGTATTTAATGTTTATCCGTTGTCTAGTTAACCATATAACGAGTTTCTTACGGAAGCTTTTCTTGGGGCTAGATAATTGGTGGGAAACATTTATTTATATTTATTTATTTATTTATTAGATTAATATTTGATACTGTAATCGACCGTCCTAATTTGTAATAAGACCACCATAGAGTATGTGTGGCCTTATTTTTCGGACCGATTCGGGAATCTAGTACTATTACCTATAGATCAAAGTTAAAAGTATCATTTTTTATTAGTCTGAGTGGGCATACAAAACTATTGTCCGTCTGATAAACAATAAACGGACCTGAGTAAAAGGGTAAACGGTCACCACAACCTATATAGGCGCTAACAGGACAGTGGGTATCAAATGAAGTATCAGGCCCATTAACTTCACACTCTTTGTTTGTTTTTTTCTTCTTTATTACTGTTTTTGTTATTTTTTTTTTTTCTTGTGTGTATACTGTTTGCCTCTTTTTTTTTTTGTATTTTTGTGTTGTTAATAAATGTGATTCTTTCTTTCTTTCTTTGTTTTCTCTCACGCATTTTTGACCTACTACGACGACATTCACGCAATACCTATGAAATTGGAATACAGCAATGCCAGACATAGCTGCTCATATATCTTGTATATAAAGATAGAGAGTTATCTGTAAGGGTAATAGAAAATATATGTAATTCTGTGCGGAAGCCGTACGTCAGCTACGTATACTAAATCATAAAAAGCTGTATTTAAAAAAAATACAAGTATTTTACTGTCATTAGAATTCTGAAGGGCTACATTGACGCTCTTCTTCTGATCCTTCGTGATTGTTACGGCAAAAACATATAACCATCCCACAACAGTTAGAAAGATGAAAAATGTTTTTTTACACAATTTCATTTGCTACCCACTGCGATCATACTGAATATAACGATAAAACAACCATGTGCTATGAACATTTGATAAACTGGTCTATCTGATAAAGTAGGTTAATTTAATTAACTAAAATGTCATCTGTGTCACATTACATTACACAAAGACAGGACATGACTTATTTCAGAATGGCAGATATGAAACAAACCATTCTTATATGCAAATTAAATAATCAGCTTTTAATTGAATAATATATGATTTAAATATCTGTACCGATTGGTACCTAGTTTTTCAATGCAATCAGACATAACTGAAACCTTTAATATTTTCTAAAAATATTACAAGGTAAATTTTGCTATGTGACCGGTGTCGCCGACTGGTGCTGCCATAAGAAATGAACCATTATCACTGGAATTGTGGAAGAGTCGTCGTTACAGTTTACCCCGGCCGCAAGTGCGTTGCTCCGTGTTGATAACTCTATTAATATCTATCTGGTGTCTCGAAGCCCGTCGTGAGCCAATCGCCTGCCACCGGGCGCCCGCACAGTGGGCACAGTTAAGGAAAAAAATAAAACAAAAAACATAAATCTTTTTATAATGTCAAAGAATAGTTTTGCGTTTATATCACAAAGGAGGAAGCTATCCTTCACTCAAAGAGTATGGGTTCTAATTGGTGTAATGTCGCGCAGCAGGCCATATAAATGAAGCGGTTGGATTAATTAATACTATTAGCCTCAAAAAGTTCCACAGTATTCACAGCAACTTAGGTTTAACAGTTTAATGGTACACACGTCTATTCTCGTTGTTTTGCTTTAATTAGTGAACAACAGACTTGGAATCTGTATTCGATACATAGGCACTTATAAATAATTATATTTACATTTAAATCTATGTAAGTGATTACTTAACTTCAACTGATAATAAAATTTGTTTAATTTTATGCTCAGTCGATACAAAGTATACTTAAATGATTACCCGCCGATAAAACAGCTTTATTTATAATCAACAACTGTGATGTCCATATTATTTATTCATTAATTACTTATACATTATTGAAATAGCTAACGTTGGCTGTTTAATATTCGCTGTCAGTGTTCATCTAATCGTCGGATCGTTCATTCGTGTTTTCTAGAGCAAACACTTCTTGTTGCTGCTTATATTTGAGTAATTTTTTTGCCTAAATAAATGTTTATTGATCACTGTGCTAGTTTTAGGTATGTTCGAGATACACGCGTGTGGACGATAGTGGTTATTTGCGCGTAGTTTTGTGTTGATGCTTGTGTTGTAAGCAGAATATTGTTTAATATTACGCTATTTAAATATAAAATAAAGATATTTTGTTATCAGTTTGAAACAAGCCACATCTCGACTGAGCAGTGTGAGTATTATCATGAGTGTATTTAAAATAAATAATAACGACAAGTTTGTTTGCATCGTTATAGTGATTCGTATTCATTTTAAAAACTTTTAGTATTTTAAATAAAAAAGTAAATATTTATAGAGAGATTAGTTTTTAAAATAACAGCAATTATTATAAAAGCTTTTTTACGCGCAACAACCTACCTTTTATACAAATCATCAGGATACCGGTATTATTTAGCGAAACAGAAACATTTATTTTAAGAAAGATGGATAGTAGTATTTTCGTTTCTTTTGACTTATCATCAATGAGTGCTAAGAGGAGGAGTGATAAGAGGCTTACTTAATTGTATAATAATCATATATTTTTTCTTAGTCTTTTGTATTGCTTTAAAAATATGCTATTGTTGTTCCGGTATTTTAAAAATAAAAGCGGTATCACGATGGTATTATAGCATGGTTAAAATAGAAATAACCTTCGCCGCCCACCGAACCCACGGATATCATTCGTAAAATTGCTATTGACCTCGTAACGCGTGAATAATCAACAAAACACACATTAAATCTTCTTCTCGACCAGATACTACCGAATAGTAAATTAGAGCTTATGTAATAATTCTATACGTTTGTGACTTTGTTTGTTTGTTTGTATGTCGGGGCTAATCTCTGTGACTACTGGTTCAATTACAAAAAATCTTTCTCTGATAGATTGCTATGTACCTTGTGGGTAACATAGGCTATATTTTATTTCGAATTCTTTTTTTTTTAAATTTGAGAATCAAACTATTTAATTTTGTATGTACAATACGAAATCCACGTGGTCGAAGTCACGGGAAAAGTGCTAGTATGTAATAACTTCGTTTTATGTGGAATTATTATTTTTGAAGTTGTCACAGTTGAAACCTAGTTCGAAATAAAATAGTAGGTATAATACTTTCTTGCCAAAATTAGCTCTGTCTTTATACAATTTTATAAGTTAACTTATTACAAACCGTTTAAAATGTTTTGATGAATATTTAAATAGCTATCGCACGTGTGTGTTGCAAATGGTAATGGTATTCCTGTAAGTTTGATTGTTTTAGTTTTTGTGTAAACAGTTGTGCTGAAAAACTCTTTTAAAAATTACATTTGTTTTTAAGCACAAAGTTATGTACTTAGATGACTCGACACTTTATTTAATTGGTATTACTAACGTAAAGTTTGCAAGAGTAACGAGTAACATTATAAAGTTCTTTTTAATGTTATAATTACATTGTAATGTAGGTATTAGTTTAATCTGAAGGTTAGAAATAATTGAAAACGAGTAATTATGAAAAAACTAAGAAGTCTTGGCTAAAGTCAAATTGTACGGTGTACCTGCCAGATGGCATAGCATAGCGCTTAGGAAACCAAACACACCGTTGCAGGTTCGAATCCCGTATGGGACAAATGTGTATGTTATGCATAAGCATTTTGTAGCTATATTCATGCTATATGTATGCTATATGTATACTTATACGTAAAGTACACACGCCTACACATCAATATTAAAAACTGACAAATTTCCTCGATAGATTTTGGGCTTTATGACTAAAGGTGGATTCGACCAAACTTGAATTTATACGAGATTAACTATACCAAGAATATATCTATTCCTCGATATTATTCTCGAGTAAACGAATGGTCATTTATTCACGCAATCCACAGATTAGTTAGTCTTGGAATTGTTATTCTTCATTATTGAGTGAATAGCATGTGAATGGTGAATAAACGTATTATCCGGCCAATGGCCATTGTTCTACAAACGAATCTATTTAAAAGGCAAAGTCCTGACAACTCTATTTTGTCGTCTAGAGTATAACTGTAGCTGTCAAAGTCGAATGTCAATGTCATGTGGTATGCGGACGCCATTATAATACTCTCGGATTATCTCTGTCAATCCACGCTGAACGGTGGTATAGTGACTATTCCCGAATAGGCAAGCTACTCCGAGAATAGGGCGTGGTAAAACGAAATTCCGATTTACTCTCGAATAACTGACGATTTAATCTAAGAATAAAAGTTACTCTCGCTTGGTCGAATCCGCCCTAAGGAATATAACCAAACATTCAACCGAACATTTATTGGAAAAAAATTACAGTTTTGGGTAGATTGATGCGCAGGCGTCTGTACTACAATTACTTTTTTATTAAGAAAAAAAACCTTATTTTAATAAATTTTTTTATAATTGTGAGAAGATTAGCAGCTTAAATGAATGATAGGAATATTATGGAATATAAGACGCATTCGCTTATTTAATGACGATGTAGTTCTAGATTATTTGGGTGTGCTAAATAAAGGGACGTCAGCTATTATTCAGCCGTAACGTACCGCCGTAAATTGAAGTCTAATATAAAGCAGATCGGGCAGCCACCTCGCAGACTTTACAATAACTCATTTCGACACCCTTCGAGCTCAGGTGGATGTCGAGACGTTTAAAATATTGTTGTCACCCAAAACGATATTTCTTCAGGAGCAAAAATGTCTCAACCGCTGTTACAACGAGCCCCCTACTTTTTCGTATAGTGATTTATGTTTAATTAGAGTGTCCTTCACATTTTTATGTCGTTTCGGTATAATTTAACAAGTTCTCGACTCAGGCCAGCGCCAAGCCCTCCTCTCGCAGATTCGGCGAAAGTTTGAAAACAATTTAAGTCTCCGCCCGTGAATGTTACTCGTACTTACATGCTAAATCCATCCCAGAATAAATTGAATCTATGAAAGTTGGTAGTAACCGTCTAAAATTGCATGTTTGTTATAAATAAATTATGACTTGGTAGGTATGTACTGATAACGGGCGTCGGTATGAGTGACCTCTCATTCGTATCGAACCACGTATCCGATAGGTACCAGACGGGCAGTTTATCGTTAACTACTTTGTTATAGTTAATTATAATATTCTTAATAATACTTTGATGTTGAATCAAACACAAAATTGACCACAGACTCTTAAGTACTTGCATGCCGTCTGGTCCGATATGGCGAAAATTCTAATCATATTGTATCGATTGAACGAACAGATAATGATTTTTTCATCCAGGTTATGATGACAGCGTCAAAAAGTTTTCCGTACGTATCTCAAAAAATGTTATAAATCTGAGATTTCCACGAACGGAGCGTGAATAAGATTTCTTATTATAGCGAAACAATAAACGGGTGATAAATTGAAATTAATAAAAATAAAAAATTGATAAAATTTTAAAAAGTGATATGTTTAAAAAAGACGTTATGTAAGTTAAAATACCAATTATAATACAACCAACACCTTAGTCTCCCTGTGACCACGGACCCGGCAAAGAGTACGAAACGTCAGGGTAAAATTAAATTAAATCAATTTGAAAAATGACCGCGAGTAAATTTCAATGTGTAGTGTTTGCTTAAACCACTCTTAAACTTTAGAAAACAATATAAATATAAATTATAATCATTATGGTAATTATAAAAATGACAGATATGTAGGTAATCATTATATTCTTTCAAACAGAACGAAAAAACAGTCAACAAAGCATTAACTACTACTCATGTTTGTGTGTAATCACAGGTCATTAGATAGGTATAATTAATTATGAGTAATGACCACACAACACTAGCATTAACAAACATAATTCACAATGATAAATTTAACTATCCTGGCAAGTTGCAAACTTTCACAGCGGAACATCTTGGGCTAACAAAAAATAAAACTGACGGAAATGATGAAGCCTCAAACACAGCTCGCTCGGAATACATAGTTCCCAATAAGTTTGCTATAATTTATCGCAGCAACATTCGCAGCTGTAGCATTAAGCCCTCCTTAGAAAGGGATGAAACCGCAGACATGTCGGCCATCAATGTATTTTCCGGATATTAACCGCTCTGCACATAAGTTAGCGGAGATTAGGTAATACCTCCACGTATCCATTATTAACATATAGACGGCATATACAGATGTGTTTTTATACAAACCTCTTTCATAACTTATTGATTTGATTGCTGTTATATCAGTAACGTATAAATTACAGCTGCTAATTAATATAGACTGTATTTATAAAGATAAAGTTAATAGCTGATTATTATGATGTTACTACGGAGAGCGGGCGTTGATATTGCGTTGCGTTGAGAAAATTGTGTACCTTTTTTTTGTAAGTAACTATGTACTTGTTCAACGAACGATCAGAATTTATGTTGAACATTAAAAAATTGTAACACATTTTTCAAGTGCAAGTCGGACACGTAGATACTCTAAAAAAGTTCCTTAGCCAAAGGTTTTACCATATATTATGCTTGTTTCTGTTTAGATTTTTTTTTGCTTATGACTTTTGTTTATATACATATAAATACTGCAAAATAATAGATTCCGTGAAATTTTTTTATATAAAATCTCGAGTGAAAACATCGTTTTTACATAAAACATTGTGCCGTGCGAGCGCTCGGGCGTGCGACAGCCCAGACATACTCAACGGCAAGGATCCGCGGCGCGACCTTGCGGAGAAACGCCTTGGAGAATCTAGAAGGTATAAAACCTATAGAGACGCATTCGAGTGATGCTTAGGTACCTTTCTTTAGTCATGGAAAAGTACCGGAGAAACGCCCCGAACAATCTAGTATGGTTTATTGACCCTTTTTTTTTTTTTTTTTTTTAAGAGAGTTTGCTGATTGCCTCAGACGGCATTTTCAGCTTCACCGGGCTTTTTTGGGGGCGGCGAGGAACGTAAAGGGTCCCTCAAGCCGTATGAAACGAATCACCTTTGGAGGTTTTCTAGAGGGAACGGCATCGCGCACTAGTGCGCGTCCCCGTGCCCTACTAGATTCTCCGAAGGGTTCGGATCGGATCGGATTTATTGACCCGCTCAACCCCATGTGATCACACCTTTCTTTCGAAAAAGAAATTCGGTTTCGAACTGCTCGCAGTCCCAACAGTAATAATATCCCCTTTAGATAGTATTTTTTTCTTATTAGTAATTAGTAGTAACTGATTCTTTTTTTAAGTAATTGAGAAGGCAAACGAGTCACCTGATGGAAAGCGATCGCTGCTCATGAACATCTGCATCGGTTTAATATTGCTTCATCGTCTGACCTTGGTTCAAAGTATTGCCCAGTGAAGTGGATGCTTACCTCAAGAAAAACTACGGGGATGTTTACCACTACTACAGCTGAAGGTTCACCAAATTACTTGCTGTACACAAATCAGTAAAATCAGTCTGTAAACACTAAAATCGAGCAATAGAAATAAAGGAAAAAAAAAAAAATTATTAATTCGTAAGAATTTTTTATTCTTAGCTTTAAGCTGGTTTATTCTGTAATTACAGAGTGAGGTGTGATGTCTGTATATGATGGTGTGGGGTTATTTCTGAATAAATTATTATTATTATTAAAAGAAAAAACTTAACAGCTTTATTGTTATACCTACTCTTAAAACTCAAAAACACAAACAGAAAACAATATACAAACAATGGTGAGCTCAGGTGAAAGCTTTCTATTTCGAGAACTCTATGCGGTAGATAAGACAGCTTTCTCCGAAGACCAGATCCTATTTTGGTGCCAAAAGGCCGTAGCCTCATTCTGAGAAGAATAATTATATTGTTTTCTAAAGTTTACGCGAACACTACACATTGAACTGAATATCGCGTTTATTGTACACATTGATAATTTGACTATGACCCAAGAAAAGTAACGTCATCGATCTATTTCGTTGTCGTCCAGCAACAACCAAAAACAAGTGATTATAGTTAGCTGAGATAACGATTTGGATGGAAACAAAACTGCGTTACAATTTTATTTCCATATTTTACTCGCTCAGCTTTACGGTTAAGGTAATAGCCTCGGGACTATCCCCCTGATTCTCAAACACTTACCGATTCCGACAAGGTCCGTGGTCACAGTGATTCAGTCTCCTTGCGACCCTGCGAAGGGTTCCAACCGTCAGAATTAAATATAGTAGTAGAGTAGATCCTTATAAAGTGTATTTCAATGTGTGCTTTCCACCATTAAAAACAAACTTGTAAAAGAACCAAGTCTCGCAACTCAGTTCTTCTACCGTAAAAAGTTGTGAGATCCATGTAATACCAAGTTCTCAATATTAAAAATCTTTTATGTTTTAAATAAATAGATTGACTTGTTTATCGTATGAAAACACAATGTATATCATAAGTAATACATATATTATATTAAATTAGATTGTTTAGTGCGATTGCCAAATCAATCTATTTATTTAAAACATAAAAGAGTAGTAGGTAGTTTTCCTTTGCATATTAAGCACTTGAATATTTTCTATTTTGTTAGAAAATTTAAAGAAGAAGTTAACAAATAAAAAAGCATATGATCATAAAAGGACTCATGCTGTTTGTCTATATAAAATTGTATTTCATATTACTGCTTAATATACTTAAAATGATGGATAATAAAGTCTTTAAAAAATTAACACAACATATTTGGAGTTCCATGATACTGAATACACAACATGTTTACCGTTGTATTAGTTATGCAAATTCGTTATGTCGGTACAATCAGTGACCAATTCTGATTAAATTATCATAATTATAATATTCATATCGAACACCATTCGCAACAGTTATCACAACATTATTATTGTTTACAAAAACAAAAAAATATGTAGATGCTAGGTAATATGAAAGCTTAAGTGCCCAATTATGTACTTGGTGACAGATAACAAGGACTTACGAACTCTATGGTACAATATTTTTTTTAAAGAGCTCCGTTTGAAGTTGCAGTATTGTACTCGTATTATGTCTTCTACGAAACGCTTACAGGCGCCACGTTAATAATAACGCGACATAACAAAAGATGACCTGAACGTAAAGATAAATTATTAATAAATTGCTATAGCTTGAAATATTTATTAAAAAAGCCGATATCGACGCTCTTGGAAGTAAAAGATTTTACTTTTTATTTTTTTAAGTGCTAATTGCTGCAGCCATCGGTTGCAACAACCTTTGGATAGATGGCACTGTGCCGCAATAAGCACTCAAAACTTTAAAAAAAAAACGTCAGCCTTCCCGGTAGCATAGCGGTCAGTACAGCCGCCCGGATTGCGGAAGACCAGGTTGGATTCCTGGCTGGGTCGGGTGGGCGTTTAATTTTTACACTGTATTTTATAAATATTTTTCAAAGTAAAAGTATCTTGAATGGTGTCGAAAGCGAAAGGAACACCTCATTCAACTCAAATTGGAATTTATGCCCGCGGTTTTCACTAGAGTGAGCACAAAATATATATTAAGCCTGTCGCAAAAATATGCTTTACGCAAGTATTTACATATACGTAGGTGTTCCTACTTTACTCTATTCTTTAGATTATTTATACCCACCGCTTTATTTACCGCTTTCCAATCTCGTTAGTGGAATCAGGAGACTTAAATTAATATGTTTCAGTCAATATAAATAACAGAACACAATAATTAATAGTCTCTACCTACCTTTGTCAATGAAAAGCTTTCCCCCTCCCTCCTTCTGTTCCATTTCCGGACCCTAATGATACCTATTGATCGCATTATGCCATGAAAGGAAACACGGGCGCATCTCAATATTTCTTCAGACAATAAAATGTTTCGATCCAAAACTAAAGAGAATACAAGCATAACGTTATTCCTTTGATAAATCTTTGATAGCAGATGTTATTAAATATTCACTATGGAAATTACAATAGCAGTGTTGTTAAGCTAAAATAAAATGCAAATAATGATTATTATTATGAATCTATTAACGTGAGAGGGGCATATCTAATTTCGTATAAAATTATCTATTGATGTCTCACTGGAGAGCAAAGGCCTCGAGCTCCAGGCTATTCAATATGTATCCAATCTGGGACTGTGAGATTTTGTTTATAATTGGATAACGAGGTAGAACCTAAGGAGCTCGATGGCGCAGTGGTTGACACGCCCGGTCTGCGATTGCTAAGGTTAAGCAATTTACACAAAGGCCAGTCATCGGATGGGTGACCAAAGATTTATTATCTCGCGCTCCTCCGTGCCTTGGAAGGCACGTAAAGCTGTTGGACCCGGCTGCATTAGCAGTCGTTAACAACCGCCAATCTGCCATGGGCTCGCGTGGTGGTTTACGGCCCGTTCTCCTTATCCAGCCATAGGGAAGGCTCGTGCCCTAGCAGTAGGGAGGAATATGAGCTGGTGATGATGATGATGATGTTACAGAATCGACTGCTGAACCATGACGCCGACGAACGGCGAGACTCTGAACGCACCAAAGGTGGTGGTGCTCGATGGTGGGTTCTCCACGCAGCTGTCCTGCCATGTGGGTCACGTCATCGACGGCGACCCCCTGTGGAGCGCCCGCTTCCTGCACACCCATCCTGAAGAGGTGGTCAACACGCACTTGGACTTTCTGAGAGGTAAGATGGCGATGAAGGTTAAAAATCGTTTGGCAGTGTCCATTAACCGACGAACAGCCTCTGTGGTCCAGTGATAAGACTATCGGTCTCAGTCCCAGAGATCCCGGGTTTGATTCCCAGAAGGCGCAATGTTTGAACTCAGTTTTTCGGTTGTAGGGCTTCATTAGAGTCCACCTGGCTAGCTACCACCAGCTTATCCAGTTGTGGCCACATCAATGTTAGTAGCATTCTTGTGTTCCGACAGTTAGGGATAAGATAGAGTATATTTGAGGTTTCGCTTCCTACTTCGGCCATCTCAACATAAGATGTATGCTTGTAAGATGTCTGATTCAAATAAATAAATAAATAATAGGTCATGAAGGCCAAATGCTTAACCGTCACAAAGTAAAAAAATCTCTCCACGCACTGTTTGGTTTTTACGCAGTCGATTTCATTTTTAAAGGCATTCTATGTCCTCCGAGGTCGCTGTGTAGCTATTTAAAGATTCAAAACAAGAGAGAAATAGTATATTTTTCTCATGTTTTTTGGCGCACCATAGTGTTTACGAACAATTCACAAACTGTTGAAAATCTAATGATTTGAATTAGTTGCCATTTTGTAAAAAGTGATGGAAACTTTGAATTAGTTTTCTTCATTTGTTTATTTTTCTTAAAAAAAAATTTTTGTGTATGTTTTGTGTGCATTGAACCCGCACTTTTCAACAAACTAGAAACCAATGAGGCTTTTGCGGTTGTACACGAGTCGTGCAAACATAGTTAACGCTAACCATTATTACGTCATCGACATTAAACCGAAATGTTAAGGACTTAGGTATGTACCATCCGATTTTAACTTTTTACAAATGTCAAGGATCAGCTTAAGTTAAAGGATTAATAATACTATATAATTAAATACTTTGGGGTGTAAGGGGGCACAAACACTATCTTAGTGCCCTAAGTCAACCTCACCTGCTCGTGGTGCAGCCCGCTGATCAACGGACGAGGAAATGACGACCGGCAGAAGGCGGTACATCCATCCTAAACCAGGCGTAGCCAAAATAACAAAGGCCGGTGACAGCAGCGTCACCATTTCGAGGAGCTACGTCCTGCGGGCGCCAACCCGCATGCCCAACGTGGCGACTATGGGCAATACCCCCCTTATGCAGAGCCAACAGCCGAAGATCGGGCTCAGTAGCATGCATGAAGAGGCCTATGTCCAACAGTGAACTGATGTGGGCTGATTATGATGATTATGATAAATACTTTACAAAAGGCGAGCTTTTTTAAAAAATGTTAGCGATTTTACGAACCAAACTGACTGTAACGTTTAGATATACGGGCACATATACGACATCAAATTAACTTTCGATCGAAAATAATACCACGTAGTCACGATGAGCCTTATTTTTCCTTAGTAACACAGTGATTATGCAATCTTACTTTAGAGTACATTCCCCGCCATCCAAATGTGCCATCCCAATCCCGTCTATTCGTTGGAATCGATAAAGTTTTACAAAAGGTATTGTGCTCCACCGCAACAGCTCTGTTGATCCAAACTTCGGAGGTAAGGAAATACCTCTAATTACTTCACTGTTAATGGATTAATAGAATCTGGTAATGAGTAAAAGATTATGTAATGGTACATCATTTCAATGCTTTCATCAGCTCATTTTATGTCCCCACTGCTGGGGCACGAGCCTTCCCTATGGATGGATAGGGAGAACGGGCCATAAACAACCGTGGTTGTTAACGACTGCTAATACAGCCGGGACCAACGGCTTTACATGCCTTCCGAAGCACGGAGGAGCTCGAGATGATAAATTTTTAGTCACCCATCCGATGACCGGCCTTTGCGAAAGTTGCTTAACCTCAGCACTCGCAGACCGGGCGCGTTAACCACTGCGCCATCGAGCTCTTCAATGCTTTATTAAAAATAAAATACATTTTCTTTGCATAATTTACATTGAGCTACTTGATGTCGCAGTGGGGTTGCGATCTTACAAGTAAAGCAATAGGTAAACAAAGTGGAATATCTCGAAAGCCTTCGTGCTTCGAAAAGCACTTAGCTGTTATCCTCGTTGTCGTAAGATATCAATTGTTATAACCCAGCAACCCCATTGAATCTGCGTGGTCGGTTAATTATGACCTGATTTTCCGATGCTGCTACTAACATGTAGGAAGGCTAAACTCAGTAGTGAGACGGACTAGGCTGGTAATGACATAGGTAAATCTGCATCTATATACCACTCATGTACTGCCCATTGACTGATTGACTTTTAACGAAATCTCAGGTACCTAAAGCTTGAAACTTGTAGAAGGGATTTCGGAGACGATGTCGCAGGCGTACCGTTATTTGTTTATTTATAAAGGTTAGCGTTTTACCTATATAATATGTCTAAGTTTATTTTAGTAATCCCACACAATAGCTACCTACTTACTGAACTCGTTAGTAAACGTGAAGTGAGCCCTGGGAGTTTCGTTAAAACTTCGCCGGCTATTATTATATGTCGGCCTTAAACTTTAAACATTGTGTCCGGAAAGGTTTCCATATCGACAACTATTAAGATACCTAAGGCCGTACCTATTGTATCCGAAAGTTACGCCCCAATAAAGGGTTCAAACTCCCCGGGGAAAATTAGCTCGTGAACAACGGAAATGGAAAAAGTAGGCACGTGCGCTTATATTATAAAAATATATAAGCCTCTTATATATTTTTTATTGCGTAAGCATATATTTTTAAAACGTCTCCGTTGCCGAGTGGTAGTGGTAGAGCCTTCGGCCCGATATTCAGAAGTCTTGGGTTCAATTTCTAGGACGGGTAGTGTTTCAGATTTTGTCGATTTAAAGCTCGGGTTTATGACCACCGGCTCTGTGGTCTAGCGCTTAAATCACCGGCCTCAGACCCAAGCCGCCGGGTTCGATTCCTCTGAGAGTCGATTCCGGCAAACAATACTTATACTACATTATTTTTGTTTTCGGTTAGGTTGGTAGTATGGTTTGTTTTAAGACTGACTTGCTATCTACCATTGTTTTATCTAAGTCTGTCGCTATGACAACAATATTAGGTACTAGCATTGTTGTATTAGATACAGATCAGCCCCCCAACCGCGTAACACTCTCGCTTTCGATCGCTTTGTAGGCGAAGCCCTCGCCTCGCTTTCTAATATAATATCGAAATATAATATCGAATAATATCGAAAGCTATAGCCTATAGCTTTCGATATTGCTTTCATATTGCTTTCGAAATGACAAGATGACGCCTCCTCCTCGCCTCGCCTTCAAAGCGATCGAAAGCGAGAGTTTTAGGCGGTCGACCCCCTGTTATGCAACGTGTAACAGAATAGTGTGGTCAAAATGAAAAGATCCAAAGCGTATCCGATCTAGATCTTGTATGCAGAGTTACTAAGAAACTAAGTTACTAAATAAACTCCTTTTAACCGACTCATTATTAATACGTTGTATTTTGTAATTATTATTATAGACCGTATATTTACAGCTAGTTCTTTGATTTTATTTTAAAAAACAATCGAAACTCAGTAATAAAAGGATTTAAATTTAAATTGTTTTTCATTCATCTTTTCTTTGATCGAACTGAAATTATCGTTTCACGTTTACGTTTTTTATGGCAACTGTACTATTTTGGAGGCGGTGGGAATCAATACAACAGTTTTAATTTGATTTAATTTATTTTTGGAGGCGATGGGAATCAATGTATGAACTTTGATTTTTCGAGAACAATGGGGTTTTGGAGGCCTGGGAACGACCCATTATTACGTGTGACGTCACATCAAAATAAACAAACCACAGGCCTAGTGGTTTAGTAAACTCCGTGTTCTTATATTTATGATCACTGCTGCTTGCTTATGCGCCCCTGACGCGCATGACTTCACTAATATATATATTTAATTTACTAGCAAGACAAATTCAAGTTAACAATTATGTCTCAGTGACAAGACACATAATCTAGATCGGATACACTTTTGATCTTTTCAGTTTGACCACATCTTTCTGTTACACGTTGTATACGAGTATTATAAGATTGCAGTTGAAGTGTAGAGTTCCGTCTAAAATGTGCTTTCATTTTTGGTCTTAACACTTCGATCAGCAAGATAAAAGCCAAGCACTTCCCCTTTGTAGCAGAACAAAAAACCGGGAGGAAGAGATATTATTATTTTTTCACTTGTTTAAAAAAATCACAGAAATCATAAAAGTGGATTTATATTAATATTTCAGATTTTATGTCTGACGTGTCGTGTCGTGATGCATCAGAACGGAATCGGTTTCATACATACTGTACATACATAATGTATGAAAAAGATTCCGTTCTGATGCATCACGACACGACACGTCAGACAAATATAAATCCACTTTATAAGGTGTAATAGTCGGTTATTGCGAAAGTTGTTAAGCATTTGTACTTTGAATAGTACCGCAATCGCGCTCGGCACATACCTAACGCTTTATTTACACTTCTAAGGGTTACATAATTTTTATTTAACACTAAAAATCGGTTTGCCTTAATATTAACCGCAATTCATCGGAGATATTTATCTACTGAGGACATAAGAAGAAGAAGAGTAAAAAGTATGGTTGGCTACCCTACTTTTTACCGACGGAGCACAACAGTGTTGTAAAGGAAATAGTTATCTTGAAGAAAATAATGTATAAAAGGAAAGACGAAAGCAGGAAAACGTATTATTAATTACTCCCGACAAACAAACAAACAAAAAAGTGACAAACTTTGCCTCTTTAGTAATAAACTCAAGAAAACATACTTAACCAAAATCAGTTGAACGCTGAATACGAAAAAACAAAAGAGAGTTGACAGTTCATAAAAAAGTATAAAAGTGTAAACAAAAAGTATTTTTTCTATAACACCATTAGACAACGTAGATTATATAGATCTACGTTAACAAATCCTCATTTTAAAACAAAGGTCGTTTGCGTTTGGCAAACGACTCTACTGCCCGAGTGCGTACCGCAGCCCATTGAGGACTTGCAACACCTGATGCTCCAATTCGTATGTCTCTATGCCCTGTAATTTCACTGAATCTGGTCCTTTAAATCTGAAACATAGCAATGCAAACAATGCATGACATGCTTAAGTAAATATTAGAATCAGTTCAATAGAGTTGTTACCAAAAATTAAAGACTCCTTTTTAAAGGAACAACTGATTAAAATCAAAGCTCGCTTAAATGTAGATATGTCTGTTTCGTAATACATCTGAGAGAGACAGAGAGATGGTTTAGCTTCAGTCTTGATAGTGATTAATGATACAGCCGTAGCTGTCAATTTCCAATTAGGGGAACTACGGAATTGTTTGGTGCATCAGCCTCTGAACGCTTGTTCCGTCTCATTCATTCGTATTTCGTCTGCCTGAACGACTGTCTTAGTTGTGATGGTTCAACAATGATCTATCTAATTAATAACTAATCGTTTGTTGGCTCATGTAAAACAGTGGCAAGTAGACAAATTGGAGTTTAAAGTTTCCCTTTGAACTCACCAGTGAAATCAAAAAAAATAAAAAAAATGTTAATGGTCAAAATTTTGTGGTATTTTAAAAACTGTTTATTTTTTTAAAGTAAATAACATGATCGACATTTAATGAATTACGATTACATATAGACAGGAAAGTTCATGTATAATATTGGACCTGGCATCGAGTTAGTAAATTAATACATAGTTATCGATAAGTAGGTAAATAGATAATGCGAACATCATTGGTAATGTTCACATCTCATATCTTAAGCTAAGACAAACGAAAACACAGCAGTCTTGTTGTATTTTTCATTATCTTCTTATACAAACATTGAGTGATAAGATTAGGCATAAACATTGTTTTCCCAACTGTGTTGCTGTTTACAATATTGTAATTAGGTATTGAATATTGATATATTGTAGCCCGCTGACGGGTAACGGGTATCTACGACTCTTATCGCTACAAGTTCCTAACTATCTATCGGTGAAGATAGTAGATGTAGATCGTAACATAAATAACGACCGCGCCTGTCCGCGGATCACTTTACCTGCGTACCGGGTAGTGCACGTGTACACACTTAGATGGAGCACGCTATGCATTAATAGCATTATGTATGTTATCACCTATTTGTTACACGGGGCGGCGCGAGTGCTCGCGAGTTTCGTTCCAGCGCAATTCAATTTTCATAAACAGGCTGTTGGAAAATACCTAGCACCCACATATTTGCAGAAATCTGATGGATGGCTCTTGTTTACCAACGTCACGCGCAACTAATCCCTTTGAAGTGCAAAGTAATTGCTTTGTTCCCTGTTCCAAAGGCCAAGTTTGAACGAATTTCCCGACACCTCCACCGGGTACACAAACCGCAAACGAATGCGTAGCGAGCAGCGACAGAAGTCGGCCCGCAATGAACGCGGGCGGCCGTACTACATGCGTGTTTTGACGGATTACGTGTTAGGTCGCTTTTAGCCCGTCATTTTCATGCATCTGACAGCGAGAGTGCGACCTCGTCTCGTGTCATCGTCCTCTGAAAGCGCTTTTCTTCGCCACAAAACGGGCCGTTTCTTTTCATAAGGAAAAGCTGAAAAGTGTCTGCAAGCAAATAACTCCCTGGGGGGGGAAGCCTACTGCCTCGCTTTGCTTCCTCTTGTACGCGACTTGATATGAAAAAATATAAAAAATGGCCGCGTACTTTGCGGGATTGTAAACGTTACAGTGACACCTTTTAAAAAGACGACCATGAAATATAAGCACCGTTACATTTCTAGCATTTAAATTGAAATGAAAGACATATTTCTCGGAATAAAGTCCCGTCATAAAATATGCTCGTAAAATAAATTAGTAATGAGATGAAACGGGAACCTACTTGCCTTAGGAGTATGTTAAAGATTCAACTGTTTCGTCGCGATTATTATGATTGACGGCGGAGCGCGTTGCCAAGTGGCGGCGTTTTCTCCCGCTGCTAACTACCCGCATTTGCATGGCGGCAGGAGCGGGCAGGAGCGCCGGGCGCCGCGCCGGCCCCACAAGGCGCCGCTGTCATTAATCACCGCGTCTGCCTAATACGTTTCCATTCACAGCCCGTACACCGTCTCCTATTTACTACGTAATTATTTTCATCGACAGCGTTCGCCAGAAGTTTGTTTTCTTATTGTCGGTCTGCACCGGCTCGTGTTACCCCGCTAAGTTTTAATAACATTAATTGTTAACGCCTCCCGGGCGCACCGGGTCTCCGTTATATTAGAAGATATTAAAGTTTGGTAATATTTATCGGTGTAGTTTACGAATGCGAACTCTGAGGACCTGTTTAATTACGGGCGAAGTGAAAGGTACGGAGATATCGGTCGAATATTTGGGAGCATTAATCTTGGGATTCATTCGTTTTCATTACATCTGTTTTGAATGATTAATGGGAGTGTGATTGCGATTAAAATTGATGTTTTTGCAGCTGGGGCGGACTTGATAATAACGAACACGTACCAGGCGTCTGTAGAGGGGTTCAGAGAGCACCTCGGGCTGAGCGAGGCAGAAAGCTACGAGCTGGTCATGCGCGCCGTGCAGTTGGCAAAGCGTGCGCGCACGCTGTATCTGGAAGAGTACCAGGACTACGTGCAGAATGGTATGTTATCTTCATTCTCAATCCCATCTTATTATTATTTTTTGGTAAGTTTTTACTCTTGGCTGCTATTACTATGTAACAATACTTCTGTGGGCGGTGAAAAACTACAGGTTCCCAATCCGAAATCCGGAAACCCATCTAATTTTCTAAGACATTCCGATAGCAAAGAAGGTTCCGAAGGCTTTTTGGAAAAAATTAAATTTCTTTGAGCTTCTGTGATGAATAGGCGGTGTGAAAGATGATATGGAAAAAAGGAGTAAATATTGAGTTGACTGCTGATCGCGGAGAATGGAAGGAGAAATTTTATGAAGCCAACTCAAAAATAGAAGGTTTTTAGTCAATACATTTGATGGGTTTCTGTTCTTTTGTGTGTCTGTTTTTGTCACTTTTATATCTGTAATATGTTCGGTTATCATTGAGTTCTTTAAAGACAGTTATTCGTGCAGAAAGCAGTATATGTTATTTAAGAAGGCTTCTTCAACATCACATTTCCATCGCATTTGCATAGCACATACTTGTTATATTTACGCAACACATTCGTACGAGATAACTTTATTCATAAGGTTAAATCAAACATATAAATACATCCTTTTCAGTAATATAAATTTCACCATATCGGCAATGCCTATTAGCAGAATCAGAGAGAGTCAACGCGAAAATGATTGCTTTGAATTAAACCATCGAAAATGGCTGACAGCGAAATATTTTGATGACGGAAATCATTAAAGTAACATGCCCTTTACGTAGTAACAGATGGGTGGCGGTAATTAAGATCGGTAAAATAAATTACCAATTTGTTGAAATATTGTTATTGCAATTAGCAGTACTGTGCTACATATTTTACTGTGCCTACCTACGCCAGTTAAGTCTCAATTACCTATAATGATTGAGTAGGAATTCCGCAATATAACCAATTTGTATATTTTGGAGCTTTCTGAGTTTTATTGACCGACAAATTTATTGTTATAAATCAACAGAACTCCCTAATAAAATTATAGATATCAATAATTTGACCGGTTCGCCTACCACATTTTTGGTAATAACAATTGATAAACTATAGTCCTATTATTTGGATTGTAATAATAATGAAGTATGCCTTTTATCAATTCCGTGCCGTCCAGCTATTAATCGATAAAGGTTTGCTTTAAAAACTTACATTTAGTAATCATATAGCTTTAGCTTAGAAAACAAAAGAATATGAAATAAGCCCTCTAACTATAAACAGAGGGCAACAATGTAAGAGACAAGCTCTATAAGTAATCTTAAATAAAATTTATAATATTCATTAGCTAATATAAAAGAGAAAAGAACGCATCCCAATAGGCTAAAATAATACTAAAATTTAATGTAAAGTTCTTTTTAAGCCGGTCCATTGCCTTTCGTTTCAATTTCGCCGCAATCGATCGCAGGCTACAAGACTTCTGATCGTGTTTTAAACTCATTTTTATAAATTTTTACTCATTCCCCTCAGGTATTGCCACAAAGTTCGCTAGCCTGACCTACTAAGCACTAACTTAGTAGAAAACCTGTCTAGCTTTTAGAATGATAACTTTTCGGTCTTTTCGGTTCGGTTGTATTATTCCAACGTCACATTCCACTTATGAATATGTTAGGTATGGAGAGTAGTTAATTGGTTATCTTACAGCATATGGTAAAGTGCGTTTGGATTTCTTATCTTACATCTCAACGAATTGATCTTTTTGTTCGGAAAGAGTTGTATAGTTAGTCACTAAACAATAAAACCTTATATTTTCTGGAACTTTTCCACATAAGGATATCCTAAGTTCACAGGGAAGGGGGGGGGGCATAGGGGTAGCAACTATCAGTATCATAAGCCTTTCTTTGGTTGCCATTACATTTTTGTGCTGAAAAGCGTCTCCATATATTTTATTATTTACTTTCATCTCTTTCAAACTATCAATGTTTTATTGATACACAAAACTTCTTCCAATTACATTCGAAACCACACATAACACAGAATAGGTGCAAAGATACAAAAGTACATAGAGTACATCGAAATCTTCATTTCCTTCACACCAAAGAGAATTCCTCGAATTCTTAAGTGCGCAGTCGACGTCGACGCTGTGTAACGATACAATTACGTTATTTATACGAAGCCGAGAAGTGTAGGGGATCAGTGGGTTGATTTCTGGCGCGGTAACACACCCCAATGGCGGTTCAAAAGTGAACTCATAAATAAACAAGCCCGTTGCGTTGTTCCTCCGAACGCGATTGGAGTTAATCCGCTCAATTAGGATTAAAAATCCCATTACACGGCAAAGGGAATAATATTATGGATTTAATACTTTTGGTATTAACTTATAACTTGTAACACTGACAAAATAAACAGGGCTTGCGAAAGGTACTCTAGATATAGAATACCTACTTAAAACGAAGTAGGTTAAGTTAAGACTAATATTGGGTCCTTACCTATGAGATTGACGTTTTTTTCTCACTTATTAATATGTGTATTACATACTTCTTAAAGTCAATACCGGTAATATTATTATACACCTTTAATTAGGACTATGTTACTTAGGCTTCAGTAATAACAATGATTATTAATTTTGTGTCTTTATCGCCCAATATTTTTTTTTTTAAATTGACTTCTTTTTGTTCACGGAATTGACCTTTTGTTTCATTGTAGCTCTGAAGGGACTTGATTTTTTTTCTTTTTAATATCTGCTATATTTAGCTAGCGAAACAAACACACTACTCTATAATTTTTATAGTGTTAACGTAAATAGATGCTATGAAAATTAAAAAAAAACGTTAGTATGAAAAAATATAATTTTATAAAAAATCTTCGTACAAAACGTCAATTTTATAGGTAAGGACCTAATATAATGTCACACTACTGGGCAAGGGTCATCAATTGAAGCAATTACCTTTGCTACTTTTTTTTTATTAGAACTTTTTTCACGAGGTGGTAAGCAACAATAAGGCCGAAGGTTCACTTCACTTGGACCAAGAAGTTACTACTGAGGAGCTGGCTATCTTATCTCTAGCTGTTGGAACACAACACCACATCCACTAGTATTGTTTTTATTGTGACAGATTGAGATAAAGCGTATGGTTGGCCAGCTAGGCCAACAAACCGCAGAGGCGGTTTTGAAATTAATTGGCATACATGTTCAGTAGAACAACTCAGCCAGAGCAGATGAATCACTGCTCTGGCTGAGTTGAGAGTAGCGCGTAAGAAACTCCTGTATATCTTGTAGTTTTACATTACATTCTATACAAAGTAATAATACAAACTTTCTACGCGATTTAGTTGGTAACTTCGAGTTGCCTCTAACACATACGCTATTTGTAATAATTTATACACTTCCTGCTCAGTTTTATTACTTAAGTTATTTATTTATATACATATAAGCAAATGGATGTGGAAGATTTCACTACCCGAGACGTATTGTTGGCAGTTAGTCGAGAAGTTAGTTTCCGCCTGTTAGCTTCATGAGCGTTTGCGAGAACAACTGGAAACTTGCACCGCAAATGTAATTTATGATCAACATTAATAAAATTTCAAGAATGTTTGCATTTTCGTGTAAACAAAGATTCCCGGGTGGCGTCCCGAGGGTCGGGTGCAAGCACGCATTAATTACTTTGCAAGGGTCGAAGGTATCCGTGTTGTAGTAAAACCGCGCCAGAACTAGGTGACACACCAAAATATCATAATTAAAATTTTCTTTAGTACATACTTACATATAAAATTGTGTTTCATTAACGTAATGCTTTCCGTTACTTCGTATGTGAACCTGAGCTACAACATATTTGCATTTGTTTTTTGGAGTAATATTAGCTTTTTTAATATTGGTTTTATAATCAGTTGTACTGATTGTGCTAGCTATTGCTATTTCCATTGCAAAAAAGTTGTATATTTATAAATCGAAATAAAAATTTAATAATGCAGTGGTTAATTATTATGCTTATCCTAAAATGCGGGCCAAATACTATATTGATGATTTATTGACAGATACTTATGAATAACAATTGAGTAGTTAGTAACATACTTATTAGAATTATGTAGACATAATACCTACTTACTTTTGTAGTTAGTAGTACTTCTTATTATTAAAATACTAAATCATACGTACATAGACGACTTAAAAGAAAAAAAAACATTTTGCATTGTCAGTTAGTAACTGGGAACTTTAGTTTTGCAGTTCGGAAAATTGCGAAAGCCGCGGATTAAGCCCCGTTTCTACGGCACACCAGTCCAGTTTCCGAAACGCAGGCCTATGATGGATGACCGTCCAATAACCGTGATGCTGGCCGATGGGGGATTTACTAACTAACAACTTTATATGCTCTATGGATAGTAACTCCTTTTCTGTATTGCACTGCACACAGTTGATTAAAAATTTATTGAATATGAATTCGTACCACAAGGCTGCAGATATATTCGTACTACTTTACCTATTGACGTTTCAAAACGAAGTCAACTAATAATTCACTTGCTGCCGCGACTCTCTCTTAAAAGTTTAAAAGCCTTTAAATGTGACTTTATATTATATATTTTATGTTAAAACCAGCAAATGGTAGACGATATTCTTTATATTTCTTTCAATATCTAAGATTGTACTCGTAGATTGATTTATGTCATGTAGACGTTTATCGCTAAACATGGTTCTCGTCCGTAGATATCCAGGATGACAAGTTTTAGAAGACAATGCGTCCAGCTAAATCCTGTAACCTTAATCAGATTATTCGACATTGCCAGCATTGCCAGCATGGTGGCAATGGTCATCAGTCAGTTAATTCTTAGTGCTATGTGCCCTGCACGCTGCCATTTCAAATCCACTGGACTATATCGATGGCTTTAGATTTTCTATGGATCCCTCTATTCTGTTTCGGTCACATCGTGGACTAAAATAAATACTATTAGTCCAGTCACGTCGAAAAGTTCCCATTAAGTAAGACTTTAATCTATCATAAAAAGATTTAGGGAACTATATTTTTAAGTGCAATTTTCATTTAATAAGTACTTTTTATTAACAAAAAGTTACCAGTTACTTCGTTTCTTATATTACCATTACAGCGATGAGTTGCACAAAAGCAATACGAGAAGTAGAGAAATTCCACAAGATGCGACTTCACACTTCATTACTCTTGCTCATTTACTGGCTGGCTTAAGCTACAGAATTAAAAAGAGCATTTGCAAACGTCGAGAAAATTAGACCCGTCCGACTTAGCAGGCATTTGGCACCTTGTGTTTATAATGTTTCTGTAATTACTCGTCTCTAGTCCGAACTGAATGAAGTGTGTGAATGAAGATGAAAGAATGAAAGCCTTGGCTTTAGCCTTTAATTTTTCTACATGTGTATCATGTTAGTCTGCGGACTCTGCGGTGATATAAAATGAAAGCTTTGGTATTGTATTTTACACCATGTCATTTGTGGTGTACCTATATAGGTAGGTATAATTATTTACAGTATACCATAGAGAGAACAAGATACTTGGATATGAAACACCTAAGTAAACAATATTCTACTTTTATATTAGTTTGTGGCTCGGGTTATACAGATAAAAATTGACTTTTTCTATAGCAAAAAGTATCTTTGGAATAATTCGAGTCTGTGGGATAAAATTTTCCTCGATAGAGATCTCTAAAGCTAAATGCAGATCTCATTTTCTGAGCAGTATGTAGGTGCTTTGTTACAGTTTGCTATAATTTTGTGATTATGTTGCCTTAATTTTGTCCTTATTTACACCTCGATAACGCAGAGTGACTTACAGTTGAAAATAATTGTATTGAGGTCGTAAAAAGAACTCACAATGGCCGTAGATACCGGGTTTATAGAAGTTGTTTCTTTTTCTTTTATAGTCCTTGTATCCTTAAATAAAAAGGTTTTACTACATAGTTCCTCAATGTATAGCAATATTATGGTTTTGTTCATGTGTAATTATTGACAGACCTTTCCCACTTTATCATCATCATCATCACCAGCTTATACTTGTCCAGTTCTGGGCAAAAGCCTCTCCTTTGCCACTTAGTGGGAAGGTATAGGGTGAGTTTATGATTAAAACTAAGCGTTTGATGTTATACAAGGCAATTAAGCAAAAAGTTAAAATATATTTTAGGAGTTTTTACGATAGCTTTGCTTAAGTCAAGTTTAGTTAAGAGCTTTTATTAATCAAATACCTAATACAGATCGAGTTGCGTTATAAGCCACCCTCGAAAGAAGCTTATCTATTATATTAGAAAATACCGCATCATAATCCGTCCAGTAATAGTTCCTGGGATTAACCTGTCCTAACAAACAGACGCTAGCCGGGTACTTTCTTTTATACTAAGTATATAAGATAGGTATATGTTATTACGTTTCGAACCCTTTGCAGAGGCCGTGTTCGTCTCAAAATTTGTTTAAATAAGGTTGCGCTCTGTTTGCTGTAAAATGAGAATGAGATATATTATTACCCGGCTATTATCAGAGCTGAGACATAGTTCTGTAAGATCTATTGTTCTTCTTCTATAGTCATAATTGGTTTGTTCTCTGTAGTTGTGCCTTTTTAATAAATAAACAAGGTATAGGTATATTTTCGCGAAACTTCCGGAAAACAATATTGAGCTTTTATTTAAATTGCAGATCACATACCTCTGGTTGTCGGCTCGGTTGGTCCCTACGGGGCTCACTTGCACGACGGCTCCGAGTACGATGGCAGCTACGCAGATACTACTACTTACCAGGTATTTTTATTTGACATTTAAGATATTTTGAATTTTTTTTCCTCATCATTATTGCTGGTTTATATTGAACCAGACTATTGTGGTGTTTTTCATTTCGCACTGATTTACAAATATTGAAAATGTCAGATATATAAATTTCACTTTTTATTTTTAAGTACTAATTGCTACATTTAAGCTGAATTAAATATTTATAAAATACAGTGAAAAAAAGAAGAAGCTAAAAAGCAGTCAAAAATCAAAGCAGTGAAAAAAATCAGTGCTTACGTCAGCCTTCCCGGTAGCATAATGGTCAGTGCAGCCGCCCGGATTGCGGAACACCCAGGTTCGATTCCTAGCTGGGTCGGGTAGGCATTTAATTTTTTCACTGTATTCTATAAATATTTATGTCAGATATATATTTGGGGGATGAGAGTAGCGGCGGATCGAGCTCAGAGGCGTAAACGCGGAGAGGCGTATATATGTGCATTAGGTACTAATGAAAGCTAATGATGATATATGTACGCACTTATAGGTTATTTTGGTCAAATATGTAACAACGAAATGAATATAAAGCACCTAAATATTTAGAAAAAAGTGTTAAAAATAAATTCACGCGCGGGATTCGAACCCACACCCCATGACATGCCGGTTCAAGAACACTACCTATTTGTTTGCAACAATATTTGCGTAAAATGATACTTATATAACATACCTATGTATTGTTTAAGTTCACACATTTCCTTTCGTTTACACCATTTAGATAAAGATTACATCATCTTCATCGTCGTCAATAACTATTGTTGACGAAGTCGAATTAAATAGCGAATCGGCATGACTACTGAATGAATGAATACTACTTAGATAAGTAAGTATTATTAAGTTGCGCTAATTATGCGCAGTCGCATTTTTTTCTCCTGAACATAATTTTTACTAGTTTATATTGAAGCCTTTGATTATGCTAAACGTAGCGTCGAGATTATTAACGGCGACTTTACTCGAAATTGGTGATTTGATGCTTTGTCTACCCCTTTTTAGAAGGGCGTGCGAGTATATATTGTATACCTATATGTATGAATATTGAAGCTGGCTATTGGCGACAGCCGTTCTGCTGGCCGGGTATACCAGTACCGGTCTGTTTGATTTGCAATTAGTAAAGCGGTGTTTGATATATGAGCCCACCAGCTTACACTGCTACTGCATTGATCTAGTATTTGCGACTGTGAAATGTCAATTGTTACTTTGTTACGTGTATTTGTTCTGTAATAGTACCTAAGGCACTCTTAAGGTATTCATAATACACCGTAAACATCTTTCTGTTGAACACACGTTCCTTGGGTGACGAAGGGAACCAGTCTCTAACCTCAAAAGCAGTTAAACCCATTTTCAAAACAAAACTGTGCTTTGAGTCTTTCTAAGAATGAAATTACAGTTTTGCTCCACTAGTTTTGTCTTTGTATCTGGACTCCTTGAAGGGGAGTGGAGTAATTTTCTTACTCATAGAGACAACAAAATGAATTAAACAGTGACAGATATATGTTATGTAGGTAGTCATTAAAAACTTTTACTCAGTGCAGGTATTATACAATCAGAATGGGGAACTTTTAAAACGCTGTTACAAACCTACAATGTGACTGTGTGTTCCAATAAATATTTTTTATATCATTTCATTTTAAACAAATATAGGTACCTATATCACAGCAATAGTTTGTAACTTTCCGCCATTGCTGTGCTAGTTTCCTAATATTTTAAATTCTAAAACTACACTTTTCATCTAGACACTTTATTTTCCGCCGCGATAAAAATTAAGCTACTTGCAAAATACTCTCTGTATACTAAATCTTTTTAAAACATTCCATTTAATAACTACCTCTTTTTTGAAAGTTAGCCAATTATCAAGTTATATTTAGGTATAAAGAAACAGTGGTGCCTGGCTTGTATAGCGGTACCATTAGCAATAAAGGTGGTCGGGTAAAGCACAAAACTAACACAAATCTATAAACAGGTATTTATAGGCCACTAGACTAGCGTGAGAGAGGAGACGAACACTGCTAGTTGTAATCACCCACACTTGTAGGGCTATGCGGTGGATTACAGAATGTAGCGACGGCAACGAAGGCACATCTTTTACACGCAACTTAAAAAACAGAAATATTCTGCCCCCCTAGACAAGTGGCATAACGCATATAGAATAGATATATAATAAATAGAATGATTTTTGTACGGGGTTGACATAAGTCAACGATACGTTTTAACCTCCTCTGTGGTCTAGCGGCTAAGACCAGCGGTCCCGGGTTCGATTCCCAGCGGGGGTACATGTACACGTGTACTCGGTTTGGTTGGTGATAGTGCTTGTTTGTCCGCCTGGCTAGCTACCACCATCTTATCAATTATGTCGCTATAACATCAATGATGAATTGCGGAGGATCCCGGGTGAAGTGCGCTTCCATCATTGGCCTTATCATCACTTAAAATCAGGTGAGATCAAGGCAATGTGCTTACCCGTAAAATATATATAAAAAATACGTATAAATGACGTTTATGTCAATCCCATACAATAATAATTCTATTTCATTTCTATTCTATTAGCGTTATGTATGCCACTTGTCTAGGGGGCAGGCCTTTTCCCATTACAACGTAGCATACTATGACCGTTCCCGTATGGAAACGTGTAAAAAAAATGTGTTTTATTATGTTCCGTCACATGCACATACCGTAACGTTCCATGAACAAGCGTGACGTTGTACAAACGACATTATGTACGATAGCAGAAGGCTGTTAATAAGTTGAGGTGGGTATAGTAGCCTGACACCTTGGTATTACGGTTATTATTATTAATTATTTATTTATTTGATGAAACCATAACAAAAATGACAATTGACCAAAAACCATTCTGGTGGTTTGATTGTAGGATCAGGTGCTAAAAAAATTTAAACCTAAAGGTAAGTATATAAGGTTTAAATTATATAGAAAATAAACTTTAGTTGTAGGTACATTTACGTTTTAAGCCAGACCATAAAATCTAGTTAATGGCCGTGTATTCTTTTATTTTCTAGAAGTTAACGGTATAGTGAAAGCTTTCTCTTTGTGGCCGGCAGACTTGAATTTTATTATGGGCCATAAAGCTGAAAACTTTTCATCCGCTTTTCTGCCGACCCTACCTACAAAGCTAGGCGGAGCACAGACCGCTTTACAAGTTTAAATGAAGCTCGCTATTAGTTCTACCTACTGGCAAGGTTAATACTGAGAAACGATTGCTGATTTCATACATTGTTACACCGTACATTTGGGGTTGGCAAACACATACACAGATTAACAGATAAAATAGATTTTATAAATGAATAATGCGTATCACAAAGCAAACGCGATGAAATTCAACCGCCTCTGTGGTCTAGTGGCTAAGACCACCGGTTTAGACCCAGATGTCAGCGGGGGGTACATGTCATTGTTTGTCTACTCGGTTTGGTTGGTGGTAAGACTTGTTTGTCCGCCTGGCTAGCTACTACCATCTTATCTAAATATGTCGCCATAACATCAATGTTTGTAGCATTGTTGTGTTCTCCGGCAGCAAGAGATAAGATAGCCAGTGCCTTACTAGTTGAGGATCCCGGGTGAAGTGCGCTTCCACCAATTGGCCTTATTATCACTTAACATCAGGTAAGATCAAGGCACTGTGCTTAAAGAACATTTTTTACTTTCGTAGTGGCACCACAGTTCGACAGTCTAATGCCCATTTTCACCATTGACCCCTAAGTTTTAGGTGGCCCCTAAGCCATGTTAGGTGACAGTTGTTGGAGCAAAACCGTACCAGTTTCCGTCGCCAAAAAAGAGTCCTCGTAGAGTTCGACTCCTCGTAGAGAGTAGATTTAAATTTTACTAAATGATTGCTAGTAAACAGGTGGTCTGTATTCAATCTATACTATTAGGTAATAAAGAGGTAACGTTTGTGACTTTGTTTGTTTGTTTGTATGTCGGGGCTAATCTCTGGAACAACTGGTCCAATTCCAAAATTACTTTCACTGATAGAATGCTATACCTTGAGGGTAACATGGGCTATATTTTATTTTGATAAAAAGATTATTTTTTCATTTTTCATTCATTTCATTCAAAAAAGTTGTTTCATTTCAATGTGTAGTGTTCGCGTAAACTTTAGAAAACAATATACAAAGATAAATTTTTAAAATTTTAATTCCACGCGGACAAAGTCGCAGGTAAAGTGCTAGTTGACGATAAAGTTACAAATCAGTTGCTGACCCCTATTTCTAGTGATTAAAGGTAAAACGTGTCGATCACTATCGAACACTGGTACCTTCGGTAGAACCAGTTGTTCTTCGCCGCACCTGGTGGCAAGTGACAAAAACATTAAAACCATTCCACCCAGTGATTTCAAGACATGTGTGAGCATTTTTTATATATAGCTCGGCAAATGACTCCATCCCATCTGATGTTAAGTGGAAATGGAGGGCAGACGCGAAGATAACTGGTGCAGCGTGAAAACAAACGTAGCATCAGTTAACCTCACTTTGCCAGCCCCAAGGTGCTTCTTCACGCCTCTTTTGAAGGACCCCATATCATAGGAAGGAGGGAAAACGTGTGCTGGGAGACTATTCTATCTTTTGGAAGTGTGAAAAGCGAAGGTGCGATGCATGCATAACCTTATTGCAGTAAATACGAGACAAAACTATGTTAAGTTTAGGTGTGTATATTAAGTAATACATAGTTACATAGTTGAGGAGCTCGATGGCGCACTGGTCAACGCGTCCGGTCTGCGAGTACTGAGGTTAAGCAACTTTCGCTAAGGCCGGTTATCAGATGGGTGACCAAAAATTTATCATCTCGAGCTCCTCCGTGCTTCGGAAGGCACGTAAAGCCGTTGGTCCCGGCTGCATTAGCAATCGTTAACAACCACTAACCTGCACTGGGCCCGCGTGATGGCCCGTTCTCCCTTCACACGAGCCTTCCCTGTAGATGGATTCTACAGGGAAGGCTCGTGTCCCAGCAGTGAGGACATAAAAAAGAGCTGATGATGATAAGTTACTAAGTTTAAGATTTTAGGTTAGAATATCAGGTATTTTTCAAGACAAGTTTCAAGAGAAAGTAGCCTACCTCTTTTGCATGATCTATCAATGGACATGAAAGATTTAGGTAAGCTACATGCCCCTCGCTCGTTCATGTCTCAAAGGGCCCTCATAAACCGGCTATTACTTTGTAGGTATCGATCATTAAGTTGTAATATGATACGTCCAACAGGGTGGACTTATTGGACTTTAAAGGATCATGGGCCTCTTTATAAGGCAAAGTGACCCGACACATTTAAAGATAAAACTTATCTACGGTATCCTTATCTACCCTGAATAACATCAGGTAAAATCTATTTCTGTCTGATCTAGGTGGACAGACTTTTTATACTAAATAAATTGAGTGCTTTTAGTTCTTACATTCGAAGTAGTCGGAAAATAAATACGTATTTTTTATATATACTTAGTACTTTCCATTTAAGTAGTTTTTGGTGTCCCTACTAGGTACTGTAAGTAACTACGATACTATAATCTTAGATTATGCGTTATTATTCTAAGACTATAATATAAATAATATGTCAAATAGGTAGGTATTATTTAAATACCTGCCTTTTTTGTTGCGTTTACATGTAGAGCGACTGTGCCTTGTTTAGCACGTCTAACAGCCGAATTTAATAACCTATCCTCAGCAAGAGATAGGCCTACTAGAGATTTGTTGCTTAGTTTTTTCTGTTATTTATCGGAAAATAACAGCGGTTGCTAGGTATCTAAACAAAGATAGGCCTATCTCTTACCAGAGATAGGTTATTAATTTCGGCTGTATGTGATACATGAAGAGGTTTCACTAGAAAATTACGAAGCACATCAGCGCAGTACTTATTAATAATTTTTTAAACATAGTAACACTGCTGACAAAATGTTCAAATAACAAAATGTTAGGTACAATAATTTCGCTTTCTCCATTAGTCCAACTGGTATGTATTAGAATATGTTTTCAAGTCGTATAAATGTCTATGGATACGTATAATTCTTAATCAATCATCATCATCATCAAATTCTCAGCCAAAGGCCTTCCTCCAAGGTTGTCCACAACGACCAGTTTTGTGCTGCTCGCATCCAGCGGCTTCCCGCGACCTTTACCAGATCGTCGGTCTACCTTGTTAGAGGCCTGCACCCACTGCGCTTTACGGTATCCTTATTCAATGTTTAGTGATAATTATCAGTTTTCGCAGTTTTATCCGAATATAAAATAATGCGTGGGTTCCTAATGGCGCCAGCCCAACCCGCCCACGTTTTCTAGGTATTGACTGTATAGAATATTAAGGCTCTTGCTAAAACAAAGGATTGTGAAAATTATCCACCTACAAAAGTAATTAACCGAAATTTGCCACTAAAATAAAACATGTAGTATCAAGTTGGATCTAATACAAAATATAGGTCAGGTAACATAGTCGATGTTTATTAGATATTCAGAATCGGACAAACGACATGAAATTATCATTAGTAATTTAATAGATATGTTTACTTGGCATATAATGATATAGGTATACATACAATTTTATCAGTTAAAAAGGAAGCCTGCGGCTAGCTTACACTGCAACTTATTAATATGAATGACACTTAACATGTTCAAAATATCATTGCATTTCGGTCGTCTATTTGTAATTGAAAAAGAGAAAATGATAAACGGTAATCATAAGAATATTAACGCTGTGTTAACGCTATAATAGGCGTAAACGACTAATCTTATGATATGGCCATCCAGGGTTTTTCAGGGTATCTCTATTGGTGTCGGTGTATGAAAAAGGTGAAATTATGTTTTAATAATAACTAGCTGTAATCATAATCGAGTGCTGTGTTAACGCTTGCTGCAATAAGCAATCAACCAAGCAAATAACAATCGTAAGTTATGGCCCTAATAGGAAGGCCCAAAGTCACATAAAAGTGATAGAGAGGGCTACGATCAGAGTATCACTATGGTATCGCTGTATAATGAGGAAATCTCTATGAGATGTACGTCTAAAGAATTGTGAAGAGAGCTAATAAGACAGCGGCAGCGTTGCCAGACCTTATAGCCAGTGCGTCAATTATTGAGGATTTCGGGTGAAGTGCACTTCCACCTGTGGCCATCATCACTTAACATCTAGTGAGATGAAGGCCAAGTGTGCTTACCCGCCAAATATTTTTAAATAACTGGTAGCCACAGTATGAGAGCACGACCGGTCGTCAAAATCCTTGTGTGAGGCATTTGTGCAGCAGTAGTTATAGGTATACTTCTTCCGAATGAAATGATGATAAATGACGGAGCATGATCATGAGTTTTGATGCACGTTACTAATATAATGACTAGCGGTGTCATTTGTACTTTTAAGGTGAATTGATTGATTAATTCATTGTAACTGTTCTCAGACGGTAAACAGCATCAGAAAATATTATCTAAAATAGATTGCATCACCAATGCGATTCATAATTTAGTTATGGCCGAAGTAAATTTCATAGTAGCATCTAATTTTGCAACTTTATCGCTTGACTCTCCAAACTTGTTCAATGCCGGTATCATCCTGACGTTAACTTTATTATCCGCTTAAGCATATGCCAAGTTAATCTGGAAGCTCTTTAATTGCTTTCACTTTAAAGTACCTACTTAGATACTTCACCTATTCTGTTTTTTAAAGCTAAATTCCCTCCTTGTACCAGCGCTTGATACCGTTACCAAGGTTCCATTATAAGTATCGTTATGTAACGTTATTTGTACAAAGTCAAATCGGAAGCGATAATTCAGGTAATGTTATCTAAAAAAGTATTGTTAATTATTGTTACCTTATGCCAATCCGGAGCGATAGAACGGTTAGTTATTTTGACGGTAATAATGCCACCCAAGTAAAGATACCAATCGTTAGCGTCACCGAATTTTTAAGCTTTGCCTTGTACACCAATGAATCCCCTCCCCCCCTCTCCTAAGTTTTAGGTAACGCTAACAGGCACAAGCCTACTGAAAGAACATTTGTCAAATTATTGGTGGGAACAACGCAGCTTAATAATTAATGAGTCGGACTGCCGCCCTACTAATTATCTCAATTTCTGTGTCAACGGTTGCTTTTAGAAGCATTTGGCTCACCGATTTGAGCAAATGCTAAAGGTGAGGCTTCTCACTAAAAGCAGTAAATTCTAAATGAGCACTATTGTACATTTCTATTGTCGTACAATACGCCACATTCTTGTAGGGACTTATATGTGTTTTGGCTTGTTGCCTTGTGAACATAAAGGAAATTTACCGGCAAATTAATGACCAAACCGAAAGGTTAACACTTAATGGCTTAATTACATAACACAATGTTATACAAGTTTATTGTCGATCGTAAGTTTTATACTCTACCTTATTATGTTATGTACCGTATAAAACTCCCGCGACTACGATTTCGCATTACTAATTTTTATTATACATAGGTATTTGTGAAAATAAAGTAGGTACCTGCTCATATTCAACATTTTAAATCAGTTTTTTTTCAATATATAAGTATAAAGGAAACGATACTTAATACAATTTCCATATTTAATATACTTAATTTACATACGCACGATACTTAATTTTATATTACTCTAAAATCTAGTATAGACCATTAGATAAATTTTCTTTTAAGTGAGATTCTATAACAAAATTACTTTGAAATATTTTGTATGCCCAAACTCTCATACTACGCACACAAATAATATTAAAAATAATATTACTTATTTTTTAGTACACACGCCTCCTCGTCAACCTACCACAAACTGTCAAGTTTCCTCAATATACTTTGAACTTTATGCCTTAGGCATATGTTTGAAAATGTATTGAAGAAATTTGACAGCTCTGGATAGGTTGAAGTGCAGGCGTCTGTACTACGAGAATCGCATCTAATTAATTTAGATTTTTTGTTTAATTTTAGATTGAGTATAGATTGAATTTTAAAAGCATTGCATTTTGGAAAGGGAAAAGTCTAGAAATGGTACAAGGCAGTAATGGGCAAAAAGTAATCAGATTAATGATTAAGGATTACGACTACAATTTGTAATCTTCAATCACGATTACAGATTACAGAAATTAATCAAAAATGTAATCATATCGGTGATTAATGATTATAAATCTGTAATCGTAATCTTGATTACTTTTATGATTGATTTGATTGATTAATAAAACCAACAGTCGGAACGTAAAAAAATAAAAGAACTTAATTTTTTTTACAGTCTCATACACTGTGTTTTTAGGATAATTATTTTACGCAAAAAATCTGCTGAATGGTAATTTTTCTGGTACTCGATACTTTCAAACTTAAAAAAAATACTCGATCACGTACGATAAAATAATTACGTCGTCTCGTATCGTCTCCTTGCGCTCGATTCGTTTGACTGATGCGCACTGAACAAAATGGCGCGTGTGCACTTGTCGACTATCGACAATGCGGACGCGGCGATTGGCTAGCCGGTGATCGTACAATACCCTGTCCTCCGCACCCTTACCGCGCGTCTTACGTAGTAGGTATAATTTATAGTACAATAAAGCCAACCACTCAATTTCTTAATGCATACCTACAAATTGTGATAATTAATGGCAAATTTCTAAACCATAATTCATATAAACTTAGTTAAGAATAATCATGTAATTTAGATTACTGATTACTGTAATCAAGATTAAAGATTATATGTTTAATCTTGATTAAAAGTAATCACGACTACTTTAATCTGATTAAAAGTAATCACGATTACTTTCAATCAGATTATTAATCTGATTAAAAAAGTAGTTGATTACGCCCAACTCTGGTACAAGGTAATGATGAAGTTTTACGTTTCATGTTCGAAGTCGACGAAGTAACGGGTACCTACGTAATGCCTTACAATGTTTCCCTCAGGTGTTACATGGTAAGCTTCGATTATATACACGTATATATATTGAAAAATGGTATCGCCAGCTCATTTTATGTCCCCACTGCTGGGGCATGAGCCTTTCCCTATGGACAGATAGGGGGAACGGGCCATAAACCACCACGCGGGTCCAGTGCGGATTGGTGGTTGTTAACGACTACTAATGTAGCCGGGACCCATCCGATGACCGGCCTTTGCAAAAGTTGCTTATCCGCGTCATCGAGATTCTCTAAAAAAATGGTATATAATCTTCTATTATAATTAACTATGTTGACATTATTAAGATTACCAGTATCTCATCAGTAGCATCATAGTCTAAAATTGCCTACCCTTTGCCATATTGGCTCACCTACACAATACATAATATAGAGCATTAGCTTTTGCTTTATAGCCACCAGATAAGTGCTACTAAAATATCTCAGACTTTCATAACGATTTCAGAAGCAAGTGTTTAATTTTGGCTCGTTGGGAATAGATTGCGACCTTTCCCACACTACATAACTATACACATAACGAGTATCATAGCTGATTATAGCCTTACCCTCTTTAACAATCAATCGTTATTAAAAGTAATTATTATTAAAGCGATTTTTACCATGTGTTTGTTGTGTATAAGAACCATATATTACATTAGATAATTTCGACATTACGCCACTTCATAGCTAGATTGTTACCTAATGGAAACAATTGAAATAACAAAATACAAAAATTTGCTTATCTGGAATCCAGTAACTAATTTATGTAAAGACCGCATAAAATAACCAAAGCGCCGTTTCACGATCTGATACTATTAGTGTAGTGTGTTGAAAACATGGTCGAGTGAATAGTGACTTAGGAGACAGTGGTACGAGTATCAACGTAAAAAACGACAAAGAAGGTAGATCGTTTTATCTGCTCTTATTCACCCACCCGCAATAACTTCAGTAGGTACATCCGTGATCATGGCGCATGCGACTGTGCCGAAGTATCGGATACTCGCACACAACTTGGTAATATCCCATTAATAATTATTATTCTAATATAAGTCACCATGATAGTTTAAAAAGTATAATCAAACAACAAAAACATGGTAATAATCCCATTAATAATAATTATTCTAAAATAAGTCACCTGATATTTGTAAAAGTTATGATAGTTTAAAAAGTTAAATCTTTATCAATATCAACATTGTTTGTAGCAACACATTTGTAATTTGTCCACAAACTGAATGAAGATCGAGAGTTCTTTTAATTAACATTTTTACGATTGCGATCGCCTCTACTGAACCCTGGACGCCATGAATGCATAGCCTAATAAAGGTTGAAAGCGGCAGCTAAATCGTAAAGAGAGCCGTAAAGTTGCCGGCAAATTAAAATTTACATCGGCAATATGAAAAACTCCCTCGCGCCATTCCTCGTCTTTTTTTCCCAACCGAAAGCATTTGACTGGGGTGGACAGTTAATTAACGGAACCTAGAACAAATGGCCATCAAAAGCAAACATGAAGTAACAAATATTCTTCTTCGGCTTAATTAATTTCCGATCCCTTTTATTATCCTGGTTGCACGCGTTATTAGCTGATCTATGTTTATGAATGTTCATCACTTTTATTAATAAAAAACGGTTAAGTACAGGATCGGACTCGCGCAGCAAAGAATTCTTAATCTAAAAATAGGTAAGTAAACAATATTTTTTGCTTTTTATATTACTGACCCGATCTAGCCATGTGCTATATTTAAGGACTTTGTATAATTTATTTTTTACGATTGCTTACCATTTTTGATTATAAAAAGCAGGCTAAGTGCGAGCATGATTTACGCAGCACAGAGTTCGTGATCCGTACCCCTCGAAGTGTCTAGTAGGGCACGGGCACACGCACTTGTGCGTGATGCCGTTCCCTCTAGAAAACCTCTGACGGTGCTTCGTTTCACACGGCTTGAGGAACCCTTTAAGTTTCTCCTAAATAAACCCGGTGAAAATGCCTAGTGGCAATCAGCAAACTCTCTCAAAAAAAACAGAGTTAGTCGTAGTCTAAAATAGGTAAACAATTTTTTCGTTTTTATGTAAGGTTGTTTATAGGCTAACGATGAAGTAAGTACACACGCCTTCACATTAGACTACCACAAACTATCAAATTTCCTTAAAAGACTTTCAACTTTATGTCTAAGGCATATGGTTGAACATTTATTGACTGTTTTTACGTCTGACCATTGTGGTTTAAAGGTGACCTATGGTTTTGATATTAATTATGAGCCAAAAATAGTAAAATGTAAACCAGTAACAAAGAATCGAATGGAGTGTTTAAAAAATAATGTAGTTTGTAAAATTGATGCGTTACCCTTTGTACCTACATGATGATCCAGATGTATTATATAGTAATACTTACATCTGGATCATCAGGTTGATGTGTAGGCGTCTGTACTTGATGACGGTGAAGGTTTCGGTTTACTAATAATATCTAATGACTACTACCTAGATATTGATGTTTTTTTTATACGAAATCTGTTAATATTTGAAACTCGTTTTGCCTTGCAAACATCGGAGATATGGGTGGTATTTGCACACACATTTATTAGCTAAGAAGAAGTAGAAAAACCCCTACCTAACCCCTTTCTAACACCGAGTTTGCGAGTAAAATGCCTACACACAAAACAGATACGACGTATTTAAAAGTTTTCCTGATTTACTAAAGAATCCTAAAAACCGCAATCAAATTAAGCGCCATTGTATATAAATACCTTTACGGAACACAAAGTCCCTTTTTCAGACAATGACACATTTTGGTTAACCTATATGGACTGGACATATTAAATTTCATGTTCTTCGGACCGCGTAATTTGTTCGATATCAGATAATTATGGAAATTTAATTAACACATGACGGAATTTAATTTATTTCAACTTAATTATTATAACTCCTTTGTTCCCGTCCCAAATAAATAGAGTGTCTTGTACAAATACGTGTTTATACAGAATTCTGAAGTATTGACGTAGTGCCAGCGGCGGGCGTAGGTTCTTTTAACAGGAAAACGTGCCAAAAATTTTCATACTACGAAGGAAGGCTCAAATGGAAATACGAAATTGCTTCAAGGTTCAGTTTGCAAAACTTCCTTGTAGAAGAAAGTTAAAGAATTCCTCCATCTGTTCCCGATAGGCCCGCTTAGCTACAGAAAATTTAAAGCACATTTTTTCAAGTCACCTGCCGTCGATTTGAGTGGCGTTAGGAACTGGAAATACCTCCGAGTTAGAAATACATAATTTAAGATATTCATTAAGTAAAGAATTTGTACAAAGATTTTGTCCATTACATTGACTGCGTACTAGAAAATTCAATTTAAGGGCTATGAAGGTTTGCGCTTCAATTCTTTATATTGCATTAATATCCGTCTCATAACTTTAAAAGTGATCATAAAGTTGAAGTTTCTATTGACACTGCATCCCCTGGTGTGCCGCCCCGGCACTGGCAGAGAAGGCAACGAGATTGCACCTCCGACCATTCCGAGTTTAAGAATCTACTTCTTTGATTTTTCTTGCAATTCACTTTCATTACGGGCGAATATCAAGAGAATTGTTTTATAAAGTAGGTTGGGCTACATTGTATACGAACTGTAACGAAAGAGTTTATTATAAGGAAGGAATGGTAGTACATAATGTTTAGTTTTTATACTTTAGTAGTCTACCTGCAAAGCCCGTTTTGCGAGTGGTGCTATGGGGATTGAATCACAATTTCTCGGATTCAACCCTATCATCAAAGCATGCCATTCAGCTACCGAACGACATAACAATCGGTTAAGATGAATGATGCTTGAATGAAACAGCGCTATCTAATAAGAAACAAGCACTTGAAACTGCAGACGATGAAACTAATGACAAAGTAGCCAAATAGAATAGAATAAAAGACAAATGGATGAATGAGTAGTATGTAGAATAAAAGTGCGAGAAGAATAAAAGCGAGAACTGGTATGAATGAAAAATTAGCAAAAATAGGCTCCGATCATGTTGGAGGTAGAGAGACAAAAAAAAATGACAAAGTAGCTCAATTTGATAGGTTGAAGATTTATGTTATGTTTGATGAGGCTTTTGGTCTGTCATCTTTTTCAAAATAGGTTAGGTTTTAAAAAGATAATCAAGAAACTTAGTTTTTATTAAATAAATTAGGTTATTACCTTCTTTGACAAAATATTAGTTAAAGTGCGTCTCTGAAATCCATTTCCACTTAATAATAAGTAGAGTGGGCGTCATATACCGAGCGAAATATTAAAAAGATCTTACCTATACCTTGTAGCGTAGTTCCTTGAAGGTTGGAGTATTCGAGTCCAAAGGTCATCTCTATTTCAGACTATGCGTGAGTGGCACCGGCCGCGAATCCAAGCGCTGGTGGAAGCTGGCGTGGACCTGCTGGCGCTGGAGACCATTCCCTGCCAGGAGGAGGCGGAAATGCTGTGCGACCTGCTGCGCGAGTTCCCCGGCATAAAGGCCTGGCTCGCCTTCAGCTGCAAGGTGCGTTCACATACTTCCATTCTACCATCATTAAAATTTTATAGCCAGGGTCAATATCTGTTCTTTAAGACGTCTGGGACACGCTCAATCATACTGCCTCTGGTGGGCCGCTGGTATGAATAGTAGTGATGGCCAAACCGCGGTGGTCCCAGTCACCCTATTGGTATGTGGAAGGGATGTGCAGTTGTTTTAAGTGGGTAGGCCGCTCTTTCTTTAAATCCCTGTCATGGTCTACGGGCCTGAGCAAGGAGACGGGAGCTGGAGGGGAGAACCCCACATAACCATCCGCGCCTTAACGGGCGCGGTGGTACTTGGACGAGTCTCCACTGCTCAAAAAGAAAATATAAGTCAATGTCGGTTATTAAATATAAACCCGAAGGACTACAAAGTTCTTATTAAAATCCAACGTTGGTTCAACTTTTGCCAGTAGCTAATAGAAGAATAATGAATTGAGGCCTGTATTTTGGAAGCAGCGACGAAATTGATTAAATGAAATACTATCTTGCTAGGAGGAGTTGAAAACTTAGTGTATCGTTGTTGTTTATCAAACTAATGACTCCTGAAAACTTAACTTTGAAAAAAGGCGATGGCTCTTCCAACTAAGCCAGCTAACAAAAATTACCATGTCGAATAAAAAAAGTAAAAAGAAATTTGGCTAATGGTGTTGCAACTTTTTTGTATTGCAACCTTTTTTGTATGAGCCATGGCATTATGCAATGCATAGCTGCCAGACGTAACATTTTTTTAAGTGTATTAGTTTGTTGTAGGGCTCTTATTAGCGGATAGCATTTATAATGATGTTTTGGAGATAATTCATTTATGTAGAAGAAAAATGGTGAATATACTTTTACTTTTTAATGACAACATTAATATAACAATTAAAACTACTACTTACATTAAAGGCAGGCTCTTACAGAGACTGCGAAACCAATACCAGAACACGGGAGTCTCATGAGGCACGCTACCAGACCCGTTCCTTAGATTCTAATGAATAGGAACGGTTGTTAATGCAAAAACAGCCTTTTACAATGACAATACGCATTCGCACACGACTCGTAGCTCTTTTGACTCGTAGTATGGTTAGCGGTTGAAGGCAGGTACTTATCTACGGTTGTGATCGAGCTACGGTTACGCTACAGCTAAGCGATGAGCGCTTCTGTTCGAATTTTCTAAGGAACTTCTCAATTGTATATGCAGATACCCTTAACAGTTACTAAGCCCCAAGATTTTGGATGGATTCACACCTTTAAGATATATATGTACCTACACTTACTTAGCAATTAATAAATAATCAATGAAGAAATCCTTTATTTGGTGCCAAATACAAATTAACATGAATTGGTAAGCAATAAAAAACTTTTACTTTTACTTTAACCTCAGAAAAAAAAATTCTGATTATCGCACTAATTTCACCATGTTACATGGCGCACGTAATAAAGTAACTCTTATTTTTACTGTTCCATATACGCGTTTCGCGTTACTGCATTCGCTTCAGCGGTATATCTAATTTATTATTAGAGAAGAGAAGTTCACAAGTCAACGTAAACATCGATCTATTTAGGAAGTTAGCAAGTCAATGTGCTCTCTGGGTCTGGCGCGCCCTATCGTAACTATTGACAGTTACGTAACTCGCAACTCGCAACAACTCAACGGGTTTATTTACTTTTGTTGCAATGTTTCAAGAGAAACGAATTTGGATGTTGAAAAGGGAATCAACGTTGGTTTGGTTACCTGCCCTTCATTAGGCTCGTGAACATTATTCTGACGAATTCCAAGTAGCGGCTCAAAAGGCCAACTTATAAAACAAATTGTACCTACCCACAAAAAATATAAATAATTATCTTTTCTTTTGTTTTTTTATCTACAGGATAACCAAAGTATAGCACACGGCGAAAGCTTCCAGAAAGTGGCGAAAAAATGCTGGAAGTCAAACCCCGACCAGCTAGTCGCAGTGGGGGTGAACTGCTGCGCACCATCCTTCGTGTCAAACCTCCTCAAAGGCTTCAACGACGATCGGCCGCACTACCCCATTCCACTTATCGTCTACCCCAATTCTGGAGAAAAATACAACCCTCAAATAGGGTAAGATTTCGCAGTTAGATAAGTCGCCAACTCCTTTGAGGGCGAACGGCCATTTTCACGTTTCAGGTCGTAAGTAGGTACGTGCGTACATGCAGTAGTTACATTTATATTCTAGATAAGGTGCCCAGTTTATTATCGCGACAGTTCACCTTATTACGGTAGCCATTTTGACTCTGTTATGGTACCAGAAAATTATGCAACATGGCGAAAATGGTGATTATACCTACATGTCTGCTCATTATGTAGAGCAAGGACCATTTATTTTTATGGGCTATGTTACAATTAAAATGTCGCGAATATTTGGTAATAATTAGGTTAATAATACCTTGTCAATTGCAAAACAGCGATGACGCACGCGAACAATAATATCAAACTTAGATTTTTGTAACTGGCGCTCAGACTCTGACGGTAAAACCTATGACAGTATCTAGGAATACTACTATTCCTATAGTATAGTAGGTTTTTAATGTTAATGAACCGTTAAACAAAATTAGCACGGCCCGCCTGATTGAACGCGGCTACCATAGAGAGTCCACGGACGCTTGCAACACCAAGAATATTGTGCGCTCGTTGCTTTAGTGAGGAGCTTGATGGCGCTGGTGCAGTAGTCAATGCGCTCAGCCTGCGATTGCTAAGGTTAAGCAACTTCCGCAAAGGCCGGTCATAGGATGGGTGACCTAAAACTATGATCTCGAGCTCATCCGTGCTCCTGCACGTAAAGCCGTTGGTCCCGGCATTATAAAAAATAGAAATTGTATTAACCGCAAGTTTCCTCTTCCAGTTGGATAGATCGCGACAAGTGCGAACCAGTGGAGGTGTTCATCCAAGAGTGGCTGGACCTGGGCGTGCGGTACGTGGGCGGCTGCTGTCGCACCTACGCCGCCGACGTCTCCCGCATCAGCAACCAGGTGCACTGTTGGCAGGACCGCTACCGGTTCATCGCCAAGAGTGCGGCTAGCTAGAGCACCACAGGACGGGGCTTCACACCAATTGTTAACGACTAATGTTGACATTTTTGAGGGAATTCAAAGAAACTATGTTTGTTAATTTTGTTTTTTTTTCCAACGTTTTCAAACGACGCGTTTGTTTGAATGGATTAATAATACCTACAGTTTGTGAATTTGTACTTACTAAGCAAATAAAATAAAAGTGTTGATCGTTATTTTTCAGACCAACAAAGGTTTCAGTGGTATTTAGTTTCCACACAAGTTTTGTTTAACACAAATGACTAAATGAGACAAAAAACTGCCTACTACTCAAAATAAAGTTATAGAAATAATCCCTTAAACTTCTTATTGTTTTTGAAATTGCTCAAAAATTATTATAGGTAAGTATACTTGGGTTTATAGCAGGAATATAATAATAATTTATTTGTTGTTCCTAGTTAAACCTAAATAGGCATCTACTAGTTCTACTAGATCTACTAGTCGTAAAACAATATATTTGTTGTTGTTCAAACAGAGTGCCTGGATATCCAATCTTAGAATTTTTCTGAAAGCTAAAAGGGGCTTAAAGGGGATTTGATTTGTTACAAGCATGTTCTATATACTAAAGATAGTTTGCAACAAATCAGATTCTAAGACTTAAAAATGAGAACTGGTTAAGATTGTTTTTTCTAAGATAAAAGAATTTGGGACATGCTCCTCTTCAAAGTCAAGCTTAAACAATAGTCGTAACCTAAGGTCGATATAGGATTTGTTAGATGGGTTCCGCGAACGCATTTTTTCAATGCAACGTTTTCCCGAGTCGCATTTTTCCGCGATCGGTAATTTTTCTTGGTCACCATTTTACTCGCAGCTTTATTTAATGTCTCGTTGTTTCGCATTTGCTTTTCTTTCACTTTTAAAACCGCGGTAAAATGCGACTCGGGAAAACGCTGCATTGAAAAAATGCGTTCGCGGAACCCATCTAACAGATCCGATATAGGTCTATATAGATTTATAAAGTCAGGGATATCTTCATATCTTTCTATCGGGATATAAAACGTGAAAAGGAAAGTATCGAAAAGGGAATAGATGGAATTTCCAGTTACCCTGTACTATACCTAAAACTATATAATTGTACCATAATGTAAAAAAAATATGAGTGTCTAAAGATTTTATCTTTTATCTTTGTTACAACTTAGATAGCATTTATACACCAAGATATTTTAGTGGTTGTTTTCCCGCAGGTGGGTAGATCAAACCATGAACACTGAACAACTTTCCCCAAGAAACATAGGTAACGAGATAATTTTTTCACTTTTCTATACAAAGCCTCCATTGATCGAGCATGGTTTGTATGGAAAAGTTAAAAAATTATCTCGTTTTCTGACCTATGTTTTTTGGTGAAAGTTGTTCAGTTTCATGGTCTGATCTACCCACCTGCGGGAAAACAACCACTAAAATCTCTCGGTGTATAAGATTATTATATATGTCTAGAATCACTATAGCAAGATTCTTAATAGTGCAAACGAACTATATTCTTAGCCATCTTTTGACAAAATACCTAAACATTTATAGTTGTCTCTATTGTTTATAAACATTTTTATACTTATAAGTAGGGTGTGGCACCAGCCCCCCAACCGCCTAACTCTCTCGCTTTCGATCGCTTTGAAGGCGAGGCCCTCGCCTCGCTTTCTAATATAATATCGAAATACAATATCGAATAATATCGAAAGCTATAGCATATAGCTTTCGATATTGCTTTCATATTGCTTTCGAAATGACAAGATGACGCCTCCTCCTCGCCTCGCCTTCAAAGCGATCGAAAGCGAGAGAGTTAGGCGGTCGACCCCCAGAGCCTGACAGGAACCAGTGATCGACATATTTTTACTTTAATCGTTAAATTAGGGATCAGCAACAGGTCTGTATTCTGTGTGGTTTGTATTCAATTTAGCAACAATTAAATACAGACAACCTCGTCGCCGTAGAGCGAAAAGTCACTAAGTCGAGATTTGGTCAAAATTGAATTAGAAACATAATCAAATTCTCCAAATTTTTCTGCACAATCTTTCAACCTTGTTGACATTTCTATACGTGTCATAGTTTTTATTTCACATAGTGCAAAAACACATTTACTTTACATTTGCACTACTCATTGGCAGTCGACAACTAATCAATTTCGATAAATACTTTTTCTAAGTCGGGTTGGTTATTTCTCTCTATTACACAATAAATCATAATTAGGACTCGATCCATACCAAAATTGAGTGAAAAGTCACTAACTCTCTTCTATAACTCATTAACTAAAATATCGGTATAAGATTTGAGGGTAAAAAATGTTATTATCTCAGTAATTCAACGTAATAAATTGAAAGTAATAATATTACCTTATATACTTAGGATCCCCTACGCCATATCGAATACCAATTCATCGAATATCAATTAATCGACAACGATGTATCGAACATTCAAATAATCGAACGTTCATTTTATCAAAAGCTCAAAATATCGAAATGTCAATACATCGAGTCTTCAAAACATCGAAAGTTTAAATGATCGAACGTTCATAATATCGAATATTCATTATATCGAACATTTATGTAATCGAAAGTTCGTAATCTATCGGTTACTATCTATTATCATCAAGTTTGTTTTTTTAAAAGCTTTTATTGCATAAACATAAGGTACTAAATAAAAATTACATCATTTCAATTTTTTTTTGCCTTCCGCTAATAAAAAAAACTGTTCAAATTAAATATTTACTTTTATTAAAATTATAATATTTTTTTGCGAATTACAATATTTTCTGCTAATCATTCAAAAATATAACTGAACAAAACAAATCTTTTGTTTTGTTCAGTATTTAGTTCAGGTATCTGTTCTGAAACCATAAAATTAGAATTATCTCATACCAATACTAAAATATGATTTTTTTTTATTTAATAAAATTTTGTATGGTCATAACTCAAACACGCTTTAGACTTATTTACTTAGTGACTTTTCGCTCACGCCGACGACCTACTTCCTAGCTGTCAACTCGTAAAAGTTAAAAATGAAATTCTGTTATTTTTTGACGACGAAAACTGTGTCGAACACTGGGCTTTAAGTATCGAACACTCTGGTGCCACTATAAGTACAGACGCTTGCACATCAACCTATCCAAAACTGTCAAATATTTGCAATAAATATTCAACCTTAACCACATACACATAAAGTTCAAAGTTTATTGAGGGAATTTGACAGTTTGTAGTAGTCTGCAGGTGTGTACATTTTATACTTTTATGTTCCCAAATGTACTGATACATATTTTAGTATGCTAAAACGAATATAAAGTGAATGTGTACCAAATACGTAATAACTAAGATGATTAGAGAATAGGTTTTTTATCTTTTGAAATTCACGGTTACCGCTGTCTCGCTTTAAAGTACCTACGTGGTTTCAATTTCCAGCGGAGGATACTTTCATATTTTAAAGTACCTAAATACTTCGTATTCATAAGTAATGTTTAGGTATTTTTATGTTATGTAGGTATACAATTGTTAAACAAGTTACTTAACGTGTCGATACCCAAGTTGTAGCAATTAATGTAGCTATTATTTTAATAACTAGTTCAAGTGGTCCATCTCAATGGATCGTGTTCTAGACCTTAATAAATACTCTCAATGAAAATGAAGTTTTAATTCTATAAGGCAACAAGTTCAAAATTGAAGATTTAATAACTTCCATCCTCTTGAATAAAACTGGGGGAGACTCGCCGTACGACTTAGGACCAGGAGGGGTCTGATTTTGGAACCGGTGACAATAATTCACTCTTTGAATTCGATTGCAAGTGGGAACACTTGCAATCGAATCGTGCTACGGCCCTGGGGAACCGGCCATAAACCACCACGCGGGCCCAGTGCAGATTGGTGGTTATTAACGACTGCTAATGCAGCCGGGGCCAACGGCTTTACGTCCCTTCCGAAGCACGGAGGAGCTCGAGATGATAAATGTTTGGTCATCCATCCAATGACCGGTCTTTGCGAAAGTTGCTTAACCTCAGCACTCGCAGACCGGGCGCGTTTTAATCACTGCGCCATCGAGCTTAATCGAGATCGAGAAAATGTTTATTTAGAGTTAATGTAGCCATCGGCACGGCATCGGCACCGGTTGGCGGGACTCGTATATAGGTAATAAATATAAATAATATTTATTAGTGTGAAAATTATTGCCACCGGTTCAAAAATCGCACCCCTGTACATATAACGGCCACGTTTTACGGTAGGTGACAACAACAAATTGAAAACTAAATTAAAAAGCTAACGTTTGTTGTGGGAAGGCAGCGGCCGGCGCGGCGGCGGCGGCGGCGAGCGGCAGTCGCTCCAATTTTTTGCGGCAATGAAAAAATAAAAACATTCCAACTTTTATCAATTGGGGCAAGAGAAATGAGCACGTAATTAGATCGACTTCTTTTATCTTGTCTTTCGTTTGCTACGTAAACAGGCAGCCGCTAGGTAGGTAGAGGTATCGGCAGAAATGAGCCAAGCAACTTCACTGACCTCACAAGATACGACATTTCCCCGTATCCTCCTTTGATGTTAAATCACTTGTTTTTACAGATTCTTGCTGTGTTTTTCTACGCTCAAGTATTTGTCAAAGAGGAAAGCCATGTGTTCCTACATACAAGTTGTTAATAGTTACCTACAGGAAAAAGTAATTCGGATACCGTAATCGATATGAAATGCGAGATTCGAGTGGGACTTAATATCCCTGTGATAAAATATTAACCTGACTTACCATTGTCACTTCTAATTAACCCATCCCGCTTCATTCATAATAAAATTATGGCCATTGTCGGGCGAGGCCGTCGTTAAATCGGACTGGGGTATTCTTTAATAGGTATTTATGATGCTGTCTATTACTACGTTATGGGTGCATATAAAAAATAAGCGTATCATGAAGTATTTTTTTGATGGTTAATTAGATTACGAAAACAGGCTGCGCTAGGAGAGACGCAGCATTTATGCGGGACTCTCCCAGTGATGTTATGGGCGTCTTCACAGTAAAACACCGGAATACCCTAGTCGGTAGTCGCATCTTGGGAATAGGCCGCGGGAGCAATTCCAGCAGTAGGTGAGCTATGAAGTACTATGGGGTTAACCCTATTTTCCTAGCAGGTGCCCAAGAGGCGACAAAGGAATTGTAGGGGTGATTACTGGCTTATAAACGGCCCAGCTCTAGGGCTCAGACTTTTTCATATGTATAACAGCCAATGAGGAGACTAGACCACAGCCTACCACCTGGCCTAACATGTAGGCACTATTGATGGGATAGTTGCGTTATTCCCCAGTTGCGATTTTCCCCGAAAAATAAATATTAAATTCTGTTTGTGTTTTACCCGATTTGTTATAGGGTACAGAGGCGTTCAAAACTATAACGAAATAAACTATTAGTTATTATTATTAATTCCTATGTAGTCTACTTCAGCTATTAATATAATCAGCCTTAGAAACTTGCAATTTGATTGATTACGGCAGCCATCTTAAGGCAACAACCGTTATCAACGATTTCAAATGCTTTACAAAGTACGGAGATGCTCAAGAGTATTATGAATAATATGGTATGAATGTCAGTTGTTTTTATCTCCACATAGTTCTGTAACATTTCGCTTTACACCTGCACTAGTGGGATTCGCTTGAGTGGGTGCTCATTGAACTGCGCGTCACCGCTCCACCTAACAATAGTTAATAGTAGTCTATAAAACATTTTCTGATATAGCAGTATGAGTACAAAAAATAACAAGAGACAACAGCAACGTAAAAAATGTAACACTTGAAAAGGAATATTATTGTTTCGATCCTGGCTGGCAATTTGACTGCCTAGTCACAGATTAGTTAATAGTTACTACGCCTAGTGTAGTTTTTTGTTACCGAAAACGAGAACGGGTATAAGGTAGGCCGCACACACACGGTTTCCTGATTAGGTTTTCGTTTCAGGAATTCCGTAAGCATACATTCTGTTTTTTTCTATTCGGAATTAATATTGCCAGTACGTAGAGTGACGCCTTCGTGATAGCACGTTTTAACATTGACGAAGAAAGCTGATTGCTGTGGCACTGTTGGATATTTTTCTAAACACATTATTAAATTTTCAGGCTCACATTTTGTTAGACAAAAATAAACAGAGAAATGATAAAAGTAAAAAGTTAAATTTACTAAAAATATCAATAGCACACGAGCATACGTCCACTCAATACAGCGCTGATGAGGTTTCTGAATGGAAAATTCCGTTCTGTCCGTTCGTGTGCGGCCGGTAAACCAAAAACTACGCGAGCGCTGCGTTCGAAATGACGTCATTCGGTTTTTTTCCGTTTATCAAACCTGAACGGCGGTTTGGAGCCCGGAACGAACGTCAGAATTTTTTTCCTGATGGAAAATATACGAACGTTTGCGCCCTGGTGTATATTTTGTAGGTAACGCGTGCATTCAGCTCTCCGAATCTGAATTCCTGATACGGAAACCTTATCAAGAAACCGTGTGTGCGGCTTTCCAAAATTGTTACTCACTTCGTCTGTCAACAAGCACTGCTTGGATGTCATACAAATACTCGTACAAATACAATACTAGGCACTTAGTATGTGCAGTAGGTACCTACCTACCAGTAAGTACAGCCTTTTGTCTGGTACCTAAATCTCAAAAGGGATCACCTCAAATGCCCTTACCTGCCCATCATGTCAAATTCTATAATATACAGACCTCGAGCGTAACCAGTCATGATAATTCACTTCTATACATTTTTAATCAATATTGTGATTATATTTCACCTAATAAGTGCCAGATAGCCTGTTTAGAACTTACTCACTTTAATATTAATAATACGATAGAGATCAAAGCTCTAGTCTCCTATCTGATACCATTTTGGAACCGATCCATCTGTCTCGTAGGCCAAATACAAACGCTTTTAGGATTGCAGGCTAAAAGCGGCCTTATCACTAAGCTATATCTTCCGTAATCCATTCCGTCGGTTATTTAGGTACTTACCGGACAAAGACATCCTTATCCATGTGTGGACGTTCCCCGCAAAGCTATTCTGTCTAGTTCCGGCCGTTCTAGGGATGGCACATTTTCTGAGATGGTTCCAGACGAGATCGTTATTTACACTTTCAAACTTTGGCGTTCCATTTTATACAAAGATTTTAACAGTGTTAGAAGAAAACTACTTACTATAGCTATAGGTATCATTGACGTACCTGCGTCGTACTTACGTCACGTTGACCACACCTGATGGAACTCAGTTGAAACCTAAAAAGAAGGGAGGCATGTCTAGGATAATCTATAATACTCTTTTACAGTCAAAGCTACGTTCCTTTGGAACCAACTACCGCCTGAAATCCGTCATTCTAAATCACTTTCAACCTTAAAATCCAAACTGCACAAGCATTTACTACTTCAGTCACCTGCTAGTAACATATTGTAATAGTTTTTTTTTAATGTTTAAGAATATAAGTATATATATTTTATTTAAGTATGTATGTGTGTGTGTAGGGTATTATGTGTACTTATTTATTTAATGTTAGCGCACTTTCTCTATCATTTTCTTGGATTCTCTAACCAAAGGTTGTCTGGAAGAGATCGCTTGTAGCAATAAGACCGCCTTTGCCTATATACTAGCTTTAAGTTTTTGTTTAACTAATTTTCATTCATTTGTGTGTGAGCAATAAAGAATTTATCTATCTTTCTATCTAATAGGTAAGTAGTTTGCGTTAAACCCCGTAGAAAGACTCTGAAAACTTAATATGCTGTTTTAAGGTATATTTTAAAATTTGATAAGCGTGTTAAATACAAATAAATTTTCATCAAATATACTTAGGTATGTACTCTTTTACTTGAATATTAGTGATTATCAATTAAGTATTTGCAATAAAAATGTTTGAGGTTTTAATAAGTAAAAGATAAGAGGATTAAGACCCTCCCGTACAATTTATAATCCAACCACGTATCCGATGAAATGGGGGGAAAGGGGGAGAACGGAGTTAACATCTTTCCGACCCCAACTGTCAACCTCACCTGCACGCGCAGTGGTTTATTACATCTACTGCGGCGGTATCCTCTCAGATACCGCGGTCCCCCTGCTAGATAACAGACGAGGCACTGGCGACCGAGCAATGGCGGTATAACCATACACCTGACTGGGCAACTGGTCAGAAGAGGCTTCAGTGGCCTGGGGACCTAAATAGACCCTAAAATGTCTGGTGCAGAAGGCAACGGGAAACCACTGCAACTATCATCCCGAGAAAATCGTCATGCCAGTACAACAAGAGGATTCACGACTGCGATGCGATCCGCTTAGCAACCGGCGCCGCGCCGCGTCCAGGGCGCGTGGTGTGAAATGGACTACTGGCCATGCAGGAGTAGGAGACCAGGCTCCTCGTGGAAACAATACTACTGGAAACGATGTCAAGCTTCGAAAAACCCAGACGATAGGTACGTGGAATGTTCGTGGCTTACTAGCCACAGGGAAACTCGACATCTTAGAACGAGAAGTGGTCCGGTGTGGTTTGAGTATCTGCGGCCTAAGTGAAACACACTGGAAGAACAGTGGCCATTTCCTAACCGACACTCATGCCATTTATTTTTCTGGAAATGACAACAACAGCCGTAACGGAGTAGCCTTCTTTGTCCCAAAACATCTCAGAAATAGTGTGTTAGGTTACGAGCCGGTTAGCGACCGAATAATCTCCATCAAGTTGAAAGCATCACCAGTGAACTTAAATCTTGTCCAAGTCTATGCCCCAACAAGTACTGCTGATTCTGAAATTGCCGAGAGCTTCTATGCCGAACTGCAAACTACCATTTCAAAAATGCCTAACCGAGAGATACTTTTAATCTTAGGCGATTTTAATGCAAAAATTGGAGCCAACTCTCACCAATACAGTGACTCTGTTGGAAGATTCGGCCTTGGGACACGCAACGAAAGAGGTGAACGGTTGATGCAGTTTGCGAATGAAAATAACTTGGTGATAGCAAACAGTCTTTTCCAACATCACCCACGTAGACTGTACACATGGACGTCACCGGGGGGTGAATACCGCAACCAGATCGACTTCATTCTGATTCGATCACGCTGGCGTACTTCCATATACAATTCCCACACATTACCCGGCGCTGATTGTGGTTCCGATCACCAGCTATTAATATCTAAGCTCAGACTAAAGCTGAGAGTTGCTAGGCCTATCACCAGGCAAAAGCGAATCGAGGTGACCGATAAAGTGCAGTTTGAGTCGGCTCTCGAACGTAACTGGGTAGAGTGGAAAACTGTAAACCACGATACAGCAACCTCAGAAGTCTTGTGGGACAAAGCTAAGCATCTCATCCAAAATACAGTAGCAGAATCTTCTTCACGATCGAATGTGCGAAAACGTCAACACTGGATGACAGATAACACCTTACTACTTGTTGAGGAAAGGCGTCAGAAAAAAGCAGAAGGATCGGACATCAGGGACCTGAATAAATTGTCTGCCGAAATTCAGGCAGGCTGTCGAAAGGACCATAACGCATATCTTCGCAAGATATGTGAGGATGTAGAAGCGCACGCTGGACGGAACGAGTCACGAGACCTCTACCACAAAATTCGTGTTATCACAAAGACACTACCTTCAAAAACATGGGCTATTGAAGGTGTTAACAACGAAATTGTAACAGAGTTGGACAAAATTTCAGAAACGTGGAAAAACTACTGCCAAGCATTATTTCAAGATCCGGAATCACGCCAATTTCCAAGTACAGACCCAATAGATGAGGATCTGGAACCTGACATTCTTTTATCAGAAGTCAGAGCTGCCATAAGACACCTGAAAAACAATAAAGCAACCGGTAGAGATGCAATTCCTATCGAAACTATCAAAGCTTTAGGAGATCGCGGCGATTACATCTTTTACGCCATCTGCAATAAAGTATGGCAGACAGGTGTCTGGCCGTCTGAATGGACACACACAATCTTTACCCCCCTTCATAAAAAAGGCTCAACAAAGAAGTGTAACAACTACCGCCTGATTGCTCTTATCTCACACGCAAGCAAAATTATGTTACACATTCTGAATGAGCGACTGAAGACCTACCTATCCGGAGAAATCGCTCCTGAACAAGCCGGATTTGTGAAGGGGAAAGGTACACGGGAACAGATCCTCATCGTACGCCAGATTGTTGAAAAGGCGCGAGAATTCAACAAGCCGACATTCATTTGCTTTGTCGACTTCTCCAAAGCATTCGACTCCGTGAAGTGGCCAATTCTGTGGAAAACATTGCTGGAAATGGGTACACCAAAACACCTTGTACACCTTTTAAGACGTCTGTATGAGGAGGGCACAGCATCAGTGCGCACAGATAACGTATTATCGAGCAACTTCCATCCAAGTGCTGGAGTCCGCCAAGGGTGCATTATCTCACCACTATTGTTCAATACCTACACTGAACTAATAATGCGCATCACTTTGGAGGATTGGACAGATGGTGTTACAATTGGTGGACATAAAATAGCAAACTTGCGTTACGCCGACGACACTACTCTGTTTGCTACAAGCGTGCATTCCATGGAAGACCTGTTGCTGAAAATGGAGCGAGTGAGCCTTGAGTTCGGATTAAAGATTAACCGCAACAAGACCAAGATTATGATCATAGACCGCGCCAACAACAACTCGCCGGAAGTGACACAAATCGCGAACTGTAGCGTGGTCCAGTCCTACATATATCTTGGAACTTTAATCACAAATAATGGTGGATGCATGGATGAGATAAAACGACGCATGGCTATCACAAGAACAGCAATGGACAAGATGAGGAAAATATGGAGGAACAGAAATATAACAAAAACTACTAAGACCAGACTCGTACGAACGCTTATTTTCCCCATATTCCTGTACGCTGCAGAGACGTGGACATTGCGAGAAGTGGAAAGGATGAAAATAGATGCTTTGGAGATGTGGTGCTGGAGAAGAATGCTTGGAGTATCATGGACTGAGTTTCGCACTAACATCTCGATACTCCAAGAACTCGGCATTGAGCAGCGTCTATTTTCAGTAGTACAGTCTCGCATACTCACATTCTTCGGACACGTCTCTCGACGCGACCATCAGTCCATCGAACGTCTTGTCGTTCAAGGTAAAATGGAAGGCACAAGACCGCGTGGAAGGTCTCCCATGCGATGGACGGACCAAATTAAGTCAGCCGTGGGAGGTTCATTAAACGACTGTAGCAGGATGACCTCCAACAGAGAAAAGTGGCGCGCTGTCGTGAGGCGAATAACATCTGCCCAAACCGCTACTACATGACGACCACGACCGCTCTGTCAAGAGCGTAGCGGATTAGAAGATCCGATGAAATGGGTGTAAATAAAAGATCAACTTATTCAGACTTGCATTGGTATATTATTCAATAAATTTTTAATAATACTTGTAAAACGATTATAAAATAGCTCATAAAAATAAGGCACTCAGCACTTGCTTTCTTTAGCGTCCTTCAATATATTATTGGACTGCAAGGCGGCGATGGCAAGAGTTCGTTCCTGGCGTTCGTCGTTAAGTTGATGTTGTAAATTTTTCACTTCCAACTTGAGTGTTTTCACTTCGTTCTGTAATCGCATGACGACAGACAACAGGGTGGGGGAGCTATGGCTGCCGTGGACGGGCAACGACGGAGACCGCACTAGCACCTCTACAGAGGGTGCCTCATCGTCGCACTCTGCAAATAGAATTACAATCATGATACGGGACACTTACTCCGCGTATTACACATTAGTTCACTCCGTTATTCAGTGACAACTAATCCGAGTTTAGATAACGACGCTTATGTGCGGCTTTTGTTACATACTCAATCCTTCTATCAATAACAGTACTAAGTAGATAAATAGATACAGGATTTGGAAAAAAATGCATCCCGAAAATTCTCATACTTAACTTCTATTTTGATTTTTTTTATTAGAAAGATTTTTTTTATTAAAAAGTTCCTAGTAAGTATAGAATTAACAACTTAGCTTATTATGAACAACTATGTAACATTTTGGATGCAAATAAATTATAATTAAAATTGAACCTTAAAACATTGCAAAATTTCTGTACCTACCTACTTACTAGTACTATTATTGATCGAACACTCAATCGAAAACAGAATAACGTCAATTCTATACCCACCTTAATATTGATGAAAATGATACAACTTTATTTGTAGGTAGGTAGCCTGTTACATCTGACGCCGAACAAAAGTAGATAACATTATTATTCTAAATCGCGACATTTGCATTGTGATCGCGTTTCGATCATTTCCAGTTCAACAACTTAGTCTGCATATATTAGCGTTCCCAGAAGTCTAAAGCTCCATACATGCTTGGAAACGGCAAGCGTTTTAGAAACTTAGCTTAAACTTCAGCTTAATATTTGTTTGCCTACTATTATTCGCTGTAGTTAGTGGATATCTTAAAGGGTGCAGGCACAAGGCAGTGTAAAGTGACTGTACTCGTTATGTGAATATTTCGTTTGCCACAGCAAATAAGTGTTAAGTACTGTGTTAGGGGTAGGTCAAATAAATATATCATAAAAATAATATTCGAGAGATTTATTTAAAAATATCATGGCTAATACAATAAATTCCAATAGAAAAATAAATATAGCAATATAACACACGATTATATTAATCATTATAATCTATAACTACAATGTATAGTGAATACTTTACATGTTTTGCATGAGCGTGGCCTAGAAAGAACAACAGATGGTAAAATACTGTTTCACAACTAAGTAACTGATAAGTGTCAGATAGCCTGTTGAGAACTTGTTTATTCAATCCATGCACGACTTTCTCGCACTTATCAAGAAACCGACCAAAAAATAGTCAATGTAAAAACAAATACTTTCGCATAATTCAATAATTAATATTTTGTCCTCTATCGTAAAACCAATATTTAAAAAAACAAGCATCTAGAACGCGCTCATGGTAATAACTTTGATACAATATATTTCTAAATACCTCATCCCACGTTCTACAAATCTTTTTTCCCTCTATCAACATTGAACTTTATTGTTACAAATTACTGATGCAAATGACTAGATGAGGAGTTATAAAATACATAAAGCTCGTAAGGCCAAATCAAAACACTTAATTTAATAGAAATTTCCAAATCAAAAGAGAGAAAAATATTTATGAAAATCCAAAATCAAGCCAAATTACATTAAATCGATTAGAAATATATAATAATTTTGAGATAGCCTCGTTTGCTAGACATATATAAAATAATTATGTACAAAAAATACACACAGAATTTTGAAATAAACATACCTACAAAATACAGAAAAAGTTGTTATACAAAACTTATTACCAAGTGGTTAGTTCCTTATAAACAAAACTGCATACACAATAAAGCTTACGAGAAATTTTGCAGCGACGACGGTGTACACATAACACGTTGAATAATTTATAAAGCTATTCAACTGATGTATACAAAACAGTGCGTGTAACATCTAAGATTATCTTCGTAACGTTTCGCTCGGATAACTTATTATGTAGCCCCTATTCTTGTCAACGCCATTGCCCAAACCCCGGCTGTGCCTAACCGTTATAACATGCGATGCGAGAGAATAATGAATTATTTATTATTAAGAAACCTCTCACCACGGGGCAAAACATCTTCAAAGGAGAAACGTCACTATCATCTGTACATTATTCAAAAGGATTTGACAATTTACAGTTTTTACGAATTTTAAGTTTTAAACAATATTTGTAAATGACATGGATATAATATATTCTTTTACACAAACATAACACAGTCATCGAGAACCGTGGTACCTTTACTTTGAAACGACGTCATTTTGTGGAACAAAAAAGGTAAAGTAATAATTGTAATGGATGTGTGATGAAACTTTTTGAAACAACATTTTAAATAATTCAGTTTCGCTTTTTCCATTTTACGTTATGATCACAATGAGTTTTCGCAGTTACTCAAATATACAGAGTGCCGATTTGCCGTAGGCAATATTACTGATATCATCGGAAACCGGATTAAGTATATTAAATATTATTTCCTACATAATAATAGACAATAGTTAACTAATTTTCTTATCTTAATTCAAGTAGGTACTTAAGACGGTATGTACTTATTTTCTGAAGCGTATGCAAAAGCTTCCGCAAACGTATTTTAAACGTATTGTTTCCAAAATAATATTTAAATATTAATATTGTATCAAAATCAATACATTTTATTAAAATAATAAAGTTACAGCAGATATTATTAAAACCTTTTCAATCTATTTTTAAAGAAGGTATGTAGAAACACAGTGAAAACAAATTAAAGTATCCCAACAAAACAGAGTTCAATTTCACCCCGAGCGTTATTTATAGTAGAAATAATGTTACGTCCATATCATGCATGATGCCTTGCATACAAAATTAATTTCCGTGAGCAAATTAGTTTCATTTCACTTTATTAGCATCATGCTAAGCAAATTGTTTCATAACAAAGCTATTTTCGGTTTTGGGCTATTGTATATTCGACACCATGTGATATTCCCAGTAACTATGAATATGATGAATTCATAATCATAATTACTGGGACAACGATCGCAGGACAAACCCTAATTTTTAGAGATGTTTTTAAAGACTTTTGGGACAGGATCGTTTTCGTTATCTGTGTATTTCTTTAATACTTGATCCCTCTATGTGTGGTGGTCCATGCCAGGGAACTTTCTTGTGGTGTCACCTCATCCAACCTAGTTCTTGTTACAAACTCAGAATTCTAGTGTCTAAGGTTCCGTAAAGTTTCAGGGAGCGTCCAAAGGGGAGAGAGGATTTGTGGTCTGATATGCCTGCAGTCTTTTTAGAACAATTCATCCAACCTAGTTTTTAATTTAAACCCAGAACCCTATCAGGTACGTTAAGTTTGCTGACCAGAGCGTAAATCGTAACGTAACCGTAACGTACCATTCGCGGCAAGCTTGATACATCATTGCTGTCTGACCGATAATAGGGCGGAGTGGCGAGCGGCTCGGCTACTGTACTGCCCATGCGAATGCTCGCATCAAACATGTTACGTTACGATGATACGCTTCAGTCAGTCTTCACCATTAGGTTTCTAAGTTTCACGGGGAGAGAAGAGATGTGGTTCGCAATCATTGGCATAAATCGGGAAAGTTGTTTTTTCATATACTTTTGCAATGTTGGAATAGCATATATAGGTACAGCCAGAAAGGCTTACAGAAATCCGGAAAATATATCTTTATAAAAACCATTTAACCGTCTGTAACTAGTTTGACGTCGAAAAGAATTAGTAGAATCTTTTCTGCTTTGATTTCATCGGGTTACTTATCCAAGCTACGGTTACCTAACTAATCTCCCAGCTAAACTAGCGCCTGTTCATTATCGTGCGATTCACACGTGTTTTTATCCACTGCAGGTTATGTTATTGGTCGCAGAGATATACTGTAGTTTTAGTCTAGTTAAACTCCAAAAAATTATAATTTTAGCTTGGAGCACAGAAGCACTGTGGAAAATGATACAAATGTTATTATTTTTTACCTTTCTCGCTGTGATTGCATTTGCGGCTCTCGTTTATTAAGCTATTTTCGGTATTGCGGCAGTTTGAATTAATCCGTGTTGGCTGGAATATTGGTTTGTCCAAGCTTTGATGTAGTATATTGATGGTCAAGCTACACTATTAACAATGGTATTCCAGAAGACTTTACGCACATCATTACCATACTATCTAATATAATGCGTGACAAAAACGTCTTTTTCTTTTTTTTATAACAAATAATGTTAACACTCTCATTTAAGTTACCTACTAAATAAATTCATTGATTCTGTTACGACGCTATAAAATGTTCAGGAGGGATGTAATAAGGAAAAACAAGTTTAATTTTGTTAAAAAGACTGCCTTATAAGAATAGGAAACTGTATTACAAGTAATGCATTACTTTGATGAACGTTTGTCTACAAGTATAAATCTTTCTTGTTGCTAAATATTTAATGAAAATTGTTATGTACCTGTATGTACTACATTGCAATGGTTCAGCAACAGCATAAATTCAGAATCGAAGACATCCCCAGGGTAAAACTAAGCACTATCCGAACCAGCAATTACAAATTTGTTTATTTATGTGCATACTGACAGTGCATATGTTTAGGGACAAATTATGCATTCCGTTACAATTAATAAACGTTTCACAGGTTTATTTAGTCTAAGTAAGTTTTTAACCGTCAAAGTGAGAGCAGCATTATTCTAAAGAGCTTAAAGGCACTCTCAACACGATATGATCGATCTTCGGGAGAGTACTGTGCGTCCTGACCTTTAGTCCCCACTCGATCGTTCCACAACGAACATTAGGTATGCCATTATAAATAAAATTACAAATTTCTTTGAAATTTTCGGAAGAGATTGCTGTTTGAAACATTTATAGCCGCAAAAGTAAATTTACGGTTACGTCTAAAACACCACCGTAGCAGAGTTTTAGGCTGCAGTGTTTTGGCACGGGTATGACGCGGGCACATAGCTAGGTAAGTGTTGCATGCGGCTCGCTGCGCTATCCTGTTCAATATTAAATGAATGGCACGCGCGGCCGACCGCTGCCCGCTCTGATTACCCACACCACAATCTAATAACCTGCCCCACTTGTCTCCATTAGCTGTTCGTTGTCTACGTTTTGCATAATTCGACCCTGCCGCGACGATATAACGACCGAATAAAGTTAACACGTTTGATATGATTAACAAAGACTTAAATGTAATCACAATTGAGCGTATTAACAAAAGCCACCTCAAAGCCGCCTCCCGTTATTAAAACAACGTATCCGTGTATTTTGTATATATAAAAGCGTAAAAGGTCCGTAGCATGTATTTCGCTACGTACTTATATAGCTAGTTCTACGGGATTACAATGTTCCAGCCTGTGGCCGTCAAGTGCACAATCGAATTTTGAATTCGCTTACATAAAATCATGAAAACAAATGGCTTTGCATTTGTATTTGTAGTTTCTGTAACAAATTGTTGGAATACTGCCCATCTGTGCAGGTTCACGTAAAACTTAAATTGTATGAAAGTTTCACCTGGGTTACGGTAATTTACGTTTCTATATGTTTGCGTAGGCTTAAGTAATTTAAATCTTATGACATATAATTTCCAGTTCATTTATTTAAACCAGATTAACGGCATCGCTGTTAGTAGTTATAATAATGGATTTAATATGACTGAAAGTAAATTACAAATCTTCACATTAAGATCCAGAGTATAAAAAGAAACGAATGGATGATGATCACATCGAATCATAATGACACAAACTATTATTTTCATATCTCAATCTTAAAGTATCAGCCAAAAACCGTCTGATTGAGTTACAGTAAGATCTATTGTTAAACAGACTGCCAGCTCGCAAGATAAATGCGTTACGTCTACAATTAGTATAATAACAACTGACCAATGAGATATTTAAAGATGTAGAATTCTCTTCAGTATAGTATTTTGCCAGACACTTCGAGACAAAGTTTTGAAAGTCGTTTTAGATAATCGATTGAACGTTGATTTGTTGCGCAAGTGGACAATCAATTGGAACTGGATTCGAGTTGGCTCTTCATTAAGTTTAAACAATGCCCTTATTTTGAAACCACTTTTTAATTCAAGTTTTAAATAATAACGACATCTAATACCTTCCTTTAAACGAGCAATTCTTGTATGTATGTATGTATGTATATATATATAATCTGAATCTCGGAAACGGCTCCAACGATTTTCATGAAGTTTAGTATGCAGGGTGTTTCGGGGGCGATAAATCGATCTAGCAAGGTTTCATTTTTAGAAAACGTCGTTTTATCCGTAAAAAATAACGAGCAAAGCTCTGTCATCCAGGGGGTCGACCGCCTAACTCTCTCGCTTTCGATCGCTTTGAAGGCGAGGCGAGGAGGAGGCGTCATCTTGTCATTTCGAAAGCAATATGAAAGCAATATCGAAAGCTACAGGCTATAGCTTTCGATATTATTCGATATTATATTTCGATATTATATAAGAAAGCGAGGCGAGGGTCTCGCTTTCAAAGCGATCGAAAGCGAGAGTATTAGGCGGTTGGGGAGCAGGTATTAGTAATTTAAATACGGAACGAGGCTGTATTGTGTTGTTAGGTAATACATTCACTCTGTCTCTCTCTCCCCCACGGTTTCTTTAATAATGTAACTTTTTCATAATTTTAAATTTCAATATCATTAGTGATTGTACTGAACGGTGTATTAGAGAAATTTCTTCGCCCAGAGTTAAACGATTAATATAAAAGATAAAATATTATCTAATAAACGCCTTGCTAAGTGACAATTTGCCAGATGAAGCTTTTTCTCACGGAGACGTGGATTGTTTCCAAGAAAATGAGGTTACCTTGGAAATTAATCCTTAGGGCAAAGGGAAATAAAAATAGTGGTGATTTACACTAAAGAGTTTATACTATAGATAAATTCAGTAACTTGAATAACTTTGTTTCGGATAATTAAATATTCAACTTAGGTAGGTATGTTATTTAGCTATCTCACTAAAGTGGTTATCTATACTAATATTAAAAAGAGGAAACCTTTGTATTTTTTGTATGTATGTATGTATGTATGTATGTATGTATGTATGTATGTATGTATGTATGTATGTATGTATGTATGTATGTATGTATGTATGTATGTATGTTTGCAACGAATAAACTCAAAAATTACTGGACCGATTTAAAAAAATCTTTCACCATTAGAATGCTACATTAGCGCTGAGTAACATAGGCTATATTAAAAAAAATAGGTAAGTATATAAAATACTAAAACCGACAATTTAATTTTCCAATACAAAATGATTTGTTTGTTTTGTTGTCATGGAAACCATTGATATATATTTAACTCAATGATGGAAATTGTCAAAGCGGTACGAAGTCCGCCGGGTCAGCTAATGCTAAATAAAATTAACAAATCCTCGAGTTGACAAATCTCTTCTTTAATATGTACAGGCGACTGCACTTCAACCTATTTAGAACTGTCAAATTTCTTCAATACATTTTCAAACATATGCCTAAGGCATAAAGTTCAAATTCTATTGAGGAAATTTGAGTTTGTGGTAGGTTGACGTGGAGGCGTATGTACCATAAACCACACCACAAACACAGCATAAAAAAAGCTTTTGAATAGTGTTACGACATAATTTTGTTAAGTCATATGAACTACAACATCATTAAGGTAAAAATGTACATGTAAGTACAGTTCCGATGAAACCATTTTACAAGCGTTTGACGGAAAGATCACCTTGTACCGTTGAGGGAACGCCCACACGAACGATCGCGAGCTCTCAAAATAGTTTCATCGCGAGACGAAAGAACCAGCACAGATAACGACTCCATGGTCATAAAGCTTTACAGATATCACATTTCGTCGCCATCACCGACAAAATATACATTACTCTTTAACAATTCATTTTAGTGTATAAACATACATACACTACGTTATAATAATACAGAAAGGTGTTGTAAAAATCTCCAAGGGTGGGATTTAAAACCGTTTTTTTGAAAGTCTAATTATTTGTAAAAAGTTAAGGTCAGATGTCTGTTATATATATATATATATATAACAGACGATATCTGGTCTGTTGCAATTGAGTAAGGTCACTTTGGCTTACAATGTAAGTTAGCAGTGTTCACTTATAACTTGCCAGGGTCGGATGCAGACACGATAGCTTTTTTGGCAGGGCGCCTGACTGATTGTCAGGTCTGTAGGTTCAAATCCCGCTCGTAAACATTTTTAACACTATTTCTGATTAAGTATAAGTATTTTGTTGCATTAAAATTTGCGTAAAATTTATAAATATATACATTTATAGCACTACGTATCATCACTAAAACCATGCTAAGACTACGCACCAAATTAATAATGCACCATGATTCAATTATAATATAAATTAATAAGCATTCACTATAGACATATATGGCTACATAATAAAATAATACTGCATTCATGCATTTACGCTAAATGAATTAAAACTCTATGTAAACATAGATAACACGCTTTAAAAGGCATGAGCCCATTAAATGGCACTTAGACAAATCGTTAAGTTATTATAAATATTTACTTAAATTTATTACAATAAGCTGCATTAAGAAATATCTCTTTAAATATAAATAATATTAAACACTTAACTCTACCTGTAAAACAGTACAAATTACATAGATAAATATGTTTTATTGAGTAACGCCTCTGAATGCAGCTCTGTTTCCGTCGTTTCTAGTCGTTTTAGACATCCTAAAAGCTAAATAACCTTTATAAAAAGCTGGTAAATATAACATTTAAATGAGGAAAATTAGTTACGATTAGTATGATACAAATTAAAATAAACAGTGGCGGATTCGCAGACAGGCTACAGTCAAGTGCATAAAAAAGTATACGCAACAGTGAAAAAACAATTTAAAACCGGAATAGCTTTGACTAGACAATAGCTCTAGTTTGTATAAAGTTTGGCTCTTGTAGTCAGTCACAAGTCAAACCTAAGTCCAAGTCTTAGGGACGCCCCACACTGGCGTCTTTCGAGCGTCAGCGTCGGGCCGGCGCTGACGCTCGAAAGACGCCAGTGTGGGGGGTCCCTAAGCTTTCGACCAGTGCAGGAATCAAACTGTGTAATTGCATATACGTCTGTCATGACGTATATGCAATTACAATTTCATTGATGAATTTCATCAATGAAACTAGTATAGACGTTAACGTTCAACCTCATCTAAATATATTCCTTCGCGTAATAACTCGCGTAAAAACCACGTGTAGGTAAAGTCGCTTAGACGGAAATTGGATTTAATCTGTCACATATACTTTTTAGCGGATCGCGACTTTGTAACACCAGCGAGTTATCTCAGTACTCGCGAATTGCCAAATCTATAACAACTTCTTTACTCTTTTCTTAAAGCTTGTATTTAATAAATAGCTACGAGTAATGTGAGATCAAAGATGTTGTGTTTATTTAATAAAATGCGAATCAGCCACTTTGTTTTCGTTACATTAGTCGATGGATTCAGCTTTGGTTAACGTTGTTTCAAGATCAAACGTCAGACAATGATCACGCATACCTGAAGCTTATTCTCGAGCTTTCGAGACCATGAATTTTTTTTTTATAAAATGCTAAGCTCATAAATAACGATCTACTACGGAAATCGAATTTAATTTGGTTCGATATGGGAACTTCGAATAGACCCGGGTTGTCCTAAATACTCGAAATTCATTGTTCGTAGTTGGCCCTCGATAGAACGAGAACAATTTCAGAAAATTAGTAAGTTCTAGCAATCAGCGTATCTAGCAGGAAACGGGGATATGTCAATACTGAAAATTGGGAGCACCAAACGGTGTGTCTACTTGTGTCAGTCGAAATGGTGTGACTTTTGCAGTTGTTTGATGAAGGAGCCGCAACACCAGGTGGAAGAGCGAGCGGAGCGGGGCACGGGGGCGGGGGCGAGCAGCGGCCCCCGCGACGCCGCCAGGCTGGGGTGCGAACCGCTCCGCCTGTCCCAGCCGTAGCTCATTTTCTGCCTACGGTCCTCCGCGCACTCCCAAAGGTTGGGGTTCGAGCGGTTCAACTGGAACTTCCTCTCCGACAGCAACCTCCTTGTATCCGGCCCGCGGTACAAGTACGCGTCCGCTGCCGACGAACTCTTGTTACGCTTCACTTTCGTGGAATTGCTACAGCCTGTATAATCGGGGGTCTCGCTTCGCTGGACGATCGGCAGTTTAGTATAGTTATAGTGAGGTATGTTAGTAGCGGGTGCGTGATATTGTACTTTACCGACAGACAAGTGACCGCAGTCCACTGCAGGTGCGATATAAGGCAGCCGCATGTAACAAAATAGAAAGGTTCAGACTACCGTGTGTCGACTAAACGAGATAGTGCTTAGTTTTATTTACATACTTCTTGCATTCTAGAAGGAAGTACGAGAAGTAGAGGCTTGCCATTAATCTGTTAGTTACGACGCAGATTACGCATAGTAAAGATACATTATGCTTATTATTTTACAAAATGCATAAATGTTTTAGTTAAATAAGACATAGCAGAAAGCCTAATTAATATGAAGATTGTCGTGTATATAAACTAACCTTAGAAGGAGGAAACCAATAATATAATTAGAGAAAAGTAGTAACATCTCGATTATGAGAAATACATTTAAAGGAACTTACGAGAACGACATGAATACTTATATGATGTCAAATAATGTCAATAAAAGATCTATCTACTTTAGTCACTTTCAGCTCGCAAAATTTTAAATATGGTATTGCAAAAAATAAATAATTTATATGTTCCAATATTTTGACAAAACTGAAATAATAAATACTACTGCATATGACCAGTACCACAATACGACTAGCTACTTTGTACTGTTACTTAACCACTAATAGAGATTATAATCCACTATAACTACGTATACGTTCCTATATAGAAGTATTTAGATCTACCAGTATATAGAATACTGTGAATATGCTAGATAGTTATTTTACCAAGGCATGCTGCATTGACATGCATTTAGAGACAAGTGCTCATATCAAAATAGTATGCGAGTATTTATACACAGTATTAAAGTGAGAGAGGTGCGTTAAATATTACACCGACAACAACAAAACAATCGAACAACGATTATATTATTCTCAAGCGCCAACTTCATATGACTAGCAATATTTGGTTTAATAAATATATACAGATCTTCTATTCTAATAACCAACTGATTATACGGTTTCTTGATTTTGCATGTCGCCTCCTTGTAGACTCGAATATCTCCAGTGGTATATTGGGTACTGCATAATAAATACAGTTTTGTTAGTAGAAACCCTTTGCCAACACTGATCGGTTACAGTTTTATAACATTCCAATGTAAAGTGCTTCTATTTTACAAGTTTATTAATACGCAATTACTATGCAAACAATCTAATGCAGTCGAAAATAGAAAATGTTCAGTGAACGAAACTCGTTAACCGTCGGCAAAATGTCTCGCGCTGATAATGGTCCGCTTGTTAATTACTGCTATTATGTGACAATGTTCCACGTAATTAGCTAAAAGATAGCAATTTAACAAACGGCCGTTATTTGTCGGCGCCAACAACAAATCGTACGTCACAGGGCGTCAAAGTTAATATAGTATAATAATATAAAGTACGATTCACGCCTGTCGGAGCGTGCCGGCGCGTCAGAGCGCATTTCACATTCGGTTCTCTGGAAACTGAAAGCGTTTATACAGTGGCTAATTGTTAAAATCAATATTTGCATGGTACCTAAGCGTGGAATTTGTTTAAATACGCAGAGCTGCTTTATTTACAGTCGGCTACGTACCGCTACTGTTCTTTTTTAGGGTTCCATAGTCAACAAGGAACCCTTATAGTTTCGCCATGTCCGTCGGCCTGTCTGTCTGTCCCCAGCCTAGCTCATAGACTCTTAGTACTAGAAAGCTGTAATTTGGCATGAATATACATATTAATCACGCCGACAAAGTGGTAAAGTAATTATTTTTTAATTTTTTTTTTAGGTTACCTCCCCTATACTTGAAGTGGGGATGTAATTTTTCTTCATGTCTACCCTATATTTTGGGGTGTCGTTGGATAGCAATTTCAAAAATATTGCGAGTTTGTGAACAGTTTTTTGATTGAGGCATCCGTTTATGAACTATTAAGCTTTAAAATGCAAAATTTTGTTAGAGTGAAGTTGTTTCTGGATACGTGAAAAAATTCACGGTAGTTGTATATATGACGAAGTTAAAAGGAAAACTATCACAGCTAAGTAGGCTTTAAAAGTTTACGAGTAACAGTCGACCAATTTATAAAATGTACTTGGCGCAGTACAAATTCCTCATTGGGAACTACTTAAATAACGTTGTCAGGTGTGTGAAACCGGTAGTATCTACATTTAAGTATATGAGCTATCGTTAAATAAATGTTCATAAAGGCCCTCTTCTCAGAGTCCGCATTATTGAGATGGGCTACGGAACCCTACACTGCGCGTGACCCGACACGCATTTGGCCGGTTTTTTTAAAACCGTTTGTCAGCTGCCGTGGAGCAATTCTTTAAGGTGTTTACGTTAAACCAAACTGACTAGCAGATGCGTTAGTTAACTCGCCCAGGTGCACTGTCTTAGGTGGATGCAGTCGGCCGCGGCAAACAAGCGTGATCGTTCCAATTTGCGTCAGCACGCTCCGTCCGGTGTGAATGGTACTTTAGAGCTTTTTTTGTAAAGAAAAGTGTATACACTTACCGGAACTAACAGCGTTCCTGCATCGCGCGGAGGTACAGTAAGCCTCGATTACTTTAAGAATGAGGGCGTCTTCTTCGTAAGAGTTAGATTTGCGTTGGTGCGGTGCGTACGGGTGAGTCGGTCCGATGTTCTCATCTGAACCGATCGTAAAAGACTGTGGCCTCAAAGGCGGCGCGGGGCGCAAACATGTGATACTCCACCCTAAATAAAAACAATTTATTTGTTAATTTAAATAGACTTTTATAGATGAAAAAATAATAATTTGTGTTAAAATAACCATTGTTGAAGTGCTTTTTTTACGATTGCAAATGTATGTTTATTACATTTAGTTAATGATACCAGTTCATTTCGAACAGTAACAAACTATGGCATACTAAAAGTTTGTTGATATAATAAAATATTACTTTTTATGACATTATTAAGTGCTAAAGTTTATAGCGGCATTAATTTATTTCTAGAACCTGTATTTACCTTTGTTGCTGTAGTTCGAACTCGTTATGTCGATAAAGTCAACTGACGAGAATTTCTTTTCAATAGTGCTCCTATTTGGTTTAGCCGGCGATTGGTCGAGGGAGTCGCAAGAATTTAATAGCCAACGTGCGGACTGATTTTTTTGCTTATTTTTCTGCGTTTGCTGCGTATGTTGAGTGTAGCTTTGATGGTTGTTGAATGAGTGTGATCTTTTGTGGTTGGTCAGTCCGGAAGAGAGGTCGGAGTTATTGCTGTCGCTCATGGCCATCTGTAGGAGATAAACAATCATTAAAACCAAAGCACAAATAGGCCATTTTCAGCTCTGTTGTTAGGACGGATAGTTTACAATATACCTAACCACTTTAATTGTCAGAAAAACTATTTAAAGCACAGCTTTTATAGCGCAAATTTGTGACTGGGCTGAGTAAGCGTCCACCGGCGTTTTGATTGGCGTACCACATGTTTGAACGACCTCTTTTTGCCAGACGCTATATAATATAAAATATAGATATTTTTGTCAATATGGGGTATGAATTTCCAGTTTTCTTATGTGTCCGTCCAGGTTTTTAGACTGTTGTTTTCGGACAGACATGACGTAGAAAGATAAATCTAATACATGTGAAGTTATAACAATACTTTGCAAGCAGTTGATCGTAAAATGCTAACATTTGCTTACATTTTACAATAAAAAAAACAAATGTATCATTTAAAACACTATTTTAAATAGAAACAGATGCATATTAGTATTTATTAACACCTGTCAAAAAGTATTTAAATGAAAACCCTAGTTTCCACGGGTTTTTACATTTTCTGTACAATAAAGGCACTATCACACTTTTCTTTACCATGGCCATGGAAGAATATAAGTCAAGACTTTCCATGCATTATTTTCTCTCTATTTGTTAGTATAGTAAGATCTATAATGGTTGTGGTATTCTTTTGTTAGTAATATGAATAAACACAGGCAAGGATGATCAAGTAAAGCACTGGAACAGTGGGGACACTAATGAGAGCATTAATCTAGCGGTTATAAATTCAAGGCAATACTATCTTCAAACCAGCGATACACAAAACAGTATCTCTTTACAAAGTAATCCTTGCCTGAGTCGGTGACCACGGTAATGGGTAACTTGGCTTTCATCCACCAGTGCGCGTACAGATCGGAACGGTACACCATGAAGCCAGAACCAGCTTCCGACAAACCCTTCTGCAATTTTGATAAATCTTCGCTACGAGACCTCGTTTTGCGTGATTGGGAAGAGACCGAGTCTTTTTCAGTCTGGTCTTTTTCAAAAACGTCGCGGTTGCGTGGTTTAGTCGCTCGTGACTGTCTAAAAGTATTTTTTTCCGAATTCTCTTTATATATACGCATATGGTAATGCAAACTGGGCTTCGAACGTTCAGTAATGTTAAGTGTTCCCCATTGGCATGGCAAGGGCTGGCGAACATTCTTTGGAATTTCTAAATGAACGCTCGGTTGCCGATATATGCGTGGTGGTGGTTCTGGTTTCATTTTGATCTCTGGGACATATAGCGCAACATTTCTCCTAATGGACGTCCTTTTAATCTGCGGTGATATAACGGGGGGATTGTTGGTGAATGTTGACGTGACATTGGTATTACATGAATCCATTACGTCAAGACTATTCTCTGAAGTGACGCTTGTGACACAGGAGGTTCTAGCGGTAGATCCAAACGGCGAAGTACATCTACACTGATCCTCAAACGCAGCAGCTTCTATTTCAGACAGTGTCAGTTTCTTTCGTCTTCCACCATCAAAGGTGTCCTGCTGCAAATTCGTGATGGAACCTTTCGTAGACTTTTTCTCTTGGCTATCAGATTCATTTCCAGTATTTCCTGAGCTCGAAAATTCATGCATGTGCAACTCAGGAGATGCAAGGTTGCAACTTCCCACAACTCCCGAGTCGGAGGATCTGGGACTTGGGCATAGAGACCTGTTGCAACATTCGCATTTTTTGTTAGCTTTATGGTTTTCTGATTGAGAACTCATCCGTTGAATGCGAGAGTCATCATTCTTGCTGAAGCTCTCTGTCTCTACCATCGACTTCGATAATGATCGCCTGAGTCTTTTGTCAGAGTTGAGCGAATGTTTTCTAAAGGGTATATTAGTATTAAGGTTAACATTGATGACTTTCATGTCTTCTTCATTGTTTCGGAACATCGGCGGTGGGTCTATAATAATTGAACCGATTGCGCTGCGTCGACAATCCTTGGGCGAAGGAGGGGCCAAGATTTGCAATATATCAGACATCGCATTATCTTCACAATCTACATTATCATGACAATAATTCTCTTCAGTTGATTTCCAAAGTTTTGGCACAGCATCGATCTTCGCTTTGCAGTTGGGAAAGCTGCGTCTTGTAGGTATAAAATCGAGCTCTTCATTATGTACTGTATTGAGTTGAACATTTTGATCCATGTTCACCAAATCTTCACAAGCCATATATGGCCTGACTTCAAAACTAGAATTTTCAGTACTTTCGGAATGTTGCTTGAGAATTTTCAAATTATCCATTGAGATTTTTGGTAGTTCTCCAGACAGCAAACTATTATGAACAGATTGAAATATGTTTTTCGTACAATCTCCTTTTATGATGGGTTGTTCTATATCAGAATTATCAAAACATTTTACATACCCGAAATTACTACCCCAGCTACTACAATTCGACGAGAGTGCCCGGGGGCTAGAATTGTCCAAAGCATCTTGTCTGAACATTTTAGAAGAACTATGAGCTTCAGTATCAGTGCAGCTAGAAGTTGTGTATGATTCAGTTGTGTCAGTTTCCCTGTCGCTTCCATCACTATCAGAATTTTCTGTCTCTGTGCCAATGGTTCCATCGTTACCAATCCTCAGTCGTATATGATTTTTATGCCGTCGCATTACAGGTAAACCAGACAATTCGAACGCTTTCACCCACGTCCTTTCGTGTAACAGTTTACGTAACATTTGCCTTGTTATAACTTTCTTTTTAACGAGTCTCGCGAAGTATTTTGTCAAAGAATAGTAAGGGGATGCAGAAGGGTAGCTAGGTGGCGGTAGTGTTACGTGATAAAGACTGCGGCGGCTACTGTTGATGCTAGATAACGCTCCTTCGGACGGAGAGCGGGCCAGCTAACAAGAACATTATAAAATTCTTAATCATCAATTTAAGTAACTTGAAACTAAATTACTGTTACTAGGTAAGTACTTACATGAGGCAGAGATTGCGGTTGCCCAGGTTCGTGGGCAGGGCTGCTCGTGTTCGAGTGTTTTTGCAGCAAACTGACCCAGTTGTCAGCTTCAGCCCTTGTTTGGCAAACAGCTACTATAGTATCAATCATTGGTCCACTAATTTCAAATGCATTCTTTCTTGTATCGGTATCGTCTAGTTTACAAACTGTAATACCCGTCAATGGAAGACAACCCTAAAAGACAAAGAGAACATTACTATTGTACCTACCAACTGAATTTTGTTACTTTTCGGAAAATTTTAATCTTACCTCATATACAAAAGCGGAGACCCTTTTGCTGACAGATAGTAATAACAGAGCTGATGGGAATAAGACAAGGTATCGGTCCTGGTGCGATGGGCCAACCGCCACACTGCCCATGTGTAAGACATCGCCAAGTGTGGCCAGTTCGCCGCCGGGCCAGCCGCGAACTTCGCCCGTAACTACTTGTAGTTCTAATTCCTTTTGGCGTCGTAAAGCTGCGCAGACACTCTAGAAAATAAACAATATTGTTTTGCTAACATTTATAAAATCTTAATTTAAAAAAAAAAACAAATAAATAGTCAGTTTTTACAGTTTTATAATAATGAAAAATAAGTTCCTAGTATCCAATCCTAAGATGCATATTTTTGGGAAAGATTATCATCTTCACTCACTATGTGCAATTATCACCACATAATTGGGTAGTTGACTGTTTAATCTTAGTCAATAGAGAAAGTTTAGCAACTGTCAATACGATTTTTTTTTATTGTATGAGAATAGTGTATAGTTTAATAGTGTCATAGTTTCATGACGTCACTATTTTGTTCAGTCAATGAGTGTTTATTAAAATAAAAAAAAAATAAAAAAAAATATGTTTATTTTCTGTAACAATATTTAGTTTTACATTGTTTAGGGACAGGAGTCTCCTTTTAAGCTGTTAAGCCTGTTCCAGGAGATACCGCTCTTCCATAGCAATGGCTATCTTATTTAATAATTATATTTATACATTTTATTTAATAAAAATTAGAAATTAAAATTAAAATTAGTAATTATGTGTGTGGTTCTGTCTTTACGTGCGCGTGTATGTATATATATGTGTGTGTGTGTGTGTGTGAGGGTGTGTGTGTGTGTGTGTGAGGGTGTATGTATGTGTGTGTGTGTGTGCGTGTATGAGTTTGTGTGTGCGCGCGTTTGTATGTTTATATGTATGTGTGTTAGTGTGTGTGTATGATTGCCTATGCGTCCATGATCATCTGTGTTTGTTGTGTGCTACGAATTTTGTTTGATTTACTTATCTATTTTGTTTGGATAGTGTTATACATGGTTTAATTGCTATTTATTTAAAAGTAACTCCGTATCTTCATAATTCAATAGTTTAAGCCATTTAGTAATAGTAGATTTATTTTCTTTTAGTATTTTAGTATATAAATCTAACTGCTTGTTTAATTTGTTGTATAATATCGCAGATCGCTTATCATATTGCATGCTAGCCATTGATGTTTTTGTTATGGGATTTTCTGCTACGATGTCTTTCCTCCTTTTTGTTATTTTATTTTTATCAAAAGGCTCTCTCAAAATCAAAAGGTTCTTTATGCTTTTTTAGAACGATCTGCAATATGTACAACTTTCTTACCGATAACAGGTCTGTAATCTGATATAACTCTTCTGTTGGGAATCTTCTTTTTTTTAAATACATTATTTTTATTAATGCTCTCTGTGCTCGCTCCGTTTCAATGAACTTTGTTTTTGCCGCCCCACCCCAAATTGGGATGCAATATGTCAAAACGGATTGAGCCAGAGCAACATATATTTCGTTGAGGAGGCTCCTAGATGTTTTATTAGGATCTGTGATTATTTTTTTAGGTACTACGTGTCTTAATGTTTTAAAAATCCAATTTAGTTTTCGAACTCTGCCACTAACATATTCCAAATGATTGTACCAGGAGAGTCGTTGGTCTATGATAACGCCCAGGTACTTAATGTGTGTCACTTTGTTAATAATAGGACAATCACAGTTTTTTGTCGCAAGGTCATTACATTTGTGTATTTTTAGGCTGTACTCATCACTTGGCTGTTTCTGATCGTGAATAGAAAAACATATGTAATTGGTTTTAGAGTAATTTAGGGACAAAAGATGGTCTTTTAGCCATTTAACGATCTGAGCAACTCCCGTTTCTGCTACATTCCTCACATGGTCCCATGAATCCCCAGTGAAGACTACAGCTGTGTCGTCAGCATAGGAGAAGATATTTGCATTTTCTATATTTAAACTGCAGAGACCATTAATGTAGACTAAGAACAGCGTAGGACCCAGTACGCTACCCTGGGGTACGCCATAGGTCACATCTGTGTCCTCACTAATATAATTCTCTAGTTTAACCTTTTGAATCCTGTTAGAAAGGTAATCTTTAAAAAGAGCTAAGGGAACTTCTCTTATTCCGATATTTTCCAACTTTTGCAACAGAATGGGGATAGAGACTTTAAAAACTTTTTAGGTTATAGAAGTTCATGCTAAGGTCAAATAAAAATTGGTTAATGTTCTGGAATTAATTATTGTTATTATGTACTGTACTAAGGTACATATGTACTTATGTGCTTATGTGCTTATGTGCTTATGTGCTTATGTGCTTATGCGCTTATGTGCTTATGTGCTTATGTACTAATGTACTTATGTGTACTAATGTACTTATGTGTACTATATGTACTTGTGTGTATATATTTACTTGTGTGTACATATGTACTTGTGTGTACATATGTACTTGTGTGTACATATATACTTGTGTGTACATATGTACTTGTGTGTACATATGTACTTGTGTGTACATATGTACATATGTACTTGTGTACTTATGTACTTGTGTGTACATATGTACTTGTGTGTACATATGTACTTGTGTGTACATATGTACTTGTGTGTACATATGTACATATGTACTTGTGTACTTATGTACTTGTGTGTACATATGTACTTGTGTGTACATATGTACCTGTGTGTATATACATATGTACATTGTACATGTGTGTACATACATATGTACATATGTACTTGTGTGTACATATGTGTACATAAGTATGGACTTATGTATTTATGTACGTACATATGTACTTATGTACTTATGTGTACATATGTACATATGTACTTGTGTGTACATATTTACTTGTGTATACATATGTACTTGTGTGTACATATATACTTGTGTGTACATATGTACTTGTATGTACATATGTACTTGTGTGTACATATGTACTTGTGTACTAATGTACTTGTGTGTACATATGTACACACAAGTACATTATTTTACATATTACTTGTGTGTACATATGTACTTGTGTGTACATATATACTTGTGTGTACATATGTACTTGTGTGTACATATGTACTTGTGTGTACATATGTACTTGTGTGTACATATGTACTTGTGTGTACATATGTACTTGTGTGTACATATGTACTTGTGTGTACATATGTACTTATGTACTTAAGTATGGACTTATGTATTTATGTACGTACATATGTACTTATGTACTTATGTGTACATATGTACATATGTACTTGTGTGTACATATGTACTTGTGTGTACATATGTACATGTGTACTTATGTACTTGTGTGTACATATGTACTTGTGTGTACATATTTACTTGTGTGTACATATGTACCTGTGTGTACATATATACTTGTGTGTACATATGTACTTGTGTGTACATATGTACTTGTGAGTACATATGTACTTGTGTGTACATATGTACTTGTGTGTACATATGTACTTGTGTGTACATATGTACTTGTGTACTTATGTACTTGTGTGTACATATGTACTTGTGTGGACATACATATGTACATATGTACTTGTGTGTACATATGTACTTGTGTGTACATATGTACTTGTGTACATATGTACTTGTGTGTACATATGTACTTGTGTGTATATATGTACTTGTGTGTACATATGTACTTGTGTGTACATGTGTACATATGTACTTATGTATTTATGTACTTATGTACTTGTGTGTACATATGTACTTGTGTGTACATGTGTACATATGTACATGTGTAATTATGTACTTATGTACATATGTACTTATGTACTTATGTACTTATGTACTTATGTACTTATGTACTTATGTACTTATGTACTTATGTACTTATGTACTTATGTACTTATGTTATTTATGTACTTATGTTATTTATTTATTTATTTATGTATTGTTGTTGTCAACATCCATATTAATGAGATAGATGCAGGTTGGAGAGCTTAAGCCATTGCAGCCTTACAAAAACAGAAAGAGTGCTTGAGTGTTATCAATGTGGAGGAGTCAATGACCTGTGTAGAATATGATAATCGAGTATAATAAGCGGATTGATAAAAAAAATATACTTACAGCAATATCTTTATATACAACTGATGCTCTGTGCGTGTCCCCTCTATCAGGATGGGCCTCATGTACGTGTCGGGCAAGCTCTTGGAGCATAGCAGGATACTTGCCAAGCCTCCGGAATGGTTTGGACAAGCCTGCAGTCAATACTAGCACACCAGGACAAACTGCACCGGCATTCTCCATCCAAGTGTTCAAACCCTCCCTGGAAGTTATTTTAATGTTAAATAAAGAATAATAATTCCCAAAAATTATACCAATTAACATAGCAGGTATAAACTAAAAACATACACATGCCTGCAAATCAGACTACCACAAACACAAGGTCACTTTTTATCAACTGCAAATATTTTGAGGATAAATTCAACAACATATATAAACTATTTATATGAAAAGACCTTAAATTTTTATACGCTAGTTTTCAAGGATAACGCCAAAAGACATTTCGATTATATAGAAAAATAAAGCACTTTCGGTAGTTTCAACTCAAAGGAGCCGAAATAGAGAGGCCGCAATGCTTTCACCGCTTACATGTGCCCCTAGTTTCATTCAAAAGAGCCGACAGAGAGGCCGCTCTTAAAAATATTACAATTTTTGTGTCAGAAAAAGTAAAAAGAAAACTAGCTTGAATTTTTTTTTAATAGCCTTATTTCTCTGATATCACATCATGTACATAACATCACGTACATTGTTCTGATCCCAAGGCAAGTAGCTAAAGCACTCGTTTTATGGACATCAGAAACAACGAGGTACCAAAACCACCCAGACCCGACACAATATCGAAAAATTCGTTTTTGACATTGATCTGACCGGGAATCGAACCCGGGACTTCAGAGTTAGCGCCGCTCAAAGTCCAGCATGCAAGCCACTCGGCTACGGAGGACATTAATAGCATATGGTTGAACATTTATTAAAGAAATTTGACAGTATTAGGTATTAGATAGATAGCAGTGGCAAAGAAATTTAAAGAAGGTAAGCCACCCTTTAAAAAATTTGTGCAATCCAAAACCTAGCACCAAAAACAATACCCATCGATGTAATTTTAATACCAAACTGTTGACCGTTGTGTGTGTGAAATGGATAAATGAATATAACTTGTTAAAAATACAGTTTATCTCTATGAAGTAACATATTGACCATTCTCTAATGGGAAGCTGATGGGAATCGGGTTATATGGAGTCTTCGCCACTGATAGATAGATAGGTTCATAAACATTAAGAACATCATGTGACATTCATTCGCTTCATTCAATGACTTTGTCTGGTCAGGTAATACAATCATCATCATCATCTCAGCCAAAAGACTGCTAGACAAAGGCCTTTCCCAAAGATCTCCACAACAAACCAATTTTGTGCTGCTCACATCCAGCGGCTACCCACAACCTTCACCAGGTCTGATGGAGGCTAATGGAGGATGTCTGATCTTCCATTTTATATTTTATAAAACTGCATTCATCACAATGCCCTTTCTATATTAAGTTCTGAGACCCTTTCGGGTAAAATATAGGGTGAACAGCAACAGAATTGAATTGTCATTTTAAAATCTAAACAATCCCCAATTTTGATAACATAATAAAGTAACAAGTACATTAGACTTTTAAACTATTCTTATATTACAATACTTACTTATACTTGTCTAGAATGCATACAGCTTTAGGATGGCCAGCACAGTATACTTGGTGAACAGATTTTATTGTCGGGGCCCACTGTAGGAACAGACCTCCTACCCTCTGGTCTGGACCAGTCTTTGTAGAACATTCTTCGAGTAATGCTAAAAACTGTTCATGGATTTGAAGAATTTCATTAATGTTTCCAGTCAGCTGTCTGAACTCATCCTTTGTTAACCTAAAAAGAAAAAATAAGTCAGATCATTAAATTTAAATAAATAAAACTTACTAGATGTATTTAACACATCACCTAAAGACAATTTTATATATTTAGAAATATACAAGTTTCACTTTATTTTCTAATTAAAAAAAAATTTTAACATTAGCTAACACTTACATTTCACTTTTCTCTAAAGGTTGTAGGAAATTATTGACCAATCCTTGCATTTCAGCTACATGTGCCTTCTCAGAATCAATGATATCTTTGAGTACTACATTTCTAAAAGCTTGAATTTCAGATACTGCTCTTATTGGAGATGTTGTTACTGAGCCTGATGGATCTGAAATAGTTAAATTATTTATTTTTATTGTTGTTTTATTTTCATTCATTAAAATTGCTCAGTCAACACCAATCATATACCAACAAAATAATAAATACCTCTAAATTCAGTGACATAATTACTAGGAAACCATCCTGTTGTTTCCCCCAAAGTGCCCTCCCACCATCCCCCTTCTTCCTTCTGGGTAACGGTGATAATATCTCCCTTTTTGAAACATAATTCGTCATTGTTTTTGCCCTTGAATGAATAGATTGCCTTGACCAAACAATTTTCTACTGACATCTTATTTGAATTCTAACACCATAGCTTCTGAAAATATACACTTCGTAAATATTATCAACACAAAATGAAGGTGAATATTTACTACGTAAATTACCATTCTACTGGTACATAGAATGCTTACGTTGAAAAACGACTCATAGACGACAATATTTTGAAAATAAATAATATTTGGGTATGCTTGTTACCTCAGCCTGATTGGATTGGTAAAGTTCAATCAAGTAACATGGGGTAACAGAATATGACTGTATGGTCACGGGATATTGTTTTTACTTCTAAAACAGGAAGAGTGAATAATGTCAAGTCTAAAATGGTCACAGTATTTTTATGCGGCTCCTCGATATAAAATGCTGGAACTTTTAAAGCAAACCACTGATAACTTCATTATAACTTAGTTTCTAATCTATTACTTTACAATAATAAAATTAAAGTACAATTCTACGTACAATTTTATACAAAATCGGGTCTAAATGCACAATTTCCAAAAATAAATCAGCAGCACTACAATCATTGTACTAGTGTTGTAAACATTTGAAATTGAATAATAGATTACTTTTCAATTTACTGTTTTGCTGTTACTTGATTTACAGATTATAAAAAAACACCCTCAATTTTAATAGCAATAAAAATTATGTAAGGCTGGGTCTAAGATCTGTCTATCTAGTGGATGAATTAGCGTGAGGTTAATGAATTGCCTTGGTCATAAGTCACAAGATTTCAGTAGATGAAGAAGATCATCCACAAACGAATTTTTCTTTAAATTTATGGCATATTTTTTGTGTTCGTTAAAGATACTGATGTAAATTCGCAAACTAAGATGTTTTCCTCTTTTTTTTAACATGTTTTGATTGTATTTTATATTTCGTGTTTTTATTTGTGATGGAAAGTGTCCTTTTACGATAAGTCATTTCCAATATTTTTGACGCTGCGCTGTAAGGAAGAAAAAAGTTTGACACTTTTCTGAATTTCTTGCCGGTTCTTCTCAGTACAAGGTCTCCCGCCACCGATGGCATAATAACGTTCATAAGAGCTTAACTGAACATATGATTTTTAATTTATTTCTTACTTAAAGCTATTTAAAACTGACCGTAGGGGAAACTTAGTCACTAGCCAAAATACAAAGTTGTTAATTTTAACTTTTTATTTTTTAAGTGTTAATTGCTGCACTGAAGCTGAATTAAATATTTATAAAATACAGTGAAAAAATAAAAGCTTTCCCGGTAGCATAGCGGTCAGTGCAGCCGCCCGGATTGCGGAAGGTCCAGGTTAGATTCCTGGCTGGGTCGGGTGGGCGTTTAATTTTTTTACTGTATTTTATAAATACAAAATTGTTAATTGTGTTTAACTAAATGTATGTAATAACTATACATAGGTGTTCAGACAGAACGGGATTAATGGAGAACCCTACTCTAAGCTTCTTCCTTGACTTGAACAAACCGATTAGTTAGATTTAAATACATATTTTTTCTATGTGGAAAAAATATGAATAAAAATCGTTACCAAAATAATAACTAAAATACTGCAAATTTCAAAAGATGTCAAAAATATGAGTGACAATGAGAACTTTTTTGATTGTTCAATTGTTATCTTAGCTTTTACTACACATCACTAGCGGACTGCTGGCTGTCTGCTGGCTGAGCTTGACAGTGACGTACATGTACACCACAGGTAAAAAATGGTAGAAAAAACTCAAAAAGATCCGCACTCCGTTTGGTTGGTGATTGTCCCCGCCTGTGACAACTATCAATATTCAATGTATTTATACTCATTTAAATACTCTGGTATCGTAGAGCTGGTTATTTTCTTTTCAGTTTTTTCTTCTTGCAGTTATTTTTAATGTTAGTCCGGTTTTTACGAGTATATAAGTGTTTTTACATAGTTGTTTTAGCAGTCGGGTTTTTTGTTTTATTTTAATAATTTTTGGTTTTTTAGTGTGTACGCTGGCATCATAATCAAGCTGGCGTACCCATGACCGTCCTCGAAAACTACTTATTATATAGCAACGAAATTTACACACATATTTAGTGCCTAATTAGTGCCCACGCTATGCAAAATTTCATAAAAATTGCTTTGAACGAAACGTAGATATCGAACAAGACTTGTGATAAGGTTGCCCACCTTACTATATGTATAATAATAGTATTCATAATTCATAATACTATTTTTATTTTATTTTTTGTAGTAAGACACCTAAAATAGTAGGATACTATATTATATAGTAAAGTTGGCAACCCTATCCCTTGTGGATATCTTGTTCGATATCTCCGTTCCTTCATAAGCAATTCTTATGTTTGCAAAGCGTGGGCAATAATTAGGCACTAAATATGTGTGTAAATTTCGTTGCTATAAAATAAGTAGTTTTCGAGAACGGTCATGGGTACGCCAGCTTGATCTCGATGCCAGCGTACACACTAAAAAGGTCTTTATTTCTTAAACTAAAGAGGCACTAATTATTTTGTATTTGCACTAATTACGCACTAAAAGATGGCATAATAAGAAACGTGAAATCGACCACATGGTCAAATGACGTCAATTTGTGTCCGTTAAGGTAGCGTACATGTGTAACGGACACAAATTGACGTCACACCTTACAGTGCTCGCAGTGCATATCGGAAGTAATCGGAACATACACAAGTTGTTGTCTTTGGTGTATCACGAACAAACACAAATCGATCATTGGTCGAGTATGTTTTTTATCTGTAATTGGTAGAATTTGGTCGAAGTTTTCGTTGTTTTGATTGCAAGCACATGAGTATATTGATAATTTAATTTTAGGGTGTTCAATAATAATGATTTAATTACAGGATATTTTTTATACAAGAACATAATGCATTTTATTGTTGATATTCACATTATTTAAACATGGATAAATCTTTGGAAGACAACTTATACCAAGCCATTTTAAAAGAAGAAAAGGATATAATAACAAACCTACTACTAAAAGGTATACTTTATGTTCAGTTCCGAAGCTATTTAATACTAATTCAATGGCCTTTGCCCTGCAGTGGGACACTACAGGCTTTTTATAGTAATTATAACACTCGCAGTAGTAACCAACCATTGTTTGGTTTTCTTAAAATTAAAAAAAAAACTTTGTTTATTTAATTCTAATAATTGATTATGTGCAGTTTAAATATTATTTTTATTATCATTAATTAGAATTTAGATTTAGAATTAGAATTAAATAAACAAAGTTTTTTTTTTAGTTTTAAGAAAACCAAACAATGGTTGGTTTTAGTTATTGATAACAAAGTAGATAATTTAATAGTTTCAGTTAAGTATTGTGTGTACTTATCAAACGCTGGATTATCAGGAAACTTGTAACTTTTATTTATTTAATGTTTTAGGTGCTAATCCAAATAAGACTGCTAGTTTTGGTAAAACCTGTTTAGGCGAAGCTGCAAACATAGGAAATGTTGAAATTACCAAAATGTTAGTTGACTCCACAATATCATCGAGTAATTCCAGTGTCACTATTCTTAACAGACAACCAAAAAAGCGACACTTCAAATCTCAGAAACGAAAGTATAAAAATGATTGTCAGCAACCAGAAACAGTTGTAAAGTACAAAAACACGAATGACAGGAAGTTAAAGGAGTATTTTGATACAGGCCAATATAACAGCTTTGCAACGAAACAGGAGGAGAGTAAGCTAGAAAGAAATCAGGGTTATTTTGTGTTCATACATAGCGAAGGGTCTAGTAGCGATGAGAGTAAAATTCCTAGTTTAAAATCTCCTTTGAGTCCGCCTTCTTTGACACCATCACCTCAATCGGACTTGGAGTGGGATGAAGAAATTGACAACGAAGCACCAGTAGTGGGCACAAGTGAAGACGAAACTTGGAGCTCAATGTATAAGTTAGTATTTAGATTTACCATCATCATCAGTCTTAAACCTCTCATCTGCAGAAAGCAGTGATCAGTGCCCTAAACAATTGTCTGTATTTACAGCAGACAACAGGTCAGGTACAGTAAACATCTCAATGCTGCGCTCAAGTCTCCAATGCATGAAAAATAGCACCTGGGGAGATTAGACAATAACCCACCACCAGACCACACCTGCAAATGAGACCAACAGCCTTACATGCCTTCCAAGCATATAAGGCTTATTATTATCTCCTTTATTTATTTTCTTTCTTAGAACTAGATTTTTACAATATTTTAATATAAAAACAATAAAACATTATAAAAACCTAATCCTAGAGTATTAGAGTAGATATATATTATGTTTCTTCTATAATAATAATAATATCTACATCTTGAAATGTTTTAATTTCATCATCTCTTTGGTGAACTGCATTGTCATAGTTGTGTGTGCGAGTGAAAAAAACAACTTTCTTGGCTGGAATTAGGTTGTTTGTGTTGAGTAGTTGCCTTCTAATGAATTTTCTTAATTGCTGCTTCCAGGTGGTATGCTGCAATTTTGGAATCTACCGGTGCTGCTATAGCTTCAGCCTCAGCAGCTACTAATGGTATCGATCAACAAGATACCTATATGAGGACTGCATTACATTATGCTGCAGAACAGGGTCATGAAGAAATTGTTCAGTTATTATTAAAAGCTGGTACTTATTAAATTTGATTATTCTAGCAAAAACGGAAAGCATCTTAAGGCTTTGGCAAACTAAAAGCAGGTAGGCTACTCTTGACGCAAACTCAATCTCAATACAATTCCAATGCGATTAATATGTATCGATATTGGGATAAGTTTCGCAATTTTGAAACGCCCCATCTCGATAATAATTTGTTCACTCAATTTTCACGCAATTTAATTCCAATGTAGCGCTATTATCGCTTTTAAGAGTGCCATTTGAATTTTTTCAATTTAGGATTGGATATTGATTATTCTGCCCTCATACCAAAGAACACGGCTAAGTGCAAAAAGTAAATTTCGAGAAAAATGCAAAAAAGGCGCGAAATGGTAATTCTTTAGTTCTATGAGAATAATTGCAGTTCAATCAATTGGGATGAACAACAAACTGCGTTCTAGCATAGTATTATATGAAAACGTTGGAATTATTTACTAAGGTAAATTACCATTAAGATACTTTAGTGGTTTTGTATCGTAGTATTAAATAGTAACCGCGTTTTAACTTAGGGCAAACCTAAAATAAAGTATATAGCTGCTACTTAACGGTAACGTATCTCTGAAATTATTGAACTTAAAAATATTATTTTAAGATCAGTTGATGCGGATTCTTTTGCTGAATTCGCTGATAGCAAAAAGTTAAAAACGGTAAAATGTCACTTAGTCGTGTTCTTTGGTATGAGGGCAGTATTGCAATTGTGTTTCAAGAGTAACCCACCTGGTCAGAAGCAGGCCTGCGCAAGACGTTATACAAAGTATACACATCCCACAAAGTAGACACATCAAATAAAAGCGCATGGCTGCACAGAAACTGATCTGTGTACGCCCTGCTCTATACCTGCAAGACGATTTAGCTGGCAGCTCAAATGTGGAGCAGTTTCTATGCGTGTCGCGCTCTTGCATCGCTATGGCCGCCGTATTGACTCACACGCAGAGTCAACCGCTGGAAGGGAGCAGCAGAAGCGAGGCTACAGCCGGCCCGATACGGGTCCTCTGGGCTACAGGGGCCCGGAACGTGTGTTAGCAAAGATTCATAAAATGATGTCTATAATCTCACACTTCATTTGAATCCCCCAGCAATTTATGATACAAGGCCCGTCTAACGCAAGCACGCCACTGGGGTGCAGTTTAGCAATGGCTGCCATATTAACTGCTTACCGGTGCAGTTGTAATACGGGCCTGTTTTGAAACTGCTGCCTTCCTGCAGTGTGCTGTGTCTCGCACTGCTTCTGCTCCACGCTGCTTCTGACACACTTTTGTTATGTGAAAGCATTTATTCCCCTGGGAGTTTCAACCATTATACATTATAAATCTAAAGGCGGGAAGAAGTTAAGAAGTTTTAAGTTAAAGTTACATATTTTTAAATTTTAGGTTGCAAATTGGATCTTACCGCTGCAGATGGATTGACGCCTCTACACATTGCTGTTGTAAAGAACCATGTAGAAATTACTAGGCAGCTTTTGGCTGCAGGAAGTAACGTAAATTATAAAACTCATGAAAAAACTACATCGCTTCATTTTGCGGCGTCAAGAGGTTTTATAGATATGGTAAGCAACTTTATATAATTAGATCTTACATAATACATTTAAATAGCATACTTTGGTTTACTAGCCGTAAAGGAAAGAATGAATATTGTGGCAAAGTAAGCATTACCAACACACTGCATCTGATACTTCGATACTACAGGCAATGTCCTCTCCCCTGGCACTTAGGGTTAGTTGTTTATTTATGCTTATTTGAAATTCTTATAGAAACAATCTGATCACACAATTTTAGTTCTTCTATGCCTAATCATAAAGATGCAGTAATGACAGCAAAATATAATTTTGTGTTTATGTGTTTTAGGTAAAAATTTTAGTCTGCAATGGTGCATACTTGGAAGCAAGAGACACTAGTGATCGCACAGCCTTGTATCTAGCTGTAGTCAGAGGACATGTGGACGTGGTCAAATATCTCATCTCATCGGGAGCTAATGTTAACAGTGAACAAATACATGGTAAGTTGCTGTCATCTTACTGAGAGAGATTGTTCTCTCTCTCGATTTTCTCTAAGTGTACATCCCTTTTTTTTATTATATCAAATACTTTAAAGAAAGATTCTTGCTTATCATTTTGCTCAACTTTATAGAGGACAAACTCTATACCAGTACTTACAGTATTTCATTGAATGTGTTATTGTTACAGGTTACACTCCACTATGTGAAGCTGTTTGGCAAAGATTCACAACGATTGTCGAGGTTTTACTAACTTCTGGGGCCCGGATAACTCATTCGAACAAACTGTTACATGACGCTATTATGCAGCGACAGGTAATCCCAAACTCAGACCAAATAAAAACTTTTTATTTGGTCTGAGATCCCAAAGACAAGTACGAGTGCAGGTTCAATTTGCTCCATGCCACTATTGTAAAACAAAGTTACAACAAAAAACAAGTTGTTACATAACACACTCCATGAAAGTACTTTGTTAAGAATGCTACTGGATTTATTTCAGCCATTTTTATCTATAGTTATAATTACATAAAAAATAAGTAAGTTATTGTCATTCCTTCGTCGTTAAGTAGTAGAACAAACAAAAAATCGTAGGTCTAAAATTATTATTTCTACTATAACTATTTAAAAATGTCCTTCAGATCGAAATCAAAAATCGATTAAGTAGCCAATTCTTTACAAATTGCTATCAGGCTGTGTGTTTTGTATTACATATTTTACAATATCATTACTGAAGCTGTTGTTTAACCACTAGACCACAAAAGTGGTTTATTATCTTTTTCATTTGATTCACCCTCATGTTCATACCTTGTTAAGATTTATTATAGTTCCCTGATAATGTTTTTATAGGAAACAATTGTCCAAATGCTTGCTAATATGGGTGGAGGGATAAATTTGCATAATGATAACGGTGACACCCCGTTACTGTTGGCGGCGCGTCTGTCGCAGCCGAACGTAGCTCGAATATTATTAGCGAAAGGTAAATATTTCAACCGTTTCTTACTTGTCTATGGTTTCTCTATTAATTGTTTATTAATGAAAATAATGTTTTACCGTGGCGTTACTTAGAAAACAACTTTCTTCCCATAGGGAACTATTGGTAAATTAGGAGCATGTAGGTTAGCAATTTTAATAATAAATTACTATTTAAATAATGGTTTAATATTTGTTTTTTCTTTTAGGGGCAAACGTTAATGCCTGTAATAGTATAACAGGCGCGAATGCTTTGCACATCGCTGTAGAGAATATAGACTGTCCAATTGAATTTGAGGAATTGTTAACATGCTTACTAGAATTTAATATTGATATGAATACTACTGCCCTCACTGGTGATACTGCTCTTAACAGAGCTCTACTATTGCATAGGTAAGTACCAAGAGTAACATACTTATAATAAGCAGCATGCCATTTTAAAAAGAGTTGATTGTGTATTATCAAGTCCATTATGGAAAGTTTCAAGTCACATTCCTACATGTAATTGAACAACTTTTACGGAATTACTCGCGTTGATTTTATACATTTATTTCATGTTATCCTAACGTTTCGCCGTTAACATCCGCCACGTAGTCGGTAAATATGGGCTTGGTACGAGAAACGAAACTGGTGAGAAGTTCATGGATTTCTGCGTCGGCCATAATCTGGCAGTAGCTAACACCTGCTTAAATGGACATCACCCGGTGGTCGTTATCGCAACCAAATAGACTACATCACTATCGCAAACCGATGGAAGTCATCCATAACGAACACCAGAACATTTCTAGGTGCGGACTGTGGCTCTGATCACAAATTGCTAGCTGCGGCCATGCGCATACGTTTGAAATCATGCCGGAAGAGAACAAACCGAATTAAAAGGCTTGAACAGTCTGAATACGACTATTTTCCAAATAAAATGGAGCCAGAAATAGCAAAATAACTAACATCAGCAAACACAGATCATTTCAGTCCGGACGAACAGTGGAATCAATTTAAGTCGAAAGTCATTGAGGTGCTTGATTCCATTGGCAAAAAACCTGAAAACAAAAAAGATCCAATCTTTTTTGTTTTCAGGTTTTTTTCGGAGGAGGTTTGGTCGAATATAGAGTTGCGGAAGGACCTGAGGTATGAGATCTGACGATGTTGAGGCAGAATATTCTAAGCTCTCGAGAAAAATCCAGAGACAGTGTAGAAAACCGATTTCTGGAAAGCCTGCACCTCTGGAAGGTTGAGCGTCATGCAGAAAAACACCAAACTGCTGATCTCTTTAGGAAATTTAAACAAATAACCCGCAAGTTCAAACCATCCTCCTGGGTAATAGATGACAAAGATGGCAAGCTCATACATGAAATCGCAGAGGTCACTGAGAGATGGAGAGAATACTGCGGGGAGCTCTATCAAAATCAATCACCACAATCTGCCTGGTCAGCTGAAGCAGTAGTAGTCGGAATCAAGCATACTTCGCTCGGAAGTTGAAGACGCGATACGGAAGTTGAAAAGGAATAAGGCACCAGGGCCAGATCGTATCACAGCCGAGGTTTTAAAAGGTTTAGGACCAAATGGAATTACGAAACTACATGCAATCTTTAGTTTGATTGGCCATCTGACTGGGTTCACTTTGCTGTTCTTCCTCTTCATAAAAAGGGCTCAGTGCGTAACAATAATAACTATAGAACAATAGCTTTACCATCTAATATGCAGTATGCAGTAGGATTTTGCTAGCATGTGTTAGCAAAATCCTAATGCATATTATCAACTCGAGACTGCGGTCTTTCCTGCACTGGCAGATACCACAAGAGCAGGCGGGATTTGTCAGGGGAAGAGGTACCGGAGAACAGATACTTAACATGCGGCTCATAGTTGAAAAGTGCTTCGAATTTAAGGTCGTTGTTTTTTTTTAAATGTGTAGTGTTCGCGTAAATTTTAGAAAACACTATAAGTACAATCAATTGAATAAACCTTTTTTTCCAAATGTTTAGTAGAACTAACTATCTAGATCAATTGGTATTTTGTAGTTTGGAAATAATACCAAAATATTTAAACTCGTCTGCTGTAAACACAGACACTGATCTATTTTAAATGGTAAATAATGAAATCGTAACAACAACTGTACGTTTTCATACGACTTATACTTTGTTTCAGCAGGCCATGCAAGGCTGCAAGCGACAATATTTAAGGCTACAATTTTTTTCTAGATTAAAAATACCGATCCTGTCGTGTGCAGAAACATATTATGTTAAGATAATTATTTTAATATTAGTGTTTTGAATAAAACAATAACACCCGTTCGCACTAAACTTATAAATCGCCTAAGTCTTTGCCTAACTACTACCCGGTTAAGTAAACTCGGCATCTGAGTGTAAGCGACGTTTTCGAGCCAGGTGCCGACTTAACTTCATCGGGTAGTAGTTAAGACTTAGGGTATGTTCCGTTATGCACTGCGAGCACTGTAAGGTGTGACGTCAATTTAGTATACTGCGAAGCCGTTCCTTTATAGTTAGCTATACTGGTTACTGTTTAAAACGGAACGCAGTCCAATATACTGTCATCCATGTCATTCCTGGACGCTGTTGATCACGTGATCAAAGCACTGAGAGCTAGGGACACGAAAAAAGTATCGATACTTTGTGGTATCGAGTACTTTTGTTTTCGATACCGATACTTTTGTACTCGATACTTTGTGTTCGATACTTTTACTCAATGAGTACTTTTTGACAGGTATCGTATCGTAATTAATTCGATAATTAATCTTAGAAATTACTCACTTAAAACTTGGCCTACGGCCCTAGTCAATTGTGATGAACCTTCTACAACATTACATTAAGTTAATTCAATTCAATTCAATTCAATCATTTATTGCTTTCCATAAGTATACATGAGTTGTTACAATATTAGTTAAGTTCGAAATCTTTCGTTCCGTTAACAGTTCATCAATTATCATTCCTTTCCTTTATTTAATTCATTTCACTAACAATCACTCACTTGTTCGCCGTTCGTTGTTTGTTTTTTAATATTATTGCTTTATTTATTCTTCGTGTTCCTTTTATGTTTTGTTTTTCTGATATATCAATGCGGTTATGCGGTTGATCATTATTGTGCTTGACTATTATTTTATTTAATAAATCGTAATTTAAAAGTACTCATTATTATTCTGCGTTGTCTATCAATATTGCAGTCATTAGAAGAATGCCGCCTAGTAAAAGTGAACTTTGGCAGTATTTTGTCAAAGTTAATCAATACGAAGTTAAATGCAAGACATGTTTCAAAATCAAAAAAACTTCAGGAAATAACGTCAAACATGCATAAACATTTAAAGAAACACCTTAAACTTAATCCGTCAAGGTAATTTTTTTGTTGATGTTAGTTGCTGCTGACTGGCATTGACGTCCTCCTCCTGACTGACGTATGCTCAATAGGCATAGGCATAGGCCCTAAGAAAAGTACTCGATACTTTGAAGTATCGATACTTTTGTCTCGATACTTTTATGAGTACGATACTTTTCTTTCGATACTACTCATGAGTACAGTATCGATACTTTCTATTCAATACCGTGTCCCTACTGAGAGCACCTTATCTCGAAAATGCCAGTGCTTACAGTACAAAAATGGCGACGATTTATGACGTCATATATTTCCCTAGGATACTGTGGCAGTATTCTGTCAGTCCATAACGGAACAAATTTCTCACCAGTAAGAGCACTGGACAGTGCTCGCAGTGTATATCGGAACATACCCTTAGGCGATTCATAAGATCAAATTCTCACAAGAAGTCAAAGCCGATACAAGGTGTTGGTGGAAATATAATTTATCACAACTTATTTCTATTATCATTCATTATCATCTATCAAAAAGAATAATGTATGTTTATTTATAAAACTTGTAAGAATAGTATTTTGACAATGGGCTAACCACACGAAGCCATTAACTAAGAGGGAAAAAAGTATCCAGTTCTGTGCCTACACATACTATATTACTATTAGAAGAAAAAGAAAACCATTTATCACATTATTTCTATTGTTTCAGAGATGACGCTGCGGTGTTGTTAATTCGACATGGTGCCGATGTTAACGTCTGCGACCAGTCTTGCGGCTTAGATAATTTGTCCATAGCCAGTAGGAGGTGTTCTCCATACCTTGCTTGTATTTTAATTAAAGCTGGGCACTGTCTACCTATACATGATGAGGGTGTAGTTCCTATACCAATATATCGAAGCTCAAATTCATTATATTGGCTTTACTGTGCTGCTAAGGAGCCATTGAGCCTTTCTGATCTCTGTAGAATAAAAATACGACAATTGTGTAAACATGGAAGTTTGTTTTCTTATATTTATAGTCTACCACTACCGACGAGCTTAAAAAGATTCCTTATGATGGAGGAAGGTACTTAAGATAAATACTATTTAATTAAAATGTTTATGTCCTTATCGAATGGTATAATTATTCATTGTACATATTATATAAGATTTTACGATATCAAATAAAAAACATTTAGTATTACAAATGTATTATTTATTAAGTGATATATAGGTATAAACATAGTTTCCACACTCGTCATTTTTAAATGACTTTTAGTCCACAGTTTTGTGATTAACAATAATAATAACCGAGAATAATAAACATTATAAAGATGACCCTATGCATATTATTTAGTGCTTATTATAAAATTCCTACAAATATAAATTGAGATATTATTTTCTAATTACTTGATACAAACTAGAGATGGGCCGAATATTGGTTTGGCCGAATACGAATATTCGGCCGAATGTTCGGTTTACAATAAAACGAACCGAATATTCAGCCGAATAATTCGGTTCATTTATGCGCGCTTTGCTTAGCCAAACAGGTAGGTCAAAGTATGTTATGTGCCGTTGTTTATCATGAAAATCATCATAATAATAATTGAAGTAAATCATACTTGAGTTTTTAAACACAAAACGTAATCAGTGTTAGTTAAATTAATGGATGAATATTATATTAAAAATTATGTATATTATTATTCAATTTTTATTTTTAAAAATAAATAGTCTTATAAAAATTAATTTAATAATGATTTTTTATGATTAATTGATAATCATATCAACTATGGTACTTATAATAGTCTTTTTACTAGCCTTAGGTCTTAAAATTGTACAACTTTTATAATTATTCGGTAGTTATTCGGCAATTGAACCGAATAGGTATTCGGCCGAATACAAACATGGAAAAATACGCCGAACATACCGAATACCGAATAATTACCGAATATTCGGCGCATCTCTAATACAAACGCATGTTTCGTTTGCGCGAAATTTATCCTAGAAAACGCATAGAAAAATGGAATTAATCTACGACACTAAGTTATGATGTTTCATTTTAATTGAGTACTTTCTATGCTATAAGGTATAGGGCATTATACCGACCAAATAAGACATTAATATAGAAATTTCATCGTATTTCTATTATTATTAGAACTTAAACAAAAATTGCTTATGATCATAATATAAATAAAAAATTCATTAAGTATTGTAAATTATTTCATTGTCAGTCCAAATTATTATTCAATTTAATAATATTCACAACATAAACACTCCTATACTACGAAAATACTCTTTTTTGAAGGTACCTATTTAGTACTATATGAAAGTATTATTTTACATGCATTCTTCATCTATGTATGTCCCTTTTCTAAGTACAATGAAAATATTGGACAGATCTGCCTTACAAAATATTTAGATAATGTTAATAATTCCTAAGAAATTGATATTTTCTGATATACAATTAGTACAGTCTATATCTATGGAATTTGGACACAGCGAACATTGCTGTGTTATTAGTAATTACATAATATATTTTAACTTCGTCTAATTTATAAACAGAGATTGCATCAAAAGTTTGTTCGACATTACTTTGACCATGATTATATTTTTCCTCAAACTTTAAGTTCTTACATAACTACTACTATTGTAATATTGTATAAATGATATGGACGACTTTAAGTATACATTGATTATGATTCTATATAAAACAGCCATTAAAATAAATTTGTGAAGGTATCTATCTTTAAAGACAAACTTTTGTTGCTTGCTATAGTGCTCATTTAGTTTTCTAACTTAAATTAAAATAGTATATGAAACAATTGCGTCTTCATAATAATAGTACATATAGTAGGTAAATACAAAACAAGTTTTTATACAGACAAAAAATATTTTTATATCCAACAAAATATCTTAACATAATAAATATTAATGTTATAATTATCTCAGTGGATGACTGACAACTCAATTGACCTGAACATCTCCAATAATAATGTATCACTATTTCTATTAAAAGCATAAAATATAAATCAATATAGCAACAAAATAAATAAACCCTAGGCAAGTTGAAAAACTTGAAAAACACACTACATTTATCACAATAACATATTGAAACTTAAAAGTACGAAATACCATTGCAGATTAAAGCTAGGTAAAAGCAGGTTATATACAACCATTTAAATAGTTCTAGGTTTATACTATGTGAAACTTACATAGGCAAAACGGCACAATTGCCTTTGTTATCTTTAATATGGCGCAATTGAGGACAAGCATTGAGCAAGACATTAATGAGATCATCCCTTCTGTTATTAACAGCTTTGTGAAGAACTGTCTGGCCATCAATATCCTGCAAGTCAATAGCAGCTCCGTATTGGATGAGAAATTTGACAGATGCTTCTTTACCTATAAAAAAATACATAATGTATTTAAATACTCAATACTATACAGACACTTGTTATTAAAGTTAGTTTTAGAAGTCATACAAGGGGTATCCTAATCCCTACAAAACATACTACCAGCAGCACTGGATATTGGTATGATCGTTATGACACAACTGTAATACTGCAACTTTTATACCATAATTATAATCTCCTATTTCTTTTGATATCATGAATTTTTGAATAAATATGTACCAATAAGTATTTCATTGAACAGAATCAAGTATGTTTTATTGTTACCTGCAGCTGCAGCTTTATGAAGAGGAGTGGCTTTCCCACTCTTTGTTTGGGCGTCCACACATGCACCATTTTGTAACAGCATTTGACAAATGTCAATGTGCCCGCTGCGTGCAGCGTAATGTAAAGCAGTGTAGCCTGAGTTATCTGGTGCATTAACAGTTTGAGATGGGTTTTTAGCTTTTTCTATCAATGATGCAACTCTTTCTTTATCTCCATTGAAGGCTGAAATACATAAAATACTAAATACAACTTAAACATGACTAATGGCAATGGTTAGCTCTGGCCTTATTATTAGTGGTTATGCTATTAAACAGTGTCTAGTGTAAGTTTTGTTTACAATCCGTATTCTTTCGATTATGTTTACAAAAACAAAAATTTGTATGGCAATTTTTTTTAACTATTGTATTTTGCTAGAAGGCGGTGATTCAATGCCAAACTAATGTTCGTTTTTGTTAACGTAATTGAATGTCAAATGAAACTCACACTAAGCACCCTGAATCTGGAACCACACAATTAATAGCAATACAATTAGGAATAACTATCTGAATTTGAAGAAGAAATTGCTCCTAGCTGCTCCATTCAGGTGGGTTACTCTTGAAACACAATTGCAATAATCAATTTCCAATCCCAAATCTAAAAAATTCAAATGGCACTCTTGAAAGCGATAATAGAGCCACATTGGAATTAAATTGCGTGGAAATCGAGTGAACAAATTATTATCGAGATGGGGCGTTCCGAATTGTAAAACTTATCCCAATATCGATACATATTAATAGCATTGGAATTGTATTGAGATTGAGTTTGCGTCAAGAGTAGCCTACCTGATCCTCATTATGTTTTATAAAACAAACTGAATACTTATTCTGAAAAAATATATACCTAGGTATATTACCATAGTTAAAACAACCATTAAATAGAAAGAATGATACATACCTGCATACCAAATGCCTCTTTCCCAATCCATTTCAGTTAATGTTTGTGATAGTGATTGATTAGATGTTGCTGCGATGCAGTTTGCATGGTTACACACTTTCTTATGATCCATTACAGCAAATTGTGTTTTCTAAAGCTTACATTAAACATTTAAAGCAGATTCATAAACTGTTAGACCTATGGCACAGCTTTAGTGATTAGTATTCTTTTTGCATAGTCCAAGTGATTTCCGATTCTCCAGTGGTTGAAATAATTCTGTACCCAAGTCGGCTTAATGAGTTTATGCCTTGTAGAACATTAGCACTGATAGAGAAACCATTTATAACAGGTTCATACTTTTTGGCTAGACCCTTCACATCTTCTTCATCTAGACCAAAGACAGAACAATCTGTAGCATACAATGATCCTTTAATTGCAATGTAGGCAATTCCTCTCTTGGTTAATGGTTCAAAGGCCACACTACCCGCTGGAAATTTTGGGCTACTTTTTGTATCCATAGTAATTAATTCAATCAAAATATAAAACAACAAAATAAACTTTAATGAAAATGCTTTCTTCAAAGCTTAAACCTCATCGTCTTTTGCTGGGTGCTGGAAGTTTCCTAGGTGCATAGCCTCCTTGCTGAAGTTGTTCAAATTGTCTTGTTCAACAATAATAGATGGTTCTGGCTCCGAGAACTCCTTTCTCATAGTCCACATGTATTCATTGTAATCTTGTTTGACGGCCGTTGAGCTAGACGCGACAACCTTGTAACCCAATACCTGCGAAGTTTATTGATTATGGTCATGAGTCATTCACTGATCTATTTAGGGAATAAATAAATGTAGATAGAGGCGCAGGTACTAAGGCTTACCTCTAACGCACTTAAAATTACACAGGGATGTTGCAGGTAGACAATAGTGGAGTCGTCGCTGTATCCTCCACAGGCAAATCTTTTTAGCTGCTCTATGTCGCCAGCTACGCATAAGCAAAGCGTTAGTTTTTATATTGTAACGCAACACGTCTACATCTCTTTTATATAAGCACGAGCGAAACGTTATCTTATCTTATCTTTTATAATAATAAATCTCTCGTATTAACAGTATTCAACACGATCTTACCTTTCAAGCCGGACACTAAAACACGCCACGGGTTTTTATGCCCATACGATGCAAGATTGCCTCTTATCAAAATGTAGGGCATTGATTACAGATATTTTAACTTTTACGTTCTTTACAAAGTTATAAAATGGGTACCTACTTTCTTTTCTTTTCACAATATTAAAGGAGAAACTGTTTCCGTAAAACACCAACGCAATTCTTGGGTGAAAGAAGGAAACGTCAAATACCACAACCAATGTTGCCGTTTCGAAAAAAAGAAAATCCTTAGATTAAAAAGAGAAGATTTAAAAATCCGCTAGATATCGCTAAATATTTCAAAATATTTCATGGTAATGAAAATGGTTTAAATAAAAGTGAATTTGTATAATCAAACATTTATTCTTTCGAATTAAATCTCTAAAGGGTTAAACAACCAACGTTATCAATAGTTGCGTCATTTCGACTTGGACAACTTCTAATGGCTTTGAAGCATTAGAAGTTGATGGTTCCACTATAGAAGTAGATGTGGAAGGTGCTACTGCCTGATGTGTACTTGGCTTTTTAATGGTTTTTGTAAATAAACTTGTTTAAACGTTGACTGCCTCAAAACCATACACAATAGAAAATTTATTGTTTGTCGATCACCGGTGATCGCCACGGCGATTAAACTGTTATAACATTTAACGCCCACTACTAATTTACAATATTGAAGTCGCTTCTAATTTCACTCCACTACTGGAAGTTGCTAGTCAACAACTTTGAATGCACTAAATGTCGTAAAATTTTTTTAAGTCGCGAGATTGAAAAAAAAGTCGTTAAACACATTACAAATCCGCTAGATCTAGCTACTAAGTTGCTAAAACGGCAACACTGATCACAACTAAACTGTGTTGCCTATAAAATTATTATTCAAAAACTGTTTGTTTGTGGTATGTTCAGACCACTTATTATTCTGAGTCAGACCATGTTCAGACCACAGACAGCCCAAATAAAGGCATTTAAACCCAAACCGCGCCAAACTTAGAACATCTAAGTCTCAGAACAATTAGTATTATTCTGAGATCTAAGCTTATAGTTAGCTATACTGGTTACTGTTTAAAACGGAACGCAGTCCAGTATACTGACATCTTAGAGTATACATACATACATACGGTATAGAGTGCGTGTTTCGCTCCGGTCGCTTAATGCGCATCGTAGGCAAGCGAGCTATAAATAGTTTTTTTTTTAAATAATGGCTTTGCACAAACATTTAGCCAATGAAAAAGTCTAACAATACTTAAACAATATTAATTTCTTTCATGTATGATGATGATGATGAATGATAATAGAAATGAGAAGTGAGATGTTGCGTCCCTACTGCAGAGCGACACCTACCGTGTGGTAGCTGAAACTTATTCTAATTGATTTTAATACGCTGTTTTGCTTCTCAACGTTAGATGGCGTTACTAGTGCCCCAGCTCAAAGTCTTTGTATGAAATAGTCTCTAATAGCCGCTCTATTACCTATTAAATCTTTTTGATGTTACTGTAATAGCCTGAGTAATTGTAGGATTTACTTAAAAATGCCTGTAGCAAATGTTGTGTAGTGAATGGTAAAGAAGTAGTAGAATGTTGGTAAATGTTCAAAATTAGAATTGACCACGAATTGACGGGATTTGTTACTGGGAATTCTTTTATAAACATATATTTTATTTCAGATAACAATAGATCCAGTTTTTGTTAGTAACAATTTTACTTATACAGAAACTATTTACCATATGGTTCCTAAGACAGTTTCCCAGTATCTCCTACGGTTTCGGATTTGCTCATACCTTCCCAATTAAAAAATAACCGGCCAAGTGCGAGTTGGACTCGCGCACGAAAGGTTCCGAATATCTATAAAAATATTTCAAGTTTGTACCTGTTATCGTTATTCAGACCGAGAATAAAATTGGAAAAAAATCACGTTTGTTGTATGAAAGCCCCCTTAAATATTAATTTTATTTTAATTTAATTATTTATTTTTATAGCGAATAATATAACTCAATATTCTGTGAATATTTCAAGCGTATACCTGTTGCCGTTATCAATATCGAGCAAAAATGAGCAAAAAAAATATCACGTTAGCTGTATGGCCAACGGCTTAACGTGCCTTCCGAAGCACGGAGGAGCTTGAGATAATAAATTTTGGTCACCCATCCGGTGACCGGCCTTTGCGAAAGTTGCTTAACCTCAGCACTCGCAGACCGGGCGCGTTAACCACTGCGCCATCGAGCTCCTCAATGACAATCGGAGCATACCCTAAGTCTATGTTATAATATAGAATTTTATCTATGGTTTGTTGCTGGTTGATATTCGATTTAAATATTTAAAAATAAAGTTTGATAAGAATGTTTTCTCTCTATCTCTATCTCAAATATTTTTGCGAGGACAATGTGATTCCTCGGCAATATCATGGGTTTTATAATTCCCTTGAATCTGGTAACGTGTTTGTTTCTAGCTGTAGCGAAGAAAATTGTAATAGTACTTACGTATCGTATGATGATGCCTATTACTTTCAGTCGCACAGACTACGTATTTGTTTTAAGATAAACATATTTTTGAATATTTTGATATTTTACGGCTGTTAATAGGTTTTAAGTGTTATTATGACTTTAAAATTATGTTCCTAATTATGATTACTTTTGATAACTTTACAATCTTTAATACAGGAAACAAAATGTTTATTTAAGTAAAAAGTTATAATTTTCTAAGTACTAAGACTGGTGACCATTGCTATCTTCGCGTCTAAATAATAATGATAATATTGTAAAAAAAGACTGATTACAAAGTAAAAATAATTTAAGGTTTGTGCATTGTTAATTGTATAGCGTATAAAATGTTTAACCAAAAAGGGCACAATAGTGGCTGCGGTGAAAGATCTCATGGAACTGAATAAGTTTTCCAACGAACAGGTCGAAATCAGAAAAATAAAAATATTTTGGCCGTCCAACAAATTGGGGCAGTATTGCGCAGTTTCTTATGACAGATAATGTTCTCCAAGTTATTGTGACAGATAATTTATTAATTTGGGCTAGGTAATTGTTGAAATATTTTTTTTATAATGTTCCAAAAGTTATTCAGTTTCATGTGTCCTTTCACCACAGGACTTTTATTTAGGTTACATGTCACTATGTGATAGTGAATTCTCTTCAAAAATTAAAAACTGTTTTGATTAAAACTGTTTAATTAGTAGCACAATAAAAACGTTATTGTTGATTTGAATAACATGAAAGACGATTCTACATAAAAGATGATTCTAAATCTTTTTTATTTCATTACCTACCCGCATCATATTATTACTCCCAATCTGAAAATCCTGTAAGTGTTTATTATGGCTCATTATGTCCGACGTATAATTTTGTAATTGACAGTTACAATATATGTAGCTATAAAACCTGCCACGTAGAAGACGTTATGTACCACTTAAGCATTTTTAGTTAGAATGTTGCCGATATAAAATGACGTATGTGACTAATAATACATAAAATGAATATTTTTTTACCTCAGTCGCGTCGGCAAGCGAAAACCATCTGCGACGATAAGCTCGCGTGGGACCGCCGGAGCCCCGCAGCGCTGAAGTCGTGACAGAAACCATGCCTGCTGCATGTTGCATGCTTGCTTGCATGGCTCATGCTTGCTTGCATTCTGCTAGCTTGCTTGTCTGCTGCTTGTTTGCTTGCATGCTTCATGCTTGCTTGCTTGCTGCTAGCTTGCTTGCCTGCTGCTTGCATGCCGCATGCTTGCTTGCTGCATGCTTGCTATAATATATGGATTTTGTCAGTTTATGCTTATCAAATGTATGCCTTTTAAATATTATGCCTTTTAAATGTTATGACAAATTTAAATGATGCCTTTTGTTAATTATAATTATTGCAATTATGCCTTTCCATGATTATGCCTTACAGATTTCGGCCATATGATGATATGCGTTATGAAGTTATGCTACAAAGACTTATGGCAAGTGACGATTATGGCCATGAACATTATGCATTTTCAGTTTATGCCTAAAAACGTTATGCGTTTCAATATGTAAATGCCATACTAATTTTCGTTTTCGTTAACGTAATCGAATGAATACGGATAGTAAACAAAACACACTTGGCACCCTGGTGTTATGGAGGTTTTAATAATAACGAAACTCAACAAGAAGCCATGTCCCATAACCGTATTGCAAAAGGTTGTAAACGGTTCTACTCCCACGTAGTAAATAAATAAATATGTACATATTGTATTTTATTTACGAACAAGCTAGTACAAAAAAAGATATTCGTATTTTATCAAACCATCAGTTACTATATTCACGTTATTCTTAATATTCACTGAGTGACGGAGGTCAATAGCAAGTGCCAACAACACTTTAGGAATTGAAAGATACTCCACTTTGTATCGTAAACTTTCTTTGCCCTTTTGCATTAGACCTTTCCTATGTCACAATCAGAGACGCTCCTTATTTTTATCAATAACATTACCTAATGCCAGTTTTTACAAAACTGGCAACACTGAATTCCATTCAAAGAAAGAGTAGGTAGTGCGGTAGTACTACGAGCTTAAAATTATGCATTTGAAATAGATAGAGATGACTTGCCTTAGCTCGGACTCGAACAGAAGGTCACTTGCAATCGGAAAGCTCTTTCAATTGAGCTACCAATACATAAATGTTTGTTTTTTACTAATTCAATGCTTTTGATGGACTTCTTGGAAGGAAAGTAAGTAACATGTCATGTTAGCGGTTTTAATTTATTTTCTATAATTTGTGTTTTGACTTGCGGCTATGTTCGTGAACCTGCTTGAGTATTGTCAAATGAATCTTTTTTCGGTCCGGCGTTTGGTTCCCAGTGAATTCCCATCCCATCAGCATACTGCCGGCTGGCTAGCCGGTGCATGTGTGACTAAGTGATTTTCATTAGGTGCAATTAAAAATCAGCTTACTTACGGAGTAGACCCTATTAGATAATTGGCTATGTACGTGTGTTATACAATTAGGTACCTATATCTATATGCTATACTGCGATACTTTAGCTAAGTGCCTAGTGTAACTTTTGTTTACTTTCATTCGATTACGTTTACGTTTACGAAAATTAGTATGGCATTGAAGCAGCGCCTCCTGGCGACATACGAGAAGAATAAAAATTTTGCCATAAAAGTTCTCGTTTTTAACGTGATCGAATGTAAAAAATAATTATAGTTCTTTGTAGTTTATTTTTTAGTTTATCAATATATGTACATATATCATAACACCGACTATTGAGCCCGTGTGTGCTCCATTTCATGTGCATTCAAATGGTGCCCAACTTTTGTTCCATTTTTAGTGTTGCCATTTGAAACGAGAGCGACGACTCGTGCTCGGTATTTTCCCAGGCTTTTATTGTAATTGGCCCGAGTTATGCTGAGTCGAAGCTGTTTTAAGGTTGAAATAATTTGCCTGCCGAAGCTTTTACGCTGTAGGCTAGTCTGGGTACTGTGCAAAGTTATAATACAAGGTAAGATACCTATACCTAAGCCTATACCTACCTACATAAATATTTCAATTAAGGTTAGTTATTACAAACCCTTAAGAGCGTGCATCCAATTTCAGACAAAACATCATTGAAAATGCATTTTTTCAAAGGAGATTCTTTGGACTACAAGGAGTATCATGTATGAAAACGTCGGTTTTAGAAAGGAGAAGTCTTAAACAAGAAAGTTATAGAGTAAAATAAAATTATTTATCAACGGTTTTTTCAAATGAAGACAATTTGTTTAAGCGGATTTTTCAAAATGCAGGTCAGAGGCATTTAGACGCAGATTTTTTTCCTTAAATGCTATATTATCAACAAGGTACGTATAGAGGCTAAATCACAAAATTCGCTTTACTTTACACAGAAAAAAATAATCAAAACTGCCCACATCAATACCTACATTTAAACTTTTTTCTACAAGTTTTAGTATATTGCAGCCCTACCACCAACCAAACCGAGTACACAAACATGTACCCCTCGCTAGGAATCAAACCCGGAACCCCTGGGTCTAAACTATTAAATTATTTGTAAAAATCATGATTACTAACTATTGTAATAATAAATATTGATTGTTCTATAACTATACGCACACGACTCTAACGAAATGTTACTATGTATTTACTTCTCTTAAAATCCGGTAAGTTCCTTGCGCTCCTCTTTTTTGTCAGCCAATTGATGTCCTAGATGAATTTGTTGATAAAACTACCACCAAAAACATTTTTATGTAAAACGTTGCCAAGACGAGACCATATGGCTTGCACTGTCGATAAGTTATCAGATCTCATGCAGAGCCAAGCTTCGTACTCTACACCTTTATCAAAATATATGGCTTGGCCGTTTCGCTACCGTCTTAGGGGCGTAAGGTTAAAAAGGTTAAAAACTTTTCTGTTATGCAATAGTTATTTTAGTAACAAATTTTGTATATCTGGAATAATCCAAACCCAAATTATGAGGGTTTAAAAAAACGACGAAACGCTTCGAGAAAAGATGAGATGAGAAAGAGACGCTTTGCTTGGCTCGTCTTGGCGGGGGCACTACCATGCCCCCAGATTTGGACTATCAAAAAACAGCCTTCGAAAAGTTTACTTGAATTTTTTTTTTATAAAAGAAGAAGGCAAACGAGCAGGCGGGTCACCTGATGGAAAGTAATCACCGCCGCCCATGGACACCCGCAAAACCAGAGGAATCGCAGACGCGTTGACGGCCTTTAAGGAAGGAATAGGCTCGTTTCTTGAAGATTCCGAGGTCGTAACGGTCCGGAAATACCGCCGCCGAGTGCTGGTTCCACAACACTGTAGTAGTTCGAGGCAAGAAGTTTCTTGAAAAACGCACAGTAGTAGACCGCCACCCATCGAGGTGATGTGGATGGAATGACAGTCGATTGCGTGTAGTGCGGTGAAGGAAAGCAGCGGTAGGGATCAAGCCGAACAATTCCGCAGAACACTCCCCATTATATACGCGGTACTATATACAGAGAGACGCAACGGCTCTCCGAAGCGATAGTAGATCGAGCCGACCTGAAATAACCATGTCGTCGACAATTTGAGCAGCTCTGTGTTGAATACGGTCAAATCTTCCATTTTGAGTTGGTACTGGGGTGCTCTAGCCCAAAGATGGGAGCAGTATTCCTTTTTTATTTTATATATATTTTATATATAACATTGTAAAAATAATAATTATAATGATGATATAACTGAAATTAATAATGTATTAAGTATAATAATTTAATTTAATAATTTAGTAATGTTAATGTCAGTTTGAATTATTTAATAATGTTAATTTAATTGTATATTTACATGCCATAGCGGCAGAACATACAGCTCAACTGTTTCTGTAACACCCTATTCACTATGTTTTAGTAAATAAAGCCTATTTCTTGTATGTAAGCTTCTTTACACACCTACAACAACAACAACCTATCACGGACACGGAACCTCGCAACAGCTGCGCTCGCAATGTTCCGAGCCGTTCCGAGATCCGTGCGCGTGAGAGGTTGTATATATGTGCGTTGTTTGAGCGCGTTAAGTATTAAGGTTACATACTGGGTCACCTTATTTTGTGTCACTGCCAAGCTAATGTAGTGTGCGTGCGCTCACTACAATACGATATCGAGATCGCGGGAGTTTTGACTTACGCGAAATAGAATGCAAGCTCTTATGGGGGTGCCACGCAGAATTTCGAAAATTTTCGTGTTTTTAAGTCACTGGTGCTAGGCGCTGAATAGGTCATATACATTAAAAGGACTAGTGTAGGTTAGCTTGATCCTTTCACAAGGCCATGGTTGTCTTGGAATTTGAAACAAATACCCAAAAACTGCATAAACAAAACGTAAAAGTAGGTAATGATATCTAAAAACTTATTTCTTCAGAAACTTTGTAAATATAAGTAAGTAGCACAAATGAAACAATGATCCGACATCAAAATGTTTGTATGACACAATTTTATTTTTCATGCAGTTTCTGGGTATTTGTTTCAAATTCCAAGACAACCATGGCCTTGTGAAAGGATCAAGCTAATTTACACTAGTCCTTTTAATGTATATGAACTATTCAGCGCCTAGCACCAGTGACTTAAAAACACGTAAATTTTTGAAATTCCGCGCGGCACCCCCTACCGTATTCTATTTTAGAAACTGTCCCTGGATTTGATTTGTGATTCGATTTTCAGATGTTCGAAGTTTGAAATTCAAATTATATTCCGTTAACTAGGACTTCTTGGCGGTAAAGTGGAGAGGCGCACAGTTTTGTTTTATTTTCTGAAAAGTGAAATAATAGTGGATAAGTAATTAACAGATAAATGTTCGTGGACGTGTATTGATGTAGTTATAGATATATGATTTATGTAATTTATGCGATTTAAAGCTAGTCTACTATAGACATTTTCAAATCGCATAAAATCAGTCAATTGAACGTTTTTTTATGTTTCTTATTAACTGCAAATTTATTAGATTTCCCTTCAACAAAGGATTTATTGGACATCGGCTCATACTTAGCTCTTTTTTATTTTTTATTAGTTATTTTTATTGAGTCAAGATAAAATTTTACTAGAAAAATTCAATCAGTCCCAGGAAGCTCGAGTGGGAATCGAACCCACGACCTTTGGATAACCGGTCCAGTGCTCTGATCGCTAAGCTACCGAGATCCTAGAAGACTCGTTGAATTTTTCAAGTACTTTGTGAATAACGATGCAAGCCAGTGGTATTTCTAGAGTCGGCAAAAAAGTGTTGCTTGGCTGAAATTTGGCTGAAATTGGTTTGCGGGTAATGGGTCATCAGACATCCAGATGACTTTTGTGTAAATACATAAAGGTAACATAACATCTGTTAGTACCACCTGGTAGGCTACTCTTGACGCAAACTCAATCTCAATACAATTCCAATGCGATTAATATGTATCGATATTGGGATAAGTTTCGCAATTTCGGAACGCCCCATCTCGATAATGATTTGTTCACTCAATTTCCACGCAATTTAATTCCAATGTAGCGCTATTATCGCTTTTAATAGTGCCATTTGAATTTTTTAAATTTGGGATTGGAAATTGGTTACTGCAATTGTGTTTTAAGAGTAACCCACCTGCCCTGACACAATTTTATTTGGGGTCGGCGCAACATGTTTAATACTTATCTAATTATGTATGTATAATGTTAATTATTTGTTAAAAGACTACCCGATTCTGAGTTTGATGCCAACGGAACATCAAATTGTTACAAAAACTTTGTTTTACTTGGAGTTACAAACGTTAATTAATACAATCGTCCGTGTCCACCTCACAGTTGTACTTTAATTAAACGGAATATATTTGTTTTATTTTTGATAAAATTTCTGGTTCTGGAAGGAATTTTCTTTTTTTCTCCCAGCAGATAGGTATAATGCTAGCCGAGAGGAAGTGTACTACGATGCGATGACCGGTAAAACGGACAGAAGTAGAGATGATGCAGCAAAAAATTTATACACTCTAGAACTAGACTCACCGAAGCCGATTTCCTTTCGCCGGCCGGCCCAGTCTAACCAGGGCCGCCTAGCTCCTCACTATTCGGTGCAGGACAATGCTATGCCGCCTTTCCCTAGATTGCGTTGTGCTGCCGCTGCCGGGGGTAGTGGCCGTCGAATTCCTCCTCATAGCAGCGGGTCTGTGTAAGGATGATTTCTTCATCCTCGCGACGGGTCTATGTAGACACCATCCTCGCATGTCCGCTCTGTGCGAACCGCCCAGAATCTATCGTACCTACTTTCATGCTTAAGGAAGAAAATGGACTCTTAGTAGGCACTTCAGTATGTACCCAATTTGGAAGGTAGATAGGCACTTAGTTACATGAAAAAACAGAACGAGTGATGCATTAAGACATCAAGATTGTCTTTGAACCTTCAAATAATACCTACAGGAATTGAAATAACTATTCAGCATATTGCATTAAAATCAAAGATATTCTGAAGCAGCTTGTGCAGTTGGAGCTTAAGTCTTTGATCACTGTTTTTTAGTTTGCATTACCAGTGAGCACCATTTACGCCAAGCGATGGGACGCTTTATTTTTTATTACTACCCAAGACTTCTGCTCTACTGCAGTATTGTTTTTCTTCAACTTTTTTGTTAATTACATGTTCTCATGATAAGCAATATGTTGTAATTTATAATGAGAATAAAGGTTATAAAAGCTTAAAAATTTATTAAATAACAACTTCGACGACTTCTTGGCGGGAAAGTGAAGAGTCATGTCTGCGGTTTTGTTTTAATATTAATGTGAAATAATGGTGGATTATTAACCGTTAAGTGTTCGTGAGTGTGCATGAGTGTTGGCAAATGAAACAAAACAGTGCAACGTCACTTTTCAAATTCTCAAGAAGTCCTCCCGAGGACTTAGTACAGCCCCACATCTTTACTGAAATACTCGAGGGGTTGGGGGGTATATCATTTCTCACTTCTCATTTCTATTATCATTCATCATCATTATACAAGATGAAATATTTTTTATTTATATTTGTATTACTTGTAAGAAAAAATACTTTGACACTGGCTAAATGTGCTAATCGCACGAAGCCATCAACTAAAGAAGAAAAAAAAAACAGTTTTGACTTTTGACAACTTTTCCACGGGACTTCTTGGCGGGAAAGTGAAGAGTCATGTCTGCGGTTTTGTTTTATTTTCTAAAATTTGTGTTATGTCGAATATTAATGTGAAATAATGGTGGATTATTAACCGTTAAGTGTTCGTGAGTGTGCATGAGTGTTGACAAATGAAACAAAACAGTGCAACGTCACTTTTCAAATTCTCTCAAGAAGTCCGCCCGAGGACTTAGTAAAGCCCCACATCTTTACTGAGATACTCGAGGGGTTGGGTGGTATATCATTTCTCATTTCTATTATCATTCATCATCATCATACAGAAATTAAATATTGTTTATTTATGTATTACTTGTTAGAAAAATTACTTTGACACTGGCTAAATGTGCTAATCGCACAAAGCCATCAACAAAATAAAAAAAAAAAAAAAAAAAAACTTTTCCACGGACAATAATCACAAATAGATTCTAAGAAGAAGTTTTGTATCGAGTACCTACCTACTTTTTTTCTGACAAAATCCGCCCGAATAGAACTGCAACTTGTATTTTTAAATATAACCTTCCCAGAATATTCAATACCAGAATGCGAACGGACTGTGAACTATTCTAGTATTCTGTTAAAGCATAGCCAAAACAGGATTTATAAATATCCATGTAGTTTATTTTGCGCTTCGCGTAAAGAGATTTTATAGGCTTAATATAAACAGTAGGTAGGCCGCAGCTCGCGTGCCGAAGTGTCTAATCCTTCTCTCTCAACAGATTAATAACAGAGAGCCGTGAATAGAGATACTATATTAGTTTGTTTATGTTAACGTGTTTTTCATCGTGCCTGTAATCAAAATGTTTTGTCGGTCTGTATTTTAACAAAGTTTTGTGCTAAAAGTAAGTCCGCTGTACTAGTTCGATTGTCGACACTATGCAACATGATTTTTCTATAGTCTTTGTCTATAAAGTTGCCGTACGGGTTGTTGTAAATAAATAAATAAATTTAAAGTTTCAATGTGAATTCAAATTTTAAATAAGTTTTATTTTACAACATTGATCTCTCTGTGAACTAACATTGAATTCGGGACTTCTTGGCGGAAAACGTACTAATCCTGTACAATAACGGTACAAAAACCCATAACCCGTTAGGGGAACATATACAAACTCCATATTTGGAACGGAGATTAGATAAATAGATCTTATCTTATCTTATCTTAGTGGGGCCTGCTGAGGTTTCCCTCTTGCAGTAACACTTCGACCCATCGGAATCTTTTGTGCAACCCCGTCCTTTCACTCTTCTTCCTCTGTAAAGATAGATGCCATAAGTTTGGCCACGTCCTTAAGAGCGATGAGCCTGAAGTCCTCCGGTTTCGGATAAGCCGACCCCAGGAGTCCCATTCTTTTCCTTGCCAGAGAGTCACAGTCACACAGTAGGTGCTGCATTGACTCCGTTTCCTCTCCACATGCCCTACACAAGCTATTTGTTGATAGATGCATTCTGTGGAGCATTTGTTTTGTGGCATAGTGCCCTGTCAAGACACCGATGGTTAATCGGGCCTGCTTTCTACTGCTTCCGCATATGAACTTACTCCGTCCTAAGGCGTTTTCACCTAGGAAGGATTTGGAGTGTTTCATACCCGGCTGCTCCTTCCATTCGATAAAAGATAAATAGATTAGACGGAACTTAAATTGTAAAGAATGATCCATATATCAAAATGACCTTTGATAGTCAAAAGACACAATATGTCACATATATATAATAATAATATGTAATGTTTATAATATCTTACATTTACAAAATGGCGCGCACTTGCCCGACTTCCTGTTACACTGTTAAACGTACTTCCGTCCCATTTCACGAAATCACTCCCACAAATTGCTGATATAGAAAACGAGCGGAAAGATAAAGAAGAAGAAGATTAAGGAACACATCAAAAACATGAATTCTATTTTAGAATTTTCTTTGCGGATTAGTGTTTTGTTTTCGTTATTATTTAATCGTTTTCTATGGCAAGGACGGGTAGGTTTCGACACAGTTTTTGTCACCTGACGCACTACCGATACAATACTGTAATAACTCAAATATACTGAAATTTAAAATTAAACCGTACTGTTAATGCAATACGGTAAAATCTCAAATATCAGTATATTTTGAGTTATAACAGTATTGTATTGTTAGTGCGATGACCTGAGTGACCAGAGTGCCTAGTGTGAGTTTTGTTTACTGTCTACCGTATACATTCGATTACGTTAACGAAAACGTAAATTAGTATGGCATTGAAGCAGCGCCTCCTGGCGACATACGAGAAGAGTTAATATTTTGCCATACAAATTCTCGTTTTCGTTAACGTGACCGAATGGTGAATGAAACTGGCGCTAGGCAGTCTAAGGCCCGCGCTTATTTTTTTTTAACCAGGCGCTATCCCCTTTTTTTTTAAATTATAGGAAAATATGTCGATCACTGGTTCCTGCCGAACACTGGTGCCGCTACTTCATCATCATAATCATCATCAGCTCATTTCAAGTCCCCACTGCTGGGGCACGAGCCTTCCCTATTGAATGGATAGGGAGAACGGGCCATTAACCACCACGCGGGCCCAGTGCGGATTGGTGGTTTTTAACGACTGCTAATGCAACCGGGACTAACGGCTTTACGTGCCTTCCGAAGCACGGAGGAGCTATAGATGATAAATTTTTGGTCACCCATCCGATGACCGGCCTTTGCGAAAGTTGCTTAACCTAAGCAATCACAGACTTAACTAATCACCATTATTTTGGTGCCAACCCTAATTGTTAATTAAACGTGCTATTGGAAAACGCACGGCACGTTTCTGGTTTCAACGCTTCCGTTTCTAAAATGTTTATTGTAGGATGAGTCCCGCGGTCGCCCGGAGTCTATCAACGACGAATCAAAGGGGATTATGGAAGCTGATGACAAATTGCCCATCAATTGTAATGACCTGATTTTAATGATGGAGGCCTTTGCCCAGCAGTGGGACAGTGTATATTATAGGCTAATTACGACTGCTACTACTACTACTATGGAAGCTGATGATTCTCATTATTACTACTATGGCAGAGTAAACAGCAACCTTCTACGTTAACATCAACACTATAGGTAATTAATTGGTCTATCTGCGTGAAATATTTAAGTAATAAAAATTTGATTTTTTTAAAAATGTGTTAGAAAGCCAGTGTAGCCGCTAAATGCACGGACTTATTGATTGCCAGCACTGAAACAACTTGGACGAATAAAAATATTTATTAGAAATGGTATTATTCTTACTTAAATCTAATTTCGTAACAAATATATTTATCTATTAGGGCCGTCTATGGACAGCAAGATAAAAAGTTAGCAAAGTCTCAGCTACTTTGACTTCACCAAAAGAGCAGTAACTGTTTTGAAGTTTTTATTGCTTTGCAAAAGATTTTATTAACAAATTTTTGGACAATGTTTCGTAAAATGAAACATTTCGCTACGTTTTATTACTTTGATAATATTGAGTTCAAAGAAAATTTAGCATTGGATTGCGAAGGCTAGTACCTATTATAAAACTGATTTTTTTATTATAACAAGAAAAAGTTTACCAAAGGAAGACTAGAGGCAATTAATAATTTGCTCTGTTGTGAGTAAGTAGTAGTAAGTAAATAAAAATAAGAACCTGTTATCTTCAATGTCCGTAGATTTTCCTAGAATTTAATGTAAGTATAGAGGTTTTTTATCAATACGATCGATCTTAGCACATAACTCAATATTTTTACGTAAAATATATTGTAGAGATACCTACCTGTGTTTACTTACGTGATACGATCAAATAAATTACATTTGTATAAATATTTTTCCGTCAACATTTTATAATAAAAGTTATTTCCGTTTCACGGAAAAATCGGCAAATGCTTTTCGGATACACATAAATTACTGTGAAAGGTAAGCAGCCATAGACTCTGTTTCTGTTTATATAATTTGCTAGAGAAAACACATACGGACGAACGTGACGTGACTAGAGATGTAAGGCCGGTATTAAACCATTTGTACTTTTTGGTATAATGCGAAAAATACCGTATTATACAATTTCCTACGGTATTTTTGGTATAAATCGTTTAAATTTTTCCATGTTTTATCTAAGCACGTTTTAATTTGAGTGGATTATTTAACGCGGGGAGAGGAAGAGGTTACGCCCGGCGAAGCAAGGGGGGTCCGCCCGCACCACAGTTTCGTGCAACGCATTAGTTCTGTGACGGGTGACGCGTGACAGAAACTAGTAGCGAGTGGCAGAGCGCTCGGCCCGATACCCGAAGTCCCGGGTTCAATTCCCAGGTCGGGCAAAATGTATTTCGGACTTTTCGATGCATAGCTACTTATCGATAACTTGTTTTCAATGATGGAGGCCTTTGCCCAGCATTTGGACAGTTATAGGCTGTTTACTTACTTACTTTTTGGTAATTAAATAAGAATATGAACACATTTATTCGGCTTTTATTGGTTATTCTACATAATTGTAGTTAAGGATGCCGGTACAATATTCAATGTATATTTTTTTATTGAACGTACTGTTTTTTTGCACATTACATATTAATTTCCGCCCGCGGCTTCGCCTTTCTTTTTCCTGGTGATATTTTTTACCAATACACGCTGCGCCCAGGGAGACTCGGCGTTTATGTAAGACTTCCCACCCCTCTGTTACGGGGGTCTACCCAGTAATACACCAGGATACCCTGCCACGTTTTAGCTTGGCCGTGGAGCACGGTACCAATTTTAGCCTACTATTAATTACAATGAATCGCAAGAAGAGGCTGAATCTAGTACCTAATATAGGGTATAATTTTTGTAAACATCATAAGGAATTAACATACTACCGAGGCCTCAGACCCAGAGGTCCCGGGTTCGACTCCCAGCGAGGGCTACATGTTTTTGTGGCTCGGACCTCGGCTCGGGTAAACCGGGCCGTGGAGGAGGAGAGAAGCGCCCAGGTACATGTCTGTACCTGGTATAAAGCGCGTGTGAACCGGTTCTTCGTTCTACGAGTACGGTGTCTTGGACCTAAACTATACGCGGTTTGGTTGGTGGTAAGGCTTGTTTGTTCGCCTGGTTAGCTACCACCATCTTATCTAAATATGTAGCCTTAACATCGATGTTTGTTGTGTTCCGGCAGCTAGAGATAAGATAGCCAGCGCCTCATAGTAGTGGATTCCGGATGAAGTGTGCCTCATCATCACTTAACATCAGGTGAGACGAAGACCAAGCGCTTCATCATCATCATCAGCTTATTTTACGTCCCCACTGCTGGGGCACGAGCCTTCCCTATGGATGGATAGGGTGAAGGGGCCATAACCCACTACGCGGGCCCAGTGCGGATAAGTGGTTGTTAACGACTGCTAATGCAGCTGCGACCAACGGTTTTACGTGTCTTTCGAAGCACGGAGGATCTCGAAATAATACATTTTTGGTCACCCATCCGATGACCGGCCTCTGCGCCTAGGAGCTCCTCAGACCAAGCGCTTACCTGTAAGATAAAAAAAGAAGAATAAAACGCAACAAGCCGCTGAAAAATTACCGCTACTACTTAGTACTGCAACATAAAAAAAATTTTTCTAAACATTACAAGGAATTAGCGAACAGCTACAAAGATTTGTGTATTCTTATCTGTCGAACAAAGTGGCATTCCATAAAAGCAAACCATTCGTACAGTGTACAATATGTGAAACTACTATTTCGTTGTTTATAAAGATAAGATAAGATAAATAAACTTTATTGTACACCAAGGATAAAACAATTGACAAAAAAGAAAACTACATAAATACACGTACAAAGGGCGGTCTTATCACTAAAAGTGATCTCTGCCAGACAATTTTTGGATGGACAACAAATATTTGAGTTTAAAGTGGGCTTGTCGTCGCGTATCGGTGCACCATATACGCTCAACAAAATTCAATTGTCGTAGTGGACCGCAACATCGTCGGTTCAAATTGTACCTAAGTTAATTTTCAAAAGTTGGAGCAGCTATGCGATGCGCAGGCGGGAAACAGATTATGTTCAAAGTTTATATTTTTGGACAATCGCGAGCTAAAAGAGTTCGATGCAAGTTTTATTAGAGAATTGATATCATCATCATCATCATCAGTTCATTTTATGTCTACACTGTTGGGGCACGAGCCTTTTCTATGGATGGATAGGGAAAACGGGTCATAAACCACCACGCGGGCCCAGTGCGGATTGGTGGTTGTTAACGACTGCTAATGCAGGCGGGACCAACGCCTGTACGTGCGTTCCGAAACGCGGAGGAGCTCAAGATGATACAATTTTGGTCACCCATTCGATGACCGACCTTTGCGAAAGTTGCTTAACCTCAGCACTCGCAGACCGGGCGCGTTAATCACTGCGCTATCGAGCTCCTCAATTTATTAATTGAATTGATATAACACAAGTTTACTCTTTACTCTAAGATTTTTCTACTATTAAAACTATTTGAGTACCTAAGCAACACCTCAATTATTCGAAAGTAATTAAAAATTTTGAAGCTGCCCCAATAAATATATTGTGTTTTTTCAAATCTCAGATAAGTATTTGATGGCCTTTTTAGTACTGTAAAAAAACATAAGGTATAACCACTGCGCTCGGGAAGACGCTAACGGTTATGTGGGTCTGTCTCCACAAACTTACTTACGTCTGTAAATTAACCGATCCAAAATGGTCAAATTTCTTCAATGAATTTTCAACCATATGCCATATTCATAAAGTTCAAAGACTATTGCCGAAATTTTACAGTTTGTGGTAGTCTGTTTGCAGGCGTGTGTACCACCAAGATGATTAGGTTACCAAAGTTCACCTCAGGAGAGTGATTTTGATGGCCTGAACACGATTGATGATCGATCAAACATTCCTAACCGTAAATTTTTAGATAACGTAAAAACCGCGACGCCAGAATACGCTGTAGGTACCTAATAAATAAAGCCCGACATTGACATATTGAACTTGCTCTCACATCGTCTGCTTCCTGACTCAAATGTTTTGTATGTGGAGCAGTATGGAACAGTAGGTCATCTGTTAGACGCACCCCTAAGCCGAGGGCTGCGCTCGCCGACTCATTCAGTATCTGTGGAGACAGGCCGCGATTCAGTCGCACGGTAGCGACCGCTGTTTTCCGCGCGTTTTCCTTCAAAAAGTTTCGTGCTCTTTTGTGAAAAACAAATAAAGTTATAATACCTTTAACAGTTGATGGAGTTAGATTAAAATTGTGTGTGACTAATAGTGTTTATTTAATTAAGTGTAATTTAAATAAAGTGTAGTGCAGTGTAATTGTAATTGTAGTTTCAACTTGAAGAGGATATTTTAAACTTTCAACTTTGAAAAAGGTACTAAAACATTTAAGATTATTAATTGAAAAGGCGTTATTTTGCGTAAATCCATGGTACAAAAAAATGTAATTGAATTAATGTGTAGTGTTAATTCCGCTATCTCAGCTTAGTTAGTAAGTTATCGGAATTAACACTACATATTATTTCAATTACTTTTTTTGTACTAAAACATTTAGTTATAGGGTATACGTATCAGTGTTTGACACTTCAAGCCCAGTACTCGACTCAGTTTTTATTACCAAAAATAATATTGGAATTCATTTAAACTTTTCTGGGTGACAGCTAGGAAAGCAGGCGGATTGTATTCAGAAGACTAAAGTCAATTGCTGAATGATTAAAGGAAAAAAATGTCGATCTCTGGTTCCTGTCGAACACTGAAGAATAGTGGCACATTCTAATATTTCATGGTACTTGTTGTTTTCTAAAGTTTACGCGAACACTACACATTGAAATGAAACAACTTTTACGGATGTACTCGCGTTTATTTTACACATTACTTTTTAATGTTTATTCTGACGTTTCGAACCCTTTGCAGGGTCCGTGGTGACAGGGACTACCACCAGCCTGGGATTCCATCATACAAAATATTAAATCCCAGCCCCAACACCATACTGCCAGATCAAAAGATACTGTAACCTCTTTTTGCATAAAACGGAACGCACCTGATTAAATTTAAATGAGGGTATACAAGCTACTAACTAATTATGAGACGACCAACACCTCAGTCTCCCTATGACCACGGACCCTGCAAAGGGTTCGAAACGTCAGGATAAACATTTAAAATTAATGTGTAAAATTAACGCGAGTAGATCCGTAAAAGTTGTTTCATTTCATGGTACTTATTTTGTAAAACCTGTGCGTTAAACATTAATAAAAAAGTTTCTATTTGTGGAATACAAAGTTATAAATTGCTGGAAAGACATGGCAATGAAAGATGGGAAGGTCGGACCATGAAAAGTTGTGGTGGATACCACGGGTACAATTACTGCCATCTCACTACGACCAGGACCAACAACAGATTAACGGTTTTTTATGCGATATCCTTTTCCTCTTTTTATTTTTTGCAATAAAACAGATTTAACAATTTTCAAAGAAAAACCTAATAGATATAGAAACATTTCCTTGTCTGACAAAAATAATAAAGTTATTAAATTATAATCTAATTATATGGCAAAATAACGAAACTTTAGAAAATTTACAAGAACTACGACATAGTTTCTTTTACCAAAACCCCGGAAGACGCACAGTTCCCTACGGACGAGTAAACCCAATACCACGCGAGCGAAATCCGAGGAAGGAGCAAGATTATGCAGAACATAAAAATTACGGTCGGCCCTTACAAGAGAAGCTTTGATATCCGAACTTTCTAAAATTGAGGAAACTGTGTAGGTACGATGTAGCGCGGTCATTCAATATATTTTTTCGATGCTAGCAGATCGTAAGAATGTTGGCTTAACGAAATAATTTTTCTGGAAAACCTACTTTGACGAAATTTTCAAACTATTTTCCTTGTTTGATCAAGTGAGGTGATTTGATATTTTTTTTTGATATTGGCAGAATGCTAAACGATGTCAGATTTTGGGAAAAATCACCTGGCCGTAGTTTTTGTAATATTGTCTGTGTTTGAAGTACTTAGATTAAAATTATTCGAAATCTTTAATACGATATGAACTTTGTGATACCTGATTTTTGGAAAACTAACCTGGCCGAAGTTTTCTTAATATTTTCTGTGTTTGATTGAATGAGGTATTTGAAGTGATTCGATAACTTTCATGCGATGTCGGTACACAAAATCAGTTATTTGGGAACCTACAAGCACGAAATTTTCGTTATGTTTTCTGTTTGAAAAAGGTAGTTAAATATAAATTGTTTAACTGTTATCTTATCTGTTCGGGCTGCATAGCATACTTTTATACGCGTTTATGAGACTAAGCAAACATATCTAAAGTACTGATGAACTAAAAAAAACTGCTGAGATATTCATAATAATGATAATTTACATTCAAGAAATATGTTACTTACGCAGTATGTACAGACGTTATTTTCTAATTATTATTCCTTAGGGCAAACTAGATTGGTATCTTTACACTTGAATTATCAGGACAAACAAGCCGTGAGCGAGTGGTCTGCTATTATATAGACAATTCCATTGAACAATCAGCGTCTCGTCCATATTCATCGATGTTTTGCCAGATATTCAGCTAGTGGTGTCGTCGTGCCATCAATTGATGAAGTATTGAAAAGGTAATAGAGGATATTTCTAGCATAGATGAAGTTTTACAAAAGATCTTATATTATGTTATGATGCATGATCCGTTCAAACATCATCATCACATCCTAATGATGATGAATGATTAAACATGGTTTAATAATAATAATTAGTGAGTAAATAAAAATTGCATTCAAACAATTTTCTAAAACTGTCAAAAAAGTAACAGTAATATAATTGCAAGTAGTAAGAAAAAAATCATACAATATCATATTCAATTCATATTCTATGAATATGATTTTTTTCTTGATGATAATGAGTCGTTATAGAAATATTTGAGTAAAACAATATATTGCTCTAAAGCCCTCGAGTATCAGTAAAGATGTGGAACTTTTCAGAAAAACCCTTTTTGAGAGAATTTGAAAAATTACGTTGCACTGTTTTGTTTTATTTCATAACACTCATGAACGTTCCAGGAGCACTTAGCGTTTAATTTTAGAAAATAGAGCAAAAATGAAACATAACTCTCCACTTTCCGCCAAGAAGTCTCACACTTTTTGTTAGTCGCAGGCGTCAGCGTTTATGTTTTGAATGTCAAAATAAACAGCGCCCTTTGTTAATCGCTCGGAATAAAAATTGTTCTAATGTTATTCATAACAGCCTAAGGGTTATTTTTTCGAACAAAAACAATCAGCTATCATTGTGTAGTACAAAACATTCATGCGACGAAGTAAATTTTGGTTCACGCAAAAATTTATAGCGACCTTTGATGTTCAATAGAGCGCACAGTTAATTTTGCTTTACAAAAAAAAATATGACGCCGCTATCGCTAGTGAGAATAGAGTTGGACAGAGTTTGCAATCATTTCCACCACCATCATCATCATCATCATCACCACCTATGGTCTTTCCAGCGTAAGGCTTTGTGTAGCGAGGTATCTGATAGGTCCTCAAGTTATATTCGTAGTCACTGAACCATTCTGCTAGGTTTAAGGAGTCCGTATCACGCGAGCGTGTTCACATACCTGACTAGATTCTCCGGGGTTTTCGATTTGGGTGACGAGAGTGGACTGTAGGCGTTTCTAAGAGCTCCTAGCTCCGCACATTGTTTTAGGGAACTTAAAATGCACTCAGGCACATTGTCTAAACCTGGTAAAGCGCGCGCACCATAGCGCCTAGTACGAGATTAATATAAAAATTATAATAAATTTATTTCAAAATGTAAGTTTACATGGGATCTATACTAATATTATAAAGAGGAAACCTTTGAATTTTTGTATGTATGTATGTTTGCAATGGATAAACTCAAAAACTACTGGACTATGGACTGGAGAATGCTACATTAGCGCTGAGTAACATAGGCTATATTAAAAAAAAATGTCCACCCGTGCGAAGCAGAGACGGGCGGCCGCTAGTCTTAATAATAAAGTACACTAGGCTGTTTGATTATATAAATTTAAAAATAGCATCCACTGCTGAGCTGGGTTAGTAGACCCGTATTTCAGCATCCGGCGCCACCTCCCACGATCTTAACAACAACAGTAGTAGCCAACATAGCTTATTAAACTTAAAAAAACATAAAAAAACTGGTGTGTGTTAATGTGAACCTCTCTTTGTATTGAGTGAATTTGTACGTGGATGTGTGAGAGAGAGGGTGTGTGAGTTAATAATCTGTGTATACATATAGGTCTTAAAAGATCACATCGTAAAAAGGCACAGCATCGAATGGAGAGACCAGCCGGGTATGAAACACTCCAAATCCTTCCTAGGCGAAAACGCCTTAGGACGGAGTAAGTTCATATGTGAAGGCAGTAGAAGACAGACAGGCCCGATTAACCATCGGTGCGTTGACAAGGCACTATGCCACAAAACAAATGCTCCACAGAATGCATCTATCAACAAATAGCTTGTGTAGGGCATGTGGGGAAGAAACGGAGTCAATGCAGCATCTACTGTGTGACTTCCACTCTCTGGCTAGGAAAAAAATGGGATTCCTGGAGTCGGCCTATCCGAAACCGGAGGACTTCAGGCTCTTCGCTCTTAAGGACGTTGCCAAGCTTATGGCATCTATATTTACAGAGAAAGAAGAGTGAAAGGATGGGGTTGCACAAAAGATCTCGATGGGTGGAAGTGTTGCTGCGAGAGGGAAACTTCGGCAGGCCCCACTAAGATAAGATAAGATAAGATACATATAGGTACAAATTAAATAGCGGTAGGTATAATACTTATAAAAAACATTATAATACTTATACATACAGGAAAAATTAACTTAAAACCTTTAAGAGTTCGTCTGTTTCGTTATAATCGAGATTTTGAAGCCAGGTTGAAATCTCCTTTTTGCAAAGTTTATTATTTAGGGGGTAAATACAAATATGTTTATTAACTTTAACAGCCTTTGGTTCAAGAACGTGTCTTATGGTTTTAATTAAAACAATTAATCTTCTAATTCTACGACACAGTAACTTTTAAAATTAAGATTCGAATCCAAAATTATTCCTAGATATTTTATCTGATTGGTTCTCTCTAAAGCTCGGCAATTACACTCATCACCACTATAATATTTGCAGGTGTGAGCAACTAAGCACAAATTCTCACATTTTTCTGCTTGTTTCTGGATTGAGAAAGTTATATAAGTATTTTGTCTTGTCGGTATTCAATGTTAGGAAATTATCTGGCAACCATCTGCAAACAACATTAGGCGTGTTTTGAGCAATGTTGTAGGTCCCGGCCCATGTTGGATGTCGGAAACTAAAAGAACTGTGTCATCTGCATAGGATTTAAATTTTGTCATTAATAGATTTAATTGAACACAGTTCATTAATGTAGATCAAAAACAACGTCAAGTTACCGATAAAGAAAATGTATTTTATGGCATTGAAGCAGTGCCTTCTATTTACAAACGAAGTTAGTTGCAATTTTGCCACCCTAAATCTTATTTTCGAATGGCGATAAAACAAGTACTATAGGCGCTCTGGGTGCCTTGTGTGAGTTTTGTTTACCATCCGTATTCATTCGATTACGTTTACGAAAACGAAAATTAGTATGGCATTTTAGCAGCGCCTCCTGGCGACAAGCGAGAAGAGTTAATATTTTGCCATACAAATTCTGGTTTTCGATAACGTGATCGAATGGCGAATGTAATTCGCACTAGGCACCCTGTATGTGTGCGTTCCTACAATTTCGGTGACAGCTCTCGAATATCGAATGTTTTATTTACTGCGTTAGCATCCAGAATCCGCCCACGTTTCATTTGACTAATGATGGGTTTAAAATAGCAACTCTCTTGATCATGTCTGATTAAACAGTACTGTACCGTTATTCGAAGCCTAATATATATATGAGAGTAGCATACTTGATTTCCGGCCTAAAATCGTATACAACAACACCGTCCATTGGTCGTCTTCGATCAATCAGCGTTCACTTCCTGTTCGCGCCATTTTTTACCACTAACCAGGCAGGGTGTATGGGGGCACATAATTTTTTCGTCATTAGCATCGTGATTTCTGACCAAAGAGGTCGCCTAAAGAAAAATAAAGTGCATTACATGCAAATTGGCGGTAAAAAAAACACAAATATATATCAGTGGTTTATACAAACCGAAAAAGTGAACAGTTTTTATTACGTAAGTCGTGTGCAACAAAGGTAAAACACTTTCTTCTTTATTTAGTGCTTATCAATGACAATTTTCAATGCAAATTTTTCATAAAAACCGTTGCATTTTAATCGGTAACCTGTTCATTTTATTAAATAAAGTAACGGTTTAATTTATAATTCTACTGTGAATTATTGATATTTGGAAGGTAGTTTGTTGGTTTTCACGGCGGTATTTTTAACTTTTGGCTTTGGTTAAAAAGTGTTCTGAATTTTATTAAATACGTACCTATGTATTTTCATAATGAATTGAGATAGTTCTTATACCCCGTCTGTTTTATTGTAAATCACGAACTGTAAATCAAGTAATTCTGTGTTTTATTTGTGCCAACACTATAACTACCTGTGTTTTAGAAGCATGGAAAATCAACCGTCCACTAGCAAGGATTTACCAATAAAGGAAACGGAGAATGCTAGCAAGGAAAGGATAGAACGAAAGAAGAAGAAAAGGAAAAGAGCGAGGTCATCCAGTTCAGATAGCTCGTCTGATAGTGCTTCAATGTCTAGTTCTTCATCGGACTGTCGACGAAAGAAATACCGTAAGCGACGCAAACGAAACCGTTAGTTTGACTATTTATTAAGAGAGATCCAAAACCTTAAAAATAATTTAACTAAATCTTATTACGACGATAACAACAAATATGCTGACTCATACATTAACCTTAACATTAGTGGTGATTTATATTACCAAGCGGAGGTTAATCAACCTGACCCACTTGCAGTCGGCAATACTGACTTTAACATTACTTTGGCTACAAAACTTAAGGAACCGTCTGTTCCAAAGGCTTCTATGGAATATCTCAACCAGTTAAAAGAGTTGCAACACTTCGATTCACCCGAGTGGAACAATGTCCGTTATGCGGAACTTCAAAAACTGTATGCACACTGCCCTGGGTTTGTTGAGCTCGACCCTAATGATGAATTTAAACAATTTGATAACTCTAAATTGAATATAAATATGGAAAAGGCTTTTGCAGCTGTAACTTTTGCTTTAGTCAAACAAAAAGAGTTGGATTGGTTGGATAATAAACAAAGAGAAATCCGTACACGAACCACAAAAAGTTCTAGAATTTCTCATCATTATGTGGGATTTGTGCGGAACATAAAATATTTACCAAAGAGGCTATCTGCCAAAATAGAATCGCAAGTTGCTGCAATTTTGACCAAGAATAAGACAAGTCTCGTAGAGTTGCAGAAATTAATCAGGATTTTGAACTTAGCGCGTTTTCCAGTCACAAGGGGACGATTGAATTTTCGAGCACTACAAACTCAAATGAATTTACTCCTGAAGACGAAAACAATGAGAGCTTTCCATTCCAATGAAAGCATTACCACACAAGGCTCGTGCAGAGCTGGAATGGTGGATAAGTCATTGCAGGCAATCATCTCCGATTCACAGACCTCCCCCTTCGCACTATCTAACTACAGATGCGAGCGACCTCGGTTGGGGGGCCAAACTGGACAACGAAAACTTAATTGGCCAATGGAAAACTTCGGAACGCATGTTGCATTACAACATCAAAGAAATGATCGCGATTTTAAGAGTTATAGAAGGTCGCTGTCTGCACCTGAGTTCAAAAGGCCTACAGGTCCAATGCAACAACAAGACTGTTGTTGCATACCTACGCAACGAAGGTGGGACCAAGTCTCGGACTCTTACGGAGAAAGCTTCTCAAATTTTTGATATACTGGACCATCACAACATTCACCTGTCCATTTTTCATATCCCATGCATGTTCAACTCGGATGCAGACCATCTATCTCGGTTGAAATTAGCACCGGAGTGGCATCTTCTATCAGAGGCAACAAACGTCATTTTCGCGAAAGGGGGCACACCGGTCATCGATCTTTTTGCTTACTTACAGAACTACTGTGCCCTAGATCAATCGAACACACAAGCTGTTTGCCACGACGCGCGATGCACTGAGATGGAATAGGAAATACCCATTAGCTTGGGTTTTTCCCCCATCACATCTAATACCCAAAATACTAGCACACCTGAACAAGGCCGAAGGTACTTACCTCTTAGCAGTTCCTCGCTGGGGAAAAGTATATTGGACGCCGAATCTCAAGAACTGAACAATGGCACCGCCTTTCACGGTGTACAACTTAGCGCAAGTATTAGTGGACACAACAACCGGCCTATCCCCGCAGGGATCGACAAAATGCAGATTGTGGTGTGGAAATGTGGGGGTGGAATTCGATTCGGTGTAATTGGTCTGAAAATCAGAAATCATTGCTTTCATCGGGTTGGCGGAAATCCACGTTAAAATACGTATAAACCAGCCTGGAGAAGATGGGTAGTCTGGGCTGAGCAGAATAACGTGAATATTTGCAGACCAGCTAGATCTCAGTTAGCAAGATTTTTAGCTGATCTTCATCAAAACGAAGGTCTAGCTTATATCATTCTAGTGTATAAATATGTGATATCGACTTTTTGTGATCCGGACAACAATGTCAAACTCAGTTTCCATTCTCTCGTTAAGCAAATCCTAAAGTCCATTGAACTGGCTAAGCCTAAAGTGGCGAAGACTCCCATATGGGATGTCGATGTTGTGATACAATATCTTGCTACGAAAGATCCTGAAACTACAAATTCTTACGACGTGTCCAAGATTACAGCGATTGTTGCTTTTGACCTCAGGCAGACGGGTACATGATTTAACATTACTTAGTGTATCTCCGAATCACTGTATTATCACGGAAAGAGATGTGATTAACATTTTGGCCGACATTTGGTTCTAAAACGGTTATCCGTTAAACACCAACAATCTGGATGGAAATTATTAAATGATAACAGCAATAGAGCTTTGAACATAGTTTATGGGATTAAACGCTTAATTAAGTTATCAAGTTCCATACAAGTCGTAGCTAAATCTGACAACTTGTTTATCACTTCGGCCGGTGAACCAAAATCAGCTTCACGAACAGTGATTGGTCGCTGGGTTAGAGAATTATTACAAGAAGCTGATATAAACGCTACACCGGGCAGTACAAGATCTGCCGTAGCTTCGAAGAGTTGGCTCGAGAACTGCCCATTAAAAGATATCCTGACGAGAGGCAATGGGAAATCAGGAAATACATTCAAACAGTTTTATAGGCGCGAAGTAAAGCCTGCTAATCATTCCCATAATACAAATAATTCATCTCTGATTCGTTTTCAGTTTAATAATCGTTTTTGTCATTTTCTGTTGAAGATTAATGTGTGATTAAACCTGTAATATATATATACAGTCTATCATTTGACATAATTATTTTATGTACTCATAACATTCAAAATTCATTTTTTTTAATTCAAAATAAACTTTTACGAGTGATTTTTGAACGTCAATTCAAAGCCATGCATCTTAGCACTACCACTACCACCAGGCGATACCAAATAGATCTCTCTTAATTATATTAGGCTTCGAATAACAGTACGGTATTGTTGAATAGAAACGTTTTACCTGAAAATAAAACGGTAAACGGGTAAAACTTACCTTATTCGAAGCCTTATACTTTTTAATTGTGCATGGTGGTATACATTCGAGATGTAATGACGAACAAATAATGTGCCCCCACACATCCTGCCTGGTTAGTGGTAAAAAATGGCGCGAACATGAAGTGAACGCTGATTGGTCGAAGACGACCAATGGACGGTGTTGTTGTACACGATTTTAGGCCGGAAATCAATTAGGCTTCGAATAAGGTAAGTATGTTTAATAACCGTTTTTAGGTAAAACGTTTCTATTAAAGAGCTTAATTTAATTATAGGGGAGTACGTATACGTACGTTATATACTGAACTGCCCACGGGAGACTGGATTGAGTATACTCAGTGCAAAATATTGATTTCTGTGATGAATGTAGCCATTAAATAACTTTTTCAAACATATCCCTTTTGCCCTGGGGCATATCCGCTTTGCCCAGGTGGGTCGGGCAAAACGTATAATATGATTATATTTTTGTTTCCTAAAATTTTGTTTTTAAATATTTAATAGCTTTTTCCAAAAATTGATAAATTTTGTACAAAGTAGAAAGAGTTTTGTCGACTAATAGTTTGTATGTTTTTTTTACCCATTCCTTTAACATATGGGTCTTGCTCAAGCTTCCCCTAGTGCTTTTTCCAAATGGGCGAACTTGTGTTTGACGAGATCGTCCGATGTCAAGCTCAAACTGGTTTTTTATCTTATTAATCCAATATTAGTACATGCTAGTACATTATTGATCAAAGCTGGTGCCGTAATTCTCTAAAAGAAAACTCTCAACGAAAAGAGTTTTCTTACATTTCTACCGACGCAGTACGTGTGTCTGTAGTGTTATGAAAAGCTGGAGAGTTGCATTGTGAGTTAATTGCAGTCGCACGTCTCGTCTTTGTATTAACTGTTCATTGTTGTTTTCAAACATCTTGAGTGCACGTACACTTCAAGAGTCTAGGGCTATGATATACATAACAATTTACATTCTTGCATACCTATCACCGATCCAGGTTACAGATTATATATTTATAAGCTATAATAGTCTTTCTTTCCTATGTGTTGGGGTGATAATTTTCTTTGAAAGCTTTCTTTCAACCTGTGTGTACATGCACTGCAAGAATCTAGGGCTAAGACATACATAACAATTTACATTCTTGCATACCTATCACCGATCCAGGTTACAGATTATATATTTATAAGCTATAATAGTCTTTCTTTCCTATGTGTTGGGGTGATTATTTTCTTTGAAAGCTTTCTTTCAACTTGTGTGTACATGCACTGCAAGAATCTAGGGCTAAAGATTCATAGCATAAATTTACGTTCTAGCATTTCACCGATTTGAGTCATAGCAAATATATTATTACTACTACTGATATAAGCTATAGTCTTTCTTTGCGACGAGGTGATTATGTAATCATATCTCCAACTTAGAGTATTATGCAATATGCAGTGTTATTCGCATTTTTATGCTTAAATATTGTACTTTTTCATTTCAAGTGGACTGGCAACGTAAATCTTACACATTGGAGACAAAAGACACCGTTCGGGAACTAAATTGTATTTTTTATTATTACAGGTTGCCCATGGTAGAGTACCTATAGTACTCGTAAGAGATTGCAGTACTTACTTATTAAAACCTCAAAATATTTTCCACTCCTACCGATATCAACGCTCCTAGGGTACAAAAACTAAGTTTATTTTTTATGAAAATGTAATAAATTGGCATCCTTACTAGTCTATTTGATGGAGGTACTCTTGACTTCGTCCCTAAGCTCCTTACTAAAATAACATTCTCCTTTTACTTATGACGGGACTAGGTATCAAACTTTTACTTTTGTGACATTATCAATGAGATTATCTGTGTCATAAAAAATAATGACATTTTATATCAGCATAATGTGTAATGATGTAATGATAAATCGTGTCGTGATCCCGGAACGTGACTTTTAGCGATCCTTTCATGCGTAGGTAGGGCACCGTTATTTTTAGCAATAACGTTTTATATTTAACATCGTCATTATTTGGTTTCGTATTGAAGGATTGCGATGAAGGATTGGAACTACAAATTGGCGTATTTACTTTCAAAAAATAAAAGGTTATTTTTGGAATTAACGATTTGATTCAACATCTTCATTATTTGTGTTAGACTTCGAATTGAAGGGATTGCGAAAAATTAGCGTATTGGCTTTCAAAAATGAAATGGATCTAGCAATTTAAATGTTACGTTACGGGTACAAAAGTTACCACGTTCGGTTGCTAACTTGTATTTTCATTATAAATATAAATAAATTACTCATAGTTACCTAACTACAAATAATCTATGAGGATTTCGATGTCATAGTGGTTAACGCGATCGGTCTGCGGTTGCTAAGCAAGTTTCGCAAAGGCCGGTCACCGGATGGGGACCAAAAATTTGTCATCTCTAGCTCCTCCGTGCTTTGGAAGGCACGTAAAGTCGTTGGTCCCGGTTGCATTGTTGTGGTGTGTGTCTCACCTTACTCTATTATTACACTTGAATTGCATTATTAGCCTAACATGTATTCAGTAGTAAATCATACGTCAAAAACTATACTTGTTTAATTAGCTCTCCCAGTCGTCCCATCAGTGCACTATCCATCTGTAGGGAAGCTTCGCGCCTTAGCAGTGAGTACATAAAATAAGCTGATGATGATGAATAATCTATACAACATTGGTAGGCAAATTTCCGGTGATCATCACCTAAACAGTTTTCGCTTAATCTCAAGGGTGTCTTTTTAATAGTAACTTTGGATTAATTTGATTACTTATGAAATTTTTTTAGTTGAGAGTTTGTGAATACATTCGCATCATGACAAACCATAGTGGTTTAACAATGCGATAATAACAATTGTTATACCGCATGTTTTAAATATGGAATTAAATAAAAAGAAAAGGTGTCATAAATTATTAAAATGTAGGAGGTAGTTGAGCATGAGAGAATAAAGCAGTGTTAACCCGAGCCTCGTCTTTAACTGAAGCATCCTTACATAACATGGCGCAGCTGGTTGTTTAAATTATTATTTTGTCAGTAAAATAAGTGCTGTGATAAGTGCCTTGAGGAAGATAAACAAAACAATAAATTTAGAAACAGTTTTATCGCCACCACCACCGTTTCAATTCGACAAAAAATCGGTCGATGCAGCTTTGGACGAGTTGAGTGATAGTTGGCAAAAGTGGAAGAAAGGCTTTCACATATAGGTACTTCAATGCGTGTGAACTGAGTAAATAATCATCTGCGATACAGTTTAAGAGCTTGATGACGCAGTGGTTAACGCGCCCGGTCTGCGAGTGCTGAGGTTAAGCAACTTTCGCAAAGGCCGGTCATCGGATGGGTGACCAAAATATGTATCATCTCGAGCTCCTCCGTGCTTCGGAAGGCACGTTAAGTCGTTTGTCCCGGCTGCATTAGCAGTCGTTAACAACCACCAACCCGCACTGGGCCCGCGTGGTGGTTTATGGCCCGTTCTCCCTATCCATCCATGGGGAAGGCTCGTGCCCCAGCAGTGGGGACATGAATGAGCTGATGATGATGATGATGATACAGTTTAACATATTTTTACATATAGTGGGCCAACAGTGTCGTGATATTTTAGAACAATTCAATGAATCGACATTAGAAGGTGTTTATAAAAAAACTAGACGACCATTTTAAAACAAAGAAAAATATAACGGTGGAACGGCACAATTTTTTTACACGGAATCAGCAACAACATAAATTGATTGTTTGAAGGTTGAACTATGTGTTTGAATTACGAAAACTATCTCAGCCCTGTAAATTTGGAAGCTTAAACGATGATCTCATAAAAGATAGGCTAGTTTGTGGGGTGCTCAGTTCAGCGATACGAGAGCGCTTATTACGTAAAGACGACTTAACATTAAGCAAAGCACTTGATATAATGTCGAGCGGCTATTGTGTCTAGAATGTATTCTGAAAATATAAAGCGAGAAGCTGAGTTTGTTTACAATGTTAACAATGAAGGAAATCAAGATCGACATATAGATCAGCAGCAAAATCATGACCTATGGGTGGTCAGACAAAACTATAATAATGATGGCGGAATGGGTCATAATACGTCTTGGGTTTCAAACAATGGAAATTACGGGTTAATGCGAAGGACAACGATGCGCGGGCGCGGTGGACGGACAGATGCAGCGAGGTGGCATGATTCGATCACTCATTGCGCACCCTGCGAGTGCCGCGGCGAGACCGCGCACGCAGCAGATGTAGTATTTATCATGCATTTAATGCGTATCCAGAATACGGGAAGACTTGTTTACGGTGCTCAAAGATGAACTATTTTGCCAAAGTATGTGGCGTGCACTTTGTGGAATCATCGGGCCAACAGGAGGTAATTTATTCACTGAGTAAAAACTTGATTGACTGGACAGTGGACTTAACAATAAACAAGTGCAACATCAATTTAAAATTAGACACGGGCGCGGATGTAAATGTGTTACCGCTTCGTTATATAAAAGATTTAGGTATATCAGAAAATAGTTTATTACAGACAAACACTACATTAAGTGGTTATTCAGGTGATTTTATAACTGTTGTGGTTAAAATACATTTAGAGGCTTATTAAAACAGATTGTATTTATTGGAGTTTAAGATAGCAAATGTTAAAAGTACACCTATATTTGGCCGTTATGCTTGTGTTGAATTGAACCTTATCAATAGGGTGGTGTCGGTGCAGAAATCTGTTAAAGATTCGCCTGAGCTTATCAATGAGTAAAGCGACGTGTTTAGCGGGAAAGGTTGTTTGCCGGTCGAGTACAATATACAATTAAAGGAGGACACTGTTCCTGTCGTTCATGCGCCCAGAAAATTACCGTTTGTGATTAGGGAAGGCGTTAGGTCGAAGTTATTAGAAACGGAATCACAAGGCATTATCAAAAGTTCAAGGTCCGTCCGACTGGGTGACTAGTTCAGGTTGAACGCCGCCGGGCCCAGACACAATAGAAATTCAATTGTTTGTCGGTCAAATGGCGTTTAAGATGTTACAGTAATCAAAAAATCTAACGGTGATTTACGAATCTGTTTGGATCCTAAAGAACTGAATAAGGCAATTAAGAGAGAACATGTAAAGCAACCGACTATCGATGAGATAGTGTCAAAACTATCTGGTGCAAAATTTTTCAGTACATTAGACTCGTCAGGATTTTGGAATGTTAAACTATCTCCTAGGTAGTACAAAATATTGTACTTTTAACACATCGTTTGGTCGATTTAAATTTTTAAGAATGCCATATGGTATATTATGTTCAGCATCTGAAATATTTCATAAAAAATGTTTGAGTTTTTCGATGACAGGGAAGACGTATGTATGATTATAGATGACCTCCCGATATATGCTTCAAATAAATATACACATGATAAAATATTACGTAAAGTTTTGGAAAGATGTAGGAAAATTAACTTAAAATTTAATATTAATAAATGTAAGTTTGGATTGCAACAAATTAAATATTTATGCTATCGAATTTCAAAAGATGCTTTAAGCCCGGATGATTCGCACTTATCCGCGCTTGAAAACATGCCAGTACCTAAAGATACAAAGGCAGTGGAGCGATTTTTGGGGTTGATCACTAACATAGATTCTTTCATTCCAAATTTATCAGATAAAACTTTACTACTAAGAGAATTACTCAAAAAAGATATAGAGTGGCAATGGAATGATAAACACAATAAATGTTTTGATAGTTTAAGAGGTGTCTCACGAACATTTATTAATATGTAGGAAGTAGTTGAGCATGAGAGAATAAAGCAGTGTTAACCCGAGCGTCGTCTTTAACGGAAGCATCCTTACATAACAAAAGGCTCGATTTATTTGATTATTATAGAGTACAGCTGAAAGTAAAATTGTTAAATTAAAAAAATCTTCAAAGTTTTACAGCAATCCTAATAGTACAGGGGACATAGCCTCTTACTGACAGAACAGTGGTGTCGGACCATTTTGTTATCGTCAGCAAGTAGGTAAGGTTATAAATACAATTCAAATCTAAAATATATATTTGGTTTCACATGAAATAAAAAAAAAATCTGAAAACGAAAGGACCTCTTTCAGCACATTTTGCTTGCAGATTCATCTTTTTCAGATAAAATACCACCAATTCTTTGCAAAAACTTTTGAAAATTGTGACATTGACATTAAATATCGCCAGAATTAGACAGTTCCCGGGTATGACCTAGTACAGAAAAATTATCGTAAAGATGTGAAGAACACGTAGCTTTACACGTAACCTGTATAAATTTATATATATATAACATATACACAACAGGTACATAAACAAATGAAATTGGTTGTCATTCGTTATTATTTTTAAATGTGAAAGTGAGTTGAAGGTGGATGAAGCTACGATGTTGATACTTTTGTGTCTATACTTTATTTACGCAACAGTTCGGCTACAGCATAGTATAATAAAATACTGCGCCAGGTATAGCACTCCCAGTGACAATAGTCACGTGGGTGACACTAGCCTACGTCATCAAGCCTACATCATGGTTCTCATCGATAGCGGCGATGACGTAGGCTTGTGTCACCCTTGTGTTACACAGCTACAGCACGCTACAGTCCCAGAACAGTACTTGTCGTCCGGACGAAGGTTTCTACGTTAGGAGGATAAAAGGTTTTACTATTACCTATGGGAGACCGAATACAAATCTTTTGAGCCTCTTTGCTTTTATTAAAGGGCTTCTCCGTGCTTCGGAAGGCGTGTTAAGCTTTTGGTAACGGTTGCCCTCGTTAGATCCTACCAACGGGAAACCGTCACTTTATCGCAATTAATAAGATCGGATTTCATTTCCCATAACACTATTCACCGGTGTTTTTATTCATTAATGAACAATTCCGCGAATCTCATTACATCGCATATTTATTATCTCGAATAGTTTTTATCACTAAACTCACTTCATCGTATTTTTTTTCGTATTTTTTTTATTTCATCGATATATTGTTAGATCAATGTTTCGTTTCTTATAATTTTGTTTCCACGTAAGTTTCAGTTCGCAAAATAGTCGGTTACATCAAATTTCACTTCACTTAAGTTATTGTACATCGAAAATACAAAATACTAACAAAGTTCACATATTTAAACGGGATTTAATGCAAAACTACTTAGTAAAGGCATTTCTTTCATTCAGGCATACCTTTTAAACCCGACGTTTTTCATTTTCCTTGTCCTTTCCTTTATGAGATACAATACTTATCATCATAAATGTGAGTAATTAATTTTAAATTATTAATATTGTATTGCGCTACTAAAGTCAAATCATTGACAGAAACGAATCGCAGCAAAACCGACTCCTCGTAGTCTTGTCTGCCCTACGCTAGAGTGCAATATAAAAGCGCGTAGGCGCGGAGGGGCGAGGCGGCCCCGCAGCGCCCGCCGGAGCCGTGACAGAAACAATGCCTGCTGCATGCTGCATGTTTGCTTGCATGCTGTATGCTTGCTTGCATGCTGCATGCGTGCGTGCATGTTGCATAGTTGAACCCGCAGTAGTTATGTAGTTAAAGAGTATAATTATTGAGCTGTAGTAGGTAGGAAAAAAAATATATAGAACTGACCGCAACACAATTTATCGTCAACAGGCGAATGCATCGTTCGATGAAACGTTACTGCGATAAAAAGTTGTTAAGTGAAAAAGTATTATGGGTTCCGATACATATTGTAATGTTTTTACGAATAGTTTCATCGATAACTTACTACTTTTATGAAATGTAAGTTCGATATACCGTTTTTCTGGTAATCAAAACAACTTTGAAAGATTTTTTTTAAGAAACGTTTTTCGATGATATAAAACAGCGATGATTAACTATTTGATGAATTAAAAAGAAATATATTAAAAATCGTGGAATAGTTTTCGGTAAAATAAAATTTGATATCAAAAAAATCTGTATTCTAAGAGACACCCGATTGAGAAAAATGTATATATTTTTTAATTCTGTTTAGTCTACAACAATTGAGCTGTTATGAATGTCAATACGCCATCATTTGTTTGCGGGAGATCTTGTATTGAAAATAATCGGCAAGAAACGCAGCCAGGGGTTGGCAGGGGGTGTATAAATTTTTCTCAATCATCATCAGCCTCTATTCTTCCCACATCTGGTACTTCTCACGTGAACGAAGCATTGGGTTGATTGAGTCCACCACGCTGGGAAAATGCCAGTAGTTGATTCGCAAAATGCCTATTATATTACATTCTGAGGCTATCTCAGCACGTGTTTTATTGATATTGAGAGATAATAATATTTTTATTTATTTGTACAAGTTGCCCCAAAAATTACACGTCATGACTGACACGAGAGATAGGTTAGCTTCAGTTCAACCAGATAAATATGATATGATCCTAAACAATATTTTTACCGCTATTTTGTATTCATTGAACGGGTATGGTTTTCTTTTTGATTTTGCATTAGTTCTCGACATGTTATAAACTTTGCTGTCTAAACAACTATTCAAGGTAGATGAGGAATGTAAGAATGATCAACGAAAGGCATTCCACGGAATACTAACGTGGTAATATCTGGAATACCTTAAAAGTTTTGTTGAGATCATATTACTTTTATTTGGTACTAGTGGCCGCCCGCAGTTTCACCCGCGTGGTTTCCGTTCCCGTAGAAATATCAGGATAAAACTATCCTATGTGTTAATCCAGGTTATAAACCGAATGTATGCCGAATTTCATCCAAATCCATCCATTCGTTGCAGCGTGAAGATGCAACAAATACACACACACATACACACAAATTTTCGCTGTTATAATATTAGTGTGATAATGTATTAATAACAATATTTTAATTATAATATATTTATGTCCTAAAAATATATTTTTATGTGTGTTTTTAGCTATGTTCTGTTTCAGTTTGACGCACCGTTTATGAGACATACCTATGTATGTGCTATTCTCTGTGTGTGAAGGTCTGCGGGTAATAGTGAGATATTTATAGGCTGATGTTAGAGACTGTGCGCCGTTTATGAGCTAAAGTTTAGCAGCTAGACATTGGAACGTGGAGGCGAAATAAGTTTTGCATTTTAGTATCTGTTTTACGAATATGGACCAAAGTTACTGAAAACTTTAGTACTTTGTTAAAGCCAGTAAAGAATCTGACTAGTTCGCTTGTCAACTTCATGGATAATTTATTGGGGCACGGTATAAAACTTCATAGAGTTTTTGTGGCATGGTACAATGTTTAGCAACGTATATTGCGGACCGTACAGTAGGCAACCAGTCTTTGAACTAACTAACTGTAATTAATAACTTGTCAGAGCAAGTTAAGAATCTAACAAGCGCTTGTCAAATTCCAGTAAAGTCACGATGACATTGTACTGAAGTTTACAGCGCCTTATGTTACTGACCTTATATGGCAACCGAAGTCTCTAAACAGTCTAAGTAATTTGTTAGAGCAAGTTGAGAAGCGTTTCTTAGCTTCTTCTTGTAAAGGTACTGTGCTATGGCACTGAAGTGCCTTATTTTGCTGACCGTACATACAGCAGGCATAGTCACTAATCAATTAAGTACTTTGTCAGCAAATTAAGAATATAACAAGCATTTCTCAACTTCTAGTTAAGTTATTGTAGTAAGTAGCCTATACACTGGCCCACTGCTGGGCAAAGGCCTCCATCATTGAAATCAAGTCATCGCTACAATTGACGGGTATTACGTGGTGAATGTGGGTTGGTTATCACAAACCCGGGCTATGTATCGAAACATCCGAAACATACTTTGCTCGATTTGGGAATAAAACCTAGGACCTTCTTGTATCGGGCCGAGCGTTGTGCCATGGTACTAATTTATTCAGTGGTATATATCGCTGACCGTAATGTTCAATGTTCTGTATAACCTTCCCTCCCACAATCGGCTGGACTAGTTTATACAGCGTAGCCCGGTACCTACAGTCCTACATTCGTGTTAAGATGGAAAAGAGTTCAGAAACACAAATGTTGAAAAAATTTCCGCGAGCAGGATTTGAACCTGCACCCTTCTGAAACAAAACTTGCAACTTCGCAACAAAAGTTAGTGACGGTAGTTGTTGACATTGAATGAGCGCCTTTGGCTTTCAAAGTAAAAAGTGTTGAATAATTTCGGCGGGCTAGTTAGATACCACGAAAGCTCAATTGGAAGAGCACCTGACCCGGTATGTCAGAAGGGTGCAGGTTCAAATCCTGCTCGTGGAATTTTTTTCAACATTTGTGTTTTTGTAATTTGTTCGCAACAAAATTGCGTTAAAAATTATTTGAACATTTTAAGAGTACAGAAGAAAAGAGTTTGCCCAGCAGTGGAGGACTTAAGAATAAGGACATACCTACTCGTATTTGCACTTGACGAAGACGACTTGAAAAGAAATCGGTATTGTGTCGCTCCAGGCCCGTTGTGAATGTTTTGATTCAATCAACATTGAAGGAGCTCCGTAAAGTATCTTGCAGTGAATTGATTCATGTTCGTGTGACAAACGCCCCGCTGTAGCTCAATTGTCAGCTGCAGCCGTGCATTTGGAGGACGCAACGCTGACCTTATTGTGGAACATTCATATTTATTTGACGTTTACCTAACATTTTCTATACCTATAATATGTAGAAGATGTTAAGATATCCTAACCGCCTCTGTGGTCTTGTGATTAAGACCCGAAGGTCTCAGACACCTCTGTGTCTGAGACCTTCGGGTCTTAATTCCGGCTTCGATTCCCAGCGGGGGGTAGGGTTTGTGTACTCTGTTTGGTTGGTGGTAGGGCTTATTTGTCGGCCTGGCTAGCTACCACCATCTTATCTAAATGGGTTCCTTCAATCTGGCAGAATTTTGTTGCTCCGATTTTTTTTTGGCATAACATACCGCCCGCCCCCCGCCATGAAAAAGGTGTAAAAAGTTCATTAGGTTAGAAACGACGTTTTTTTACATACCTAGACCTTACCTTTATGACCACACCTTTTAGACATAAGTACCTACAAAAGCTGACGTTTGAAATTGTTAACCCTTTTAACCGGAATCGTGGGTCTATGAATATAGACTTTCTGAGATATGATAGTTCTGCCTCCTTATAAAGGATATCAAATTTATGCATAAAGATGATTCTGAATGTAAACCTTCTGCGATATGTTAGTTCTGCCTCTTATTTATTATGGATATTAAATGTATGCCTAAAGATGATTCTGACTTATGAAATTATGGGTTTTGAATGTATGATTATTGAGTGTGTGCCAAATGATTTTCTGTGAAATAAGGTTTATGATTTCAGCTGTTGTGCATAATAAAATCATGACATAAAAAGTTCTGCGATAAAAGGTAGACCCTATCTAAATATGTCGCCATAACTTTGTAGCATTGTTGTGTTCCGGCAGCTAGAGATAAGATAGCCAGTGCCTCGGTAGTTGAGGTTTCTCGTATGGTGATCGCAAACCTGAGTTATGCTTTTTCTCGTACGAGAAGAACAAATTATGTACATTAGATACATTAAGTACACTTAGGTACATTGGGACGCTGACGTTTCGGTCACATTATATTCGGACACAGTGTCCGAATTAACACTTTTTAATTTTATTATTTTTTTCACTGACGATTCGGACATTATTAAATTATTGGAGCTGTTCAGTACAGTCAGATAAAAAGCTTCAAAATATAATATTAGGTAGAAAAAAAACGTTACTAAAATATTTTAGAGGTTTGTGGATGTGTATTACTGTAGCTCACCACATCAGACTATACTGTCATAACACAATGACAAGTTTTGAGAAAAACGCGTTTTTAGTTTTTCGTTACTCAATAAATGTTACTTATTATTGCTGATTTTATTACATTTTAATGCAAAATATATTAGAAAAAAAAAATAAAGAGATAATAATAATACATTTTATTGCACTAAAGTAGGTACAATACATGTGTTTATAAATACATAATTTATAAAGTGCAAAGGCAGATTGAGTCAATACCTTGGGAAACCAAATAATAAAAAAAACCGCTGTTTGTCTAATAAATAAATAAATAATAGTAATAACTGTTTACTTAACCTTGCAACCCAAATTACCAATACCTACTGAAGGAAACGGCCATAAAGACAAATAGAAGACTAATTAAAAGTTAAGCTTTATTTTTTCACCCCTAGCAGGCCAAAAAAAAAATCAAGTTGTTGTTTTTTACTATTGTATATTTTCTTAAAATTAATGTTAAGAAATCATTAGAAGTTTTTTATCTGACTGTACAAAGCAGCTATTTTTATTGGTGTCCGAATCGTCAGTGAAAAAAATAATAAAATTAAAAAGTGTCAATTTGGACACTGTGTCCGAATATAACATGTCCGAAACGTCACCGAGTCGGTACATTAGAATAATTATTTTAACAGGATTTTTATTCTGTTTGTTTAATTTATCAGATTATCTAAATCATTAACAAATAGGGATATGAATATAAGCTTCTAGAACTTTTTAGTTACACCATCGGAAGCACATGAGTAAATTTACTTATGTGTTCGGAAATAGCCGACTACTTTAGCACTTTATCAAACCATCTAAATAAATCTAACAAGCGCTAATCACCTTCAAATAAAGCTATTATGACATCGCATTAAAGTGGTAAGCGACTTCTAATGCTGACTGTACCTACATTCAAAGGTCCTAGAAATTCATGAGGTAAAGTTGTTGTCTCTAAACTTGTTATTCACCGTAGTTCTAAGTATGGAACATTATTTCTTAACGAATAAGTGGAAACAGCCACTAACCAACACACCACAATGAATAAGTTTGTTATTCGCAAACTTGTGTCCTTTGAAACCCCTAGTGCCCCATGCTTTTCACTTTTATGACTACATTACCTGTTTCGCAGTAAAACACACAAAGTTTTAATAAGGCAGACATGCTTATGAAACAGGCCTTCATTGTAAGAAAATTCGTATACTTTTGACAAATACTTTATTGATGGTTCTGAACGGGCACTCGTCTATTTTCAAGTGCTGTTTTCAGTTTCGATTTGCCGTTGCGTATATATCAGACATATATATCAGACGCATACGGTAAGAGATAAATCCCAAACATGGTGATTAATTTGTTTTTGATAGAATTTTATTTCTGAGTGTTTTTTTAAGCGAATGCTCCTATTCAATCTTTTTTTGTATGCGCGTTGCGCGGCGACACGTAAAGTCCACTGCCTAATATCCGAATAGGTTACCGGAGCTGTAAGCTCGCTCACTTCTCGTTCCAATAAGAGCACAACAAAGCACAAAGCCCAAAGGTCTGACTTGGCTAGTTTGCATATACGAATTATTATTAAGTACCTACTAAAACAGCCGTGGAAGAGCCATAAGTTCGATGGCTAGTTTCTATCAGCCAGCCAAATTTACGGAAGAATAAAATAAGAACTTACAGCTTTAGAACTTGCGAAGGCTATAATATAATTCGTATATGAAAACTTGCCAAGTCAGACCTTAGGCTTCAATATCTAAGTTATAAGAAGAAATGATATTTTATGTTGTATAAATAAATTTCAAGACTGACCATTGAACTTGGCACCCATTTAGATCTCACTTCTTTTGTCGTTAAAGACAACAACCATAAAATCATAATATTGAACTTGGCTCTCATTTCACATTTATGTTTTTGATAGGATATCATTACTTTTTCTACAGAAATTATTAGTAGGTACTTATTCAAATAAAATTATCGCACCGCTCCCCGCTGCTCCCGCTCCCGCTGCTCCACAGCCGCCGCACCGTGCGCCGTGGTCCGTGGTATTATTTAATAATTTATAAGTAACTAGCTGACCCGGCGGACTTCGTACCCCTTTGACAGTTTCCATGACAACAAAACAAACAAATCATTTTGTATTGGAAAATAAAATTGTCGTTTTTAGTATTTTATTTAATTTTTTTTAATAAAGCCTATAAGAACTTAGGCTTTATCCTACGCGTGAGTAGGCCATTCGCCGATACCAACTGCTTGAAAGTAATATATTTTGCATATGTCAGGAGTATTCTTGAATACTGTAGCAATATCTGGAGTGCACAATATGTTATGTACAAGCAAGATATCGAAAAGATACAAACAAAATTTGTAAAACACCTGAATTACCGGTCGAAGCTCAAATACTCGGGTGAGTATAAAGAGCTGTGTTCCTCTCATAAGCTTTTAACATTGGAAGATAGAAGAAAAGTGCTGGACATGCTCTTTCTACATAATGTCTGCCATAATGCTATAGATAACACCGAGCTCACGGAACTGTTCTTAAGGCTGCAAGCTCCTAGGGTCCGTACTAGACATACGTCTTTGTTTCACGTACCGCTTGCACATACAAATTACTATCAAAACTCTGTCATCTGTCGTACGCAAAATTTTTATAATAAACACTTTTGCTCAGTGGACCTATTCCATAATAATAATAAAGGTACATTTAAAAAATTAATTGTTGATATACTTAATAACAAGTGAAAAGGTAGAATAAAGTATAATATAAGTTATAATTAAATATTCAGACTCACACACACACTCACACACACACTCCCTCACACACACACACACACACACACACACACACACACACACATCACTCACACCAAGCACACTGATATATACTGCTCTCAATTAATTTAAACAAAGTAAAACTGTAATTGGCTGTATTATTTAGAATTAAGTCTATTTATATTATAAAAGAGCTGTGGTTTTTGTTAAATAAATAAAATAAAAAAAAAAATAAAAATAAAAATTACTCAGCGCTAATGTAGCATTCTAATAGTAAAAGATTTTTTTAAATCGGTCCTGTAGTTTTTGAGTTTAATCGTTGCAAACATACATACATACAAAAATACAAAGGTTTGCTCTTTATAATATTAGTATAGATACGAGACGCCGAAGACGTGGGTGGCAGCCAACGCGGAGATGGGGTGACTTGACCACTTTTTTTCCGGAGTGGTATAGGGTGGCCCAGCATAGAGACAGGTGAAGACGCAGTACGAAGGCCTTTGCCCAGCAGTGAAGCACAATATAGGCTACATATAAAAGGAAGAAATTAATTCTTCAATCTAAACAACAATGATGACGGTAGTTACCGTGGAATATCCGTCGTTACCGTCAAGTTACCGTTAAAGTTTAATGTTGCAACTAGCCGTTAACGTTTTAATCAACCTGAATCGGACATTATCGCAAAATAAAAAGAAAATGTATTCTAGCGGACACAAGAATTGTTTAATCACAAGTTGTTTGCGAATGGACAGTCAGACAAGTTTTAATGTTTCCATTTATATTAAGAAGTTCTTTTTTCAGGTACGCTGCAGTGAAATTGGAGTTGGACGTTGGAACTTGGGGATTTCATCAGCATTTTGCAGTAAGAAAGAATTTAATACTTTCAAATGACGGAATCTATTTAAGAGAAAATTCTAGAAAATTTTCAAACGTTCCAGATTCTTTACCATACTTGCAGAAAAGATAAATACTTTTATTGCAACATAAGACTTTAAACACATATAAAACAAAGTAAGACTTTCTGACTTTAGAATAAATAAACTTGAAAACGGCTGTTGGTTGTATGTTGTAAATTGCCATCACATGATAAAACTTAAAAAAAAAAATTCTTCAATATATTTGCATTTAATTTCGACTAGACATTATTATTATTCTAAACAAACTTAAATACAGAACGTAACTTAAAAAAAAAAACAGAGAAAAATAATTAGAAATTAAAAACTAAAAACCTATAAATAAAAGATGTCCTCCAACTGTGGGCTCATGGGAACGGTCCCAAGAACGCTGGCAACATTGCCCCTTTGGATTGCCAAACTAATACGCTGGCAAAGGTAGCTGCCAGCCTTCCTGTCAACGGAAGCCTCAATAAGGCGAACACTTAACTCTTTGACCAGCTGCTTTGCCTCCGGCCCCCATGGACCCATTGTTTCCACCGCAAACGGAACAAATAAATAATTTCGACCTAGGTTTGCGTATTTGTGCCGTTTGCTATTTTCAGCGCTTACCGCCCCCACATGAAGTGAAGTGGCGCGAATATGCGAGGGAGCCACGGTGTCAGCACAGGTTGCATCCCACACCAACGGCCTGCCAAGCTTCCAGGGCCCAATGGTCATTCCGTCAGGTCTCTTGCCATCGCTGCGAGAGATACCAGCTGGCTTTAAGACAGCTGGTAAACCAATGGTGGTAAAAGCACTGCGGATGATGCTGTTAAGTGTCGAGTGACGCATCATACGGCCAGCACTACGAGCGCAAGAGAGGCCGTGGTGGCCAAGCTCGTCAACAGCCTCCCCACATACACAGCGGTGAGGGTGGACTAATCTGGCGCCTAAACGGAGGCAGACCGCTAGAGTAAGAGATGGCCCGTCCAACAAGGTACCGACATTGGCAGATGGCAAAGCCTGGAGCCAGTGGCCTGACTCTCTCTCGGAGACGGCAGTGAGATGAGCGAGATCGGCCGTGTCAGCCGATGTGGATATAAGCCTCTCCAATATTTGCTTGCATAAGGGCTCGTCCCATTGCTTCTGCGATTGTGGTAGTAAGGGTAGCCTAGAATTTTGACAGGCAGATAACCAAGCGTTACTAGCATCTGTCTTGCCCGAAAACTATACGGGACCCAATGTTGGGTTGATAATCTTCCTGTAAAGATTGTACGTGCTATGGGCAGAAGACAAAAACGCTGGCAGGGCCACACTGGATAAATTTCTAACTCCTAGGCCTCCGAAGCGTACAGGAAGCGAAGCCTGTAACCAAACGCGGTCGTTCATTGAACAATTTAAAACTTTAATAAGAGTTTCTTCAATATTAGATTCAGAAAACTAGAAACTTTATATCGCTTCTTTTGCAAAAGTATAAAAATATTTAGAACATTAAAAAGTTTTTAACTGCACAGAAAACTTACGGTTATTATATTAAGTTATATCTAAAAAAAATTAATCTTAAGCTTAAGCCTTAAGCATAACGGATAAGATAACAGAAGAAGATGGCGGACGTGACTTTTTTATGTAAAATTAATATGGGTTTCATTTCCATGGTTTTCGGGGGTGCCGATTTCGAATACAACTTATATTTTGTATTTTTATTTTTTAAATTTAAAATGATTTTCTAAATGAAGAATTTTATGAAAAATTTTTTTAAATTGTTTCGTTGTCACGTTCAACTATCGTCAGTAAACCGACTTTACAGACAACCAATTTTTTTTTATTTTAATTTTCTTCTACATGGATTTAATGTTTTTTCTCCGTATTTTTCTCTTTATTAATTCATCTTTAATTAATGCTGTGTAAACCTAAATAGAAAATGAGAAGCTCGATAGCGCAGTGGTTAACGCGCCCGGCCTGCGATTGCTAAGATTAAGCAACTATCGTAAAGGCCGGTCATCGGATAGGTGACCAAACATTTATTATCTCAAGCTCCTCCGTGCTTCGGAAGGCACGTACAGCCGTTGGTCCCGGCTGCATTAGCAGTCGTTAACAACCACCAATCCGCACTGGGCTCGCGTGGTGGTTTATGGCTCGTTCTCCTTATCCATCCATAGGGAAGGCTCGTGCACCAGCAGTGGGGACATAAAAATGAGCCGATGATGATGATGATGTACAGCCGTTGGTCCCGATTGCATTAGCAGTCGTTAACAACTACCAATCCGCTTTGAGCCCGCGTGGTGGTTTATGGCCCGTTCTCCCCATCCATCCATAGGGAAGGCTCGTGCCCCAGCAGTGGGGACTTAAAAATAACTGGTGATGATAGTGATGATGAAACCTATTTAGGTATACATATAACTATTTAGTTATGTATACATATAACTATTTAGTTATATGTATAAAAATAAAAACTATGTCTTTGTTTTTGTCTGCTGTATTTTTGTTGGAGTATCTTCACTACATCACTAGGTACATAGTATAAAACAAAGTCGCTTCCCGCTGTCTGTCTATGTATGTCTAGGGACAGCCCTATGTAGGTATGTATGTATGCTTAGATCTTTTAACTACGCAAAGGATTTTGATAAGGTTTTTTTAATAGATAGAGTGATTCGAGAGGAAGGTTTATATATTTAATACATGCATAGAATAGGACCCGGTACTCAAGCGGACGAAGTCGCGAGTGGGCCGCTATATCATATAAATTGTGTAATGACTACTAATGACATTATAAGTTGATAGTAAAAGGTTGTGAAGTAAAAGTTTATTTTTTTCTTTTTTAGCGCAATATTATTAAATAAAAGCTTGTTATATGTATATATAAATCTTCTGTGCGTGTGTATGTAATTGAACTCCTTTTAAACGGTTGGACCGATTTGGATGAAATTTTTGTTTGTGTTCAAGTGGATTCGAGAATGGTTTAGGTTTACAATTGGACCCGGTAGGTGGCGCTGCTATAGGGGTCCATCATGGGATACGGGTGTACTTAAGCAGACGAATGATTTGTTTGTTTTGTCGTCATGAAAACTGTCAAAGCGGTACGAAGTCCGCCGGTCAGCTAGTTTAATATAAAGTACCTGGATGACCGAGCTTGCTCGTTATTTTTTTTAAATGTTTTCTAAAAATTAAACCTAGCTAGATGGCTTTATTGGCTCCGAAACCCCCTGCATACAAAATTTCATGAAAATCGTTGGAGCCGTTTCCGAGATTCAGATTATATAAGGTCACATTTTATCAACTGCAAATATTTTGACAAAACATCTAATTATATCAGAGAAATAGGGCCCTAGCATTAAAAAAAAATTTCAAGCTAGTTTTTTTTTACTAAAAATTAACCGGTCTGATAACTCAAAAATATGGAATGCGTTACTTTCTAGTTAGTTTTGTGTTGCGATATTCACTAACGTAACAGAAAGGGTTGTTCAGCGCAAATACCACAAGCCCTCTGTAATGCTCATTTTGCCATCGCTTTAGGAAATTGAAGAGCTGGCATGCTTTTTGTAAGTGCTTAAAGTTAATAGATATGTTATGTATAAAAAAACCTTTAAGACTTTTAAGCGGCTTAAATAATAATATCCATTCTCATTGTAACGTTTTAGATAAACACAACGTTAAAAACGTTGTTTATATTTAATGCTACGATACTCATATTAAGAGTTACTCATGTCAAGTTTATATTTCAGTTAGTTATGTCCCTACTTGGTTTAAAAATAAATGTGTATTTACTTCATCAGACCACAGCACGAAGAAAATTACTTAACAATATTAGGTATTATTGGAAAAACTGTTGCCTTGGTTAGTCCTTACGATCTCCATGTAACAGTAACCGAATCAAATCAAATGCGCTATACGCTATAAGCCATAGTTAAAAAAATTTGATTCGATCCCCGCCTAAAATATAAAAATATTTGCGTAATTTGTATTTCATTTCGTGTAATTTTTTAGCATTGTAACATTTAAAAGAAATCAAGTCCAATTAGATTTAAAAGTCATTGAAAGTTTGTAGGGGCTTCTAAGTCTTGAACTAGTCTGCGCCCAGAATACTCTATCTTGTCTTTTACATGCATTGCACGACCAAATTTACTTCCTTTCATCTTGCAGATTCTCTAAATCTGTGGTTGCTACTTTCAACTGTCTAAGTTTGTAACGAATTCCTCTAGTGTAAACTCGTAAATTGGGTAATAGCCGTAAATTATAGTTTACGATTTGGTAGATTTTAGATACGTTGCGTTTGCATTGTTCCAAATATACATTTGATCAAATTTTAGGTAAATTGTGAGATGTCGCTGCGCCTGACAAGTTCCACATGTGTTTTTTGTAAGGTTTTGGGAAACAACAAAAAACGTGTTATTGAATTAGTTAACGGAAAAAATGCAAAATCATGAATGTAATATAATAGATATTTATTAGACACGTATTAGGATTACAAAATTTTACACAAATAATAGATATTTAAGGCACTAGAATTTTTTTAAACTAAAATGTGCACATAACTTGTTTGGAACTGACTAAAATAATTATGTATGTGCATTATGCACTTGAAGAATTTGGCTTTAAGACACTTATTGTTATTTTAGGGTGTATCATTATGTGATCTTATGGTTTACTTAGATTACAAAATAGAATAATATTATTAGGAACAAATAGAATTATAAAAAATCAGTCGTTATAACTATATAAAAATATCAAAAATAATGAGATCTTATTATGGCCACTTTTAAGTCTTAATTCTTAGTAACTCTTAATTATAATTATAACATCACACAAACATTATTGCCATTGCAATATTATTGCTTTATCACAGCAGTTCTAATAGTGTTATATTTTAATATTAAAACACTAAAAAAGGACAAATTAAAACTTCTATAAAAATCCTATAAAACTTAAACAAACATTATTATCAAATATGTTAACGCTTATATTCTAAATGTTGAATTCTAAACTTACTCCTTGTAATGAAGGTTATCATAAAATGCATGATAGTCGCGATGCATAAAAGGTTTTAAAGACTGGAGACTATCGTATTTGGTTTTATCAATTTTTCGAGGTTCATTAAATAGTTGAGCAGCATCCAATGTTGGATTGTAGGAACGCAGTCGCTGAGGTATGATTTTCCATTCGTCGGGGTGACGTAACTTGTAGAAAATACTACCATCTTTATACAGAAGAGCTCTTATATCATTTACCGTAGGATCTCCTGCTTTTTTGCCTGGACGAATGGAATCAAGGCAGACATCATCCTCGTAATTCTTGAAGAAAGTATAATCTACATGTTCAACATGGTATGGTTGCTTAGGTCTTGCTTCCCTCATGCGACTGATATAATCACTCGGTGTGTAGATTGGAGGACGAAATTTTTTCTCCAACGTTGAGTGGACACTGTCAACTTGCATCATAGTATGTCCTTTTTCTAAAATGAGCTGTTCGATCTCCAAGCCAGTCTCCTTTGTCAGCTTTAGTATAGCTGATGATAGAACTTTATTTCTGTTTTGGTAAGAACACCCATCTGAGATTATTATTATTTTTTTATAATTTAATTGAGACTTGATGAAATGTATTAAACAGCTTGTAAATTCATTGGCCGTAACACCCCCATCCCCCTCGTGCCAAACATACAGGTGTACATCTTTGTTATTATTTATATAAATGGACTGATTATGAACCTGAAGTTTTTGCTTGTAATACTGAACAGACACCAAAATCTTTGGACAAAGGAGGACAGACTGGACATCAACAGTTAGCACGAGAACCTCGGATGAGCTCAAAGTGCGAGCTTCAATATGAGCATTGTAGGCTTCATTTTTTTTTTCGATGTGTAATGTATACTGCTCTTCTGAGATGTTCCCTTCTTTTTTAGCTGTGCATACGTCACACTGGTCTTTCCTTGGCTTAAAAATAGAAATCTTTTCTTTTTCCAATATTTGACTAAACAGTTTTCGACCAATATTTTGTTTTTGGTTATTCTTACACCACTCGGTATAAACTCGAAACATGTGAGTCTTTGATTCAAAAGTATCTTCAACGTAAACTCTGTTACTACTAGAGCGACAATAGTGACTTGGTACTTTATTTAGTAAGTTTAACCATTCTTTGACAGTAGTTGATCTAATAACTTTAGGAACAGGATTCGTTGTTTTATTTGACTGTCGTTTTTCATGTTTAGATCTTAAATCTTTTCCTCTTTCTGTATAATCTTGCAGTTTTTTAATCCATTCTGACAAAGTATCGCTATTTATATTGAAAGAACTGACAAAAAAGCTTTTGCACACCTTCACAGTAATATTCTGATCATCGGAGAAATAATAGTCGTAGGCCAATTGTCTTTGAGACATATTTTCCGAGTTACTCGTAGTTTTACGTCTTCTTAATACCGGGCGCAAACGAACAAGATTTTTTAAATAAGCTTTTTTCGCATCCCATGTAGTTAGACCCCAAAAATAATCAAAAACTGCTTTCCGTTTTTGTTCAGATATGAACCCACATAGAAAGCTTCTATCAGATTTCGAAATACAAGAATGTGTACATGGTTTTGGTTTAAGATATTTTTTAGGTTTCGGAACTAATTCATATCTCGCATTCTCGCCTATATCATCACACTTCCTCTTTCTTCCTTTGTATGCTTTACCGCATACCCTCTTTAACTTATTGAGCTCCCTTTGTTTTCCATTTATTTCCTCGTCACTACTCGAAAACTCAGTTTCAGATGTACTATAATTGTCTTCGTTTGTGCAAACCGTATTATTATTTCGCTCAAGTATCCCTGTACTTTCATCGAGGTAATAGTTTTCTTCATTTGAGTTATCTTTACATAATTCCATATCCTGTCTGAACTGTCCAGTGATTTCATCCAGAATATATATTTTTTCAATATAATGCGAGTTCTCATGAATGCTACAATCGATTTCCGATTGTTCTAAAAAAGGATCGAGATGTTTTTCATACGTTACATCATTTAACTCTTCAAACAAAGTTGTTTCTATATTTTCAGGTGTGTTGGGAATATTTTGATTCAAGTCTGAAGTTAACAAGCACTGCGTTGGATCATAACTATTTGACATAAACATATCGGAAGTATTTAAATCTGCATTTTGATTATGATTGCCGATTCCTTTAGCTAAATTTACCAGTATCTGCGCTCGCGATGCTGGTTTGTGGGGTTGTGGGTTGAAAGCCATATCGTCTAAAGAAAGAAAAAAACGAAGATGTTAGACAAATTACAATTTATTTGCTGGTTGGCTCATGTCAGTCTCTTAATAGAGGTATCATCATACAAAAAAAACCTAGCGTTAACTTAGAAGTATGACAGCTCTAAGGGATTGCAGACCTGAGTGTAAGATATTAATTTCAACTTGATACCTCCACGCGCTTCTGAGAAAAAGTGTCTTTACTGAAAGAAGGACAGACAGACGGTCAACGAAGTGATCCTATAAGATCCTTTTGGTACGGAACCCTAAAAACATTAACACACACAAAAACTACATATTGCTCTCTTTATGGTTCATTAGGGATCACAAAAGGCATTTAGTATTTACATTGTGATTAGTTTCCTTATATAAAATAGTAATTTAACAGATGAATTATTATATTTTTAGTTATCATTGCTGTAAAATCGCAATACACAAGTTTTAGGTTAGAATATTATTTATTTAAATTGATTAGTTATTAATGATAATTATTAAAGAACATGCGGCAATTACATGAAAAACAACAATTATGTAGTAAATTCACTATGCACTTACCCATTTTACTGTTTTAACTCTTAAAAACTATATTTTAATTTTGTTTACACCACAACGCTCACATCGCTGACACAGTTGGCGGGCGACTGAAGACGGACCACAAATCCTTTATGTGCATTTCTGCACATACGACTTTTTCCTAACGGTCAAAACACATATGGAATTTGTTAGATTTGTTTCTAGTTCGAATATCACAAAAATAATTTTACGAACACATAGAGAATCAAACGGAGATAATGTTAAGCGAAAAACACAAAAATCAAAAAAATGCACTTATGGAATTTGGCAGGCGCAGCGATTATAAGGTCACATTTTATCAACTGCAAATATTTTGAAGATAAATTCAACAACATATATAAACTATTTTTATGAAAAAACCTTAAATTATTATACACGTGCCCCTAGTTTCATTCAAAAGAGCCGACAGAGAGGCCGCTCTTAAAAATATTACAATTTTTGTGTCAGGAAAAGTTAAAAAAAAACTAGCCTGAATTATTTTTTAAATGGTAGGGCCTTATTTTTCTGTTATAATTAGATGTTTTGTCAAAATATTTGCAGTTGATAAAAAGTGACCTTATATATTATGGTGTTTCAAATAATCGTCTATTAAGAGCATTTCACTTGTTGTCAGTGACTGCAATATATTGCAATATTTATATCTAATTATATCTTGAATATATATTTTACTTGTTTGATATGTTTTTTTCCCTGGAATAACACTTTAACCGATTTTACGTTTTTTTTAGTTCTGACATTCAGCCAGTGTTACTACTTCCAGATTACTTATAATTACTCAAACTGTTGGATATATTTTTTTCTACCCATGATTGCATTTAACGGTGTTTGTGTGTTACCTCGCAACCCTACTTTGCTTAGTTATGTAGCGTCGGGTTATTTATGGCGAGTATACTAAAAATTGGTGATAACGATGCTCAATTTACCACTTTTTGGGGGAAGGACGTGAGTATGTAAACTACTTAGTTTACATACTCACAAAAAGTGTATTATATTCTTATAGCTTTCTTAACTTACATACTTATGTAAGTTAAGAAAGCTATAAGAATATAATCTGAAGAAACGTCAAAGAAGTCGGTTGTTACTAACTTCACTTTAACTCCGCAAGAGTCGCATAAGTGACTGTAATATTACATTTCCGAGAAATAGCGCTGCTAGTCTTTGTAAAGATCTCACCGATTACAGGAACGCTCCAGGGAATGAGTTGGATACGTTTTATGTCAAAGTAGTATTTTCCTTTCAGAATAAAATGCGTTTTTTATTTTGCGCTAAAGAAATATTCATTACAGTCATGCTTAGGTACACCCTTTTAAAAAAGTTTTACAAAACATGAAAGTTAGAGTTCTATATAAAACAAAATATTCGAAAACATATGTACTAACTTAGATATATTTTTATGTGAACTTGCAAAACATTCAGGATAAATATTATTTATTCCTTATTTGCTTTACCGCAAATATTATTGAATGAACACTTCAAAGGTTTTAATCGGTTTCAAGATAAACTTAGAAATGACGTTCAAGTCTAGTGTAAAACAAAAATTTTATGAAAATTACCTCAAGAATGTAAAGAACAGCTTTTTAGTTTATTGTTACTATTTAAAAAGTACTAGTATTTACTTGCATTTTTAAATTATGATGTAGCGTCGTTTATGTTCAGTTATCTAGATATTATTCAATGATTTATGAAACACATATTTATGTCAAATAATCGGGCTGTTTTGTTATCAGAATATCTAATAAGCCACCACGTTGATACACAGCTTTATTGGCAAGTATAAAAGTTGTTTAATTTATGCTGTGTTGTTATGAAAAACCTCTCGAAACCACTCGGCGAACACCAAATTAAAAACTCGGTGGTAATCGGTATCAGTTCTTTTTCTGGATATTAAAACGGCTTCTATTTATTCCTCAACGAAATAGCGCTTGTTCTTCATGACTGTTATTCATGACCTGATTCAGGTGACTTGGTGGTAACACTGTGCTGCGCTTTCCCGTTGCCATTTTTCACACTTCGGATACACAAAGCTGGTCTACTATAATAACTGGGTAGTTAATTGGTTAGACGATAGAGAAACTTTTGAGCAAGTGTCAAAACGATTTTTTCAATAGAAAGTTGTATGGGATTGAAAACGATGGCGTCACTATTTTAATCCGTCAATTGAGTGTTTATTGATAACTTTTTGGGTTACAGATTCATGCAAACACAAAGTACTGGAAAAACTCAACGAGTCTTGTGGGGTCTCGGTAGCTCAGCGGTCATAGCATTGGACCAGTAAGCCAAGAGTCATGGGTTTGATTCCCACTCGAGCTTCCTGAGCTGATTGTTTTCTTAGTAAAATGTTATCTTGTAAATGCTATACTTAGCTTAGTCGTTTAGCTAGCTGCCGTCATCACATTGGAGTCCGCCACCAATACAGCAAAATTAAATGCATCGTTTTGTTCCGGTTGTAGAGGATAACTAAATCTTAATCCTCTATTTGAGTAGACGAGTAGTCTCCAAAAGATGGAATAGTCTACCAGTACACGTTTTCCCTCCTTCCTATGATATCGGGTCCTTCAAAGGAGGGAAAGCGTGAAGAAACACCTTGTGGGCCGGCAGAGTGAGGTTAACTGATCCTACGTATGTTTTCACGTTGCACCAGTTATCTTCGCGTCTGGACTCCATTTCCATTTAACATCAGGTGGGATGAAGTCATTTGCCGAGCTATATATAAAAAAGACCACACTGAAATGTGATATAACTATAATATTTATAGTTTATTTGTTACTAAATTAAACAATATTATATATGTAATAAAACTCAAAACTTGGAAGACAGCCCGAAAAGTTTGGACCGTTACGACCAGGTGGGTTACTCTTGAAACACAATTTCAATAATCAATTTCCAATCCCAAATCTAAAAAAATCACATGGCACTCTTAAAAGCGATAATAGCGCCACATTGGAATTAAATTGCGTGAAAATTGCGTGAACAAATTATTATCGAGATGGGGCGTTCCAAAATTACGATACTTATCCCAATACAGATACATATTAATCGCATTGGAATTGTATTGAGATTGAGTTTGCGTCAAGAGTAGCCTACCAGCACTGGTAGCTAGAAGTTTAGCCAACTTCTTCTACTTATTTAGTTAATGACCTTAATTTAATATAGTTGCTTTACCATCAGGTTAGTACAGACGCCTACAGATCAACCTATCCAAAACTGTATTTTTTTTTTGTCGATGCCATATACATAAAGTTAAAAGTCTATTGAGGTTTGACAGTTTGCAGTAGTCTTATGTGCAGGCGTGTGAACATATTAAAAGATGCTTCTAAAGTTAGTCAATTTCTAGGTGGCAAAATCTCTATCTCTATCTCTATCTCTATCTATAATACTAGCTGACCCGGCGGACTTCGTACCGCTTTGACAGTTACCATCATTGAGTTAAAATCTAATGCTCTAAGGTTAAAATATATCAATGGTTTCCATGACAACAAAACAAACAAATCATTTTGTATTGGAAAATTAAACTGTTGTTTTTAGCATATTATTTAAAATATATTTTTTTAATATAGCCTATGTTACTCAGCGCTAATGTAGCATTCTAATGGTGAAATATTTTTTTAAATCGGTTAAGTAGTTGCAAACAAACATACATACATACATACAAAAATACAAAGGTTTCCTCTTTATATTATTAGTATAGATAAAATTCTCGTGTCACATGTTAGTTGCCATACTCCTCCGAAACGGCTCGATCGATTGTTATGAAATTTTATATTCGGTAGGTCTGACAATCGGTCGTAATCTATTTTTTTATACTTCTAAGGGATAAGGGTGGTCCACCCCAGACATTTTTTTTTATAATTCAATTTTCCAATACAATATGTTCTACGATTTTTTGTTTTATTGTCATAGAAACTGTCAAAGTGGTATGAAGTCCGCCGGGTCAGCTAGTAATATTATTAAATATAATGGAAAACATAGTAGTGTTAGTAACGCATGCTTGAAATAATGAAGCAGCGCGCTGAAACCGCATAATGAACAACTACGTGACATAAGGTTCTACCACCAGCCTGGGACCTCATCATACAAAATATTAAATCCCAGCCCCAACACCATACTGCCAGACCAAAAGATACTGTAAGCTCTTTCTGCGTAAAACGGAACGCACCTGATTAAATTTAAATGAGGGCTACAAGCTACTAACTAATTATGAGACGACCAACACCTCAGTCTCCCTGTGACCACGGACCCTGCAAAGGATTCGAAACGTCAGGATAAACATTAAATAATGTATAAAGTAAAATAAACGCGAGTAGATCCGTAAAAGTTGTTTCATTTAAATGTGTAGTGTTCGCGTAAACTTTAGAAAACAATATAAGGTTCTTGTTTTTCACAACACCTTTTCATAGGGCCCTTTCGAATTTAAAATATGCATTTTGCAATAATGTAACAATTACTATGCCAGAGTAATAATTGTTAACGGGATTATCCAGGATTTCGGCGCAGTTGTATGGCCATGGTCACGGATGTACTTCAGGGTGCCTAGTGCGAGTTTCACTCGCCATTCGGTCACGTTAACGAAAACGAGAATTTGTATGCCAGAATTGTATCTATTCTCGTATGCCGCCAGGAGGCGCTGCTTCAAGGCCATACTAGTTTTCGTAAAAGTAATCGAATCAATACGCATAGTAAACAAAACTCACATACTAGGCACCTAAAAGAAATACTCTAATGTAAGCTTAATGTAAGAGACCATGATAATTGCAAAGATAATGAAAATGAAATGTTCCATTTCTCAATAAGATAAAAACATTGAATAGAAGATAATACATAGGCCGCACGGAAAGTTTTGGGAATCTAATACTTACAAACATATTTTTGGTACATATTATACCTTTTTATAATCTCTAAGGTTTCATTATCTTAACACACTGGCCACATAGAAAAAAAAGCAATAGTTCGGTTTCAATTGTTTTTTGAAGTCGTCGAGTCGCTGCTGAAAATGAAATTGTCTCGTGAAAATTTTAGAGCTATGATTTATTACGACTTTGAAAGTGGATTAACACAAAAACAATGTGGAGACCGGATGATTGCTGCTTTTAGTAATGAAGCACCTTCAAAGACGACATTATACAGCTGGTATTCAGAATTTCAACGTGGCCGTGTATCCCTCACAGACGACGTGCGTGAAGGTCGACCACAATCGGCAGTCACGCAAGAAAACGTCGATGTTGTGCGTCAGCTGATAAAGGAAGACCGACATGTGTCATATCGGGAGATTCAAGAGTGTTTGGACACTGGAATGAGACAGATACAAATTATTTTACAGGAACAATTAGGCGTGCGAAAGTTGTATTCCCATTGGATCCCTCACTTATTGCCTGACGAGCAGAAAACGACTCGTGTCAATTGGTGCTGCAGAACTTTGAATAAATTCACCGGAGGAAGCTCAAATGCAGTTCTTAGCATTGTATCAGATGACGAGTGTTGGATATATGCATATGAGCCTGAAAATAAAAACCAATCTCGAGTAAGGGTCTACGAAGACGAGCTCAAGCCGACAAAAGTTATTCGTTCTCGCATCACGGTCAAAAAGATGGTGGCTTCGTTTGTTTCCAAATCGGGTCACGTGGCTACTATTCCTCTTGAAGATCGTAGTACGGTCAATGCCGATTGGTACACCACTATTTGTTTGCAGAGTATCTTTGCTGAACTCCGAAAAAAAAACCCTAGTCGCCGCCCTCACAATCCCAGCCCTCACACCGCTCGAAAAACAACTGAGTATCTGGACTGTGAAAAAGTCGAATTCTACTCCATTCACCATTTACATAAGAATCTCTTTTCTTTTTGTAATAAAAGTCACAAAATGTATAATGTGTTTGGATACCGACATATAAGTTTTTAATATACATTGGGTTCTGACCATCTGACCTTTTTCTTGGGTCTGTTCAAAGTGCTAAGTTTAAAAAGTCGGTCGCCTTTGGCAGTATCCCGGCCCTCCTACTCCGCTTCTTTTGAGGGAGTTACGATGAAAGCTTGCATTCTTCGAGGCTTCGTTAGTGTCTTAGGGTTTTAATCTCACGAGTAAAAGCTTAATTGTAGTTTTAAGGACACTTTTTAATTAAGTGGCGAAGAAACGAGACTTAATTTACTAAATTTACTAAATTCTCTTCACTAATGTCTTCCGAAGCACAGAGGAACTCGAAATATTTCAATTTGGTTACCCATTCGGTGACAGGATATCTCGAAAGTTGCTAAACTTGCAAGATCGCAAAGCAAACGAATAAACTGTTTCGTCATCGAGCTATTGATTTTACTATAAGATTAAGATTAAAATAAAGATTTAAGATTAAGATAAAGATAAAGTAAGTAAGATTGGAACCTAGGTAAGGTTAAAATATATATGTAGGTTAGTAGACGACATTTTAATTTCTCTTTTACAACTTAATTTGTGGCATATTGATTTGAAAATGTGTAAAGATTGTCATCTAAAAAAAACTGTTTTATTCAATTGTATTTTCCTTTCTTTCTTTCTTAAACATACCCATTGGTGTTCGTTTATTACTCACTTTATTCTATCGTTTTTAGATCTTCTCAACAGTTTCAACAAACATAGTTGAACAGTGTAAAAGGGAAGTTGGCGAGACTAATGAAAAACGTGAGTCTGCATTTGTCTCATGCAAAGTCTAAATAAAGGCTGACCTAGACAAAACTGTCATGCAGACTTTGTTTGTACTGTCACCAGCATATAAAGCTTTACACTTTAGACCGTTTGATCGCAGCGAACTCGACTCAATTTTGTACGGCTCGGTGGAATTTAACACTAACTTTTTACACACAATTTAACACGAGTCCGGAGCAGAGTTTTAACCTGTCATCTGCCGCGAGCACTGATCAGTGCCATAAACAATTAAAATTAAAATTGTATATTCAAGGTAGATGACAGGTTAAGCGAACATCAAAGCACGGATTCGAGTCGTAATCCTAACCCGCGTTTTGAGTAAAACACTTACGGCTTATAAAATTTCAAGAATAAATTACAAATGATGAAGTATAACTCAATTAAAACACTAATGATAATTTTAGATGTTATATTTTAACAAACTTTGTTCTTACAATACTCTTGTACAATAAAACCACTAAACTCCTTAACTTTACCGTTTTGTTCGATTGCTCACCGAAGAATACCCTATTGTTTTATTTTTTTCTTACGTTTTACTTACAACCAACAGACGAACGAACGAACTAAGAAAAAACTGTCCAAGTCAAATGCACAACTTCTTTAAAATTAAACATCATTTAGCAAAATCATTAATTAGTCATAAATTCAATTTAAAAACAATAGTTTTCAAAATATAATTAATTTTAATGTTTGATAAATTTAGAATATATAAATACAATACAATTACGGCGCGGTCGGATACATCAATTTTAATCAGTCTACTAAAATAATAACTTAATACAGTATAAATACATTTAGAATAGTGTTGGTTTTGCTATGAAAATAATAACACATTTATAATTGATTTTAATAATCTAACAGCTCGTCCATCCTGATACAAGTTCACGTCCTCGTGAACACATAATAAAATAAAATAAACAAAACGATTGACAAATTAAATAATTCATTAGTTCAAAAGTTTTTTTTTTTTTTTTTTTTTTTTTATATTTTCTATAATAGGTTCATATCGAAATTTTACACTTTGCAACATCTAGAAACCTTTTCTCTTAGACTAATTTTGTGTTCAAATAATTTACAATTTCGCACTTTGCGTTTTGCCATTCATATTTTATGCTCAAGTAATTATAATTAACATATACATTTATTTATTTTTTTGTTGTGCACATTGCGCTGGGCCCACGTTGGACTGGAATGAATTTCAGATTGCGCACTTTGCGCTTTGCACACGTTGCGCTCAATTCATTTAAATTGCGCACGTTGCGCGTCGCACACGTTGTGCGTTGCACACATTGTGCAAAAAGTTTTAAATAGCGCACTTTGCGCGTTGCACACGTTGCGCTCAATTTGTTTAAACTGCGCACTTTGCGCACTGCACACTTTATGCTACATTTATTGTATTAACGCACCTTGCGCGTTGCACACTTTGTGCTTGAATCGCACACATTGTGCCTAAACTATTTATTTCTCATTTTTAAATATTACAACATTAAATAGGCAACGTTTATCATTCAACAACAATAAAAAAGACAAAATGTAATAGAAATCAGTGAACACTTAACTATTTTAGAGTAAGCAAAACAAAAGCACCAAACATGGGTAGTACTTAATTAATCATCATCTGAATCATTATCATTATCAGAACTATCAGAATGGGAATCATTTCCTTTATTATCAAAACATAACCAAGGGAATATCTTATCAACAGCATAAACTCCTGTATACGCCTTGTTACCCTTTTTAGTAATCGGTGTGTCACAAACCTCATATCTATCATTATCTAGTATTTTCGTTATCTTATATGGTCCCGATAACTTAGGCAGCAACTTTCTACTCTTTCCTACACTATGTACTACTTTCTCAATTCTCACTAAGTCTCCTATATCGTACTTTCTAGCTTGTTTTCTCTTTTTGTCAAAATTAAGTTTCTGTTTGTCTTGAGATTGTAAAATGAACTTATCTACTTCAGATCTTACTTTCACGATGTCTGTCCTAGGAGGCATTATTTCTTTATTTTCACTCGGTCTCTCACTACTTTCATTCTGAGAACCATTATCGTCCCTAATAGTACATTCATTTTCATCTGACAAAATATTTAAATTAGGTTCTGCTTGAACAGATTCGTTATCTTCGTTACCATTTAAGCCATTACTGATATTAACTACGTTCTCATTATTTACACTATCTAAAATATTGTTCGTTAGATCTGGTTCAATCTCGGCAACAATGTGACCTTCGTGTGTATTTGTAAGTTTAAGCCCAAATAAAATTTCAGACGGTGATTTTCCAGTACCTTTATTAATTGTGTTATTTAAGCCCCATTGAACCTGTAGTAATCTATCATCCCATAATCTCTCGTCTTTGCCGTGATTTTGTGCAGCTAAAGAATCTAATATTGTACGATTGTACCTCTCCACTTGGCCATTAGCACGTGGAGAGGCAACTGCGTTCTGAATATGTCTGATGCCTAATTCTAACATAAATGTCTTAAATTTGGCACTCGTAAAAGACGTTCCGCGGTCACTTATTAAACGTTTAGGCAATCCAAATGTACCAAAATAATCTCTAAGTACTGCAATGCTCGTATTGGACCGTGTATTCTTTACGGCTTTCAAAACGATAAACTTAGTATATGCATCTATAATGACTAAAATATATGCATTTTTTCCGCTTGCTAGTTACAAAAGGACCTACATGGTCAATATGAATAGTATGAAAGGGAGTCGATACTTTAGGTATGGGATGAAGATAACCTTCTTTTTTTCCTGCAGGAATTTTGCTGTGTGCACACTCGAGACACGAATTAACATATTTTTTTACAAACTTTCGCATTTTGGAAAACCAATAGTGTTGTTTGATTCGATCGAGTGTTTTCTCGAATCCAAAATGACCTATATGATCGTGGTTCTTCTGCAAAACTTGCCACCGACATCCCTTCGGTACTACCCATCTCAACCCTTCATCGGTATTCCTATAAATTCTGTCTCTCTTTAGTACAAAATTCTTTTTTATTTCAATTACGTCATCATATTGACGATCTGATAAAATATCTTTTATACGTTTTAACTCCGAATCATTCGATTGAATCGTTACTAACCAATCATTATCAATGTTCATAATGTCAAAAGTTTCGACAGCCTCAATAACACCTACTTCATCAGAGACAGGGTTTCTGCTTAAAGCGTCAACATGTGACATACTATTTCCAGACCTGTATATAATATTGCAATCATATTCCTGAATTAAACTCCACCATCTAGCAACACGGGGAATCATGTCCCTTTTTTGGAATGTTGCCCTTAGCGAGTTACAGTCGGTTACTATTGTAAAGTTTAACCCCAAAACGTACGGTCTAAACTTCATTAATGACGCTATAACTGCCAGCGTTTCTAATTCATACGACGAAAAGTGTGATTCTTCAGGGGATGTTTGTCGGCTGTAATAAGCTATCGGTTTAAGGTTAGAATCTATCTGTTTTTGCAATAACACCCCGCCTACCCCATGTTTGCTAGCGTCGGTATGAATTTGTGTCTCAGCTGTTGGATCGTACAATGCAAGAACAGGTCTAGAAGTTAGAATGTGTTTAATTTCAGAAAATGCACGTTCTTGTTCTACACCCCATTCCCAGGCGACATTCCTTTTTAATAATTTTGTAAGAGGTCTAGTAATTTGTGCGAACCCTTTAATAAACCTCCTGAAAAAACTAGCAAGACCTATAATTTGCCTAATATTATGAACATCTTTTGGAGTCGGAAAGTTTCTTACGGCTTCTACCTTTCGCATTCCTGGTTTTATACCCGCTCCAGAAACCTCAAATCCCAAATAATCAACTTCGACTTTAAAAAAGTTACATTTCTGCGGTTTTAAAGTTAACCCTGACTGACGAAGCTTCTCAAAAATTGTGCGAAGCCTCTCTAAGCCTTGCTCGAAAGATTTCGATGGGACCAAGATGTCATCCATGTAAGCCAGGGCAGAATCGAAACGAGCATTACCTAGTACCATATTAATCGCTCTTTGGAAAACCGCAGGAGCATTTGCCAAACCAAACGGCATCCGGTTAAACTCAAATTGACCGTCTGGAGTGACAAATGCTGTTTTGTGTTTTGAATCTTCGCTAATTGGTATTTGGTAATAGCCAGAGGCTAAATCTAATGCACTAAAATAATTGTTACCAGCCAATCGATCTATTTGATCTTCAATACGTGGGATGGGATAATGTTGCTTTATTGTTTTGTTGTTTAAAGCACGATAGTCAATACACAGGCGCTTATCCCCAGTTTTCTTTTTAACAATAATAATAGGTGACGCGTACGGAGAAGATGATTCCCTTATTATATTATTTTGTAGCAATTCGTCTATCATTGATCTAACCTCAGATCTTTCGGTATGACTAAGACGGTATGGACGATACACAACTGGGTTAGAGTCTTTTAGCTCTATATTCATTGTAGTGACGCTAGTGCATCCTAATTCTGGTAGACCTTTGGCAAAACAGTCCCTGTATTCATTTACTAGACCCAAAAATTTTCGTAATTGAATATCATTTAAATTATCGCCAATATTCAAATCATCTAATGTAAGTATGCTTTTTTCGTTACATATTGTTTTGACGTCTAAGCATTTAATTCTGTTTAAGTTTTCTGTAAAAAATGAACCCCGCGATATAACTTGATCTGTTTGAAATCGTAATTGTAGATGTTTATTATTTAAAATCTCGATATAACCTACGCCATTTTTAATATAGATTTGACCACCAACTACTTTATAACTAGTTCTTTGACTATCTTCAATGCAAATTTTACCTGTTATATCGCAATCGGTTTTAACTTTTATCATTGCGTTGCCATATATATTTATAGTGTTGTAAATTTTAAAGGTAAAACGTCGGTCTTTAAATGGAATCTTTGATTTAATTATCAAATGTTTGTAATCTTTATGAAACTCAATATGGGACTGTTCTGTCACAGTTTGGCCAATTAAGATTTCGTAACTAAGGAAACGATCGGGTACTATTATTAACTCTACCTTTACTATTATATTATCTATCGTTAAGTCTACTGTACAAGCACCTACAGACTGAATGACAGAATTACCAAAACCACGCAAGTACGGCAAGTTATCGAATCTCCAATTATCGAAATTAAGAATTTTCCTAGCTACTGATTCTTTAATTAATGTACATTGACTACCGAAATCTATATAGGCGTGAAGCTTAAAACCATGTATAAAAATGTTCTTTTTAAATTTGTCATCCATTGTCTCCTTAGCATTAACCAGTCATAATGACTTTACTTCTGACTTATTTTTCCAAACTTCCCTTGAACAGTTTGGATCATTGTGACCGAATCTCAAACATTTTTGACACTTGACTATAGATTTTTGGCAATTATTTACTGTGTGTCCAACTTCGTGACAATTAAAACATTTAAATGGCCTATTATGCTCTACTCTAGCTGGTTTGCGGTTAATGTCAGTATTTGGGCGGATGAACTTCCTATTCTTCTCAAAACGCTCGTGTTTTACGCTTCTAAGGTACCCTAATAATTTATCTGCATCTTCAAAACCTACAGCTTCTGCACCGTATCGGACCGATCTATCTTCGATACCAAATACCACACAATCAATAGCATTTTTCCCATTTATACCACAACGATTTAAAGCTATTAACTTTTCGTAGTAATATTCTTCTAAATCATCCCCAAATTTAGCTCTTAAGTTAAGCATTTCCGTGAGTAAACGTCCGTAATTTTCATATACTGGAAAAGCAGACTTAAGCTTATTTTGCCATATTTCCCATGTATACATTACTGATGGTTGACCTTCATACCATCGTTTCGCTGTGCCCATGAGTTTTGGTAAAGCATAATGAGCAGTTTGTTTGCTGTCCCAGCCATAAATCTCTGCACACTCGTTAACCTTGTTCAACCAGGTAACAATGGTTTGATTTTTAACTTTAGGATCAAATTCCGGCACAACATTAACGGCTGGGAACTTATCTCTGTTCTGTGGATTAACAGTAGATACAGCTTGTAGAACTTGACTAAGACTATCTATTAAGTCCTTGTTACGTGCAACATCATTATGATTTGAAGTCACTGTTAACTCAGAGTTAGGGAAAGAGTGTTGGTGTGGATTAACATTTGAGTGACTAATTAAGTTATCATTGTTGTTAACCTGTTCATCAAAAATACCTTCATTTGATACAGAGCTATTTGGTTTGCTTACACCTAGCAGATGCGTAACACTGGTTTGTGGATCAATGATACTTGGTTGCCTTTTATGTCTACTACGTGAACGAATTTCAGTATGAGATTCGGTATGTCGAGATTTAAGATCTCTACTTTTATTACTGTAACGCCTTCTATCCGATAAAGTTGAATCTGACCTGGTCACTGAACGAGATCGACGCTCCAGTCTCGGTGTTCGCGAACGCTGTAATCTTCTGCCGCGTGACCGCGTGCGCTTGCCCCGACTGGAGCGCGACCGCCGCTCTGCAGTGGACCGCGACTGCTGCTTCGCAGAAGAACGTGATCGTCGTCTCGCAGTTGATTGCGATCGCTGCCTTGCGGGGGCACGCGACCGCCTTGCAGGTGTATTACTTGTCCTTCTGTCTCTTGGCATTGTATATAACAATGAGAAAGGTAACCTTAACGTTTATAACCAACCTGTACCGAACAGCATGTGTTCGTACCACTTCTGAATTTGATGAAGTATAACTCAATTAAAACACTAATGATAATTTTAGATGTTATATTTTAACAAACTTTGTTCTTACAATACTCTTGTACAATAAAACCACTAAACTCCTTAACTTTACCGTTTTGTTCGATTGCTCACCGAAGAATACCCTATTGTTTTATTTTTTTCTTACGTTTTACTTACAACTAACAGACGAACGAACGAACTAAGAAAAAACTGTCCAAGTCAAATGCACAACTTCTTTAAAATTAAACATCATTTAGCAAAATCATTAATTAGTCATAAATTCAATTTAAAAACAATAGTTTTCAAAATATAATTAATTTTAATGTTTGATAAATTTAGAATATATAAATACAATACAATTACGGCGCGGTCGGATACATCAATTTTAATCAGTCTACTAAAATAATAACTTAATACAGTATAAATACATTTAGAATAGTGTTGGTTTTGCTATGAAAATAATAACACATTTATAATTGATTTTAATAATCTAACACAAAACAATAAAAAAAATAACTCATCAATTTAGGTAATATGGAAAAGCATTGGTCGTTATCAAACACCCGTCCGTACTGGTAGTGGTTTATGGCCCGTTCTCTTTATTTACCCATAGGGATAGGGTTATTATATCTCCGGATTTGACCTGAGATCTCAGGATTTTTAGGCTCTGTCAGGATTGCGGCCGGATTTTGGAAATCTCAGGATTTTTCGATTTTTCAATAAAGTACCTACTTACCATTTTTTACTTTGTTTCATAGTGACTGCAAATTAACAGTAACAACATGAGATTATTAGTTACTTTTTCCACAGCGTTGCGAGTTACGTTTACGACAAAATCTCAGGTTTTTTTTTATTGAAATCATACTTTTTCTCAGGACTTTTCAATTTTCCATCTGGTAACCCTACATAGGGAAGGCTCGTGCCCCAGCATAAAATGAGCTGGCGATGATGATGATGATGATAAATAAAAAAAGTGATGAAAATAGAAAGAACGTGGTTTTTAATTACCACTTTCTTTTCGCAAATGAATTGTTAATACTTATGTAAGTATATTTAAAGCTTTTTTTCTTTTTCTTTTATATTAACGGGTAAGCACAGTGCCTTGATCTCACCTGATGTTAAGTGACGATAAGGCCAATGATGGAAGCGCACTTCACCCGGGATCCTCAACTAGTGAGGCACTGGCTATCTTATCTCTAGCTGCCGGAACACAACAAAAGCAAAAGTTAAATCTTCTAATTGCGATACCCGACACTTATATATTGTAACTAACTACTTTAGATATACAGGGTGGCTCATTCAAATCGGTCAGTATGGGAATGTCTGAAACTATAAGACATACGAAGATTTGTTCTTAGGAACCATGTCACCGATTTTGATAAAAAGAAAAACTGCATTCATACATTTGAAAAAAAAACTGTACCCAGCTCGGGAATCGAACCCGGTTGTTTTGAAAAAATAAACTTACACTTTTTCTATTTAAATATCGATTGTGTAGGTCTTAAGCTGTAAATGTCTCTAAGAAACATGATGTCTAAAATGAATAAAATGCATTGTTTTGACATACTTTAATTTATCATAGTAGGTGTTCGAAGTGACCACCGTTACAATATTCAACAAGTTAAGGCATGTAAAATTGTCTCTATGGCTGTTTGTATGTACCTCTCTACTTGTTACATACACCTTATCATGTGGCATTAGCATTGCATTAAATCTTTAAAATATTAAAATAATAAAAAATAATTATTAAAATATTGTATTGAAAAAAACGGTGGTCACTTCGGACACCTACTATGATAAATTAAAGTATGTCAAAACAATGCATTTTATTCATTTTAGACATCATGTTTCTTAGAGACATTTACAGCTTAAGACCTACACAATCGATATTTAAATAGAAAAAGTGTAAGTTTATTTTTTCAAAACAACCGGGTTCGATTCCCGAGCTGGGTACAGTTTTTTTTCAAATGTATGAATGCAGTTCTTCTTTTTATCAAAATCGGTGACATGGTTCCTAAGAACAAATCTTCGTGTGTCTTATAGTTTCAGACATTCCCATACTGACCGATTTGAATGAGCCACCCTGTATATCATAACATATTTTTAAACTTATAAGAAAAAAGATGTATTTTTATTCTCACACTCAGCTCACACGCTCACACTCAGAAATATTTTCATAATATTATAGTCGTAATACTTCCTGTATCTACCATACTCGTATATAGCAAGGTATATACATACATGTTTTTAAAGGGCGCATGTCAGAGCAATTATGCAGGCTATTGTGCAATCCGTATGCAAAAGAGCTTCACCATCGGACGCATTCAATTTTCTCCAGCTCGAGATAGCATTCAATTTGTATTCTGCCTCCGTAAAGATTTCCTTGTAGGATAATGAATCTGTTTGTTTGAGCAAAGTTTGCTTTTTCATCTTTGTAGACAATATGATGTTGTTCAAGGATGAAACGTATCTAGGTAAGATTGGAAATATTTCAATGAAAATAAACAATAATCGAAATAATGAAGTAAGACAAATTATAGAATAAAGTGGTTTAACAAGTTTTATTTGTTTTTTTTTAAGTTGATGGCTTCGTGCGCTTAGCACATTTAGCCAGTGTCAAAGTAATTTTTCTTACAAGTAATACATAAACAAACAATATTTCCTCCCTGTATGATGATGATGAATGATAATAGAAATGAGAAGTGAGAAATGATATACACCCCAACCCCTCGAGTATCTCAGTAAAGATGTGGGGCTTTACTAAGTCCTCGCGGACTTCTTGAGAGAATTTGAAAAGTGACGTTGCACTGTTTTGTGTCATTTGCCAACACTCATGCACACTCACGAACACTTAAAGGTTAATAATCCACCATTATATCACATTAATATTCGACATAACACAAATTTAAACATTCCCGCGGACCCCTGTCAAAATAATAGGAAAAGAAAACAAGCCTTTTAAAATATAAATATATTAAAAACCATTTTTATTGGTAGTTTCATTACCCTTAACACTAATATAATGAGACCTACTGCGGACTCCTGATACCATTGCTACGGACCCCTAAGGACCCCACTTTAAGAAACCCTGTCCTAAGGGAAGGCCACATTAATATTATCTTGGGAAGATAGGGCAAACAGTACCCGGCAAAATATTTAGTACTTACCTAAGTGTAGTAAAATATTTATTAGTAAATAGAAAACATAGTGATATAAGAATAACGCTGCTTCGCTATTATTCTGCCTACTACCAATTAATAAACATTTGTTAGCAAAGAAAATTTGCTGTTTCTGTTCTTTTGTTAACAATTTATTTATAGGTTTAGAAATCCGCTTATTCAACATGACCCTTAATTTGCATATTCAATTATTTTATGCTAACTAAAGTTTGTTTTGAATGTTACATAATAGCAGGCGAATCTATTTATTTGGAACCTACCGATACTTATGTACGTACTAACTATTGTTTAATCTGTGTACCTTATCCGCAACTTAGGAACTGTTTCCATAGTTTTCCATTCGGAGATTCAGTAGTGTTTCTGGGTATGCTTACAATAATTTCTTCTGATACTTTTATCCAGGTCGATACAGTGTAAGTTATTAGCCATGGTGCTGTAAAGATCTGCAGCCCTAATGCCCTATGCAAGGTTCCTATTTTCTGGTAGGTAAAGAAGAAGATTGTCTAAATAAGTCTTATACCAAATGTATGCTATAAAGAAATTGAATTTGAATAACACTTTGGTGACCGCCTACCATCAACGGCTTATGTTTGATTGCGGTCTCGATCGAAAAACAAAATTCTAGTTTCAGTTCAAGTTTGTACATCGCCGCAACAACATTTTCAACAATTTAACGTGTAAAGGATATATTATTATTATATCAGCCATAACTGTCCCACTCTTGGGCCATTGCCTACCCACACTTTTTCCACACCTTCCAGTCCCCTGCCATGCCATTACTTCATGAACCTATCAAGGTCGTTCCGCCATCTTCGTCTTGGTCTACCTGGTCGACTTTTCTCATAATGTGGGGTCCACTCGTTTTGATCCGTGCCCGTATCTCGTTCAGAATGCGGTAGACATGACCAGCCCAGTCCTACGTCAGGGCAGCTTTTCGAGTAACGTCAGCAATTTGCTGTAGCTGTAGCTATATAATATCTTTCATTTCGCACGCATTGATCCGTTTATAATTTATTACAATTAATTATAAACGGATCAATGTCTTTCCAAACTTTAGAGTTTGCAAATCGTTAATCAGTTACAAAAAGAAATTGAAAAACCATCTGAAGTTTACTCAATTCAATTAATTTAATAACTTTACTGTCCCCCTTAAAATTACTTAAGCCAAAAAAAAAAAGTCTGAGTCAAATTTAAGTCCATTCATCAATTAGTGTCCGGACAGATTGACTGTGACAGCCAAGCAGATATAGGCGTGCATAATTTTATAAAGGGTTCCATTTTTATCGGATGTACGGATCCCTGAAATCGACTAATGATCTACAATTTTAACCCTAATTTTTTAATTCACGTTCAAGAGGAAAACTTCCAAGATCTCTAAAATCTTATTCTTCAAAAATTTAGCCTCAAGCCGGAAAACCAATTTGTATTTGTAAGTTTAAGTTCAGTCTACCATAGTAACTTTCCTTCTACATTTTACCTCCTTAGGGGATGGATTTATCAAAATACCTTCTTTAGATAAAGAAGGAACCAGCGGTTATAAGTTTCTTAGACAAACAATGAAGCTCATAAAGTTGTACATTATTAAGTTCTATTATTTTTTATCATTGTTCCAAAAGAGAGATATTTATAATTCATAGTGCTGCAATTAGCACTTAAAAATTAAAAGTAAAATTTAGATCTAAATAATACAAGTTAGTTAGTAAGTTCTGTTGTCATTCTTATTGAGCATTCTCAGTTTTTTACTGATTCAAAACCCTGCTCTGAGAAACATCTCCAAAACTTTGTACAAGCGTTACAAGCAAATATTAGAAGACACTATGCTTTCTCAAGCTAGAGATATATCTAGTTGGGTGGATGTGTATGTATGTTTAGAAGGACCCTAAACTCACTAGTCAATCAATAAGAAGGTCCCTCTCTAAACAATAAATCTCTGTATTGGATTGGCCTGCTTTCAATATGGAGCAAAGTGTAAAATAGTGTCCCTAAAAGAAAAAGCAATCTATTTGTTAGGCATCATATGATGCCTGACACAATTTTCGCAATTCAGACTCGGTGCTTCAAGTCCCATCTGAGGCAATTTGTCTTCTGTAATAATTACGTAAACTTTGAACACAAAGTCAAACACATACACATCAGCAACACACGGGATATTCTGAAGCTGCAACATCAGCTGAACCCGCGCTCAGCCGATGTGGCAGCTTGTTGCAGCTTGTTAAGCTTGTTGCAGCTTGTTAAAACTTGTTAAAGCTTGTTACGGCTTGTTGAAAACGACAAAAAGGACCCCCGTCCTTTTCGTCGTAGTATGTATAATATTAAGTTTAGCTTATGACTTGGACTTTGTTAATGCAATACACACATTATAAGACAATAACATAAAATACTTGTGTAAATTACAAACATATTAAAAGACTCCTGTGTTTCCTAATCTAGTAAACACAGACGTAGTTTTGCTGAGTGGTGCTCACTCAGCAAGTTGCCAGTTCTGTAATGGCCATAACAGTGTACGTTACTGAATATGCGGAACAAGATATTCAAAGAAAACCCATTAAGTGCACGAACGCACCATTCCACTGACAGAATTGTTAATTAACTGCTAGGTACCGTCGTTATGTGTACCTGAAATGCCTCTGGATCAGATTCCGGCAGGGTCATATAATATAAACAAACATTTGTACTACCCATGTCTTGGATGTGCCCGTATTTCTGTATGTTTCTCTGTCATCTAACGCCGACTGTACAATCTTGGGAGATACAAGAGGTAACCCTAGTACATCGATGCTTATCGTTTGCTGTAACTTTTTAAAAATCTTACATTTTAAAAATAATTTTTGTTATCTTATGTACAGTGACCTTATCTCGCTCGAGCGTGTTCAGCCGGTAATAATCCGGTGTAATTATCCATTGTACAAAGTACAGATTAATGCTTACTTTGAAAAAGATTTTTAAAGTGAAAACTTCTTTAGCGGCGTTGTGCACTTTTTTTGGAATGGGTAAAAAATGTTAAACTCGCGTCAGGACACGTGACCGTCAGGACACGTGACCTGATCGAAAATTCGTAAGACGGATGGAGAGTAGACAGTTGGCGCGGCGTAATATAAATTTTTAATATAATTTAATATAACTTTTTAATATAATAAAAATTGTCATGTTTGTGTACGATAGCCCAATAAATAAATATTGTATTCTACCACATAAATGAGAGTACTTTTATACTGATAATTAAAGCAATTCGTGCAAAATTATTCCCTAACCATTCCAAAATATCAAAAATGCACAACGTTAATATTCAAGTTTTCACTTCTGCCGGCACTCCCAGAGTGCAACCCGTCGTTTTTTTTTCTCTATAAAATAGGTGACACTGAAAAGGCCGTTTGATGTCAAAAACAAACATTTAAAAAAACTGATCTGAACTGAACTGGATTGAAGTGATAAAGCCAGTGATGGAAGCGTAACTGACCCGAAATTTTCACTACTGAAGAAGTGGCTCTTATCTCTTACACTCGTTATGTGAGTAGATGGTGGTAGCTAGCTCGACGGATAAAGCGCAACCTCACAATCCCTGCCGCCACATAACCGAGCAATATGAACAAACTGGCTGAAATACATATATGAGTATTTCTTAGATAAACCGAAAAAAACGAATAATAAGCAGCCTCCTTTATTACTCACCTTATTTCATGTCGTAGCATTAGCTTAGCAGAGACATTTGGTAAAAAAATGTGACTCTCCGTATTTCCGCAGATAGTTTTTCGCCATAGTCCCATGATGTAGGTAACACGTTAGTGATTGATCGGTAACTATTTGTCAGCACAAAAAAAAGCATAAGCGGATGTCATCACGATAGCTGTCATGGAAAGATATTTTTATCTCGAAGTCTTACCGTGACGTGTAGTAGCTCGCCTGTTGTATATTATTTATTGTATATTATATTAAGGTTATATTAACCACATCTTTCACAAGCCAATTTGTCATTATTGTTTTTGTGCCTGTCAGTGTTTACTCGCGACTTCGTCCGCGTGGATTTGAGATTTTTAAGTTACTAGCTAGGACGTAGCATTCTATCAGCGAAAGAATTATTGGTATTGGACCAGTAGTTCCAGAGATTACAAACAAACAAACAAACAAACAAACAAACAAACATAGTCGCAAACTTTACTTCTTTAATCATAGTTAGTAATAGTCCCGTGATGTATGTAAGTGAGTAATCGGTAACATAGATAACGCCATAAAAATTAGTTCAAGTCTTTAGCTGTCATGGAAAGATAATATTTCTTCCTCGGACGCTTTAAGCGTGACGTGGTAAGTCTGCCAATTTTTTTGCACATTCATTTGCGATACCCACGAAGAAATATAGGTACTTTGCTGAGTCGGGTCAAGTAACTTATTGAACTTTCTATAATGATGTACCGAATATATGGAAAACGACTGAAAAGCGTAACCTTTTGCGATTCGGACGAATTACAATTAAGTTACCGGGTATGGGTTTCCTTATAAAAATATTCTGCATATGTGTGTGTGTATGTGCTTTTATTTCTTATGCTATTTATAGTTATAAAAGTGGTATACCAAAACATTGATGTTTCATCTTCAACATCAACAACATCTTCAACATTTGTTTTATCAATGTTTTGGTAATATACCTTGTGGAGCGGTGTGGCCTATCTTAGATAGATGGACGCTTTCCTTTCGGCTTACTCAGATAGGTATTAACGGGTCATGGCTGTTTTGGTTATTATCTGACTAAGATCGGAAGGAAGCAGTCTAACGAGTCTCATCAGTGTGGAGGAGCCGACGATACGGCGACGCACACACTGATAACGTACTGGGAGTTTGACCAGCTGCGCTTAGATCTGCGGGCTGTTATCACCGACCTCTTTCTTGAGGCCATAGTCTACGATATGGTGTCCAACACGAGGTCGTGAGACGCTTTCACAAGGAGGATCTCTCGCAAGGAGGAGGCGGAGAGAGATAGAGAGAGAGAACGACACCCTGGCAAACGCCAACTGCTGCCGCTGTTTGGGAAGCTGCACCCAACCTAGCCGACGCAAGGCGAGAAGGTTCGGATGCGATGAAAAAAAAGTAGAGATGGGCCGACTGGTCGCCGACTAGTCGGAAAAGCTGACTATTCGGCATCTTTGGTAGTCGGCGACTGTCACCGACTATTCAGAAAATCATGCCGATCATAATCGGCACGAGATAAATGAAATAGAACAAAAAAAATACGCATGTTTTATAATTTACTTTAAGAACATCTAAAGTTTCATTCGTAAAACATTTTTAAAGTAACATAAGGTAACTTAATAGAAACTTAGGAATCAAACAGTAGTTCAGTCAAAAAAAATTGGCACATATAAAAAGGGCAAAAGCATAATATTAGGTCCTTACCTATGAGATAGACGTTTTGTATGAAGATTTTTCATGCTAATGTTTTTTTAATTTTCTCAGCATCTATTTATGTTAACACTATAAACATTTTAGAGTAGTGTGTTTGTTTCACTAGCTAAACATAGCAGACATTAAAAAGAAAAAAAAATCAAGTCCCTTCAAAGCTACAATAAAACAAAAGGTAAATTCCGCGAACAAAAAAAGGAGTCAATTTAAAAAATATATTGGGCGATAAAGACACAAAATGAATAATCATTGTATAAATGAAGCCTAAGTAACATAGTCCTTATTAAAGGTGTATAATAATATTAACAACCGGTATTGAGTTTTAGAAGAAATACACCTATTAATAAGTGAGAAAAAAACGTCAATTTCATAGGTAAGGACCCTATATTAACCTTAAATTTTTTTTAAACTATCATAGAGACATATATTATCTTCAAACATAAAATTAATTATCCTTAAATTATTTTTATTTATTAGTTAGATTAGTTTAAAGAAGAAAATATTTTATTCGTTTCAAAGTAACAATAACGCAACATAATAGGAACTTTGGAATCAGTCAGTAGTCCAGAAAAAAAAAATGGAACATATCAAAATGGCAAAGGCATAAATTATAATAACTTCATACTTAAATTTTTGTTCTTAAACATTTTTTTATATATTGAAAGGAAAACACTAAACAAATCAAAATAATTTGCAATGACCAAGCCGAGTGACGAAAGAGCCCGAAGAGTTCCGAAAGACGAGACCGAAAATGATCGGCATTGCCAACTTGTCGACAATTTGAATACCGATTAGTCGCCTAGTCTCCAAATACCATAGTCGGCCCGACCCTAAAAAAAGGTAATATACCTCATACCTGAATAATACAACCTTATTTATCTAGTTTAATTTGTACTGGTACCCACTACCAATCGTTTGTGTTATAAGAGAAGTGCCGTACATGACATCCCTACGCTTAACTCGCACAGCGGACCATTACCGTACCATTGTACTAAAGTACTGCACGTTTTTGTAATAAAAATACTTTATTTAAAAGTATTGCGAATTGTGCTTAAGAAGGCACGTAAAGTCGTTGGTTCCGGCTGCATTAGTAGTCGTTAACAACCATCAATCCGCACTGGGCTCACGTGGTGGTTTATGACCCGTTCTCCCTATCCATCCATAGGAAAGGCTCGTGCTCCAGCAGTGGGGACATAAAATGAGCTGATGATGATGATGATGATGATGATGAAGAAAACCTAATCTTATTGTAACCGCTTGCCATCAAGCTGGTAGGTTCACGGAGAACTTATTAATTCAGGTAAAGTAGGTACTTGGTAGATGAATAGTCCAATTTTCATAGTAAGTTTCCGATGATAACCAAAGTTGCCGAGAGCACTTCAGGCTTCTCATAGAAATTAAGGAATTTTGAAGTTCAAACTTTTCACTTTGAATAAATATCGCCAGACATTTTCCTTGAAGAGTCACAAATTATTCTGTAGTTATTACGTATACAATATATGCAAAAGTGGCCCTTCAAATAAAATCGAAAGCAAAAAGAGAGCAAACGAAAATGATTATATTTCATGCTTTCTTACGATGTATTTTTCAAGTGTGTTAGTATTTCGTCACGTGACGTAAATACGTAATAACTTTTTTTTCTTTGCTCGAAAAGAAATTGCGTTGGTGTTCATAGAAAGAGTATTTTTTATAACCTTCGTTTGCTTATATATGTGGCTATGGGCTTATGAGAAGAGTTTTATTTAATATGTTTTTTATTAGTGCATTAATTACTCCTTGGGTTCGTCAAGAAGGCTTTAAGTTATCTTCTATGATTTTTTTAGGTTTATATTAAAATGTTTTGTAGCTGTATATATATATATAAATGTATCAAATTAATAGTCTTTAGTTCCTTACAACTAAACGAAGAATAAACTTCGAATAGCTATTCCGTGTTTTGTCTCTTTTACTCTAATTTAAAATGACGTTTACGTGACAGGAACAAAACACGAAATAACTATTCGGAGCTTATTCTTTGCTTATTTGTAAGGCGCTAAGTGATAGACAATATGTAACTGTCAATCTAGCTAAACAAACGATTTAAGTATGCTTCGTTCGTCCCGAAGTTTTGTCCCACATTCCAAAAAATTCTTAGTTCGTCCCATATTGAAGTTGTGCTTCGTCCCAAATTACAAGTAGATAGTTAAAAGTAAAGTCAACAAAAAAAGTGTAGCAAACTTCAAATTGGTAAACAGTAAACACTATTCGATGAAACGCAACACCAGAGTAGAACAACATTTTTCACACTGGAAAGAATGTAGATGCTTTGTAACGATGAAGATTCTTGAAACCGCACCATGTCAAAATTGTTTACCTTCGCTAAAAATTTTTCACAGTCAAGTGAATGAGAATATTAATCACGCCTGCGTACCGCAAGTCAATTTGTTATATAGCAGTATGCTACAGCGATTAATTTTGTGTAAGTAAAGTGAAGTTTGTTTTTGGATCCAGGAGCCTATGAGTAACATGAGTCTGCTTAATTAGGTGTTGAAAAAAATCAAGGCTGACTGAGACCATATTCAGACCACAAGAGCGTAAATTTTGGAACACCAGTAATCTAGGAATAAAAAGTTGTAAAAAATAAACTATGAGTTATTTACTTTTTTTTGAGACAGTTTGCTGTTTGCTTCCGACGGCATTTTCAGCTTCACTGGACTTTTTTGGGGGCGGTGAGATACTAAAAAGGTTCTTCAAGCCGTGTGAAACGAATCACCTTCGGAGGTTTTTTAGAAGGAACGGCATCACGCACTAGTGCGTGTCCCCGTGCCTTCTAGATTCTCCGAGGGGTTCGGATCGGATTGGGAGTATTTACAATTTGTCTATTTAGCTATATATTTACCTGCTGTTGTGCAGAGTTATAGTGTGCCTCAGCGTCGTCTGTCGCTTATACCACGGTTTGTGCTCTATAGAAGATATTTTTTTTACCAGTGCGCAAATTTTCTGGAGCGACTCAGAATCGGTAAGTAAACAACTTTTCCATAGCAACATGGGTTGAAATATGTCAAAAATTTTTGGACTTCCCATACTTTAACGAACACTTGATTAGCCTGATTTGTATGAAAAGTCTCAAAATTTTTGACATATTTCAACTCATGTTACTATGAAAAAGTTGTTTACTTACCGATTCTGAGTCGCTCCAGAAAATTTGCGCACTGGTAAAAAAATTATCATGTAGAACTCTTTCATTGTCTCTTTACCTGAGCTTGACAATGCAGCGTTGCAGCTCGCCCGTACCTTTTTTCCTTCTTTTTTAATCGCCTCTTTGGTCTAGTGGGTAAGACCACCGGTTTAGACCCAGAGATCCCGGGTTCGATTCCCAGCGGGGGTTACATGTTTGTGTACTCGGTTTGGTTGGTGGTAAGGCTTGTTTGCCCGCCTGGCTAGCTACCACCATCTACAGCCATCTTATCTAAATATGTCGCCATAACATCAATGTTTGTAGCATTGTTGTGTTTCGGCAGCTAGAGATATCTAAGATAGCCAGTGCCTCAGTAGTTGAGGATTCTGGGTGAAGTGCGCTTCCAACTTCGGCATTATCATCATTAACATCAGGTGAGATGAAGGCCAAGTGATACCCGTATGATATAAACTCAGTGTCAGAGAACAGTGGTGGGCCTTACCACTAAAGTCTGTGACAAGACTATAGAGGCGATTATAATATGGCAAAAAAACTAAAATAAAATGAGAAATATTAAATTGATCCACAAAAAAATAGTAGGCTAGCACCTAAAATGCTAAGTAGTTTAGGTGCTAACTTTGTATTTTTAGGTGCTAACTTAGTATTTTTGTGGGTTAGGTTAGATTAGTTTGGTGATCAATTGAATACAACCCAAATAAAATGTATCCGGCGCTTTGTTAATGTATCGCACGAACTCCACAAAGTTGGTAGAGCAGAATTATATTATGCTTTGGCAACTTCCAGTCGCATCTGGCACATCTTGATGAACAATACTGAAGTCGACTCGCTTGTCAAACATCTCGCCCGATTTCGAGTGGTACAAACAAATCGCAACACTCACATTCACCAATGCAAAATCGTGTTACGTGTTAGCATAGAAAATTTCCTTTTCAATCTGCCTTTCTAATCAAAACATTGGATTTTCGTAAATTCAAAATACATTAACGGAATCTTAATACGTTAGGCAACTGTTTAAATTAATAACATATTACTCTGCGGTGTTGTATCGCAAAGTACCTAAATATCAATCAAATAACTAAGATGAGAAAGACGGAGAAAGGCTTAAAAGGAATTATTAATACGAAACTACATCTTAAGCTAAAGCTACGTAATATGAGAATAGTAAGGAGCTCATTGGCACCGCAACTTGCGCGTTTGGATTGGGATCTTGTCAGTAAAGCAACTTTCGCAATGCTTGATCATCGGAGAAGTGACCGCATTAAAATATCTCAAGCTTCTGCGTGCTATGTAAGGCAAGTTAAGCCGTTGGATCTATTGAATTCATATCAAAGACAATAATTGCAGGACTATCGATTGGAATAGATTATATACTTAATAGAAGAGGTTTTATCAATCAGCATAAAAATTTATGTAAACGCTTCATTAGTGTTTAAAACATTGATAAATAGTACCTAGTAGTGGTTTAGTAACCTCTGTGTACTTACGTTCACTTTGGATTTTTTCATTTTTACCACACCTTTCTGTTATACGTTGTATATTTTATCCGTTTTTACCGTATCGTCATATATCATATCCGTTTTTATCATTCATTAAATACATACCGAGAAACTTACGTAGCTGCTCTACGAGTACCTATAACCTCTGATGAAATATTGAAATAATATACTTTTAATATACTATATCGCGTTTTAGTACCTATCTTTACCGTTCTCTTATTCAGTTTTCAACTGAATTAAAATGAAATTACCTAGTAGAGCGAATTTAATAGGCAGTTAAATACGTATCTTTCACAGAAAGCCGCCTTTTAGTGCTTTTGCTCCAACGATAATTATGAACAAGATGAACTAGTTGAATAATATTAAAAAAAATTTAGTCAAGTCAATTCAATCTTAAAGTCTCTTATTTTCCACAATTTTAACTGTAGGTATGGCGGTAGTTTGCTCTATTTTACCATTAAATAACTTTATTATTTGATAGTCATCATCATCAGCTCATTTATGTCCCCACTACTGGGGCACGAGCCTTCCCTATGGATGGATAGGGAGAACGGGCCATGAACAACCACGCGGGCCCAGTGCGGATTGGTGGTTGTTAACGACTGCTATAATGCAGCCGGGACCAATGACTTAACGTGCCTTCCGAAGCACGGAGGAACTCGAAATGATAAATTTTTGGTCACCCATCCGATGACCGGCCTTTGCGAAAGTTGCTTAACCTCAGCACTCGCAGACCGGGCGCGTTAACCACTGCGCCATCGAGCTCCTTGTAATTATTTGATAGTGTAGTACTGTAAAGTAATTACATTGCAATTTTGCTAAATCTTAAAATATGCTACTTAACTGCTCATTCTTTTAACGTATTTCTGCAACTAACTAACGTAGTTAAAAATATAATTACAAATACTAATCGATGCTAAATCTCAGCTGCATTAACTGATTAAAAAAGTCTAAAGTAACGTTATGTTATATAGCTAGCTCGTATATGAGCAATACTTTATTTTTATAATCTGACCTAATGATGATCAACATGAGTATTTCAGGCGGTTGTACAAAACAACTGTTGTTCCCAGTTTCACTCTACACCATTATTTTCAGTGTTACGATTACGAAATTACATACAAAAACCTCGTAAAACGGTAATCGGAAGGTTATGGCCTGCGCCAGTTTTTCACATTACTTTTTACGGGATAGTAAAACTATTGTTTGGGGATACAACCAACCATTTTGTACAACGAAAAAGGACAATACGTACAATAAACAAAATTGTAAGAACGATCCCCTTCATTATTTTGTGTGCTTAAATTGAGACTTAATGTTGTGTTTAACAACCGTTGCATTATTCAAGGCAGAAGTTAAGCGCCTCTCTCTATGTACAAGTGCTTTAAAGAAAAAAATTGCGCCGAATTATACGCCCCTGTGAAGGAATCCCGTAAAGAGCTATGAAAGCGACTTTATTGTTTGTCAAATTTGAATTCTCTGAATTGAAATACCAACACTAACACAATCCTAAAACTATAGTTATCAATCACTTAAACTAACTAACTAACTTTAAACATTTTAACATGGAAATTTTGCATGCTTTTCTTTTACAAGAAAATTTTGGCATATTATCTGGTTGGTACATTACCTATTGTGCCCGTAATTAAGAATCTATTAAGAAACAAGTAAAGTTCCTGTTTCGATTGTTAGAACAGCATTCGCCTGACTTTTTGAATTTTATTTAAAACCCTAAAATATACAAGAAAATTCCCAAGTAACGTAATTTTACGTACAACGCTGCAGCACTTGAAACTTAAAGTAGACTGACTTCAAAATAGCTGAATTGGTTTTACCCGAAGGAATGCATACTTTAAATTAGTTCTTAAAGTACATAGTTAGTAGATTTTTGCATGATTTTAATTCTTTTATGAGGAGTTTTTATATTTGAATATTAAAAGTAAAGTTTTATTGTACATTGGTTTATTGCACCACAACATACACTCGTATGTTAAATTAAAATAATTTTAAAGTTTGTAGTATTACAAGCTAACATTATCGTTTTTATGTAAAAAAGGCTATTATATATATTTGAGCATATTGAACAATTCTAGGGTAGGGAGGGAGGCCTTTGCTCTGCAGTGATGGGATATTACAAGCTTTTAATAATAATAATTGAAAAATTCTGAATTTAAGCCCAGTGTTCCACACTTTTCTTCGCTTAAGGGTGCGCCGACCAAAAAAAGCCAAAAGTGTAGTCACGGTTAAGTTGATATAATGATGAAGAAACTATCGTATTATATAAAAAATATATACAAAGGGAACGTGTTTACAATTAGTCAGACCTACAAATTCATAACACACTATAGATTTTTCTACAATAACATTTAAAGTTGGGCAAAAATCATGAAAACGAGTAGCAGCGTTTAGTTGATATCTTATAGTTTATCTAAATTATTATACCTCTAATTATGTCTAAACAATCACCAACAACAAGCTACAAATCATACGTCTCACATTTTCGTTTTATCAAGCGGTTTTTTAAATTATTATTATTCAAAATTCCCGATACAAAATTATTATGGCCGCGCGGCATCAAATAAATATGGACGAAGACATTTCAAATAAAATATATCGTCGGTGATACTGCAAATCGTGTTGTCAGTTAAAACTGATTTTACAGTAGAGAAAAAAACCTTCGCTAAGTCGCTAAGTATTTGATAAGTACGTGGTGTTATAACGTTAGTAAGAGCTATTAAATAATATTTAAATGACTTTTGAGTGTAGCTCTAATGTGGAAATAATTTGACTTAGCACATTTTGCAACGAATTATTCTAACCTATTTCATTGACTGGCTTTGACATAAAACATATTGATGCGTTGCAATATGTGTTATGTCATCCAAAACCAAAAATAATTTTATTGCAATAAGTTCTATGTCAATGACTTAGAACATATTGCAGTCTTAGAGCTATAAACCAACATTGCAGTAGTATTTAATTATTATTATTATTATTAGACCAAGCGAACACCTCAACACGCACACATACACACATACACACATACACACCGATTTCTACATCTACATCTACATCTACATTTAGTTCGAGTCGAGTTAAACGAACCTACTCCGATTACTATTGCAGGTACCCAGTCAACGGACAAGACTTGACAGTGACATATTGCAACACATTGACAACTGCCTTGCTGACGACTTAGAACGATTTGCAAGTGTGTTCGGATATACGCAATTGATCATTTCCATCAAAAAAATCAAAATCGAATTTTCTTGACATGGAACGTATTGCAGTATCACCGACAATATGTCACTTGTCACATAATATTGAATTTTATTTAAATTTTACTGGATAACATTTAGGAAGCAGACGCTCCGTGCAATTGTCGCTCAAGTCACAGACAGCTGCTGATCCTGTCCAGCTGACATTTCTAATGATAAAATGATAAAAGTGTCGATCAATGGTGTCACCCTAATTCTTATATTCACTTCAAAACCAATCGTATTAATCATTAGCTTTAAATAAACAAACATTCAATATACCTAAGGACTTTTTACAAATCTCATTTGATTTATCACAAAAATATTCAATGCTTTATCTGCCAAATTGTTAATTTAGGAGCACGGGAAGTCCGCTGTGTCATGTATCGTTTAACCGACGTTAATCTGCTTATATTTATTAAAATAAACAAATATCTCGTATAACCGTGTTTTGGTCGAACAAAACGTTCCATGATGTCACGCATGAAGCTGTATATCTGTTATGGACCAATTAATAAATTGGACCATTTTTCATAATTCCCGGGCATTATGAACAATGACAAGCTAGCTACTTGGGGCGAAGTATTATAATTATAAATTCAACTTCCTTATTTATCGCATTGCCTAGAGATTATGAGTATTGCCATGTGGTTTTAGGGCAGTCTGATAATACCCTGTGTATTTTACATTGCACGGGTTCTATAATGTTTAACACACAATTCATTTGCCAATTTTCATTTTCGAGCAACATTTTGTCAACGTTTCATTTCATAAACTATTGCTTTAACAATGGCGTCAAAACATAAACATTCAAATGGCAAGCTATTATTTTATAAATCATCATTTTATTTTATTTTAAAAGATAAACTGATGTGTCAACATTTTTCAGAAAACAAATGGTACGTTTTAAAAATAATTGATTTTTTTTATTTTATGCCTTATAAGACAGCTCTTGACCTCGATCTCGCCTGATGGTGAGCGTAGATGAGGTCTAAGATGGAGCGAGCTGCCCTAGAAGATGCCTATTAACTCTCGCCTTGAAGGAATTCAGGTTATAAGTTTTTGGGAACACAGACGATGGCAGAGAATTCCACTCCTTGCCAGTGCGCAGCAAAAATGATGACATGAAGCGCTTAGTGCGACATAGTGGAATTTCAACTAGGTGGGGATGATATCCTGCAGTACGTCTGGAGGTTCGGTGGTAAAAGGGCGATGGTGGTATGAGCTCGAAAAGCTCCCCGGCACACTCTCCGTGGTAAAGTCGGTAGATTTGACCAATATATCACATATATATATGTGATATATATATATATATTAAACAATGCAATAATAATCTGCAAAAGTTTGTTTCTGGCGCTTCGCTCGCTCGGCTCACGCTTTGTTTTGGTCACTGATCTAACCTAACTTAGCCACTCCAAACCTTACCAACCCTCACCTTTCTGTTCTTTGTAACGGAGGGCTTCGCGAGCCCTCCTGCTCTCCGTTCTTCTTGGCCGGGATATTACCTAATGACTTACTGGCCAAGTAACCAATAAATTAAATTAAAATTGATTAATAGATCTTTGTCAATTTGACGTATTTGTGATAAATTTGACGTTATTGTGTAAAAAAACAGTAATAAAACCTGTTTTGATTACTCTGCCCCATAGGCGATAAACATTATAAATAATGCCCGGACGATTTGATTATTTCAATAGTTGTAATCACACTGCCCTCTCACATTAGGCATTATTCAAACTGCGCGGACATTTTTAGTAATGCCCTACTAATCACTTGGTCCATAACATATCTACAGCTTCATGATGTCACGACGAAAAAAGAATGAAAACGTACTCATGCAATACACGCTAGTGAAATAAATAACTTGTCTATTGACAGCTTCGAGTCACGAGATTTTGAACAGATTCAGTGTACGCAGGAATTCCGTAATTAAAAACAGAAGCAAACAATGGTGTCGGACGACGGATTGGTAACGTCCTACAGTTTATAACGTCGATGTAAATAGACAGCCATTGACGACACAAATTCATAGTCGTAGCGTAAACTCGGTTGTTTACACGGACGCAATCCATTAAGTACAGCTATAAACTAATCCGAGGAATTTCTTATTTTTTTGGAATTTTTTCGGACTGGAAAATTCTCACACAACATCAAAGACGTGAACGGCGATTGGCATTTCTGGTATGAGTTATGACTAACAAATTATCGTCAAAGGTCATGCAGCGTGGTCACTAGTTATGAGAAGTAGTGACCTTTCATGTCATTCAGTTATTAGATCTTCGTTCAATAACTGATAGGCACATAATGGTGAGCCAACCAGTGATTTACTTTGGGAGTAAAATTCGTTAAAAATAAAAAGAGAACAAAAATGAATACCACAAAAAGTTACGTTTAGATCTTTGTCGTTGTAGATAACTTTGCCTTTTTGAATGTGAGTACGGAGCAAGGAAATATGAAAAGGTTTGGATGACAAAACAAATATAGCAATAAAATTACTCCAGTAAGGTCATTCTTGTTTCTTGTTAAGAGCAAATTACCAGGGAACACCAGTGATAACAGAATAGCCATTTAATCTCTAGTAAGAAGATTTGAAGCTAAGGGAGATTCACCTGGAAAATATATTGATCTTAATCATTATTGAAAGCGTTCGAAAAGTTAATAAAACAAAACACTGTAAATCTGTAAGGCTTGTGTTTAAGCGCCTACCAAAAATGTATCAATTTTACTACCAATAAAATTCGAAACGCTTACCAAAACGGATAAATGCTCACCAAATTGTGTTTCCTAAAATATTATAAAAAGGATACAATTTATATTTTTATTAAATGTCTTTAAAATATGTGAATACCTTTTAACTGCATTTCAGACCAAATATGTTATTTTGTCACCAAATAGATAATACCAATATTTTATGCCTCGAGTTTCAATTTGGTAATTTTTGCTTTCTGTTGTATAATAAAAAAAAAAAAACCTCGAAATTCAAGTCTTAAATTTCTAACCTATCACGTGACCTAGTAGTAGGTACCCAGGAGTAGGGCAGCTAGTATCCTCAATCATTTGAATCATAGTGTAAAAATTTGGTGATCATTTATCCATTTTGGAAAGCAAAAATAATATTTGTACAATATATGCAATTATTGTGATGTGTGTTTATTTAGTTTGAACCATAATATAGTTATATAATATATTTTAGGACCCTTTTTATAAAGGCATTTTTTTGGAGTCATTTAATTTATTTGGTACTTAGGCTTAGGGTCTAAAAAATATTTCTGGTGAGCGTTTAAATTATACCCATTCTGTAATTCGACATAACTCGTTCATATCGCTTTATTATTTTCATCAGACGTTCATTTTACCAGCATCTGGACTGACTACCCACGCATAATGGTACATTCTGTGGAAGGCCAAGACGTGCTGTTTTGGTCATAGTAATGTTTTAATATTCATATTATTCCCTCTATATACAATAAAGCAAGGGCACTGCGTCACATACCTCCTTTCCTTATTCCATTCCTATCCCGCTCACTTCAGCAACGAATCATATCAACAATCTATTACTAATACTGCGTTATATTGTTTCGAGAATTTGGATATTTTTATAATCCCATTAGCTACACGCCTCAGTCTGAGAAACTTTATTGGACAGTGTTTACTAACAGTTACTAAAGTATTGTAAAAGTTGGACTAAACAAAAGTTTTCTGTATTCAAATGCTAAAGCTTGTATCTATTTATAAACAAAGCTTGTCTATTCTGAACCTTATTCTTAAAAAATAACAAACTCTACTGGGTTTTGGGTCACTATTGTGAAACGTTTTTGTGATGTATCTTAGAAGATATATTCAATTAAGAATAACACACATCCGACAACTCCGAAGACATTTCCTGCAAGATACTCAAACAGTACTTAGTTTGATGAGAAAGCTCAAGTTTCCAATGTAAATCCCACATCATGAATTTAAACAGTGTAAAGTGCTCGACCAGAACCTTTTAAAGCACTTAGAATTTCCAACACATTCTCAACTCAACTTCAACTCCTTTTGTTAGGCCAACTCAAATAATTCTAATTATAGAAACACGAGTTGGCATATTGACGTTAAAGCGGAGCAACGGATCAACGTCATTATGAATTGAAATTTTTGACCGGAGAGTGCCAAAAGGCTACTTTGTATTCCAGTCAAAGACAACGATGTCGGGAATTGCGAATAAGAATTTTAAGGCTGACAGAATTTCACGCGGCTGGCAGCCATATGTGCATAGCAAAATATATTTTTAAGTGGCTAATTATAGCTAATTATACGCTCAATATATTTTTCTTTAGTTTGACTAGAAAGGCCTTACAGTATTTTAGGACGAATAGGTTTGCAATACGATTATATTTAGCTCCATAATGGATACTAAGTTTAACGAGAATGCCCTTGACTCAATGGGTGAAAAAAATGCTTTCTGAAAGTTTAAAAGCCTTTATATAGTACTGGCCTTTATCCTACATCTAATCTTTATTCTGTTGATTTTTGAAGCATGATATTACTTCGCATTGTTTATTCACTAAAGGTTACCACGGAATTTCAAGGATGGTTTTGGGTCACGGATAAGTGGAAAATAACTTAAATTTTTGGCTAGATTTTTGGTAGGTTAAGTTTTAACATGGTAAATGTTTAAGATGAGCTTGCATTCTAAAATAATATCTAAAACTAAAACTGTGTGAAATGAAGATTTACGAAGGTTACTTACTCAGGCGTACTAGCGACTAGCTTTTCCACTTTGTCTTTTTCACATTATAATAATATTGTAAAATACAGAAAAAAGTAGTTGAAAATATTTCAATGAGACTTAAACATAATAAATACTTACAGTTTTTTTTGATCTAGCATTTATAAGAGTCTCTTTGTAAGAGTAGTCTGTAGGCTTGGGCGGTACCTCAAATGCCTTATAATGAAAGAAGCTACGATGCGTTTGTTCATTTGTTCGTAGCGTTCGTAGTGTTCGTAGCTTTACGAGTAGGTATTAGTGTAATGGTGCTGCCACGCAGTAGTTCCATATTGTTATAAAACATTTGTTAAATAATATTTTAACAAAACAGAATTCATTCATTCACATTTCAGAAATTATTTATATTCTTACATATTATATGACATAACATGTTTCACAAGATATGTTTCATAGCAAATTTCAAGTACATATAACCTTATCGAAAAAACTTAACTCGATAATTTCGAGTCGAAATAACTCTCGAAATAAATTACTTTCCAACGAACACACTTTATAAATGTTACACGATGTTTACAACATTGTCTTTCTACATGTTGTACTTGTACAGTCACGAGCATTACAATGTAAACAATCTCACTCTTAATACATTGGCATAAGAGTCGAAACTAGTCAAAAGTGTATATATGTAATGCTCGTGACTGTTTATGTGTCTCATTAGCTTTTACCGGTGTGGGAGGGTAAATAGCATTTAACAAATTGAAGCAAAATATAAATACCGCTCTGCTGTGTTAGGGTCATTACACACACATGCTACCAGTTAGCGACTCTTAGTGCGCGCGCTGTAATGACATGCTGTCGTGCCTTATTACACGTTTACCAGAATAATACGATTCTCAAGCTTGACTCTTCGTATGCGAACTTAATAAAAGTTATTCTAAAGAACTAACTTTGATATAGGTTTTAAGATAAGATAAGATAGCCTCAGTGGTTAAGGTTCGCGGGTGAAGTGCGAAGTCACATTCGACATTAGCCACTTACCTACTTTCAAATGTGATTAGTAAGTTCTCCCATTGGTTTGCCACCATTCCAGGTGATGCTGCTGTGGGGACTTCACCTAAAAAATACAATACCTTTATTTTTATTTTATTTTGGCAAGAGCTTGCTTGTGGCAGAAGATTTTGCCTTTCCATAACTACAAAATCTTAAGTTTAAGTTATTTAAGTACATATTTTTTTATATTTCACAATGCTATAATATCATCATCATCATCATCATCATCAGCCCATTTTATGTCCCCGCTGCTAAGGCACGTGCTTTCCCTATGGATGGTTAGGGAGAACGGACCATAAACCACCACGCGGGCCCAGTGCGGATTGGTGGTTGTTAACGACTTCTAATACTATAATATAGTTAGAAGATAAAAATGTTACTATAAAAATTCAACCAGCCTCCGGAAACATGAGTGGGAATCAAACCCACGACCTTTGGATAACCGATTTTTTTTTATCTTGTATATATTTTTTCTTAGAGTTATCTAAATGCTCACTTATGTTAGGACACGTTACTTGATTAGTGATATCAATCAAGAAGCGGCAACAAGTGGAGCGCAAATGGCACGTCTAGACACGTAATTACAGTAACGTCTTAGATAAATAGATAAAAGAGCTTTTTAACGCATACTCGTATGATCGGGTTCTTTTTAAATTAGTGTCCACACATCCTAGCGGGTCACCCTGGTTACTGTGTGGTGTGTGGTGTAGTTTATTTAACTTGCAGTGTGATTCACTATAGGCCAACGTGGCAGAAATAACTCACCAAGACGCACTCACTGGCCAGCGTGGCGTTTTAGGGCTGAACCCCTTTCATTTGAATACTGCCAAAAAGCCATCGCCCTTAGTCCCCAGCAGTCTCGCTATACCAGATTACGGCAGCGGTCCTGGTAACGGCGAGGTGGAGAAGGAGAAGATGATAAGAATCTCTGGAAGAGATACAGCTGCCAAAATAAAATGCCATTATACGCCTATTATGGGAGATTTTAACGCGAGAGTAGGTCAGTCACTAGTTAACGAAAAATCCATAGGTGGTTTTGGTCTCGGTGCACGCAATCAAAGGCGATAGACATTGGTTAACTTCTTGGAGCTGAAGAAATTGTTCGCAATTCATACTTTCTTTCATAAGCGTAAATCTAGGAAATTGACTTGGGCCAGCCCTGACGGTCGTACAAAAAATGAATTAGATTACATTGTGAGCTCACATCGCCTGTCGTCCTGTCTCGCTTTAAGACCGGAAGCGATTATCGTTTGGTTCGCGCGACATTTGAATTCAACTTAAAACAGGAACGGAGTAAAATGATAACATCTCAAAGAAGGTACGAAAAAGGAGAAATAGCCTTTGTACAAAAAGATTTCAATATCGAGTTGAAGAATAGGTTTGATGGGCTAGAAGAGTTGAATTTGAATGCAAGAGATCACAAGAGCCTATAGCTATGATGAAGTAGAGAAGGGACATGATTAATCGGACTACAGGAGACCAAAGATCTATAGAAGACATGAATCGCAAAATGAATAAAGCAATAAAAACAGATCTTAGAAGTTACAACACAAGGAACATTATTAAAACCATAGAAGAGGACAGAGAACCTAAAATATTTAGTAGAAAAGTCAATACATCTACAAAACAGATTATAAAATTGAAGGATAGTGACGGTGTGATGGACCGCAAACAAATGTTGCGCGTCGTTGGGGTCGGGGTTTTACACTGATCTTTACGCTACAAAAGCAGAGGAGCCAGAGTCGCCAGGCCAGGATCCACAAGCTAAACCTACTGAAGAGCGAGGGTCAGAGGGTTTACCTCAGATAATCGACTGTGAAGTGGAATATGCTCTCAACGGAATGAAAAGGGATAAATCGCTTGGTAAAAAAAAAACTGCTAATTGCTGGTGGTCAACTCGTACTGCAGATTCCTGTAAGGCTTTTCAACGCCTTATCAAGCTAAGACTCCTGACGTTTGGAAAAATGCCGTCATCACTATTCTTCACTAAAAAGGAGATACTGCTAATATATCCAACAATAGACCCATAAGCCTCCTTTCACAAGCATATAAACTCTTTGCGAAAGTTATATGCAATCGCCTCACTCACCAGCTGGATGAATGTTAGCCCGTAGAGCAGGCTAGTTCCAGAAGCGGATACTCCACTATCGACCATATTCACACCGTAAAACAGCTGATGGAAAAGATTCAAGAATACAACCGGCCCTTGTATCTAGCTTTCGTAGATTACGAGAAAGCCTTCGACAGTGTCGAACGCTGGACCGTGTTGAACTCTCTTTATCGCTGCAAGGTCGGTATGTGGAAGTGTTAAGGAAGCTATAAAAATTATTCACTGCATAAGTATCATTCACGAATTCATGAATAAAAAGGGTTGTGTCCGATTCATCGTAATCCCTGTTGAGGCCAGGGCTTTTACCCAGACATTGAGACGTCAAAAGCCAGAGCTAACCAAATTTGAACGTTGAAAAATTGCTTTGCGTATTTGAATTACTAAACAATAAAATGGATATCAAGTCGAAAAATTGGAGATTAGTGGAAGGATGGAAGGTGATGCCGAAATACACTTTAATCCTAAGTCAGAGTAGGCTCGCTTCTTTTAGCCCCGTCATTCCAAAACGCTGTCTAAAATTAGAACTAGACTAAAATCATCTACTTTCATTTTAGTTATACTGATAATGATAGTATCAGTTGTAGTTGTTGTAAACAAGATTTAACTATAGCCGTAGGCAAATTTTTATCAAAATACTTACAAATTATATAATAATAGCAAAAAAAAATATTAGCTTACTACGAGAATACTTCCTCTGCTATTTTTTTATCACAATGAGTGTCTAACATTTAGCGCACTGTACCAACAAACACGAATTCTAGATACATACAGGCCATGCATGTCGGTACCTTTGGTTTTAGGCTAGTTGTCTACTAAATAGTGAACAAACATTTTACGAGGAAATTTTTTTTTTAAATTAAATTAACCTACATTTATCATCAGAGACATAATTTTTACTAAGATATAGAATTTACAATTAGCAACGAAAATCTGTGGGCAGTTTCATAATGTATTCTTGTAAAAGGCGAGTGTAGTGGAATGAGGAAGATATCTAATAACGTGAGTGTACAGTCACGAGCATAAACTAAGAGAGTCAATACTTGTCAAAAGTGGGTACATGTTAATGCTCGTGAGTGCACTCGTATGTGCTCGTATATGCAATAAGAGGTGAGGAGACTGTGAAACTCTGTCTGTCTGTTGTGCGTGAATAAATTAAACCAATCTTTTGTTTATTAATATTATTTTAAATAAGAAATCGTCTCATTTAACCCGTCCCGCGCTGTAGGTATAATTAGCGGGCCACCTTACGTACGACCGTGCGTAACATATGGCGCGCGAGGGTTATTATAATAATATTAATTTTCAATAGAACATTAACATAACTATTCATTCATAGAACTATAATAGTATAATTAAAAAAAAGACAAATACCGCGAGCGTGTTTCGATACCGCACGCGGGTCATGCCGGGTCAGGTGCACTCCAACTATGCTATCGTGGCTCAATCCAACTCGCCGAAATTAATCAACATTATCTACTCTTACTCTGTAAGCCAAAGGAGCCCTATTTAATGTTGACAACTACGTCATCAACATCATGGAATTTTTTCAACACTTTGTCTTTTTTCAAATTGTAATTTGTTCACAACATGCGAAAAATTATATACAGTTCGACTTTTTTATCACCATCCAAACCTTCTGAGATGACTTCCGTGATATAAACGAACAACTCTTTCTATTGGACCAACTCCTTAACTCGAAAAAAAAATCAGCTGTTCCATACATTTTGGTCGAATGAATATTGATGTTTTGTATGGAACAGCTGATTTTTTTTTTCGAGTTAGGAAGTTGGTCTAGTAGTAAAAGTTGTTCATTTGTAACACGGGAGTCATCTCAGAAGGTTTGGATGGTGATAAAAAAGCCGACCTGTATAACCATAATCATATAATAGTATAGTTTATACCAACCCCAGTTAGTAGTCGAATCCGAATCTTGTAAGAATAGATAAACGTATTTAATTTCCTTCATTGGATGTTTGTTGTTTCTTGTAGCACATCGCTCGCTCATATCATCGCACACATGTGCCTAGTGGACATCCAGTCTAAATCCCCGTTCTGGCATCCAGGCACAGGTTAGAGGTGTCCCGTATAATCTAGGTAGGGGTTGATGTTACGCTACATCCCAGTGATTTACGACGCTTCCAAAACTTTGCAAGCGGCCATTATTTTTTGTAACTTTGCAGTGTTTTGAAATAATTGCACGCGAATTTTAGCATTGTGTCGCCTGTGGTTTGTACACTACGCTTTAAGGGAAATAGTGATGTAATAATTTATATTGTTTTATTTTGTTATTTTGCATTTACAATGCCATAATATTATGTCAAAAATCAGTTGGAACCCGGATAGTCCCAAACGTGGCAAGCCGTCTTCTTTAAAAGTGCTGATTTGATTATTTCTGACCACAAACAGCATGTAAAAAGCGTACTTTATAGCAACACTAATAATATTTCTGTCTTACAATATAACAATAGTCTCGAAACCCTGACACGAACAATAACAATAACCATTAACTTTGTCATCATCTCACCCAACCCAGTCCAATCTTCATGAGATTTCTGGAATAAAATGGAACAATAATTTAATAAAAACGGAGTCATTTTGTTCAAAGTTCTGCCGCTTTGGGCGTGATCGTGTTACAAATAACCTTCCGAGTTTATTATTAGCGGTATTTATCCGGAGGTTGTAAGGAGCAAGAAAAACTCCGATAAATTGTAGAAGAACAACATAACTGTGCAATGTTCAATGGTTACTGTAATAAGAGTTTGTAATATTGAAATAATGCTTCAAGCTCTGCCGATTAACTGGAATTCTGAAGCACAACATTAAGAAGTTTAAAACATTACCGTTTGTAACTAAAACATTTATGCTGCCTCTATCTGCCTTTATTAACCATAATGAAATAGCACCAGATTTAAACAAATGAAGTCAACGCTTTGGAATAATCGATCATGCACGGAATACTGCAGTCACCTTTGGGACGGATCTGCCAAATACCAGTTGGACTCTCTATATCTATATCTTTGGCGCACAACTCCATAAGAAACACGCGTGCTCCTAGGTTTATATATGGACCTTACTGTTCTTTTCTGTAAAATAAAAATGGTTTCTATGTCAGCAGCTTTACCCCACAGAAGGATTCCATAAGACAACAATGAAAGTGACATAAGTTAATAATCATAGTCATAATTTTGTTAGAGTAAGCCTTATCGCTAAGCTCCACACTCACATAATGTCGAGGATCTCTTTAAGCATTTATAAAATACTAGCTGACCGGCGGACTTTGTACCGCTTTGACAGTTTCCATGACAACAAAACAAACAAATCATTCGTCCGCTTAAGAACACCCATGATGGACCCTTATAGTAGCGCCACCTACCGGGTTCAATTGTAAATCTAAACCATTCTCGAATCCACTTGAACACACACAGAAAATTTCATCCAAATCGGTCCAGCCGTTTAGAAGGAGTTCATTAACATACACACAGAAGATTTATATAAAGACTAGCTGACCCGACGAACTTCACACCGCCATATTTTTAGTTCCTGAATAAAGAAAGTACTTATTATAAACTACAAATAAAAAATAAAATCTCATTAAGCGTCATTATCATGATCATAAGGTTGAGAAAGCAACTTATACAGTAGACAAGTTCGAAAGTGTAGACATCGGAAAGGATTACCTATAGCTCATCGATCAGGTCGTTGGCATTTAACTAAGTTTAAGTAAACACTTTCGGTGGCAAAATCCCCACTTATCTCACACCGAAGTTTGAACCAAACGACCGACGTAGACAGCTGTTTATCGGCCCGTTACACGTGATTTGTCAATTTGTGGTATATCAACCCCTTTAATTATTTCCCGGGGGAGACGTTTTGAAGCGTGATGAATTTGTCACTGCCAGATGTATGGATATAGCGGCTTAAAAGCAACATTGAATGTAAAGTTAGGGAGACGAAGCGTACTTGCCGAGTTGAAAGTATTTGATGTAAGATTGTGAATAGCTTGTGCCTTCCTCTTTTTGTGTTGCTCACTGAGCACGTCATACGACACGAGATCTAAAGCCCGAGAGATTATGAAGCAGACATACTTTTCTTTGTGCTAAGCGGTATATTTCAGTCCGACCAGGGCTTGATATCGTTACCAAATTTCCACTGAAGGTTTCATGAAGTAACGTTATTTCTACTATATAATCTAATATATAAAATTCTCGCGTCACAGTTTTCGTTGCCATACTCCTCCGAAACGGCTTGACCGATTTTGATGAAATTTTTTGTGCTTATCCGGTATCTATGAGAATCGGCCAACATCTATTTTTCATCCCCCTAAATGTTAGGGGTAGTCCACCCCTAAATTTTTTTTAAATTTTTTATGGCAAAACAACGTTTGCCGGGTCATCCGGTATCTATGAGTATCGGCCAACATCTATTTTTCATCCCCCTAAATGTTAGGGGTAGTTTACCCCTAAATTTTTATTTTATTTTTTATGGCAAAACAACGTTTGCCGGGTCATCCGGTATCTATGAGAATCGGCCAACATCTATTTTTCATCCCCCTAAATGTTAGGGGTAGTCCACCCCTAAATTTTTTTTTAATTTTTTATGGCAAAACGACGTTTGCCGGGTCCGCTAGTATAATATAATAATGGTAGCGGTAATGCAGGTAGCGTTATCAAGAAATGTTTCTTCCTCTTTTCGTTATCTAATGGGCTTTAGCCAATCCAAGCTTAACGTACCTTTGCTTTAACGGTATCTTCGTTAGACAGAAGTATTGTTACGTAATTTTTAACGGTATGCTAAGCCCTGGTCCAAGCAGTTTCGGTTTTCAAATCCCGAAACGAAAGCCTTAATGAGAGATGAGCACGAATTTGATTAACCATTTTCCAAAATTGTAACTTTATCTCTTTTGTCATTAGGAGGCACTGCTGCAATGACATACAAACTCTTGTTTTTATTTACTTGAGGACTCTGCTTCGGCTTCAGAGCCTTCGCCCACATCCGACAATCGAAGGCCGATTTTTTAGTAGGTGAAAATGAAACGTATGGAATTCTATGTTGCAACGCACACGTTCTTTAAAAAGTCGGTCACAAAATCGGTATTAAAACCTCGACGAAAAAATCGGTTCTATAACCTCGGCGAAAAAATCGGTTCTAAAACCTCGGCGAAAAAATCGGTTCGATTATCGGTCCTACAAAAAGTCGGTCGTGGGCGGGAGCCGTTAACATCAGGCAGGGCGGAGTCATTTTTGCCAAATTTACTATAAAAATTAAAAACCGGCCAAGTGGGAGTCGGACTCGCGCACGAAGAGTTCCGTACTTTATGACGTATTAAAAAAAAACTACTTACTAGATCTCGTTCAAACTAATTTTCGGTGGAAGTTTGCACATCATATATTTTTTTTAGTTTTATCATTCTCTTATTTTAGAAGTTACAGGGGGGGGGACACATTTTACCACTTTGGAAGTGTCTCTCGCGTAAACTATTCAGTTTAGAAAAAAATTATATTAAAAACCTCAATATTATTTTTAAAGACCCCATAGATACCCCATACGTATGGGTTTGATAAAAAAAATTTTTTTTGAGTTTTAGTTCTAAGTATGGGAAACCCCTAAAATTTATTGTTTTTTTTCTATTTTTGTGTGAAAATCTTAATGCGGTTCACAGAATACATCTACTTACCAAGTTTCAACAGTATAGTTCTTATAGTTTCGGAAAAAAGTGACTGTGACATACGGACGGACAGACAGACAGACAGACAGACAGACAGACATGACAAACATGACAAATCCATAAGGGTTCCGTTTTTTGCCATTTGGCAACGGAACCCTAAAAATAAACTTAATTAATTGGTGAATCAAATTCGCACTCAGCTACCTGAGTATCGTGCAGGCATAATCGTACCTGACGTCTTCATCTGACAACTGTCAAGGTCTGACTTTGCAATAATGGTGTTAGGCAGATGTTTATTTAATTGCATAACAAGGAAACCCATGACAAGGCGGAAGGTGGAAGCGCACTTAACCCGGAAATCTCAACCACTGATAGACCGGTTATCTTATCACAAACTTTCGTAACACCACAATGGCTAATTAAGTGCTTAGGTACTACTTATTAGATAGATAGATAACAATTTCATTGCAACATTATAACAATGAACATTAAACATAAAATATTGAAATTTGACAACTTTACGGTCTACTAACGTTTATTTTACACATTACTTTTGATTAATGTTTATCCTGACGTTTCGAACCCTTTGCAGGGTCTGTGGTCACAGGGAGACTGAGGTGTTGGTAGTCTCATAATTAAGTAGTTTGTAGCTTAAATACCCTCTTTTAATGATTTAATCAGATGCGTTCCGTTTTACGCAGAATGAGCTTACAGTATCTTTTGGTCTGGCAGTATGGTGTTGGGGCTAGTAAATATAAAATAATTGAAAATAGTCACTATTTGGCGTTCTTATCGTTTTAAAGCGTTTTGCTCCAGAAAATCTCTAGTTTGTATTATTAAAGCTAAATAGTTTTTCTTATTCATCATAATCATTATCACCAGCTCATTTTACGCCTCCACTGCTGGGCTGGGGCGCGAGCTTACCCTATAGATGGATAGGAAGAACGGGCCGTGAACCACCACGTGGGCCCGGTGTGGCTTAGTGGTTGTTAACGACTGCTAATGCAGCCGGGACCAACGGATTTACCTACGTGCTTGCCAAAGCACGGAGAAGCTCGAGATGATAAATTTTTTGTCACCCATCCGAAGACCGGCCTTTGCGAAAGTTGTTTAACCTTAGCAATCATAAACCGGTATAGTTAACCACTGCGCCAACGAGCTCCATTCTATTTAAATCCTTTAATCCTGCCATTCAAAAAACACACTATCTTCTGGCTTTAACTTCACTTTTATTATAGTAAACGGCATTAAATTCTCGATCCATTGTGCGAGCTAATGACATTGGTAAGGGACCATTACCAAACCACATTACAATTTTATACGATCAAAAGGTTAAGCAATGTTCAGCCACACCGTTTATCTTACAAGTCAACGAACGTTATGGTGGGATCATAAAAATTTTAGTACCTATGTGTTAAATATAGGTTTATATTTAATTATTTTTTCTTTATGATCTTGCTATGATTAACCTGGTATTTAGTTCCCGTTTATATCTTTGTTGAATTTTGGATGTTTGTTGCAATTATTTTTAATTTTAACTGCCTCTGTAGTTTTTAAGATCAACGGTCTCAACCCCAGAGAACCCAGGTTTGACTCCCAGTGGATATACATGTTTGTGTATTTTGTTTGCTTGGCTATAGGGCTTGTTTGTCCACCTGGCTAGCTACCACCCTCTTACCTAACATATGTCGCCATAATATCAATGTTTGTAGCATTGTTGTGTTCCGACAGCTATATCGAGATGAGGTACCAAGTGCTTCAGTGCAACTCGCGAGTGGACAAGGTATCGAAATTGTGAGGCAGGATCACAGTAAACTGTGGCATGATCCTGCTCTGCTAGCTGTCCTCGCGTCTGGACTCTGGTTCTGCGTAACATCAAGCAGAGCAGAACCTATTGCCTAACCTAACTTTCTGTAAAAAAAATATCGAACCAAATATTCTTCTTTTCATCACATAAATAAATAAAATAAGTGATAATAAGATAAGAAGAAGAAAATAATCCGTAAAGGAATTTTCCATGATGTTCTTTGAAATCCAAACGGTGTGTTTGCATAACACTGGACAGTAAATTGCTTCAGCGATGTTTAAATATACGAATAGACGTGACCAAAATACCTAGGTCTATCGTCACCGCGCTGTCAGGTAGCTTACCTACTTGTTATACAATCACAAGTATGCTCTTTACAGTATATACATTTACATACCAAATGAACATCAAGAATATTCTTCTGAATTTATTTTTCGCCAGCGAATTCAGAAATTTTCGAAAGCTTGTATCGTAGGTGAAAATGGATTTTGAAGCATCGTTAGGTAGTAGAACTGTTCTAGCAGAACTGCTTTAGCCCTGCTACAACCAAAGCCTCTATGCTTTGGTTGTATCAGAGAATTCGTTAGAATACTGATAGTACCTAATACAAACGATTTAGTTAACGTGTTAATAGCGAGATAATATCTAAATAATAATCTATAACAATAATCTATATAAATAATCCTAATAATTAACAAAGAAATTTAAAAGGGAATTAACGCTAACATTGTTGTGTGGCAGTAGTTGTAAAAATAATGTGACCATGATGAATGGGATGGATGCGATGGGATGAAGACTCTGCCGCGCAAACGGAGGCGCAATATCGCGACAGAAGTCAGCCTGTTACCAGGGTTCGGTCGAAACGCCGCATCGGGTATAAATAAGATATGAAACCTTTTACTAATTAGCTTACGTTAATCCCCGTTTAAATTTCTTTGTTAACTTTATAATATTAACATCGTCAGTGTTGTGTTTTAAGAATAAGGAAGAGAAAAGAACGGGGTACATAATTAATTAAGGCTAAATCGCCCTAATTTGTATATTTTGTTTATCTATTTGTTTTTCTTAGCGTAATTAAATCAGAACGCTTTGTGCGGCATGTAGGTACTTTTTTGACCGCCTCTGTGGTCTAGTGGCTTAGACCACCGTTTGAGACCCAGAGGCCCGGGTTCGATTCCCAGCGGGGGGTACATGTTTGTGTGCTCGGTTTGGTTGGTGGTAGGACTTGTTTGTCCGTCTGGCTAGCTACCACCATCTTATCTAAATAAGTCGCCATAATATCAATGTTTGTAGCATTGTTGTGTTCCGGCAGTTAGAGATAAGATAGCCAGTGCCTTACTAGTTAAGGATCCCGGGTGAAGTGCGCTTTCATCATATTGGCCTTATCATCTCAGGTGAGATCAAGGCACTGTGCTTCGCCGCTAATATAAAAATTTTTTTTTTACATAAATTTACATATACAAATCGCAATCCCATCAAAAACATAAATGTGAAATAAGAGCCAAGTACAATATAATTATATATGCCTTGGCTATTGACTACAACAACGACAAAAGAAGTGAGATCTAATTGGATGCCAAGTTCAATGGTCAGTCCTGAAATCAATTTATAACAACATAAAATATTTTATAACAACTTAAAATATCATTTCTTCTTATAACTTAGGATAATATATTGAAGCCTAAGGCACAGATTAGGTAATAGTTACTTCGTAACAGATAAATCACTCCCTACAAAAATTCGTATACCTACCGCGTTAATAGCCTACTTCATTTCGTCGCGACGCGTCGGCGACCGCTGCGTGCTAAATTATGCCTAATAGGCTCGACTATAGAGTTGTTATCGATTGGCAGCCGCGCGGCCTTGCTGCCATCGTAGTAATGATAGGGCTGTTGCTACGATAAAAATATTGTTCACACACAATAACTTGTACCTAAATTAACCTGTGTCAAAATGAAAATGAATGATAAATTGAAAAGCTCAATTGTTTATGATCAGTATGAATCCGAGTTCCATGAGAGAACATTATAATGTTACCTATGATATTAAATGAATTACCTACTTAGTTATAAATCTTCATCATCATCAGTCCATAATATCCCACTGCTGGAATATAGATTTTCCTTCGTATGAAAGTGTTATGATATGAAAGAAAACTGAGTAGGTATAGAGATGGATTATATTCCATAAAACTCGAGTATAAACACCCATAACTCGAGTATAAAATAGGTATCCACATTCATCATACAAACATTTGCCCCTAACGGGATTCGAACCCACGACCGCTGACGTGGCAGGCTGGGTTACTAACCACCACACCAAACGTGTTGTCACAACTTTAATGCAGACATAGTCACAGGTCATTTATATTTGTCTGACGTGTCGTGTCGCGACGCGAGTCGGAACGTAATCGATTTCATACATACATTGTTTCATACATTTTTAGATTTATATTTTTATGTTGTGACTCAAAATCCGCCTTTAATGTTGAAAGTAAGTAATTAAAACCAACCTATTTTATTCTATAAATTCATCCAAATAAGTAGGTATCTATAATGTATATACTTAAAAGAGTTTCATTAGGTAGGTACTTACCTTTCTTCATCAACAGGCAAACTAAATAATGACAGGTTTTAATTCCTTTTATTAGATTTACAACCATCAACTTCACAAAAATTTCCAGGCGCGGGCGGCATTGGTTTATATTATTGAAACGAGATTTTAAATCACCTAATTACTATTTACAATAATCTAAACCACACAAATGTCGATCAACATTTATATTAAACTTATTCACTATTTACAATACTTATTTAATAATAACTACAGAATACCTACAAATGATCGATGTTTTATGAATGACGCAACGTGCACAGCGAACGAGCGTACGATAACGAGCGCTTGCGACAGTCCACTGGCTTTTATATCGCCGGCGGTAAGCCGCTCGGTAGGTATCTAACGCGCGCAAGTACATGGAGTGACGTAGGCCTGCCTAAGGTCTAACTTGGCTAGTTCACATATACGAATTATATTATAGTTTGTTATTATTATTCTCTTTATTTTTATTTTCTTTCTTAAAACTAGATTTTTACAATATTTTAATATAAAAACAATAAAACATTATAAAAACCTAATCCTAGAGTACCACTAGCAGCGGGGCAGGGCCCAAGCTACCGGTAGTCAGAGCTGCAGAGTGAGGAAGTTCCTGACAATATACGTGCTGTGTCAAGGAGTACTGCTTTCTGAATCTGACCCTTGATCCAACCATCAAGCGAGAGCCTCTTAAGGTGTTGGTCGAGGCTCTTCGCTATCAGATCGTTCGCTGAAACGACTATCGGGACAATGATCGTCGAATCAACATTCCACATGGCGGTTACCTCATGACCCAATTCAAGGTACTTGCTGAGTTTGTTATTATTATTATTACTATTGTTATCATAAAATTATCGCACTGCTCCCCACACCGCTGCTCCACGGCCGCCGCACCATTTAGAGCTAGAGCGGTACTAAGCCCGTGCGCCGTGGCGAATGGCGTGGTCCGTGGTATTATTTAATTATTTATACTTATAAATAAACTAATGATCTTACACTATTGATATGCGCTAATTATTGAATTAATAACTAATACTAAATCCTAGTTAATAATAACGTAATAAATACGATAGTCTAAGTCTAAGACTAAGAGTATAGACATACTCTTAGTTATATGTAGTTATAAGTACCTACTAAAACTGATAACATATCAGTATGGATAAAAAACAATGAAGGGTGGTATTCCATTCGTTATATATTCACGTGAAGACCTTAAAATCCATATAAAGACCGGCTGTCATCAATTTTGATTGCTGATTTTTACATTACAGGCATCTAAAGTAATTGTTTCTAATAGAATCACTTAATTGAAAAATATCATAAATTGATAAAAATTTACTAGCTTCTGATTTATTCCTCTGTATTTGCCCAACTTCCTATCCGGATGCCAAATTTAAACTTTCTAGGTCATCTGAAACTGGGTTAGAGTTTTGATCTATGTATAGATCAATCAGTCAGTCAGTTAGTCAGTGATAAAAATGACGATTTTTGGACGTTAATATTTATAACCGTTTGAGGTGTGTTTACGAAATTTAGAGCACATAATATGTATCTCACAAGTCTCAATATATGAGCCAAATTTGACATGTTTATGTGAAATAGTTTTTGAGTTATGAGGGGGTCAAAAGTGGCTCCAAATGGTTCGTGTAATATTACACACGGTGCTGCTCGCCAGTTCAGAACTTGGCTTGATACACTACCGCGTGTCTAGATACAACATACCTACCTACGTGCTGGTGCTGCTGCTGCGGCTGCAGAAAACCTCAAGCGGCGAAAGTATAATAACCTTATCGGTAATTATATTTTCGAGCCGTTTGGGGTTGAAACCCTTGGGCCGTGGGGTCCGAATGCTCATGTTTTGTTTAATGACATCTCCAAACGGCTGGTTGACACTTCCCATGATCCAAAGGCTGGCTTTTTCCTTGGCCAAAGACTAAGCATTGCCATTCAACGTGGAAATGCCGCCAGTCTCTTGGGTACTTTACCAGTCGACTGCGATGCGGAAGAATTTTTTGACGCCGTATTTTAGTTTTGTATTAGTTTTAGTTACTTTAGGTTATTATAATCTCAGATTTTAATTCTGTAATTTTCAATAATAAATAAATGGCTCCTACGTGGCTTTTAAATATGCAATTTTGATAGATAGTAACAAGTCCCTGGTTATTAGTTTCATCAATATATTTTTTAAGGAAACATCTTCTAATCAACGTCTATGCTAATTTGTTTTAGAACAAAATCAGAAGATGGCTGATTATTATTTGTTACAATGCCATTTACTGCTACATAACTATCCTTTACTTTGTTTAAAAGGCCCGAACCGTATCAGGTGTCTTAAACAGATGTCAATAACAATTCAACACTTCTTTTCCTTATTTATAAATGGAAGATCAACACCATTGATGTGTCTAGTGATGTACTTACTTCTATTGTGTTCTTCGAATGTAATAGTAGACTTTTTATTCGCATTTTTATACATTTAATTATTAGTTATTGCCCGCGACTTCGTTTGCAAGGACTATACTATGCCACATGAACCTGTTACCGTGATAAAATTAGCTAATGTTCTAGTCCGGTCATGGTCAATATGTGCAAAAGATGTGGAAGTGTAAATTTGTTAATTTGTAAATATGTTTTGCAAATTTATATAAGTATGTATTTATTTTTTTCTCTCTTCTATTTTTTTACATGTTGTGATTCTCCTTTATATTTTGTGTTTTTTTATTTGTGATGGAATATGTCCTTTTATGATAGGGCGTTTTCCAATATTTTTGACGCTGTAAGGAAGAAAAGAGCTTGACACTTGCTGAATTTCTTGCCGGTTCTTCTCAGTACACGGTCTCCCGCCCAGAGTAGACTTACGAACCGATGGCATAATGGCGTTCATAAGAGCTATTTGTAGCCTAAGCTGAATAAATGATTTGAAATTTTGAATTTTGAATAGAATTTTGCAAAATTTCATCAAAATCCGTTCAGCCTTTTTTTGGAGAGAGTTTGACGAATTCCTCAGGCACCATTTTCAGCGTCACCAGACGTTTTTGGGGGCGGTGAGAAACTTAAAGGGTTCCTCAAGCCGTGTTGATTGAAACATCCTCAGAGCTAGGATTTCTTGAGGGAATGGCTGACACGCACTATAGTGCGTATCCCCTTACACTACTAGATTCTACGAGGGGTTCGGATCGGATCGGGTTCCGCCATTCTGTGATGTGCTTTCCAACGAACAGCGTATAATTTTTTATTTATAAATAGAAAGGTAGATTTAAAGATTTATTTAAATCGGTTTTTCAACAAATAGTTACATAATATTATGTTTACTACTATTATTGTTAATTTTGAAATGCACTAGACCAAACTCTAACTCTAACTTTTTATTATTATGGGCTCCGCTAATATTTTTGTCTGAATCAGAAGTCTTATAAGCGTGGTTGTTATTCATATAAAGTGTAGCTCAGGCTTTGTCAACTCGATTACGCCGCGTCGAGCAAATACTAGCGCCTTACAAATAAACAAAGAATAAGGTCCGAATAGTTATTTCGAGTTTGGTTCCTGTCATGTAAACGTCATTTCAAATTAGAGTAAAAGAGACAAAACACGGAATAACTATAACGAGCTTATTCTTTGTTTATTTGTAAGACCCCCCTAATGTCATACTCGTGATTCGTGAACCTGATTAGGTTACTCATATTTCCTCATATGTACCAGTAGACACTAGAACATTAAAGTAATGTTTGAAAATTCAACAATCAAATAACAAACATTATGTATTTTTATAATTCCATTCCCAATCTTAAATCTAAGAGGTAGACTCGTATTTTCATAGCTCTGGAATTTTTAATGTAGTGATGTGCGATGCGTGCATTGTAAAGTGTTTTGTAAACAACTGACTAGAACCTGGCATTTTTAGGATTCCGTAGAAAAAGTCTTTAAACTAACGTTATGTCTGTCGGTCTGTATATAGGGGTAGCCTACAGACCGACAGACAGCCACATTACTCGTGCAGACACATACTCGTGAAAGAGTGCATGCAGCCTATGAAAACAAAATTTTTATTTATTACTTAAGTAAGTACTTTGTTTTTCTCTTCACATCGGTTTCAGGTTTTTATTTATTTATAGTATAAATAAGATACATACAACAGATGTATGATGGTGGTAGTGGTGATCGATGGATGTATGATATAGGTATATTATATTACAGGAAAACAAAAACTCTTTAAATAATTATAGTGTTAAAAAAAGGCTTTTGCCCAATATAGACACAATATAGACTACTTTTAAAAAAGTAATAAAAAAAATACAACAAACCAAACTCCTTTTTTTTGTAACTAGATTGACTCACACAATTTACAGTAGGTACATAATTAATGAACTGTTAAATAATAATAATAATTAGGTATTAACTTTTGACTACGGAACCCAAAAGTCCACTAGACCGGCTTGTACTTGGCTGGTTTTGATCAACATTTCTGGCTGATGAAGCCCACTCATTATCACCAGACGGCAAGTGAGCATTGGCCGCCAGCCAACGTTTATACCAATTCATTGTTTTCAAGGCTCCATTCAAAACTTTTTGATTGTTTTACAATTGGTTTCTAACTTATCTCTAGCCGCAAATAGCTGGCTGAGATAGAACAATGTCAAGCCCAATGAAGATTGATTGAACTCCGGGCTTAGGGTGGAACGAATCCACTCCTAGCACAAATGCACAATATTTCAGTTCTGTAGGTAAAACATCGTAATGGCTTCTAGAATGTAGGATGGGTTAGGTTAGGATGTGCGAGGTCCATAATTATCTTGTGTATCTATTTATACATGTTTTGTTATGTACATACATTGTGAATTATGGTTGTGAAATAAATAAATAAATAAGGATATGTAGGATGTAACACTTTTTGTTGGTCCTCAATATCTTTTAATAATAACATTCTACACGTTTTGTGATAATGAACTATCACGATGTTAATGTAAATAATGAAAATAAATTAGATTTTATATTAAAGATTAAAAAAGTTTGCTGGAAAAGCGGCGATTATGCGATTCTTATTAAATACTAGCTGACCCGGCGGACTTCGTACCGCTTTGACAATTTCTATGACAACAAAAAAACAAATCGTTAAATAGTTTACGCGTGAAAGGGTATCACACAAACAAACAAACAAAAAACTCACTTTTTTAATAATATGTCTTTGTATAAAATACAGTGAAAAAAATTAAACGTCCACCCGACCCAGCCAGGAATCGAACCTGGGTCTTCCGCAATCCGAGTCGGGTGGGCGTTTAATTTTTTCACTGTATTTTATATAAATATTTAATTCAGCATACGTGTAGCAATTATCACTTAAAAATAAAAAGTAAAAATTTTACTATAGCGTTGTGTTGTCAATTTGTGGTATTCATCCGCAAAGATGAATCTGCATGTCCATCGGTTGCAATTACCTTTGGATAGATGGCACTAATGTCGATCTAAAGCATTTCAAAAATCAAAAAGCAGTGACAAAATTCAGCGCTTACGTCAGCCTACCCGGTAGCATAACGGTCAGTGCAGCCGCCCGGATTGCGGAAGACCCAGGTGCGATTCCTGGCTGGGTCGGGTGGGCGTTTTATAATTTTTTCACAGATTTTATATAAATATTTAATTCAGCTTAAGTGTAGCAATTAACACTTAAAAATAAAAAGTAAAAATAAGTTTTTGATTATACTCTTGGGAATATTTGTACAAAATTTCATGATGATCGGTTGAATAGTATACCTATGCTTGAAAGCGTAACAAATAACAAACAAACAAACAAACAAACTCACTTTCGCATATTAACAGCAGTAACCTAATATTAAGTTAGGTTACTATTAGCTAGGATAGTTAGGGTATAAACTCTAGTTTAGACACACATCTGCTTATAACGTAAGTACATCACTATTGTAACCCTGTAAAAGCCATCCCAATCCTATCTAAAATACTCGGAGAATCTAGTAGAGTGCGGTAGCACGTTACGCTTGCGTGATGCCATTCCCTCTAGAAACCTTCTGACGTTGTTTTGATCGTGATCAAGCAGTGTAGCTTGAGGAACCCTTTAAGTTTCTCGCCGCCCCCAAAAAAGTCCGGTGACGCTGTGAAGGCCGTTTGCAGATAACAACAAACTCTCTTTTCAAATTTTGTGAGCTTATCAGCGAAATCAACCTTTTTTGGATAAAATCGGATTGAGTTTTCAAACATGTGTCAAAATAAAATGTAATTTAAATCAAAAGCACTAAGGAGTATTGATATCAACTACGAAGCAAATCACCGCCAAAATAACTTTCTACCCCTTTTTAACCCCGTGAGGGGAAATTTTAATAAAATACGAAACACGTCTTCCATCAGTTCATCAGTTGTTAAAAAAGGTTTACGCGAAATTTGAAGTAGATTGGACCAAGGAATCACATTGTCCCTTACAAAATTTGCCCCCCTTTTTCACCCTCTTACGGGTAGTATTTCGGAAAATCCTTTCTTATAGGATGCCTACGTCATACAAAGAACATACCCTCCAAGTTTCAGGTCTCTAAGATCAGCGGTTTAGGCTGTGCGTTGATCCGTCAGTCAGTCATTCAGGACAAAGCATTTTATATGTATAGATTTTCTTTTTACGACAACCAACTGACACTTTTACAGTTTTTTAATTCTCAAATAGAACTGTTTTGTATTTCAACAAAACAGACCAAAGAGGTCGGACCTCATACTAAAGCTATGAACAAGACTTTCTGAACGTACCTATAAATATTTGACAACCAGGTGACAAAAGACATCAAATGTTTTGTTTCCATGTGTTTCCATGACAAAAAAACAAACAAATAATTTTGTATTGGAAAATTAAATTGTCGTTTTTAGTATTTCCCGTTACTTATTATTTATGTTTCTCACCGATTAAACCTTCCACGAACTTCCACTAATATTTTAAAATCAAAATTAGTCAAATCGGTTCAGCCATTCTCGAGTTTTTAGCGAGACTAACGAACAGCAATTGATTTATATATATATAGATAACAACATATAATATTTATGCTTCCGGGAAAAGAGCCTGAAACGACTATATATGTATATAAAATAAGATAAAAGGCGAAGCAAAGCGTAGGTCCTATATACTCGCACAAGATATAAAATGGAAATTATCCTTCTAAGAAATAACGGCTTTGAACATTTTATTTTACAAGTCTTATCTTCATCGTTGGAGAATACAAATAATTTATTTTCCGCTTCTGCACCCTTATTGAGGATAACCAGAAGCGACATTGTTCACAATTATTGAAACCCAGAATACCGAAACAAAAGTTTTGTAAGTAAGAGACACATTTAATGTGAACTCAGTGAGAATGGCAACTTTACTCCGATGTTATAAAGCCTTTTATGGCCTAATCTCAAGATCGTGGTATAACTTCGTCAGTTTTTATGTTGTAGGTAAGTAGTAGTAAAGTGAGATATATTACTCTGAAAACGTCGTCGGTGGCACCGCAGGCACGCATACTTGGCGATATTTAAGCTTTTTGGTCGAAATCAATCCCCCTAAGGATTATCAAAAAATTATACTTTATGCCTTCCGAAGCAAGGAGACAATATTTCAAATCGGTTACCCATCTGATAACCCACCATTTACAACTCGATAGACCGCAACTCGACCGAGTAAACCAATACGCCATCGAGCTCCTCATCATAGATAATTAATAGTGTTAGCAACAAATAAATACACAAACAAAACAAATACAACCTTCTCAAAGCATTGTGTACAATAACCCTTCGCTATAGCACGATATGTTAATAGTCCCAGCGGTCATACAGTCCCTATAATAATAATTATTTAGGGTAACTTAAAGACCTCGATAGTAGCTAGAAACTACAACCACCGAAACTGAATACTGTTAATTATACGAACAAAGACAGTTGGCCAATCCTCTAGACCTTGAGGATCCATAAAAGATTAATCCCAAGTAATGACAATTATATTAAGTCAATTATCAAGTAAATTATTGTAACGCCCTATGTAAAAGTGATCGATAGTCGCCGTTCCAGGGATGGGGCCAACGAAAATAAATGTGTATTTCATGGTGTCGAGCCGTGTTTCGGGTCTCAATGTAATTATCAGGATACATTCAGCGTTACGAATACAAAAGGAATAGAATTCGCTACCCCAAGAGATATATATCCTTTTTCAGATTGCCTTAATTAAGATGGCTGGTAGACAAGACGCTGTATAAGAAAATTAAGTCAAAGAAAGTGTTAGGTGCAAAAAATGTTATAGTAACGATGTACACATGTGTTACAGTAACATGTTACACAGTTCAACGTGGGCGCCAATAACAGCTACAACTCGTCTATCGTAGTTATGTTATTAACGTTACGTTTAACGTTATAAACGAATGACACCATTAATGCATTTCGTAAGAGCTGATTATGGGACAAGGATTCCAAGATGCTCGCACATCAGGTGATCGGCTAACAACCTATCTCTGAACCCTACTTTGCTCGTGCAAAATAAGCGTCGAGTTTGAGTTCACTAAATTGTTACTAACACTTAAAACACTCAAAACACGCAAATCCGAAATAAATGAATTTTATTTTTTATTTAATTACTACGTCGAGTTTACATAAAGTTTGTGATTTGGATGCTCAGTCTATCCCTTTTTTGGAGAAGAAGAGTATATGTTATGTAGGTAAGTATGTACCCCAATAATATGTGCCATAATATGAGCCACGGTAGCATAGTTGGTAGTACACCTGACCCGGCATTTCATGGGGTGCGGGTCCGAATCCCGCTCGTAAAAAAATTTCAACACTGTCTTTTTTCTAATTGTAATTTGTTCGCAACGAAATTTGCGTAAAATTATGTATAACTATAACCAACAAAATAGAAATAACATTGTCATTATCTCGCACAAACTCAGCTATAACGTAGAGGGCACATAATAGGTAAACAGAGGAATCTACGTCAAGGTAACATCGCATAGAGGCATATAAAAATTCAATATAGCGGATCAAATGAACGCAACAGCAAGAAACGCTACGTTTGGTTTGTTGAGTGAGTGACAGGACAGCCTACAAAGGGAATTTTCAAAAGTTGAATTTATGGCTCAGGCGAAGCGAGCTATTCGCGGCTGAAACAGCGAGTACAAAGCGAAAGCATGTAGCATAGGGCTGCCATACGTCCCGGTACACCGGGACATGTCTCGGTTTGAAGCGATGTCTCGGCCTGTAAGTCAGTGGTCCCGGTTTGGCCTAAGAAAATTAAGTTATTGTTTTTTCTATAGATATTTATTGTTGATTTTTCACATTTTTAATATTTAGTTTTAATATTTTTAATAAATATCTATCAAAATTGAAACGTAAAAGTTCTTAAACTTGTAAAGGAGTCTGATTTAAAAAAATCTATTAAAGTGTCTTTATTATTAATTGTTTTTTTTTAATTATCCATGTTTTCCTATTTCTAATCCAAATGTTCCGGTCGGCATTTTAGCATTTTTGGCAGCCCTAATGTAGCAGTCAAATCATAAAAGTAATATGGCAAGGCATTTGTCAGAAATCAACACCGTCGCGTGCCATGCACGGAGCCTACCGGCACCGGCAAAATAATATTATCGCCAACAATTTGTTGACAGTAATTAAACCCGTTATGGACGGGTTTCTTAAAAAAATGCTTAGGTATTTATTTATTTATTTGTTTATTAATTATCTAGGGAGACTATCGACATATGCAATAAATGAATAGCTACAAACTTTTAGAGTCATTCACATATTTAATGATATATTAATATAAGTAACGATCTTTATAGGTATATCTACCAAAATAATAAGAGCTCAAGGAGACTCAGTTTCGTTAACAAAAGACCTTTTGTTTTGTTTTCTAAGGGATCGAGTGTATACTTCTTTGTTACAAACCGGCTTATATATATACCTACTATATTTGGGTCCTAAATAACCTTAGACCATATAACCAAGGTCTAAGTAAATAACTGATCAATATTATATCTCAAATTTCAAACTTGTTTAAACGATTACCTACTTGCTCATAAATGGTAGGTTCTTAAACATAATTGTGCCACAACCCACAACTATTTAGTAATAAAAAGTACATACGATACTATTAAATATTAATTTCTTTCTTTCTTTATTTATACTAGAAATATGATTTTATACAATGCTTAGGTAAATGCAAAGAACACCACATGCGAAAAGGATATTTGAACGGTTCTAAAACAAAAGCTCTCTGTTATTTGAATTTCAACCAAAAAAAAAACTAAAAATATAATTTGAAGAGGAAAAAAGACAAAATGTTAAAAAAATTCCACGAGCGTGATTCGAACCCGCAACTCATGCATAAAAATATAACTAAAAATGAAATAAAAAACACTAAATAATAAAAACATTAATTATGGGGGTATTACTATAAATAAAAACATAACAACATATTAACTTTGCTTTCTTAGTACGCTGTAATGGCCGTAACGATCCTGGCAGCGCTGCCTACTGGCGCGGCTGCTCTGGATAGTTCAAGACAAAATCAATTACATTTATAAGAAAACAATGGAAAGGGCTAATCAAACTATTCAATTCTCCAAATATAAATATATTAGTTAGCAAATCATTAAATCGCATCATATCTACAAGATCTGCAGAGTATTTATTTTATTACAAATAGACAGTGATCTATTACCTATTATCTATATGTGGAGATATGTAAATTGGTTAACTCATATACATAGTTATAGGTGATATTTGACTGTTAATCTTCCAACAAGCCAATAAATAATTAAAACCTATTAAGTAAGCTGTGACTCCTATTAGAATAGATACTCAAATAAAAAATACTTAAAAACTTTTAGTAAATCCATAAAGAGTTCAAAATTTCGTTTTTCGGTAAGCTCAATAAGCCTTAATAGTGAACCAACGTAGTAATTTATGAACGTTTGTTGTGTAAATATAATTTGTTTTTTAATTTCACTGATTCAGAGCTCAGTATTAATGAGTGAATAATTTGAGCAATGACTTTTGCACTTTATTGAGCTCATTTAAATTTTAAATATCACTCTTAATGGGGTGAAAAGCAGTTTCATTTCAAACGACGCTCTTTGAGAAGACAAGATTTAAAAGTTAAAGCTTAAGAGTTAAAGTTGTAACCTTTTTTGTTTGTCAAATAAACCAAGAGATCGTTGTCTAAATAGTTTTCTTGCATTTCTTTCAAGATATGTAACTAATCTTGAATTAAGCTTTTTGAATGTAAATTTATTCCACCCGCGAGCATGGACCATTGATTCGCGCGATGTTCTAATGGTTTCAACAGATTATGCGATTTATTATAATTCTTCTACATAAATTGGTATGGTGAGGTAAACTTAACTATTTTAATAGCTGGTTGTGTAATTGAACTGAGCCAAAGTGGTATCCAGCTATCAGATCGTCATTACACTCCATACCTACCCAAAGCATCTATCAGTTCACTGCGTATGGATTCTTGGTTTTGTCGTGTAACTTTTGAGTAATTGTGTTAAATATAAGCTTATTTGTAAATCAACTTATGTAGAAGTCGGTTACGAGGCTAGACGACGGCGAATATGTCGTCAAAACGAGAACGTTTTGTAGTATTTTTTGTTATTTTGTGAGACCTAATTGCAGTCAAACTGACTTAGACAAACTCCTAATACAAACCAATCAAATTATCATACGGTTTTTTTGTTAATTAACCATCTCGAGGTCTAAAATCAATAGAATCTATTAGATCAAAAATTTGGACTTGAATTGGTGATCACGTATTTTTGCGTGGAGAGGTTTATAATTGTATATCCCATGTTTCTTGAACAAACTTCAGTTTTGAAAATATAGCACGAACAATTTATCGTATTCGTGTCGTAGCTCATTAGCGTGAAAGAATAATTTTGATTATTGTATGGAAATTGGTACAACGCTACGACGACGTCCGTAACCATTTATAGACTACCACAGACATAATTTCATTGAATTTATAGCATTGGCGCATCGATATACAACACCAGCATGAGCGTGACACAATATCGTTTACCTTACGATATCGATAAAAGTTCGAGCTAGGTCCACTGATTACAAAATAGTTCTATAGTTATTACTTATATTATATTATAATATTATATTATATTTTTGACAGGCAAGCAGTTGCCACAAATGATAGTGCCTGTATCCTGGAGCCTATTTAATAAACGCGACAATAACAGGTGATAGGCGACAGGTGACAATCCGACAATTTGACAATATTTTGTTTAATAAAAATTATCACTGACAAATATGTCACGGTGGAAAATCTACAAATATGTCGTCTTGTCGTGACAATTTGACATAATTAGACGTTTTATAAATAACTTCCCTTGACAGGCAACAGGTGACAATTTGTCCGGAAAAACTTGTAAAATTTGTTTAAATTGTCATAGCAGGTAGACATATTTGTCAATTTGTCAGAGATTTTCGACATGCTTTTCATCCAATGTCAACGCTATTCGGCAGTTAAATTAGTACGATTAGTTTAAAAAATGGTGTTAACGTCGTCGACAGATAACAGTGAAGATGAATATTTGGTGCAAACTGTACGACGACGACATCGCATATTTAAACCAAGAATAAACTTTACTTTCAATGTAATTGATGGAAAATTCATAGAACGGTTTCGAGTATCTAAAACTACCATTGAATACTTAATAAATAAAATTGGACAGCAACTTCAACACATAACAAGGAGGAATATACCACTTACACCACTTCAACAAATTTTATGTGTATTACATTGGATGGGATGTGGGTCACAATATCATGTCATTGCAGATGCACACGGAGTTAGTAAAGTGACGGTACATATGTGTATAAAACGTGTTTATGAATTAATAACTAGCGAACTATTTGGTGAAGAAGTCCGCTGGCCCGATAATTGCAATGATATTCCTAGAAGGTTGATGGCATATAACATTCCCAGAATAGCTGGCATAGTTGATGGATCTCTTATACAAATGGATGCGCCTCGCCAAAATGAATCGGCGTTTGTTGACAGAAACGGAAATCATTCCATGAATGTCATGATCATATGCGTTAATACACTAACTAATAATTAATTATATTTATAAGATTAATTTAATTAGAAGTTTTTTATGCAAGTACGAGATGGCCAGGTTCAGTTCATAGGCTAGATAATTGGTGTGAGTGTGGGAAACATTTATTTATTTATTTATTATTTATGATGCACGAGTGATGAGGTGTTCTTCGTTAGCACGGAAATGGGAAAGTGGATGGAGACCATTTCCCAATGCAATCATATTGGGAGATAGTGGATATAGTCTACAAAAACGGCTCATGACACCTAGAATTCCAGTACAAATACCAAGAACAGTAAGCCTAGAAAGATTTTTGCGTGCGATTATATCTACTCGGAGGATGGTGGAAAATGCACTAGGAATCATAAAAGAAAAATTTCCTTGTCTTAATTATATGAGATAAGAGCCAATTATTGCGTCAAAAGTTATATTATCTTGCATTACTCTACATAATATTGAAAAACGATTAGGCTCGCAATTTTACGTTCCCTACGACGACAATACGGTTCAAGGAAATAATTCTAACAATAACGATGTTGTTGAATATAATAACGCTATGGATGCATTAGATGAGAAAGTAATTGAAACGGAAGCTATTGAAATATTGCAGTCATTAATACAACTGTTTGATTGAGTAACTTATATTTTCAGCTATTAATAAACGTACGATTTAAACTTGGTTACATGGTATTATTTAGCGCTTCCTGCAGAATATCGTTAGTTCCTTCAACAGAATAAATGATGTGAATATTCTTTTCTTGTTCCGCTGGTACAGAATCAGCAAAACGTACATTTTTTAAATATAAAGGAAGTGTCAAATTAGATGGTTTTGTTATATTTAGTTCTTTTTCCGTCTTCAGCAACTCCAAATCTAACTTATATTTTTCTCTTTTTGCTATTTCTACTTTTTCTTGTAAGAGCTTGACCTCTAATTTATTATCCTAATTCCAGTTTTTGCTTTTTAAATCCGTCATAACATTTAGAGTGTCAAGCTCACAGGTTCATATTCTCTCAGATTTTCTTCTGGGCCGCTGATGCGGATGCGTACCATTATCTTTTTGAATACGAACAATCTGGAACAGATATTTGAGACTCTTGTGATCCTGATGATTCTGGCACGGGAAGGCCCAGGATATTCCCAATCCTCTCATTGGTCTGTGATGTTCTTCCATTTATTAATTTTCATTTCGTGTATTAAACTATCACTAAATCTGCCAAATAAAACCTCTCTGTTTTCATAGATAAGGTCTAAAATTGTTAATTTGGCGTCCATTTCAAATAGCAAACAAAACAAGTTCAAGTCAAAAACAAAAGTAAAATTGTTGTAGGTACTTTTTTGATATTACCCTCATGTTGTCTCATATGCAGGCCTCGATATTGTGTTGTGACAAATATGTCGGAATTAGTGACAAACTGTCAATTGTCATAACAAATAAGTCAGAGAATATTTTCTTAGAGACTCGACAGGTAAAATCTGACAATTGTCGCTTTTATTAAACAGTTTTACAGCCTGACAAATTTGTCAGTATTTGCCTGTCGCATTTGGACTTAATTGTCATCTTTATTGAACGCCACTTGTTGCGACAATTAGACTTATTTGTCAAAACGTGACAAATTTGTCGTATTGTCGCGTTTATTAAATAGACCCCTGATCATCGTAATATACTTTAGTATCATTTATTTATTTCTTTAAATATCTGTCTAGTCTATTTTTAAACTGGTTGATGTTGGAGGCTAAGACAACATGATCTGGGAGCTTATTCCACTCTTTTACCACTCTGTTGAGTATAAAATGTTTATAGGGATTGCTGTTAGCAACATGGGTACGTAGTTTGATACTGTGACCTCTGAGATGTCTGTTTTCATTTCTTTCGAAGATCATGTGTATGTTATTGAGGTCATAACGTCCATTTAGTGGTCATTAGTCGTGGGAAAAACGTATCCCTAAAAAGATTTGCATCTGCAACAGTACAGTGTTCCGAATCAGTGATATGTTTCATTTGGAACAATTGGAACATCGAGTTTATTGAAACAGAGTAACTTAATATTTACGCAGATTTGTATCATATGTGGAACTTGCAATGAAACCACGTTGATTTTTTATTATAATGAACTTTTTTGTTTACTGAATATCTTATATCAAAGAATAAAATAGATTTTCCTTCATAGGTACTTTTTCAGGCTTAGGAGTTTAGGACTGACAGTTAGTTTATCTAATAACATGTTGGTAGCTGGCGTATTTAAAAATCGATTTTGTATACATTGATTGTCTTAAATAAGTATGTACACTCTACAATATATATCTAGGTATTAAAAAATTTAAAAAGTATTTTTGAGACTTTATCGTCTGTTAAAGTCGTTCGACGGCTATGTAGAGTTAGGTCGGCACTCTTATCATTATATCGTTATTTGAGTCCCTCTTCCACAACATCACGTACACTGTTGAGCGTGAAGTTCGCGTTCGATTCTCTCTCATCACTCGCTCTTGTCGTTCAGTCTGTCGGCTCGTCGCCGCGTCGCGTTCGTCGCCTCGTCGGCCGCAGTGAGCGAGTTCCAAATGAAACATTTTATACTAGGCAACTGTTCCAGAACATTCGTATCAGTTTCATGTTTCGGAACACTGAGTCGGTTCCCTAAAGAGCGACACACGTCTAGTGGTCATAATGTCCATTTAGTATTTTATAGGTCTCAATCAAGTTTCTGCGGCTCCTGCGGTCTTGCAAGGTTGTAAGGTTACCCTAATTTATATTATTTTGCGCTGGCAACTGTATTAAATATCGTAGGTCTGTCGTGCCAATCTGTGGTGAACTCCGTGGTCTCGCTGTGACTTGTAAAGCCTATATCCACTTGGAGGTGTAGCATGTAATGTATCTGATATTAACTTATAGTATCACGTCCACAAGTAACTGCGTATCAAGGTATGGACCTATCGAGTCCGTTCTGAGAACGCTTTTGTGTTCTCACAAAAACCGCCAACCGGTAACCTTTTGGTTACCTCATGTTACCCATGTATGTGAAAAACTGAAGGCTTTTCTCGCTAACCTTTATATTATAAAAAACAGAATACCTTTCAAGGTTAGGCTTATTATAATGCCCTCGTTGACTCAACCATTGCATATGAACTAACGAGTTATGGCAGAACTTTGTCAAAACTTGGCAAAACTTCAAATCAGAATATTAAAAAAAATTGCCTCGCCCAATATTACAGAAAAAGTTAAGGAAAACGAAGTAAAACTATTTAGTAGACACTGTAAGGTACTTCCGATACATTATATAGCATTTTAAAAGAACAGTTCTTTAATAATGATATCCAAAATGAAATATCCCACAATATTCAAACGCGTAAAAACACAAACAAAAGATTACTTATAACTAGGGCAACTAATGCTTACAGTGAGAGAACCACACTGTATCTCATTCCTCGTCTACTGAATAAGCCGGATCCATCTTTTGTGCAAAACGTCACGGAAAGTAATATCAAAGGTAAACTAAAAACACATTTCCTCAACAACCTGTAGATGTCTCAACAAACACTCACACACAGATGTATAAAATACAAGCTCTTTTTAATAAATAATAAAAATCTACGAAAAAAGCACTCCATATTTGGAACGGAACCTGCATTGTTGGGGAACAAACTCATTTGGCCAGTCTGTATAGCATCAGCCGTTGACAAATTGCTTATGACGTCAGAGATATAAGTGCGAGGTACATTTCCACGGCTAAATTAATTCAATAACAATGTAATTTAACACTGTAATGGTGTTTGCTTATTCCATAATTTCAATTCAATTCAATTTATTACTCAATCAACCCAAACTTACGATTTAACTATATAATAATACTAGCTTCTGTTCGCGGCTTTGCTTACGTAGGCTACACGACTTGTGTTTACTCGTAATAAAAGACAAACTTATTATAGGTATATCATAAGGGTATAAGTAAATAGCAGTGGACGTCTTTTGGCTGAGATGATGATGATGATGATGATAAGTAAAAAGTGTCTAACACAAAACAACGTAATAAAGATCACTCTGTATAAGTAATTTTGGTCCGTTTTGAAACAATCTGTACAAATTGTCATCCCCTACTTAAGGGATCATTTTCCAAAACTCCTGAAACACTTTACAATTTACAATGTCTTACCAGTCAAATATCGAAATTTAAGGTGACAGATTTCCATACAATTTTTCAACCTTATTTCATTTCTCTAGGGGAGGTTTTTCGTAAAATGCTAAAACACGTCATTCTTTATTTTTATTGAAAAATCTATAGATCGGTTAAATTATTCATTTTGATAATTAATACTTTAAAAATAACGATATCCCAAAAAAACCCTTTCCTTTTTTACTCGTTAATAAGAAAATGAACAAAATTCCTGAGACAGCCAAATACCAATTATCATGTATTTTACTTAAAAACTGACGGATTTATAAACAAACTTTTACCCCCTATTTGACCCCCTTATGGTGTGATTTTCATACCTTTTAAATTATAGGACATGTTGCCCATCTGAGCAAAGCCGCAAGCAAAAGCTAGTATTGTACCTATATGTCAACTCCAATTCTTTCATGCATCTTTAAAATCACATTGGAGACTAAGCAATTCCGTTTTCAATCTTGTACTGAAACAAGAACAACAACAAATCAGTCCCCATTGTGTTTGCTCAAATAGTTTTACGCTGACTGACTCTTACACATTATCGTCAACACCGCGTTTTAGTTTCAGTGGGCACAGAAAAGGGCTACCTTTAGATACTTTTCCATTGCTCCGCCGTGATAAAGCGTAAAAGTGATTTATGACAGGGTCGTGAAAACATTCTTGTCTCCGATTGTTTTCTTGCGTAATCGCATCTGCTGGGACTCGCCAATCGTAAAGCGTCTTCAGATGTCTTGTAGTCTCACATGTCACTACTATAAAAGTAACGTAATTGTACTATTTTCTGGTTAGAGTGGATTTTCGTATTAACCTTTCGCCTGCTTAGTGCCAGATTCTTCCTACAAACAATAAAATAAACAAATAAAATAAAATAAATTTATTTCGACCACATCATACAGGCAATTCATTACAAAACATTATAAAGTAAACTCAAATATTAAAAGTATCAAAATTCAAATTATCATACAATGAATAAATTAATATTAAAATATAAAATTAACACTTTATTTAAAACAGAATCACAATAAAATTAAAACAAAGATAAAAATTCTATTGTGTCTGTATTCACAGAAGACAAGGCTGACAACAAGAGAAAAATTAATTAATCACTTTGCCGCTACATATTATTTTACTATACATACAAGTACATACTCTACTCAAGTCCTTCTCCCAAAAAGGGGTAGACAGAGCATCGAAATTACCAATTTTAAGTATACACGACGCATTTAGCATAAACAAAGTAGGGTATCTTAGAACCCTTGTCCCTTAGTCAGCTCTTACGACATTCACGAGAAGCAGCTGATGATTCTTTTGACGTCCCAAACCAGCATGGAACATTATTTTTCTATAATGATGAACTGTTTTGTCGTGTGTGTATACAACGTGTAAAAGGTTAAACATACACCCTAAAAGTAGTTTGTTGTTTACTATCAAATCTAACTTACCTACTTTTAGCTGTGCAATAATAATTGCAATACCTACCTTCTACAATAGCTTACATTTTCCTACGAATTTTTCTATTGACATTTTATTACCATATCAATAAACATTATTAGGAGTCAACATTCGAAAGACTAAAAGAAATTGAACGAAAGCACGGTAATTGATGAAAGAATCGTAATTTATTTACTAAACGTAAACATGTCGGCTGCTAAACACGATTTGTATTTCGTGTAGGTAACTATGTAGGTAAGTTAGGTACTATTGTCGGCTCTTTCGCTGTTCAGCTTTCGTTGTGTGAGTGTGTAGGTCGGTAGGCTAAAGCGCCGATATGCCCACACTGTTTGCCCTCGACAAGTATAACTAATATCTTAACTGACCATATTTAATTGAATATAAGTAAGATTATTTTGCATGATTTTTAATTATAATTAAATAATCTAATTTGGGTGTCCGAGGATGTGCGCTTAATCCTTTACACGTTGTATATATATTATAAGTAGTGTTAGACTTTTTTGGTTCTTGATTTTAATTAAGTCACTCACAACAAATCATGAAAAGTCATATAAATGATGAAGATGAAGCACAGACAGAGTGAAATGAAATGTTTCCTTAAACATAAAAAAACGCTTATTAACTTTATTACTTTCTAGCGACTCGCCCCGTACCTTTATTTTTAAACATTTGTTTTTTTTAATATAGCCTATGTTACTCAGCGCTAATGTAGCATTCTAATGGTGAAAGAATGGAACGGTCCAGTAGTTTTTGAGTTTATTCGTTGCAAACATACATACAACAAAAATACAAGCAATATTAGTATAGATTAATTATGAGACGTCCAACACCTCAGTCTCCCTGTGACCACAGACCCTGCAAAGGGTTCGAAACGTCAAGATAAAATAATCAAAATCAATGTGTAAAATTAAACGCGAGTGATCCGTAAAAGTAATTTTATTTAAAAGTGTAGTGTTTGTATAAACTTTAGAAAACAATTTGCGGTGGATACAATGGGTCCATGGGGGCTGGAGGCAAAGCAGCTTGTTAAAGAGTTAAGTACACGCCTTATTGAGGCCTCCGGTGACAAGAAGGCTGGCAGCTACCTCTGCCAGCGTATTAGTTTGGCAAACCAAAGGGGCAATGTTGCCGGGCAATGTTGCCAGCATCCTTGGGACATGAGCCCACAGTTGGAGGACATCTTTTATTTATAGGTCTTTAGTTTTTAATTTTCTAATTATTTTTCTGTTTTTTTTTCAAGTTAAGTAAAGAAATAGGTGTCTTTTTTTGTAAATGAAATTGAATAAATTATGCTTTAGAAAGCAATATAAAAAAACGTTATAAATTTATCACAATCACAGCGGGTGTGACAAACGATTTAACGGGGCCTTAAATAGGCTTGAAGGCTGAGCATGGGGTAAGTCACTGTTATTCGTTTAATTAATGGAGCTCTTGATGTCAGTGTAATTTAAAGATTTACGCACGCGCCCGCTGTCCCCTTTGAAAATTAAAGTGTCCCAAGACTGAAACACAGACAGACGAAGTAAAGTGTGTTACTTCATCACCTACACTTGAACGTTTCTCACATGAGCACATGCTGACGAATAGAACAAAATACTCCGTTGAACATGCCTACACTCCTACATTTGTCGCTACAACGGAAAATGATCATTCTCGTATTAACGATAAAGACTAAGTAAGGCACGAATACAAACGAAAAGTATTTTACTTTACGACAGGGTACTGTCAACATGCCTACACTCGATCACAGACCGTGTCTCAGACTGGCCAATATAGTCCAATCAATACTCCGTGAAACATACCTACATGCACATTCAGAACAATAACTTAAGTTATCAGTTACTATCACTTTACCTGCGTCTTTGTCCGCGTGGATTTGAGACTAAAAATAAACTTTTTTATCGAACTAATTATAGCCTTACCCGCAAGGAATGTAGCATTCTAACAGTGAAAGAATTTTTCGAATTCACGAACAAAGTCACAAACTTGACCTCTTTATTAATAGTATAGTTATGGATAAAGAAATACATAGATTGTTCTAAACGAAAAAAGTTTATAATTATTAACGATAAAAACTAAGGCAGAAGCAGACGAATAAAGTGAAATTCTCTTTCAGTAACGCATACACTCAGATATTTAATACTGCAACGAATAAAGCTATCTTACAGCGAGTGTAACTTTCATGACGGCTTAATGATGTCACCATTCCGTGCTTTCCTTTTTCATCGGAGTTGTTAACACCGCGCGACATGAAAGAGATCAGATTTAAAAAAATAATTAAAAAAATTAAGGCGGGCAGTCGTGTTTTTAATTTTGTTCATTATTTACATATTTTTATATTGCACCTTTTAGTGATAAGTTTAATTTTAATAAAATATGTCATGCTAGGTAATTTAATTTGTAAGCATTTTTATACAAGAAGAAACAAAAATTAACCTCTACAGATATCATGCTAAACATCAAGTTCTAGTCTCTAACTCCAATAATGACGAATTTTTATTATACAAAATTTCATCCCCTATTTTACCCACATAGGGGTTGAATTTCCAAATTTTTACTCGCCTATGTTAGTCGGAACGATGCAAACATCACATACATACATGAACCCTGAAAACATAACACTCCTTTTTTTGGCAGTCGTATAAAAATGCGAGATCATAATAATATGATTTGTGAAAATTTGCTTATTTATATGAATAAATTGTCATACATGTGACAGTACTGAATTGAATTGAGTAGGTATGTTCCTTAGAATAATTTAATCTAAGGTATGTTCGTTGTTTTTTAAACGGTTTTATTTAGCTTGCACTGTTTATTTGTTTAATGGGTCAAATCTAGTAATTGATATTTGACCCACTTCCTGTTAACGGATTGAGCTGAAATTTTGCATGCATGTGTAAATCGGATGACAATGCAACATTATTATGACATGGAGCTGATCTGATGATGGAACCGGAAGGTGTCCATAGGAACTCGGTAGTTAAACGACGCAACCCCATCGAGTTTGGGCTTGTGTGATTCGTCTTTACGAGTACTTTGGTGCTAGATGATAACCAGGGCCTGATAATGGAGCTGGAAGATGGCCATAGGAACTCGGTAATTAAACGACACAACCCCATCGAGTTTGGACTCGTTTGATCCGTCTTGACGAGTACTTTGATGCTAGATGGTAACCAGGGCCTGATAATGAAGCTGGGAGATGGCCATAGGAACTCGGTAATTAAACGACACAACCGCATTGAGTTTGGGCTCGTATGATTCGTTATGTCGAGTACTTTGGTGCTAACCAGGGTCTGATGATGGAGCCGGAAGATGGCCATAGGAACAGATATCTTGTATCTCCGGTATATCCATCAGTATTCTTGATCACTGTGAATATTTCTATATCTTTCATCGTATGCCGGTTAAGCCTAAGTTTATCGTAAGGTCTGTGGCCGCCATAATTAATAGGCTCTCTTTTTCAATAGCCTGATTCAGCATTTTTTCGTATTCCAAATCCAAATATCAAAATCAGGCTACTGAGACACGATTGAGGAAGTTTTATAATAGCAGGACCCCTGAGCTGTCCCTGTCAGAACACAAAAATGCTAATATCATCGCTGTATATAGTATGTAGTGCATAGATATACCACAGAGGTTAGAGATTGTGGATATACTTTGCTAGCTAAGCGGAACTTAGAACAAACACCAACTCCAACCAAACCGAGTGGAAAGTGTACTTCCGCTAGGAATCTAACTACAGAGAGCCGACAGATGCAAACGTAAAGCTGAAGCAAACAATGAATCAATATATCCTGGTCTGTATAGAGTCCGCTAGTCGAAGAGAAACAATAAGAGGTTCTTTGATACTACAGCAAAAAAAATAAATAGCAACATAAATATATGAAAATATTTTTCCTAATAGTAAGTTGAATTACTAGTACTTATGAAAGTTAAAAATAATGATGAAAGCTATCTAAGTCCAATTTTAGTTACCACAAAGTAAATTCGTCACAAAAAAAGTATGTGTTGTGCCACACTTCTAGTTTTATGAAGTAAACTTTTAGGTTTAAACACATTTATTTCCCATAAGAACTTACATACAGTTCACTTAAAATGAGATAACATTATACACTATAAATTTACCTGTGGGCTCAGCGCAGCTAATTTTGGTAACAATGGTTTTCACTTTAAATAATTACTCACTTATTTATTACCATTAACAAGTTGCAAGTAGTTAACTAGGTACTTTCCCGACTCAATGAAAAACTATTTGGAATTTAAGAATCAAGCATCATGACAAACGGCGCGTAGCCGTGTGCGAGTCTTTTCATATTTTAATTTGAAACTTACACATATTATTTCTAATGCATGAGACAAATTTACATTCAATGTATGGAGTGTACACAAAAAAATGACGCACTTACTTTGTGGCAAATGTACAATAACCCAATTTTAGATCATCATAGTCATCAAAGTCAATCATAATAATTTTCAAAGTCACTACTTTTTAAGTTATTGATACCTACCTTCAACGTCAAAGGTCAACGGTGAATGAATATGTTTACTAGAAACTTTCCCTACGAATAAGCGGAAGTAAAAGATAAAGAAAGAAAACATTTATTTATTTTGGTTTGTATTGGCAGCGAAAAAGTGATTTCGAACAAATGCTTTTCCGTAACTCGTGGACGGAATACTACTTCCTCACTCTTAATTTGCTTTGATTTACGGTTACGTTTAATGGGTCACGTTGTAGCGTTGTTTAATTTTCTTTTTTATTTGTTATACTTAATCTATGCTAGGACTTCTTGGCGGGAAAGTGGAGAGTCATGTCAGCGGTTTTGTTTTATTTTCTAAAATTTGTGTTAGGTCGAATATTAATGTGAAATAATGGTGGTGAACGCTTAAGCGTTAAGTGTTCGTGAGTGTGCATGGGTGTTGGCAAATGAAACAAAACAGTGCAACGTCACTTTTCAAATTCTTTCAAGAAGTCCGCTCGAGGACTTAGTAAAGCCCCACATCTTTACTGAGATACTCGAGGGGTTGGGGAGGTCTATCATTTTCTCACTTCTCATTTCTATTATCATTCATCATCATCATACAGGAAGGAAATATTGTTTATTTATGTACCTATTACTTGTAAAAAGACTACTTTGACACTGGCTAAATGTGCTAATCGCACGAAGCCATCAACAAAAGGAAAAAAAAAATCTATGCTACTATATAAATCTGTAGGCTCTGTCTGTACATGCAATTTTTCGGACAAAAGGAATAAATATTCGTTTTATGACGCACTGACACCAATTCTACGATTTTTGAAATTTTTGTCTGTCTGTCTGTCTGTCTGTATGTCCTCTTGTAATTCAAGAACGGCTTGACCGATCTTGATGAAAATTTGTATGTAGTAAGAACATGAGATTGTGCAAATGATAGTCTATAAGTATATGATGTTGGTAAACCTAATAATTATTTTATTTAGCATTCATTGATCCATTATTTTTCACAGAGAAGCGGGGGTGTATAAAATATGATTAAACCTTTTTCTGTTTAAGACAATGCTATAACTAAAAACATCTAGTAAATCCTTGGCGTTAGGTCTAGGATGCGAATTTTGATTGCCTTTTGTAACATTTTTTTTTTCTCTTTATTTAAAGGCTTTAGTCGTTGGACGACTATGTCAGCCTATTAAATTACATAACAGACTTAATTTCTACACTTAAATAACTTAATTATGATGTGATACAATTGCACCGCTAATTTAGATGTTGGCTGGGACAATATTATGTTGCACAGTCCATGCCTTATGTTCCCCCTTGGCTCAAATTCAAATATTTTACGCTCGGTTGCGATCCACACCATATTCCACCAAAGCATGGTATGTATCCTCTCTTGTTCCGCATATAGTACAGTTAGGAGAATCCACGACTTTCATTAAATGCCCGAACGCGTTCAGCGGAACGTGTCCAGAGCGCAGCCGAAAACTAGTTACTAACAGTTGTCTATTCATTGGTACTTTGGTAAACCATGGTACCTTTGGAGGTTCAGATTGAATTGTTTTATACCATATGCCTTTCTCCTCAGATCTTTGGTCAAAATACTCTTTCCTGTATTATAGCACTCTTTTTTAACATCATTTAACAAGTTGACCGCCGCCGGGCTTAGACACAATAGAAATTGAATTGTTTGTCAGTCAAATGGCATTTAAGGTATTAACAGGTCTGTGAAAAAAGGCATATGGTCCATAGTTATTCCTTCATGTGCTCCAGCTTTAGCCCTTTGGTCTACGACTTCATTTTCTTCCAGATTTATATGGGATGGGATCCATTGAAATTCGATGGTCATACCTTTTTTATGTGCTTCTAAAAATGTATTTATAACACAGTAAGCTTTAGGGAGTCCTCTTTCACCACGAGTGCACTTCGCTAAATGTTGAAGAGCACTTTTTGAATCTGAAAGTACCACATAGTGGTTCGCGTTGCAAGACAATATATACGCTAAGGATTCACAAATCGCATATAACTCTGCTTCCATTATGGACAGTTTACTGTCTAACTTAAAACTTATCGAAACATTCATTTGCGGGTCGAAGATCGCCGCGCCAACGCCATCGTAATGTTTTGAACCATCTGTATAAATCTGGTAGAAACCGTTATAGTTTTGTTTAATCATTTGTATAGATTTTGTTAAGAGTACTACAGTGTCCACTTTTCGCTTTGGACCTTCTAAATCATTGATTTTAATATTCATATGTGTCTCAATATCGATATTTGTCATCCAAGTTTGTCAAACCACGCAACAAAAAGTAGTGCACAATTACTAAATAAATACTATGGATGCTTTCCTGTTATCGGACGGTACGCAATGTTTAAAAAAAAGATCCGGTCCTTTAGTAATTGTCAAATTATCAATTGGCGGCGCTAGTGTGCCTTCGCCTTAAAAGATCATAATATTTAATAAAGTATTAATTTCAAGATCATGAAGTTAGAGGTTGTAAATGTTTTTTCTTCTTTCTGCTTCTTCTAGATTACAAAATCGCACCTCAGACTGCGTATTGTAAACTGTACCATAATTGTATGTATGTGCCTAATAAATATAAATCAATGGCCGTTTCGTATATTACAAACGACTCAAAGCGTTGTGTCTGTAGTCACTCTGTGAGACATCGTTTTGGTGGCTAAATAGCCAAATGCGAGAGCGGCACATAATACATTTATAAAATAATAATAAAGTATTATAATTGTATCTATGCCTGCTCTGCTAAGCGACTTACTCCATAGTCTATCCCGTACAAGAGCCAAAAGCTATTTCTACAAAAATAAATGTCCTAAATTGACGTTGTTTATTAGCAGTAAGCAATTAGTGTGTGCCTGGTAACATACTAGACATCTTTATCATTATCATTAGAGGCCGTTAACACCCACAGATAGGGACAGTCTCCTCATTATGTGCCAACTTCGACGGTCCAGTGCGAGCCTCCAACCACTGGCAAAACATAATTATTTAATTAAGTATATTCATTAGGAAAAGTGCCAATGTGTATAAAACATGAATACAATTTACATAGGTACAGTTGTAACGTTGAAATATTTACTTATTTATACTTTGTAAATATTCATTACATAGGTATTGCCTAAGTACACACTTAAATTTTTTTTACACACCTAAATTATTAATTCTTTATTTGAAAATTTTCTTGTGTTCAGAGCATATAACGTGTTAAAAAAAAACTATAAATTCACAACTCGTTTTTGAATAAAATTTCTCTAATGGAGCCTCTACTGCGCCGAGCCGTAATGGGGATTGCGAATGCTTGGCTATGTAATAGGAAACACTGCAAAAAATATACACTTTCAAACTGTTGCGTTTCGTTACAACTAAAAATTGCAAACTGCCTAGGAAAGTCCTAACTTTCCAGACCTTAGGTACCCGAACCTAAATAGCCTAGTTAACTTATGAGTTTGTATTTAGCCCCGTTTAACATTTTTCTTTGTAAAAGTTCTGTTTAAATAGGTACGGGATTTGGTAGCATATTTTGACAGAATTCATAAAACGTTGGTTACATTCATTTTACATTTCTATCGACGGATTGAATACAGAGCACGTAGTATCCATTTCAAATGGTTTTACCCGATTGAAAAACTATACAGTACACCGACTAAACTATCGTACTTCCAATGAGGCTTAGATTAGAATCTGCACTTTAGAGAAGCGAGTAATCCAGACTATGGGCACTCACGGCGTTTCGCAATGTGAGGTTAGTGATTACGTTTCGAACTTGCTCTAAAAGGTCAGTCTCGAAACCGTAGATATAACCCTATAGAACATATAGGTAGGTACCCTATAGTGCTCTATATTTTGTTACTGGTATAAATAGATAACTTATACCCTTTAGGGTATTTAGCTCTTTAATACTTTTGTTAGTGCTTAATTTTTTTAAATATTATCATAATTTTTTAGATATTTGAATAGTTATTACGGGAATTTTACCATGTTTATTTTAATTAAGAATCCCGTTAATAATTACTCTAATAGGTATCTAAAATTATCATCATCATCATAGTTTAAATAGTTATATAACTTTAGATATATTTTGAAATAAATTTATGAAAAAGTGTTTGTATTTACATGAAATATTGTTGGATTTTTTTATCGAGATAAAATTTTGTTTCCTTTTTTCCTGTTTATCGGACGAGCGGCTGTTTTTTATTTTTCATGATAGTTTTGGGTTTATTTACGGTAGGTACTTATGATACTTTTAAAGTACTGAAACAAAATCAAAGGGAAAATCAATATTCAATTCTATTCAGTTTTGTAGATTTTATAAACAAACAGTTTTTTTTTATTGTTTGTCTAGCCTTTTTTTATCAAGTAAATAAAAAATCCAGGAACTGATTATTTTGCCGGCAGTGGTCAGCTGAACTTGAACTTAAAATTGGAAAATCTATCAATGATTAATAAGTAGCATAATAAATTAATATAATTTATAGGTATAAAAAGTGGCCAGGTAGGTATTAGATAGACCTAGGTTTATACAAGGTGTTTCGAATCAACCTATAAAAAAATAGCATAAATGTTTAACACAATTCCCGTTAAACATTATTATATAACTTCTTAATTATCACGCTATATACTCGTACAAATATTTACTAACATAATCACGTTAAACAATGTTTGAAGTCTGCCTGACCCAAGCCTACAAGTATAAAGCAAACATTGCTTAGGTAATTGATAAAGTGTTAGGTTGTTATAAAATTAAATAAAGTATTTTATCCTAAACCAAACTCACTAACTACTGTTTTACTTATTTACTGACTTGTACTGTGTTAGGGAAGGGAAATCCCATTTTCGCCTGAAACACAAGTTTGCTTAGCTCATGTATCGTCAATCGTATTAACGATATATATTAAGTATGTATGTATTAGGAATGTTACATTTGTACATGTTTTAAGAAATGATAACAAAGATACATGTATAAATATACATTATTATTTTTATATTACAGAGGCGTGATGCTGTACAGCCATGCCAAGCCAAAAAATTACAATAAAATATAAATAATAATGCAAAATGTTTTTTTTTTGTGTTTTCATTAATTTCACTAATGAAAGCGTCCATCCTTTAAAAATATATTAAAATTTTAATGATTGTATCAAGAGTGTTTTTGATGTTTGGTAAGAAACATTTCAAGTACAAGTATTTTTAATTTATAAGACTAAGTACTTTACTTTTAAACATATCGAATGTTTAAACCTATACCCATGGGTCGAGTGCCTCATAAATAATAAAGCCTTACTTACGGTCTGAATCCTAAGCTGTAATAATTTATTAGTCTTGTAACATAAATTTCTTATCCACTACCTCAAATTCAGTAAATGTGAATTGAAGGCGTAGAGGTACCTACAGGCATCACTGGCACAAAATAAGAAGACTGCAGAAGGTAGGCTTTATACAAACGCGCTTGACCAACGCACACATAGATAACCTCTCGAATCTCACGAAGTATGAATACGAGTACGACGAACCATTGAATTTAAAAAAAAAACTTCGATTCGTCCCATTAAGATATCTTTATTATTTTTAAACAAAGTTTTTTTAAAGTAACATCAAAATAAAAAAATAACGGAATTTTTTATAATATATCGTACTAATGTCAATTTAAATTTTATCAAGAGAATACCTATACTAAGAAGGAGACAGCAACCTGTGCTTGTTTAGTACCTAAGCAGTATTCGCTCTTTGACGGTTGAGGGCAGTCTTTTTATTATCGGTTAGTTTGCAGATATTCGCAAGCTTTGTAACTGCTATCTCTTTGGGCAGGAGAATACGGGTACTTGACACAGCGCCGCGTATTTTTGAAATTCAGTGTTTCGTCCCATTGGGTCGAACGAGTCGTGGTACGAAATTCTGAGATCCATGTTTGAGAGAGAGTTTCTCGAGCGTGGTATGTATTAAGCTTACCTTACCGGGCCTAACACTGGCAACTCTATCTGGCTGCAAATAAATAAAAATATTAGTTGAATAAATCTAGAGTTTTACTTATCTACTCCTTTTCCATGTTTTACTAAAATGTAGCGTAGCATAAGGACCCCATTATCCGTAAGTGCCCAGGGCCTCCAATAGGTTAAAGACGGCCCTGCCTTCTGGATCTCCTTATCTTGTGACACTGGGATGCTATTTACTATAAACTACCTAATTAAGTAACTAACATTTACTTTGTTTGTGTTCCGATCCAAGTATTTCCGTCTCCTTAGAGAAATCTTATTCACGTAGTACATTAATATCCCTTAAGGTAGTTTATGAAAATATATTGATGGCGGCCTAGTGAAGTGAATTGTTGTTTGAAAAGTATGTACTTATCTGGAAATAGTTTAACTTTTCTTAAGTACTGAGCACTTTCGTAAGTATCTACTAAGTTCAAAGTGGATTAGTTACTTAGAAAAAAAACGAAACTGTCATCAGGGTTACCTTTTTTATTTAAGAAGCCATGTAGATGCCCGGTTACAACAAACAATAAGCTAGTTCGGTGCTCGTCTCATACGGTGACAATGCACGGCAAAAGTTCCATTAAAACGCAAGCCGCACCGGCATCATAATAACCATTTATCTCACATTTTTTTCCAATTGATGAAATATTATTCCTCGCCTAGATAAATCTAAAATAAAACGCCCGCTAGACCTTGCCAAAGTACCGTAATTTAACGGAAACGTGAGCGGCACCAGAAAGAAATGACTTTCTTGTGGACCGTTTATTTGATTATATACAATTCGTGTAGATATAGGTTACCATAATGTATCCTACAGCTGGTATATTATGTACAATGTAGCTAGAGTATTATGCACTATGTTGCTTGTGTATTTTTTTATTTTTATTTATTTATTAAGATTTACCAACGTTTGAATACATTATTTCATAAAACAAAGATTAATGCTACGGTTTATATCTTAATGCATCAAACAATTTTAGGTAAATACCACATGCTATGTAAATGATTGAAACACTAAAATTAATTAATTTAAGTTAAATTAATAGTTAATTTAAATAAAAAAGAAAATAAACATTTAAGTAGTTATTATCTAACGCTAATAAGCTTTGGACAGCTACTCTGCATTATAGGTACTGAATTACAGCTTTACGAATACAGTTGAACGACCCTATAGCTGGTATATAATTAACTTTGTAGCTGGTTTATTAAGTACTCAGTAGCTTGTATATTATGTACTATTTAGCTGACATATTATGTACCCTATAGCTGGTATAGCTTGTATATTATACAAGCTATAGGGTACACCCTATAGTTGTTATATTATGTTTCCTATAGCTTGTATATTATGTACCCTATAGCTGGTATTTTATGTACCGTGTGTGATTCTTGCCCGCAAATGGTTTTGTAAAGATCGTGGCAAATTCATCTAATACGTGGAGTTACTTACAAAAGAATCAATTTAGTCTGAATGCTAATGTTCACTGGCTCTGTCTCCGACTATACAATGGTTGTGTAGTGAATCGAAGACTATAATGGAGATGTTTTTTATTTGAATTTTTATGAATCACATCATATTGTTAAGGCTTTTCAATTGAAACAACTTGTCTTTTAAACCTTTGAACACTTTCGATTTATTTTTTTAAGTGTTCAACAAGCAAAGCTGTAGAGTGAGACAAATGCAACGTAAGTAGATATACTTTATTATAATCTCATCGAAAACAAAGTGAGACAAAAGTAGGATAGTTTGGTTTTAATGCTGTTTATTTATTTACTCAATCAAGAACCAACACTAATTCAATTTTAAATACCTATACATAATGACACAAATCGAACGCCTCAGCAAATTGCAAATGTGAAAAAGACAGCATGCACTGAATATTAGCGAGTAACACAACACAAAATTATAAACCAGAAACACAATTTGCATGCATGAAATTTACAAACAAAAAATAATAATAAATTAGTTCGTCGAAGTTTATGATTTCTTTAACTTGAGATACAATAACTTTATTAAAAATAAAATTCACACGGAGACACTCTTCTGTGACCACAGATAATGCATAGAGTTTGTAACTCAAAAATAATAAGATGTAAAGTCAGTCGACCGCATAATACGTTTTAATTTCAATATGTAAAGTACGCGTAAACTTTAGAAAAAATAAGACTATTTAAATAAGAAAGTTTTTGTTTTTTGGCGATCAAAGTTGGCGGTCAAAAACATAATGTCAGTAATTTACCATTCAAACTGAATGAATCTTCACGAAAACCGAAGGAGGAAAACCTAAGGAGATCTCATTAGCAATGTATATATAATTTATCCGATGCGATCGTATTGGCTCAAATTAATTAATAAAGATAGTTATAACTTAGCCAGTAAGTCCTATAATTAAACACTAGCTGTGCCCTGCGGTTTCACCCGCGTTAATTAGCGACTGTTCCACTCCTATTAGTCATAGCGTGATGTAATATAGCCTATAGCCTTCCTCAATAAATGTACTATTCAACACAAAAAGAATTTTTCAATTCGAACCAGTAGTTCCTGAGATTAGCACGTTCAAACAAACAAACAAACAAACAAACAAACAAACAAACTCTTCAGCTTTATAATATTAGTAAAGTATAGATGATTCTGGAAATTCCAACTTTCGGAGGTCGAAAAAACTATGTACTCATAAGCAAGTCCAGCGCCCAGTGACGGAGAGTGACAGCTTACTCGTCCTAAGCCTACTCAACGCTTAGACTATTCTAAGACTCTACGACATTGTTGTTACAAAGAAACTTCATAGTTACTTTAGAATAAGCATCAGAATCTCGTAGGTTTTCGTTCGGCTACCAAAAGTTAGGACTAACTTTTTCGTGGGTGGCCCACGAGCTTAAGTTTCATAAAATAACTCTGAGAAAATACGAGGCCAGTGAGTTATTTTATTATGTACCAATTATTCGATTCGATTCGATTCGATTAATTAATTATCATTTACAAGGAAATAAATCCAATAAGTTATGGTAGTATGGTATAGTACGGTAGTATTAGGTAGTATTTACCTACATCTTAGATAACACTAACATTTGTCAGTCAGATATATTTTTAAATAATCATTATCAATAATAATATTAGAGACTATGTGGTAATACGAAGCTGTTTTGAGAATATTATATTTTTTAATTATTTATCTTCGTTCCTAATTTTTGGCATGGCAGAATGGCAGATGGCAGAATCCAGCCAATTGTGGTTAAATTGTGTGTAAATATTGCCTTTGTTAACTACACTAGTAGTTATCGGCGGAAGTCCAAGATAAAGGTATGCCTAGAAGCCTTTTTTCATTTACAACGGACAGCCTTTGCCCTCCATTTCACCTGAAAGTAATATGTTCTTACTCTCTGAGGATCTGACTTTGAATTGGCAAAATGAATCCTGCGCTCGGCTGACTAGCAAAGTAGGATCGTCATTTATTTGGACAAGCAAACATCTGTTGGAGGCAAGCCCATAATGCCGGGCGTATACTAAGGCAAATAATATTTATTTATTAAAAAACTTTTAAATCTTTATTTTATTTAGTTGACGCTTTGTATTTTAAATTATTATTTCAGCTCCATTATGTTACATTACTTTATTTATTCATTTATTTGTTTTTTATTGCACAATAAAATAAAATAAAGTACAAAAAGGCGGACTTAATGCCAAATGACATTCTCTTCCAGTCGACCTAAGGGCTAGACAGAAAAATTGGTAAGCGGTGCGACAAAGAACGTAAATGAAACATATACTACATAAATTTATAAGAACTGAAATATACATATTAAGTTTATTACATTAAATGATAATAATATAACATACATACTATAAAATAAAAAATAAAAAACTTAAATAAAAATAGACTACATAAACATACTTAAACATAACAGAAGAAAAGATGATGGGAATCTCTTACGTGGGTGTTGATTCCTGTAGAAACAGTTTGTACACCATTGTTTTAAAGACCAGTTTACTTGGAGCTTGTCTGACTTTTTCGGGGAGAGCGTTCCATAATCGAATGGCCTGAACCGTGAAGGAATCTGCAACGAATCCTGAATGATGCAAAGGAGTGGCGAGAAGATGATTATTTGATATGCGAAGTTGACGGGCATGAGTTGAGCTAAGGAAACTGAACTTTACTTTCCTTTTACTTAACTTTTTTTACTATGACCTAAATCGTTTTGGTTCAAGTCAGGAATTAGGTTACTTCCAAAACATCCATTCTGGACATATTTAAAACATTGTGCAATGTCCACACTCTTCTCGTTATCTTATGGAAATTAAACTTGTAAAGTGGATAAGAATGTATTAAAAGACTGTCTGTTGTATGTATGCCGTTTGTTGTGTTAGCGATAAGAAATCGACAACTATGCTCAACACTATAATTTTTAATTGGATTAACCGCATCACTAGCCTTAGCTTTCAGTTTGACATTGAGTTGTTTGCGCGCCAGAAGGCACCTCTTGTATTTGTCCAAATATCAAAATATTATAAATTATTGGATTTCAATTGTGTTTTAGACGATACATATATTGGGTAACATGTACTTTAAAAAAATAATGGATAGGTAGGAGAGGTTTGCAAGTTTGGCCATTGGTAAATTTTTGTCTTTGTTTGATCATATGTATATCATAATGAGTGACAATACAAACGTTTAGTAATGTCTCCGAAATCCCTTAAACATCATGATAAAAAAACACTGTTAGTTAACACATCTTTAGATTTATTCATAAGACATAGTTACACTTCATTTCTCTAACGAATTTATAAAAGACTAAAGCATAAACCACTTAAAACTATTCACAGACTTTTTACAATAACCAATGTAGGAGTACCAGGTCTCAAAGAACAATAATAAAGTGTCTTTAAAACACGTGTCTACGCTTCGGCTGCTCAGGAACGAGTGAAGCAAGCGCTCGCTCGAAAACGTGTCAACGCGATAAAACGGCAAACGTCACTAATGTCTTGATGACAGCTCCCGGATGTGACGTCAGAGTCAAAGACATACTTGTTAACGCTGGCGATAACAATCAGTAGAGATGTGGGACTTTACTGTCATGCTGTTTAAATTTCTTGAGAGAATTATTCTAAAAGTGACGTTGCTCTGTTTTTTTGTTTTATTTACCAACACTCATTCACGTTTACGGACACTTGACGGTTAATTGAAACAAAACTGCAAACCTTTATCTTTTTACGAGTATTTTTATACTATTAATACCTAGCAACGTGTTTCGTTAAGTTCGCAAAAGATTTTCCTACCTTCTGGTATCATTCGGAAATACGATAATTACGCTCTAAAAGAAAACAACCTGGTGCTATTTTTATAATAATTACATACAAACTCTGGTAAATGTTTGTTAAACAGAAGGTATAACGAAACTTTTATGTGCCTAATGAAAACTGCGGCATAATTTAAAATACCTTTGCCAAAACGTAACTAACACCGGCGCGTTTAAATTCAGAATTTATAAAACTTTTTACTACCGACGTTGAAAGAAGATTACCTCCAACCTTTTTCTTTAGGTAATGCTTATCTGTGATTCAGATTAAAATGGTAATCAGTATTCAATCCATGAAGCTGCATGATTCAATCATCTTGTTTCTAGGAGCTCGATGGCGCAGCGATTAAAGCGCCCGGTCTGTGAGTGCTGAGGTTAAGTAACTTTCGCAAAGGCCGGTTATCGGATGGGCGACCCTCATTTTTCGTCTCGAGCTCCTCCGTGCTTCGGAAGGCACGTAAAGCCGTTGCTCCTGGCTGCATGAGCTGATGACGATTTCAAGGCCAATGTCTAAGCATTCATCGAGCTATTTATTTAACTATGAAATCTAGCTCATACGTTTGTCTATGTACATATTTATACTATTAATAACTCAAATTATTCGTAATAAAACATTCCCAGTGGAACATTCCCGTCGTATATTTGTCAGTCACAAACTAGATTGTGATCTCTCGTCTAAGATATTGTTCCGAGAAGTCCTAGAAATACAGACAGTTCTATATACGTACCTAACGTTTGATTAATTTCACTCACATCACACGTTGTGTAAAAAATAATAATTACCTGCTTATTTTTGTCTTTGTAACATAGTATAATATCTTATTATCTTGTCGAGCAGAGCAAACGACTGAAAAATGAGTGTTTGATGTAATGTACCTTTATTTACTAGTGCCTAATTACGTTACAGACTAAATTTAATTGATATTAGTAATAAGAAAAAAAAAACACAAACAATGCTTCTTTTCCTAAAACAGGAGTCAAATCGATGTCTGTTGGAGTATTTATTTATTCTACTTTGTTTATTAGGGCAACGAAGAAGGCAAACAAAAGTATGTATTATAGTTAAAGCTATGTGCCTCCTTATTTAAAAGCTGTTAAGGCATTGGGTCATGGAAAAGAATATGAGCAATATTTGACAATAATTGGCAAATGAGGCCACCATGATGATGATGATGATGATGATGATGATGATGACTGTAAGGTATATCTTCCTTTGGGACCCTGAAACGTCTCGTTCTAATGTATATAAAATTTACTTACGTTGGGTTGAACTCGAGGAGCTCGATGGTGCAGTGTTTCACGGTCCCAGTCTGCGATTGCTAAGGTAAAGCAACTTTCGCAAAGGCCGGTTATCGGATGGGTGACCAAAAACTTATCATCTAAAGCTCTTTCGTGCTTCGGAAGGCACGTAGAGCCGTAGGTCTTAGCTGTATTAGCAGTCGTTAAGAAACACCACGCACTGGGCTCGCGTAATAGTTTATGGCACATTCTCCCTATCCACCCATAGGGAAGGCTCGTGTCCCAACAGTGGGGACATAAAATAAGCTGGTGATATGTGATGTATGGGTTGAACTTGAGAGCGAGTTTTCAATTCTCTTAGTGTTTGTGGTACACATACTTGTAATGTGGACACATTACAAGTCTCATTCAAGTATTAATGTAGCCCATTTATGTAAAGAAGATTGATGAGTATGATAAATCTATTCGAGTATAAACAAAGCATATATAATTATGCCAGATATTCAGTCGGATACAAACCATATTAAAAGGTTTTGTATATATTTTAGATAAGTGCCATTTAAATCTTTATAAAGTACACTGTTCTGAACTTAAATAAAACGGTTAAACCTTTTAAATAATTAATAAGATCGTCTTCTTTTAATAGCTTTATATTAATGTAGCAAAAAGTGATTTATTTACTCTTTAACTCTGCCATTGTGAATAATACAGTGGTAGCTAGCTCGTATGTGTGTCTCGTCGGTATTCGTGACCGGTAACTCAGTGTCCAAGATACTGGTCTCTGAAACAGAGATCCTAAGATCTGTGGTCTATGTAGGGGCACAAACAAGGAGACCCCAAATAATATAATACATTTATTTTGTTTATTTGTTTTGTCCATAAATACATTGCTTACAATTATACAGCATCTGCCAAACTGTGCAACAATTTCTCAGAAGTAGTTCTGGTGGTTACAATATTAATTTGTTTGTAGTATGCATTGTATGTTCTAAAATACTTATAACTAAAAATTAAAAAACAAATAGCACAATCCTATACAATCCTAAACAATTCTATATCCTATATCCTACTTATTGTTTATTATAATAAGGAACTAAAGACATCCCACTAAATCTATATATTAATACGTGAAGCAAAAACTTTGTAGGTACCTACCTACCCGTTTTTACGAAAATTGCGCGGACGGAGGAGTATGAAATTTTGAATTTCGAATAAATAGTTTATATGGAGAAGGTTATCCGAATGTTAATATTTTTTTAATTATACAAAAAACAACATTACACACACTACCATGTATTTGACATACATGTATTGTTTGTCTTTAATGCGGCCAACATCTCAATGTCAATCCAAACTCACATTCTATTTTTTTAAATTTACATTGCTTAGGATACAATCCGTACAGCCTTAATAAAATTACGGTCGAATTTCGACCACTGGGCGACCACTAGTATGTTTAAAATCTATGGACACAGTGACAAATAATGTCTTCTTAATAATGCTTTCAAGTGATTTTGTTATGCGTCTTTTCATAACAATATTTTTTATTTTTTTTTTGTAATTTCGGCGAGTTGGATTGAGCCACAATAGCATAGTTAGCAGTGCACCTGACCCGGCATGTCATGGGGTGCGGGTTCGAATCCCGCTCGTGGAACTTTTTCAACATTTTGTCTTTTTTCAAATTGTAATTTGTTCGCAACAATATTTGCGTAAAATTATATGTAAATAATCATATATGGGTTATATGTTCTGTGATTATAGATACATCGTCTAATATGGCACGATGCATTATAATATGTTCCTGTTTATATTTAAATTGGTGTTAATCAATTTCGTGGTTCCGCGCTCACTGTATCGGCAAATTGCTTAGTTATTGAAGTAATAAATCACCTGTCGAGACAGATTGCTAAAATCGTACGTAATAACCAGTAATCGGTTGAATATTATACGCTTTTTATCTTAGTATCTAAATCCGATTTATCACCGAATAGATTATGTTTTCATCATCTCGAGATAAAAGTTTGCCGAATGAGCTCTAATTAAAAACCGCTTAACCGAAGGCCTAGTTATCTAATTGGAGCGAAGGGTAGACAGAAAGGCTTTACTAATCTATATACCCTATACATATTAATGGGACTGATTGATTAATATATAAGTGATGACATACTGTAATAGCCACGTATAGTACCTACACATGTTTAAAAAAAATATATTTTAAGGGTAAGCGCAGTGTCTTCATCTCACCTGATGTTAAGTGATGATAAAAGCCAATTGTGGAAGCGCACTTCACCAGAGATCCTCAACTACTGAGGCACTGGCTATCTTATCTCTAGCTGCCGGAACTCAACAATGCTACAAACATTGATGTTATGGCGACATATTTAGATAAGTTGATAAGAGATATGCTCGCAGGACTGATGGCCGCTGGGGCGGAGCAGTCCTCGAGTGGCGACCGCGTACCGGAAAGCGCAGTGTGGGCAGGCCTCCAACAAGGTGGACCGACGATCTGGTGAAGGTCGCGGGAAGCCGCTGGATGCGAGCAGCACAAAACCGGTCGTTGTGGAGATTCTTGGGGGAGGCCTTTGTCCAGCAGTGGACGTCTTTTGGCTGAGATGATGATGATGATGATTTAGATAAGATGGTGGTAGCTAGCCTGGCACAGGCAGACAAACAAGTCATACCACCGACGAAACCGAGAACAGAAACATGTACCCCATGTACCTCCGCTGGGAATCGAACCAGGGACCTCTGGGTCTAAACCAGTGGTCTTAACCACTAGACCACAGAGGCCGTTAGTTAGTTAGTTGCATCTTTGAAGCTTTTCGTGATACAGCCGCTCCTTGTACGACTCCTTAGACTGTTAATTTTATTTTAACGTAGGTATTTTTGCTTTGTATGTACAATAAAGTGTTATATTCTATTTATTTTATTCCCACAACCTTAATACAGATATTTTGTTTACATAAACATTTCTATGAAAAAATATGAACATATTTTCGTAGAATATTTTATTCATATGACACTAGCAACTAGGGTTGCCAACCGTACTCTAAAATAGAGTATTGTACTCTATATCATGTAGGCGTACTCTATAATCTATTAACACTAATAGAGTATGCTAAAATACTCTTTTTTACACAATGTTTACTATACCTACTAGTGCCAGTCATGTAAAATTATGCAAACCCATTATCAGAACCAAAAAAATCCAAAAGAGCTCTTGATCTAGAATGTTTGGACTCATACAATTCTTTTGAAAAACATGAAAAATTGTTATTTGCTGCAAACTGTACAAAAAATACCTTTTTAAAAATATAAAATAAATGATACTCTTTCTTGTAAGTCCGTACTCTTTTTTTACCTCCTTTAAAATCAGATATACTCTATTTCTTCTAATAAAAGTTGGCAACTCTACTCCCAACCTACACGCAATCCTGTTTTAGACACGACTAGGTTAGGTAAGGTAAATCAATGAGTTATCTCAATGTAATCCCATTATAAATGTTAGAGATTCGTAAAGTCTCGTTGGCTTATAATGGCTTGCTAGGTAAAAAGTAGTGTTCAATTTAGATAAACAAAACTTTTTATGTTCTTAAATAGATACCTACAAAAAATATATATTGGCTTTAAGAATGTTTACTATTATTCAGTAAAAGTGGGCGTTACCAAACAAAAAATAACTAAAAAAAATCTGGTGCTCTTTTGTGTTCCACGATTTCACCAGTGACGTTTAAGGTTTGATGGTGATGACTTATAAGCCTAAAATGTCCCCCTAAGTCCTAGACCAATACCTTCATCATTTAAATCTAGTAAATGCTACATTTGATGCGAGACAGGGAGACGTATTCATCATAATATGATTAAAATGTAATTTGTATGGAAGCACGAAAAAGTTCCTGTAGTAAACAAAAAACACTTTTTAAAAAGCAATGCTAACAAAAGGACAAAATTTAAGAAATGGATACAGTTGGGAACTCTAATGGGCGTCATAAATTTCATCTGTTATTAATGGGGCAATGGCGGTATGTTATGAAGCTTCTTTTAAATAAATATAAAATATATTTTTATATCATACGGGTAAGCACATTGCCTTTGTCTCACCTTATGTTAAGTGATGATAAAGGCCAATGATGGAAGCGCACTTCACCTGGGATCCTCAACTACTGAGGCACTGGCTATCTTATTTCTAGCTGCTGAAACACAACAATGCTACAGACATTGATGTTATGGCAATATATTTAAATAAGATGGTGGAGATAGATAGGCAGACAAACAAGCCCTACCACCAACCAAACAGAGTCCACAAACATGTACTTCCCGCATGGGTATCGCACCCGAGACCTTCGAATTTGCGACGGACGGTCTAACCAATAGTTCATAGGGGTGGTTAAGATACTCCTTTCACATCGCTGAAGAGATTTCATCTACTTAAGCTACATCAAGAACAATAATCGAAATACTGCAGGCAGTCAATACACGTGTGACCTCGCGAAAAGGCTTACCCTACCTCTAGCCCTTATCCCTTAGATTCGGCTACGCGTCTCAAGGGATAAATGTCCAACAACTGGAAAAGGTGGTCCTAGATAGACAGGGTCATAGAGGGATCAGCCCATAACTAATAGATTGTTATGAAATACAAAAGAAAATAAAATAAATATACATTTGTTTTTACAAATATGTACGTCTTATCCATTTAAGTTTAAATTAACCTGTTTTGGGACAAAGCCGCTCTTCCTAGGTCCGCTCTTCTAGACTATGTTACAAAATGTTAGCATTCGTTCCGAAAATACCTGTTACTCACCTATACACGCTTATTATGTTATAAATACACTAGATGACCCGGTGGACTTGGTAACGCATTTTTTTAAATATAGCCTATGTTGCTCAGCGCTAATGTAGCATTCTAATGGTGAAAGATTTTTTTTAAATCGGTCCAGTAGTTTTTGAGTTTATTCGTTGCAAATATACAAACATAAATACATACAAAAATACAAAGCTTTCCTCTTTATAACATTACTAACTGACCCGGTAGTCTTCGTACCGCAATTCTTTTTTTTTATTATAGCCTATGTTACTCAGCGCTAATGTAGCATTCTATTAGTGAAAGATTTTTTAAATCGGTCCATTAGTTTTTGGGTTTATTCGTTGCAAACATACATACATACAAAAATACAAAGCCTTCCTCTTTATAATATTAGTATAGATTATAGATATACTTGCACTCGGCTTAGTGTTTGGTAGTGCGGCGTGTTTTAAGTCCACTTGGCTAGCTGACATTCTTCTTAAAAATGTAGGTCATTAATAATGTTTTATAAAAAAAGAGAAGATGAAATAAAAATACCCCAATACAATTCTTTGGTTTCATCATCATCATCATCAGCTCATTTTATGTCCCCACTGCTGGGGCACGAGCCTTCCCTATGGATGGATAGGGAGAACGGGCCATAAGCCACCACGCGGGCCCAGTGCGGATTGGTGGTTGTTAAGAGGGCGTATAAACCTAGAAAAAAAACAGATTCCACCCGCGCCCCTTTCACGCCCCGATTTCGTCCGTGCGTACGGCGTGGCGGCCAACGCAACAAATTGGCAGGTCGCTCCCTCGTGTGTACTCGTGTTTAGTGCGATCGCGCACAGTATACCTAAAATAATCAGATAAAAACCGGCTAAGTGCGAGTCGGATCACCTAGCTGTACTTCGAAACACTAAAATACTCTTTGCTGGTGGTAAATAATACGCAAAGGTAAGTAATGATATCATATATTTTTATTATATATTGCTACTTTAAATATTTAATATTGTTTTATTTTATAAAGGCGTAGGTGCCATGAAATCTTTAAGCATTTTTGTATTATGTAGATTATTTTTTGTATCATGTAGATTATATTATCCCTTTCAGTCGCACTTTGCTATCGACAGAAGTAACTGCAACAGTCAGCGGTTGCTGTCGACACGTTAAAGGTCAAAGGCCTACCATCCGACGCTACAGTTACCTCTATTGATACCAAAGTGCTGCTCGTGTGTAAGTGCTCTTACTGTTATATCTCTTCTTCAAAGAGTGTCGACAATGTAAAAAAAAGAAGTCTAATTTTATTACAAAAATATCGCTTTATTTACATAGATTCATAGGTTTACATTTTTTTTTTCAGAATTCGTTCCCTGGTTTGTACCTGTACTGCAAAGAACAGACAGAAAGAAGGTAAGTTAAAACATTTTTGCATTAAATTATGTATTTAAGGTCTGTTCATTCTAACTTGTCTCAAAATGTAACAATCTTTATAGAACTTACTATTGAAATTTAATGAAAAATTTTATTGTTTTTTTAATGGTAAAAAAAACTAAAATATTGTTTACACTTAAGATAAACAGACTTTCTGTAATCAAAGTCAAAGTCAAAGTGTCAAATATTTTGTATTCAAATAAACTTTAGAAAAGTACTTTTGAATCGTCCAAACATTTTTTTTACCTACTACCCATTCAGGACGTCTATTTTTTAGTTGTGGAGAAGAATGGGCGCAAGAAACTCCACAGTTTTAATATAAGTAACGACATTTACAAAATTATATGCCGTTATCAAGTTATACAAGTTTAAAATTACTTAACAATATTTTAAATTAGAAATACCTGTTGGGGTGATTGAAGCATTTTTAACCCATGCTGTTTTGTCTTGAATGTAATCAGACACTTTATAATAAGCTTTTTTACAAAGCTTTTCTTTAATGACGATTTTAAATTAAATCATAAGACAAAAGAGGAATTCTCTTGCAAAATGTTTGGTAATATTTTAAATAAATGTGTAATTAATTCTAAGAAAAGCCCGTCTCAACCTACAATTATTAAAATGTTCAGTCAATCAGTATGGTTCACCAAAACATTCAAGGAATGATGGGCAAAGATCCAGAGATTGCATTGTTCATGAACGATAATAAAGTTGATATTCTGTGTATTACTGAACACTGGCTTAAAGATCATCAGTTCATGTTCAATTTTAATAATCATTTGGTAGGTAGTTCGTTCAGTCGAGTAAATTCAATTCATGGTGGCTCCTTAATTATAGTCGATAAGAAGTTAAAATTAAAGGAAAGAAAAGACATAATGAGCCTCTCGGTTGAGCAAACAATAGAAATAGCTTGTGTGGAGCTGGAGCGACTTGTTGTATTAAGTGTATACAGGCCTCCGTCAGCATTGTATGATTATTTTGAAAAAGTAATGGATGAATCATTATATAAAATGCGCAATGTAGGTAAAAAGATAGTTGTTTGCGGTGATTTTAATATTAATTTGTTAGAAAAGTCTACAGGTTCTATCAAAATTAAAAATTTATTTCAATCATATAATTTGAATAATTTATTTTTGGAGCTGACTAGAATAACTGCCACTTCGGCCACTTGTATCGATTATATATACACTGATCTAGTACCTCTGTAAACTCATTATTAATAAACTAGACTCTGATCATTGTGGCCAAATGGTCAGCCTTCCACATCAGTGTCAGCAAGTGAAGAAACAGATTATCACTGTTGTACCAAAAACTGCAGGTCGTCTAGAACGCTTCAAAACAATCTCTATGATAATATTATGTTATGTAGAATATAATGATAACCCAAATGAATTTTATAATGATTTCTTTCATAAATATTGTTTAGAATTTAATAAAACTTTTATTCCAAAGATGATCTCGGTTAGTGGTACTGTTACTTTTAGTGAATGGGCTACAACAATTGCTATACTACTACTATACTAATGGGCTATACAATTGGTATCCACAAAAGTAGAAAGCGACTTTATGAGCTATATGATGAACGCAACTATAACACCAGTGAAGATTTCAAATTGTATGTCAAAAAATATTCTAAGTTATTTAAAACAGTATGTCGATTAGCAAAGGCAAAATTCCTGAGTTCAAAGATTAAGCTAAGTGATAACAAAATAAAAATGACATGGAATATTATAAATAGTGAAACTGGAAATGTCAAAAGTCGTAACAATGAGTACAAATTGAGCTTCGAAAATCAAATCTTAACTTCTGATGCTGATGTTGCTGCGGCATTTGAGAAGTTTTTTACTGATATTCTAGTTTCAACTACAAAGACTTTGGACTCGTCCCCCACTGTAGCTGAAGCGGTTCTAAAGGAAAATGTCAAACCTAGTGAAAACCATTTTAGTTTTCAAAAAATTGATTTTAGAGATATAATTAAAACTTTTAACACTCTTAATAAAAAAAAAGACTGCTGATTTGTGGGGTAATTCCGTTGACGTCACTAAATCCGTTATTGAGACAATAGCTTCAGTTTTAGCTTGCATATTTAACGAATGTATTGACTGTGGTGTTTTTCCTGACCTAATGAAGCACAGTAAAGTAATTCCATTATACAAATCAGGTAGCACATCTGACCCCACTAACTTTAGACCAATTTCTGTGCTACCTACATTTAGTAAAATATTTGAAAAGATAATTCTGGACCAAATTCAAGTTCATTTTTATAGAAATAAGCTTTTACATTCATTTTTCAGGTATCGCGAGGCATTTCATCTGCGAGCTCTTCGAGATCTACGAGATCTTCGAGCTGGATTGTACAGTCAGCAACGACAGACTTTTCATGTGTTAACATATAAAAAAATCAATATTATGTTTACATTCTATGGTTTTTATAAAAATAAATATACGAATAGCTTTAAATTAAACAACTGTAACGAACTAACAGAGTTGATGAGAGATTTTTGCGTACGAGTTTGACCGGATAGCATTCATCGGCTTGTGAGATATTACGACATTTACGAGCTGCAGCAGTTCTGAAATACAAAATAATTGTAAATCACAAGTTTGTACGGTAATATACGAAGTATGATACAATACTTCCAGAATAGCTAATTCAACTTAATTATGTATGTACTGTGAAAAAAAATTACTATACATACTGCCACCAATACGAGTGGTCAAAAGCATCGTTCTGTTTTGCATATACTATACCCGGTACCCGCGTCGCCGTCATTGCTTCAGCGCTTCTAATACATTGTATAGTGAGCTCTAAAGTTAATGCGTAAAGGTCGATATTTCAAGGTGAGACTACTCATCACCAATGAAAAGAAATAATAACAATATTATGATAATAATATCTTATTTTAACGAAATATTTTCTCGGCGCCCTGAGCACAGAAACACAGTCCTCTCGTCTCAACAGAGTGATCGCGACTAATCGATGAAACAAAACATGCCTGTTACCTCGGGTCAGGTGCGACAGACTGGAGCGTTCTGCACGGAATAAGAATGTCGTAAGCGCCGAATTAGTTTTAGTTTATTTACTCGTAAAATATACATTTTTTTTTCAAATCGCTAATACAGTCGCTCGGTAATATAATTTGATATTATGTGTTAAAATATTGGCTCAGTAATATGCGTCAAATTGAAAATAAATTGATTCTAGTTGAAAAGTAGACGTAAGTTTGTGATTTTATTTTATCGATAAAATTTTAATATATTATGTTTTCGCTTAAGCCAGTCCCTTTCAAGTATGCTGTAGTATCTATGATATTTTTTTCGGGTAAATCGTGGTTTATCTTCTAGTGTTAAAATCAAATCTACGATTGGTGATTTACCTTTATACCCCCTCTTAACGACTGCTAATGCAGCCGGGACCAACGGCTTTACGTGCCTTCCGAAGCACGGAGGAGCTCGAGATGATAAATTTTTGGTCACCCATCCGATGACCGGCCTTTGCGAAAATTGCTTAACCTCAGCTCTCGCAGACCGGGCGCGTTAACCACTGCGCCATCGAGCTCCTCTTCTTTGGCTTAGGTATGATATATTATCAGATAAATGATTAACCAGCTTCTCTCTCTCTCTTGTGTTTATTTATTACATATCTCTCTTGGGTTCCTCTGAAAATCAGCGTTGCAGTTTCTTGAAGCTGCAACTTATGCTGAGAGGAGTCCAGTTCGTTGTAGCATTTTAATTTTAACTTTATGTTTTTGTTTTATTGTTAGAACCTAAGCCTGCTACGCCGAATAAATCTTTTGAATTTGAATTTGAATCATGTTAAAATCATGACACCTCACATTAGCAATCCTATATCTAATATTATAAATGCGAATGTGAGTTTGTTTATTTGTTTGTTTGCTGTTTGTTACGCTTTCACGCGTAAACTATTCAACCGATCATCATGAAATTTTGTACACATATTTTAAAGAGTATAATCAAAGACATAGCATAATTATTATTTAAAAAAAGTGAATATTTTTTTTTTGATACGCTTTCACGCGTAAACAATTTAGCGGTTTGTTTGTTTTGTTGTCATAAAAATTGTCAAAACGGTACAAAGTCCGCTAGATCAGCTAGTACAATATATTTCCTAGCAAAACACCTCACAAAATAATATCTAATTATAGATTTATCTTCTGCGTCTTCAACAATAAAGATAGAAATTTAGTAATTGGGAATGAATGACGTCACTACTGGTGACTTAAATAATATAACACAAATTAAATCGAAATAAGTCAAAGCAAATACATATGCATATGCATAATGCATGCTCTGATGTCCTGTAATTATAACAGAAGTTAGTCCTAGACACTAATTACCTACCATGTAATGGTATAAGTAATGTTCGTGGTCCTATACTTACTCGTAATAAATATATAAGTACCTAAGACATTAATATTGTTCTTTAGGTCCTTCTTTATCAATTCTAATGAAAAAACCCTCAGCTCAGAAAAAAGCTCAGACGTATTGTGCAGTTACTTAAGAAAAACGCAGTAATATAATAACTTCATTCTATTATCATGAAAGCATTTTCAGCGTAATAAAACTGTGGTGTAAGGTGCAAGTCCTAATTTTCTACTGGATATACGACATCTCTCCAGTCTACGACCGACGCTCTTCGGTTCTGACATTTAATTAGTATGGTGTCAAGTTACCAAGACACAAAACATCGTAAATAGCTGTCGCAAGTGTTTTTAGTGCAAATCCGTAATAACTGGAGAGAAAATTGAAGTCAAAAATTACGTAACAAGCTTTTGTATAGATACTCAGGTTTCTCTGTTTTGTGATGCCGCTGACGCCCGTCGTCTGTCGCTGGATGTTGACCTGCTTTTGTTTTTACGATTTTTTGAATGATAAGACTGTTTACTTGTATATCCATACAAGTAAATATACTGTAATATAGGTTCATCCGGTAAGACAGTTTATACATTAATTTATTGAATGATGATGAATGATTATTGGTTTGTCCCGTATGCGTTTCTATGACAATCATCCGAATGTGCTAAAACTTTGTTAAGTTGTTGAACGGAGGTATTCCACGAAGCACACCTAAACGAAACACACCCAGAGGAAGCACACCCAAAGTATTCCACGAAGCACACCCATAGGTGCGCCGTGTCACGCCGAATCAGTAAAACTATAATGAGATAGGTACGAGTTTTGGTGTGTGTGTTTTTTCTTTCGCTCCCCTTATAGATTACAAGTTCAACTTACAAATCGCTATATAACTATTGTTTATGGCTGCCATAGAAAACTTCTGCGTAGTTTCGGCTACTAAGATTTTAAGAACATATTATTATTAGGATTCTTGCCATCAACAAAACCGATGCTATGTAAATCTGCGGCTGACAGCAATAAGAAAAAACAAAAGTACAACGATTTCCAATGATCAAAGTCAGAACATTCATTTGTTAATGACACCGTTATTTCCGTCAATGTCATGTCTGCCAAAATATTGAAATCCACCATTTTTGTTGCAGATGGGAGCCAGCTGGGGGTGACGGAGAATGCCAGCTGGCGACGCGTGACGCGCCCTTGGAACCATGTACATTATGAAGTTGTTTGTCGCACCCGATTTAAGACCGAACCTTGAGTCGGACACGCCAAACAGAACGGACCCGATAAACTTTGTGGAGAACGTCAATATCACTAGAACAAACGAAAGTTTCAACGATGACGAATACATATTCGACAGGACGGACATCAGGGCGATCTTTATTACGTTGTACACTATCGTCTTCTGCTGTTGTTTTTTCGGTAAGTTTTATATTTTTATTTTTATACTGTGACTTATTGTGATTTATTGTATGTATGAAAACAGTATTGGTATCATTTAGATAGAAAGTCTTGACGAATAAAGAAATCACCCCCGCGACCCGGTCAACCCGAGCCGAGGTAGCCTTTAGAGGCGCCCCTGGTTGTTTCGTTCCCGATCATCGGATCGAGGGGTTCTGATCGCCGAAGCCCTTCGGAAAATCTAGTAGGGAACGGGAACACGTAGTGCGTGATGCCATTCCCTCTAGAAAACCTCGGACGGTGTTTCGTTTCACACGACTTGACGAGCCCTTTTAGGTTCTCGCCGCTCCCAAAAAAGTCCGGTGACGCGGAAAATGCCGCCTGAGGCAATCAGCTAACTCTCTCAAAAAAAAAAGAACTTCTATCATGATTAATCTGTTTAGCTTCAGAAATGCAATGCCTTATGTTTGCCGATCGTCACGTCGTCTTTTAGAGATGAGAGAGATCTATAAACCTAAAATCAAAAGGATATTTGTTTATCTCACGAACATGTAAGTTCTTTAGAAACGCAATCCCAAACTTCACCATCATCATCATCATAATCACCAGCACAATGATATAAGGATAGGGATAACCGGACATAAACCACCAAGCGAGCGAGTTTGATTTGTGGTTGTTAACGACTGCTAATGCAGCCGGAACCAACGGCTTTACGTGCAAGTAGGTGTTCGAGATGATACATTTTTGGTCACCCATCCGACGACCGGCCTTTGAGAAAGTTGCTTAACCTTGGCTTAAACTTACAGTGATTAATTAAATCGTAACCATTGTTAAGACTTTTATAATATGAATTAGACATTTTCCTAATACATTTTTTATGTCGGCTGCTGTGTGACTTAACAATATGTGACCTCCGAAACCATAAAATACATAATGAGGTTTTAATCGTTTCAAGTGGTCAGACTCAGGGCCGTAGCTAGACTTGAATTTAAGGTAGGGCAGATGTGGTTACAGGTAGGGCGGAAGTAAAAATGTTACTTGATCTGTTCTGATCAATCAAATTTTGGTGTTCCCATAAATTGCGATTTCGAAGTTGGTGCCATAGTAAAAGTTGTTCGTATTGATGGGTGGAATGACCCCCATTCGGCATTTATGGGAATTTTGTTACACCCTGTATATTATGACTGTAAGACTAAATGCATCATAAATCTGCTTTACAGTACTTTGCTTATTTGATTATTAAAGTATTTTATTAAAGTAGGGCATTGGTATTTTAAGGTAGGGCATTGCCCCACAGTGCCCCCCCTTCGCTACGGCCCTGCAGACTTATAACTACGGCAAGTAGCCAATTACATACTATACGCCTTACAAGTAGGTATTTATGGTCAAGAGTGAATCGAGGGGACAACAAGCGAATGCGATTTCCTCGTGGTCCCCCCCGGGAAACAACGCAGGGGACGACGAGTCCGCTACGACTGCGGCGCGTGCGGTGCGGCCAGGTAGGCTACTCTTGACGCAAACTCAATCTCAATACAATTCCAATGCGATTAATATGTATCGATATTGGTATAAGTTTTGCAATTTCGGAACGCCCCATCTCGATAATAATTGGTTCACTCAATTTCCACGCAATTCAATTCCAATGTAGCGCTATTATCGCTTTTAAGAGTGCCATTTGAATCTTTTAGATTTGGGATTGGGAATTGATTATTGCAATTGTGTTTCAAGAGTAACCCACCTAGTCTGCGTTCACCTTATACCTAATACACAGAGAAGCTGTCCACAGAATTCGGAATGAAGCTATTTGATCTCTTAATGTGGCTGCTTCCTTTAGCACTATTTCCGTTTCGCTTAAAACAGTTAGCTTTAATGCTATTTGCAGTGGTTTTAGGGAACATATATCAGGTTTTCAATAAGATACGACGGCGAGGAGTTGTAATTGAAATTCCGTATCTGCACAATCATGAGATGTTAGAATATTAAATGTTTGATACTCTACGTTAAGTTAGAAACACGTAAATGTGAACATAAGTTGTATATTTCTTTTCAAGAAGCAACTATTGATTTTATTTTCCGGGCTCTTCTCGACAGCCCGGTTTATTGCATTCGGTGGAAGAATCTCAACAACTCCTATAGATGTGTGTAGTGGTATGATAAATGTATTCTAATTCTAATAATTTAGCATCGTGTAAAGAAATCGTGCAAACATAGGCGTTGTCTATTAGGTAAATGAAGTTATTATTATTTTTATGTCAAAGAAATAACTACTTACTTTAATTTCATTCAAACGAGGCGCGTAGTGGCACCTTGTTGGCCGGCTAAGTGAGGGCGACTGATGCTGAGATATTTTCACGCTGCACCATTTACCTTCGCGTCTGGACTTCATTTCCACTTAACATCAGACGGAGAAGAATCATTTCCCGCGCTAACTATAAAAAAAAGATCAAATCATCATGACCTGAGGTTCAAATTTCTATGACAAACATAATAATTATGTTTTTTATTCAATTAATAAATATAGCTACAAAGTTAAACAAGACACAAATGCAGGCAAGAACTAGATGGAACAGCCGCCACAGCATGCAAATGCAACGTTGATTAAATTAATAGTTATTTGAATGTTGCGAGGGCTAAGGATAGCAGCGGAAGAGAATAATTTAGAGTCGCGTAACTCAGAGTTCGTGTACGTCGTTACTGTGCTACAAAGTCGCTGAAAATCATTCATTTCCTAAGCGACTACCCTACTTCTATTAGATCACTAAAGTTTCTGCTCAACTTCGCCTTTCTAGTAGTGACAAGTTTGTGTGATGAATACGAACTGTTTCTTTAATATCAAACGCGCGTGGTCGACCCTTGCTTTCTGACGAAGGCCTGTCCCAGTTGCCTAATTTTGTCGTTAAGATTATTAGACAATATTTAGTATTAGCCTGATACTAAAAATTCTCTTATAACCTTAAATTGTCATCAGCCCCCCTAGATAGGTAAGAGGCAAAACGATAATAGAATAGAACTTAAAGGTAAGCGTCCACATGTCCGCATTGTAAGGATCGGACGCATCGCAGCAAACTGATTAATTTTTCACAGTGCGTCCACTGTATCGGCAGCGATCGGATTTGCCGACGCAAGTACCAGCAATCGGATTGCCGATGCCACTTCATTCGGATTTTCGTTGTGATTGTCGTGCGGATAGTGTTTGTGAGAATGGAGGAAAGCGAAGAAGAACAAGTCGTTATTGCTTGTTTGTTAGCAGAAGAGGAAGAAAATGCAAAAAAATCTACAAAAGAGCGAAACATAAAACATGGATACACGATATATTGACTATATTATAACCATTTGAAACAGCTGAGCTTTAGTTTTAATTTGGTCTTGTAAAAGAAATTTTTTAACTGCTTTTGTCATACTGATGAAAAAGTCAAGTAGAGGATCACTCTGGTTCCTGTTTTGTGCTATTTTTTTTAAAGTATTTGATGATCGTCAAATGCAAATGGCGAACGATGCGGAGCAAGCGCGCGAGGCGTGTCCAATGATCGGCATTCCGTATGACGTCATCGGCACGCAACGCAAAAGTTGCCTCTCGGAACATCGGTGTCGGCATTACCGATGTGCGATCCGTACAGTGCGGATCAGTGGACGCACTTGTATGACTCTCTACTCTATACAAAGAATACTTCAATCCGTTTGATGCGATACGTCCGTTGCTTACGATACCGACCTGTGGACGCTTAGCTTAAATAGAATGATGGGATTGACATAAACGTCATTTATACGTATCGTTGACTTATGTCAATCCCCTACATTATCCATTCTATTTGATGTTTTATTCTATTAGCGTTTTGCCATTTGTATAGGGGGGCTGGGCAGTAAGGCGCATGTGGACATTAATATTATGGAAAATTATGGAAAAATTTACAAAATTAGGCCCATCGAGACACGTTTACGTTTAAAAATAGCAGATCGAGGCTGTGTTCTTTTGCCTTTTCGACTTATAATTTCACTAGATCTAGTAAAACCGAAACACAGCAATGGAAAATAGTGCTACTTAGCGGCAGAAATAGGTGTTAGGGTGGCAAAGTTGGACTCAAGTTTAACCAAGCAAAATAAGAATTACCTATTTTTTATTTACAAAAAAAAACATTTTGGAACAAGTGATAATAAAGCTTCCTTTAGCCTAAAAAGTATGTTGATAGTGTTGATAAAGCACGGGTCGGACATAGCCTGGCACTACAGCCTGATTGGAATTTCGTCTAACCCGGTATGCTAAAAAAGGTGTGGATTTGGAAATCATGGAAAATTTGGTCGTGGAAAAGAAAAGGAAAACACAAATTTTCCTAATATATGTTTTATTCACAAATCATTTATTTGTAAGAACTTGGGTTTTGGACTGAGCGAAACATTTATTATTCATATATTATTATGTTCGTCTGTTCCCTATTCTCTGGGCTATAAAAACTCCGGATATTTGAAGGTAGGGTCGAAGCCTACGCGTAAAGGACCGTTCCAGATTACTTTTATCTAGGTAAATATATGTGAACCGAAGATTACTCCTAGAATACATTATAGCGATGTATCCAAAGGTTATTTTTGATAATTCTTATAATAAATTTTCCTATATTGTAAAAATTGTGGAAAAACGCTCGAAGCGATAAGTCGGCAACACGACCGAGCGTTTACGCCGCACACTAGCGCCGCCAATAAAAAAAAAACATATCTAGTAATTAGAGATAGAAATTCAAATTATGCTCAACAAACTATTTGAATAAAGTAAATTTTTACGTCACCTAATGAACATCTGACATGCTATGGTTTAGTTAAATACGGCGTTATAGTTAAAAGTGGCCGTTTTTAGCTGTAACGTCTTATTTAACTAAACCATAACATGTCAGATGTTCATTAGGTGACGTAAAAATGCTAAATTACTTCATTTAAATAGTTTGTTGAGCTTAATTTGATTTTCTATCTCTAACTACTAGATATATTTTTTTTATTGGTGGCGCTAGTGTGCGCCGTAAACGCTCTTATGGGCAAATAGGTATTCACCAGTTCTAATTGTTATTAACCAGTTTATACAAGTATTAATTTTACGCAGAACCCTGATCATATAGCAGCAATTACCCATTAGTTAGTACGGTTTCATCTTCTGCTGTATGTTTACTAACTATTTGTTATATATCATTTTAACTTATTTGATTAACCACAACTTTAGAAACACATATATGGACTGACGAGGTAGATAACGCAGTAATCACCAAAGGTTCCAATATTAAATTATACAAAAACTATTATTTGTAACAGTTTTAACTGAATCATAATCATCATCATCAGCTCATTTTTATGTCCCCACTGCTGGGATGCGAGCCTTCCCTATGGATGGATAGGGAGAACGGGCCATCAACCACCACGCGAGCCCAGTGCGGATTGGTGGTTGTTAACGACTGTTACTGCAGCCGGGCGGGACCAACGGCTTTACGTGCCTTCCGAAGCACGGAGGAGCTGGAGATGATACATTTTTTGGTCAACCATCCGATGACCGGCCTTTGCGAAACTTGCTTAGCACTCGCAAACCGGGCGCGTTATCCACTGCGCCATCGAGCTTCTGAATTTACTGACTTTAGAGGCAGGCATCACCATCAACCCATCAAATGTAACTTCGGAAAAACAAACAGAATTTTCCAGCCAGAATGTGTATCTGGGCTTTTCTTCTTGTTCCGGTCATATCTTTAATTTCCTTGTGCATATTGAAACTATTATGTTTCTTCATGAGATTTTTGATTCTTTTGCACTGATTTTCGAGTCGTTCCACAACTTTATTTGCATGTACGTATAAACCACCGACGGACATCGAACATTGAACATTTGTCTATACCTAGGAACTAATGTTCGTGTTTGATGTGCATGTAGGCGGTGTTCCGTTGTATAACGCGCAATAATAGTTATTTGTTATACAAGAGTGCAAAGTTGTTTTTTAACCGCGTGCTCAATTTTGATGACCGAGCAAGCGAAGGATTCTAAAATTGAATCACGAGCGCAGCGAGTGATTCAAAAATTAGAATCCTGAGCGTCAGCGAGGGAATCAAAAGAGCACCAGGTGAAAAATCTTTGCACTCGAGTGCAACACCTAACTTTTCATCCCCTCCTCAGCGAGGAAATGACTAAATGCAAAAAAAACATTTACAATCACAAGATACTTTTATTTCAGTTTAGGTATTAACTACTACATTATGAAAGGTAAGTATTACAGAATAATCTTTAAATTATAACAAACAATATTTAGGTATAATTAAGAAAAATTGAAAGTAACGTTGCTACAGTTACTAAGTGTAATATTTTTGTTAGGTACCTACTGTAATGTTGGTGTTAGTAACTTGTGTACTGTAACACCCCGCTGGGTCGTTACTTAAGGAACGGGGGGTTGTATCAAATAATAATGCTTTATAGCTTTAAATATTTATATTACTTTCAACATGAAATAATAACAATCAATTCGTCGTCGCGACCCGTCACCGAGTCCGCTATGTTCTTCTTTTTTCTCTTCTACTATATTTTAATGCAGGCCACGGTGGCTGCCAGTAAGCATGCCCGAGCAAGGAGTCTCGGTTGCTACAGTACTGATAAATTGGGCACCATGGAGGTAGAAGCAAATAGGTTTAATGATATTTTTAATTCACAAACTTAGTGCACACGATGTTCTAAATTCAATTTACTTTATCCTCTAGGGGATAAAAACGGCTTTTGCACTCAGATATCGAAGAGCAAAAATACTCTTTCCGAGATGGGGGGATGAAAACATTATTTTACTTGCCGCGTCGCAAATCGTACGTACTTGTAGGTGAGTGAGGCCTCAAGCGAGTTTCTAATTCATTGCGCCTTATATTTCTGATGCTTTAGCAATAAACACGGTAATTGATTGCCGCGCCATAAATCGCCTCTGCCACCTTTAAAACCTCTAAAACCTACCTAGGTTTAAAATGGTAAAAAAATATTAAATTAAGTCGCTGTAAAATTTTTATAAATTTTTAGGTCAGAGACAGCTCTAACTAAAAGATCAATTTCCAGAAAGCATTTTGAAACTTTATTATACTACAAGAATTTATTCTATAATGGGACTAAGAATATTGTGATTACTAAAGGAACAAATTTATCAAAACGACAGACGTACATTAAATTTTATCAATCCATATTCAAACTAAATGGGTTGGAATACTTCAATATGCGTCTCCGATAACATTATGAACCAATAGTTGGTCTGATCCATATTCAATTTAACAGCTGGTGTTTATCGCATTGCTATTTTAGGAGCATTAGGTAGAACAAAAGATCCACTTATTCAAGACACTACACACAATTAAATAACTTTTTAAAAATTTACGCAAGCACTCATTGATATAAATATTTTTTTTGGATCTGCTAGTGTTTATTTTACTTAAGTTACCAACCTATGTAAAGTGGAGTTGTTCGGTTTAGGTCAGATTCGGTTTAGGACAGATTCATTTTAAGATAGATTTTGGGTTCACTATCCATTTGCATAAAAATTTAAACCATAAAATATTTTAGCATATTATGGTAATTATTACTAATGATAATTACGCATAATATTATTAGCCATAACAAAAGCATAATTATTTTTATCATTAATACAATCACCATCACAACCATAATTTTTAAAAGGCATAAAGGTATCAAACCATAATTAATATAAGTATAATCATCTTATGCAGAATAATTACTTATTCTGCAATAAGTAATAATACTGATATTTGGCTGCGCCCCCCCCCCCCCCCCGCCCCTCTAGATGATTCTAAAATCTAGATCAGAATATTATTATAAAGCTTTCAAATATTGTAAAAATAAGCCGTCTAAAATGTGGTCACTCATAAATGAACTCTCCCGTAATAAAGTGAAGGGAACCGCTGTTCCAGCAAAACTACAATGGGATTAGAAATAGTCACAGACGAGAAGGAAATCTGCGAATACTTCAATAACTACTTCTCAACTATAAGTGAAGTTCTAGCAAATGAAATATCAAAGAAATATAACCCGAACGAGCCCGGCAACTGATTCTCACTCACAGGAGCTATTACAGCTACTCCCAATCACCACGGATGAAGTTCTAAGAATTTGCAATAATTTAAATAGTAATACATCCATGCTATTAAATGTTTAAAAAAATTGCTTGCTGAAGATTTAACCAATTGTATAAATAGGTGATTAAAAATGGGAATATTTCCCGATAGTAATAACTTGCAAATGTCACTCCTATTTTCAAGTCGGGAGTTTGAACTAATCCTAGAAACTACCGACCAATATCAGTCCTCCCCGTTCTATCCAAAATTTTTGATTTAAAGAATAATGTATAATAGAATTGAAAAATATTTAGATTCAATTGATTTTTTCTTCAACAAGCAGTATGGCTTTAGGCCAAAATCGAACACGCTGTCAGCAACAGCAGATCTTATAACTAAACTAAAGTCTAATCTAGATAAAAAATATAGCATTAGGTATATTCATAGATCTGAAAAGGCCTTCGATACGGTTAGTCACGTCATATTGTTGGATAAATTCAATAAAACTGGCATAACGGAAACAGCTAATAACATACTTAAATCATACTTATCTAACCGTATACAGGTCCTAAAAATAGATAATAATCAGAGTCAACCTAAACCTATAAGCTACGGCATTCCTCAAGGGTCTATTTTAGAATCTTTATTATTCTTAATATACACATCTCTACTGGCAAGCAGACGAAATTCGTTTGCTTGATCACGTCTCATATTACTCTTATGTTTATTTACATTTAACTGAACGCAGCCGTAGTCTAAATGCAACAAAAAATCGTAAGTAAAACAAGGACAGCCTACATAGTGACCGACCACTTCACATTGAACAAATTTCTGTCAATTTTTTTCACGGTATTCGAGTACTTGAGCCGCCGGGTTTAGGTCAAATTTTAATAGGCTCATGCTGTAAAAAAAATGTATGAACACTTGTATGTTTGTGTTAAGTTATCAATGGTATACGTGTTTACAGTTGTAAATTAAATTATTTTTTCTTTGAAAAGGTCTTTAGTTTTTTTAATCTGTCTGTTTTATTACAAAAAATGGAATGTTAAATAAACGTTATTAAACAATATTAAACGTGAATGCGTCTAGTAACTTGTGAGACCACTAATTGCTCAATCGCGCACAAAAGTCTGGGAAGTTGTATAAGTCTTAATAGGGCTGCCGAGGGCTACGAATTTTCTTAAACTCGTTACCGGCATTATAATCTGAGCACCAATGAACATTCAATTACTGAAAGCTCTAAAAGTAAATCATAAATATTTTTATAAAAATACTAGCCCGCTGGAGATTTTGTCCGCTTGGGTGAACACCGGTATCCCGTGATGGTTTTACCAGCGTGAATATCTTCTTTTTTCATACAAACCTTGTCCTGACAATTACGAACAAAACAAAAAATAAATCAGCCAAATCGGTCGCGCCGTTCTCAAGTGATGCTCAGACGTATATGTGTCTTTTGATAATTATTAATATAGATGAGGTATCATACATGAACCCAGCTAGGACACAGCAATAAAAATTAAATTATACTTAAAAAATTTTCCTTAAAGGGGTGCAGCGCGGAATTTGAAAATTTACGTGTTTTTAAGTCACTGGTGCTAGGCGCTGAATAGGCCTTATACATTAAAAGGACTAGTTTAGGTTAGCTTGATCCTTTCACAAGGTCATGGTTGTCTTGGAATTTGAAACAAATACCCAGAAACTGCATAAACATTACGTAAAATAATGATATCTAAAAACTTATTTCTTCAGAATCTTTGTAAATATAGCCCAAATGAAACAATGCTCCGACATCAAAATATTTATTGATATTCCGCAGGTCACTGTTGTCTTATTTTTCCATTAAAAACATGAATATGAAAATATTAAGACTTTTCTTATTTTTTACCCAAACGCCTATGATTTTACGAAAGTAAACATTGCTCTAATTAAATCACCAGCCTACTCTGTACAGATATTAGTGTGCATGCGTGTTCGTAGTCGTGTGCCGTTGTCATACCACTGCCACGCGCCGCTCGCTCGCTATCATAAAGAAACTTGAAACTCGCAGTTTTGCGTCCGCGCTGCACCCCCTTTACACACTATAGGTAAATAGGACACAAAGTTTTTTAGATCCGTTCAGTGAAATACAAGTGCTGTTTTGTAAAACAATGAATGTTTACATATTCAGAAGCAACGCCTTAACAATGTTAAATATTTATATTTCTAATATTTCTTTTAGCCAGGCAGCAAAAGCTCGCATTCAACCGAGCACTTTAATATTTGTAAACATTTCACAACAACTGAAGTTACCACTTTGTGTAAAAAATATATACCTTCCTAAAATGAATAAACGCAGAAATGTAGGCACTCAATAAATCTATTTATTTATACTAGTGGTCGCCCAGTGGTCGATATTCGACCGTAATTTTTATTAAAAGATCTTTACTTACTCTTTCGGCTCAAGAGGTTGTAGGTACCAACGGTCATGATAATTAAAAAAAAAAATGTAAGTATTTGAAATCATCCGCATTTTTAAATATTTTTGAAGTTTTTTTGTAACACATTATTAACTTTGCATCCTTATGAACTTTGACTATGCTAAGTCTGGCAGTCCATTGTGCGCGCAATGTGCTTAAAAAGGGGAATAAAGCTTTTTATTACTTAGATAAATAAATTTATACATAAATTCCTCAATCTCTACTCTAGGCGACTGTTTGACCACAGGCCAATATGGAGTTTCATCACGCCAAAAGAACATGGCCGTCAAAATTATTGTATCTCAGGTTTGCACATAGACTTTCTTTTGAACTAAAAATGATGTTTTTTTTTGCTCGCTTGACTTGTAAATAGAATGTATTCATAGTTGGCACCCACGGAAACCTAGAAAACTATACCCATATTTACTTTTTAAAAAAACGTCCGCCATCTTGAGTCTTAAACAGATGTCATATTCATTATCAGCACCTAAGAAAACCTTAAAAAATACTCCTATATTGACTTTTGAAAAAAAATCACGGCCGTCGGTCGATTAGAATCTCGAAATAGATGTCATATTCATAATTGGCACCCACGAAAACTATACAAACAATAACCATATTGACTTTAAAAAAAACACGTCTGCCATCTTGGATCCCGAAATAGATGTCATATTCATAACTGGCACCCACGAAAACTATAAAAAATTCAAAAAAATTCAAAATTCAAAAACATTTATTCAGTTTAGGCTACAAGTAGCTCTTATGAATGTCACTATGCCATCGGTTCGTAAGTCTACTCTGGGCGGGAGATCTTGTACTGAGAAGAACCGGCAAGAAACTCAGCAAGTGTCCAGCTCTTTTCTCCCTTACAGCGTCAAAAATATTGGAAAATGCCCTATCATAGCAGTACACTTTCCATTACAATAAACACAAAAAATATAGAAGACAACCACAACATGTAAAAAAAGAAAAAACACAAAATAAAAAAATATACGTTAACAAATTTCCATCAGGTAACAGTTGCAATTTCCACAATGTCATACAGTACCACTACAGTACTATCGTAAAAGGAAAAAAATTGTTTAAGAAAAACAAAGTCAAATTATAGTGAATAATACTAAAAATAAGATAAGTATGCGTGAGCAGACCAGCCTCCACAGGCGGCACCCGTTCACGAGTATGACATATGAATCAGCCATCGCTTCGCTCAACCATATTTTAGGGAACGTAACGACCCGACGCACACGCCACCACCGCAGAGACAGTAAAGAGAGCATGACACACTCAAGATACTCTAAATAAAAACTTAGTGATCTATTTAACGCAACGCTGTTTGTTATCTGTAGGACACTGTTGATAAAGGCTATCATATCAGTATAAAAATTATATAAATTAATTTTATTATGATGATTCAAATAGAGTATAGTGTGTTTTTATTATAACCAAGCTGTTTTATCATCTAAATATTCTTTTACTGTATAATAACCTTTTTTGAGTAATAAAGATTTCACATGTTTTTTAAACTTATCTAAAGGTAAATCTAGTACAGTACTTGGTATTTTATTATAAAAGTGTATACCTTGCCCCAAGAAAGAACCAAGAACCTTTTGTAACCTGAACAGTGGCATAACAAGTTTTGTCTTATTTCTAGTATTGAAATTGTGTACGTCACCATGTTTAGTGAAGGAGTTAATATTGCAACGTACAAAAACTATACAATTATAAATATATTGAGATGCAACTGTCAGGACACCAATCTCCCTAAAAAGATTTCTTAAGGAAGTTCGTGATCCTAGTTTATAGATTGTTCTTATCGCTCGTTTCTGTAGAATGAATATAGTTTCAATATCAGCCGCTGTTCCCCACAGTAGGACGCCATACGACATGACACTATGAAAATAACTAAAATAAACTGTTCTAGCAGTTTCAACGTCTGTTAACTGCCTAATTTTTCTAATGGCATAAGCAGCAGAACTGAGTTTACCGGCCAATTTCGATATATGAGGATTCCATTGAAGTTTTGAGTCAAGGGTTATGCCTAAAAAGATTGTAGAATCTACCAATTCTAATTGATCACCGTTTATTCTAATATCAGTTGGTTCATTTCTGACATTTGGTAATATAAATTTAATACATTTTGTTTTCTTAGCGTTAAGCTGTAAATTATTAATAGTAAACCAACGGAGTACCTCTGAAAGAGCTTTATTTACATTTTCATAATTAGTTCTACACCTAGTTACATTAAAAATGAGTGAAGTATCATCTGCAAATAATACAATTTCACAGAAGTTCTCTACAAAGAATGGCAAGTCATTTACATAAATCAAGAATAGAAAAGGACCAAGAATCGACCCTTGTGGAACTCCCATTTTTACATGAGAACCAGATGATTTAGTACCATTTATATCGACAGTTTGTGTTCTAGAGCTAAGATATGACTGTATTAAATTTAGAGCAAAATCTTTGAGACCGTAATAATGTAGCTTCATCACCAGAGTCCGGTGCTCAACGCAATCGAAAGCCTTGGACAAGTCGCAAAAAACTCCAAGAGCGTTTTGAGACTTCTCCCAGGCATCAAATATATGTTTTATTAGAGCAACACCTGCATCAGTAGTAGAACGACCCTTAGTAAAGCCATATTGCTTACTATGTAAAAGGTTGTTTGTGTTAAAATATGTCATCAACTGTTCGAGTATAATTTTTTCATAGATTTTACTTAGCGCTGGTAATATTGAAATGGGCCGATAGTTACTGGGGTCTTCTTTGTTTCCTGATTTGAATAAAGGTATAACTTTACTAAACTTCATAAGATCAGGAAAGATTCCTTTATCGACACAGTTATTAAAAATTTCAGCAAGATACGGTGCAATAGAATGAATAATATCCTTAATTACTTTAATACATGGATGCACAGACTTATTAAGACTAGGGGCCACTCGGGCAAATTATGAACTGATGGTGGGCCACCAGAAGTATATATATTTTCGAAGAAGTATATATAAATATTTTCGAATGTACGAGAGTATTATTTTTGCTGTCGGCGGGCCACCAGTATTCGACCGGCGGGCCGCATGCGGCCCGCGGGCCGTAGTCTGTGCATCCCTGCTTTAATAGAACGATAAAAACGATACCCATACTGATTTTATTTAAAAGATAACGTCCGCAATCTTGGATCTCGAAATAGTCATATTCTTAATTGGCACCTACGAAAACTTAAAAACAATACCCATACTGAGTTTTTTTTTAAATATCACGCCCGCCATCTTGGATCTCGAAGTAGATGTCATATTCATAATTGGCACCCATGAAAACTATAAAAACGATAACCATATTTACTTTTTTTTATATCACGTCCGCCATTTTGGGTCTCGATTCGAAGTAGATGTCATATACATTGGCACCCACGAAAACCTTAAAAACGATACCTAAATATTTTTTTTAAACCACGTCCGCCATCTTGAATTTCGAAACAGATGTCATTTTAATAATCGGCACCTTCAAAAAAGCGATACCCATATTAAATTTTTTAAAGTTTTCAAAGACGAATATGGCCTCAGAATAATAACTAAAGCTATATTGTTCCGAGGTTAGAACTAATAAAAAAAATTAAGTCCCCGCCTTCTTGAACCCCCAAATATAAATGTCATAGTTATTCTTAGACAGCACTTCCGATTTCAATATGAAAATAAAAACAAACAATATAATAGTGTTTGTCATTAACCCCTATAACTTCGTTTCCTCCCATTCCGTTTTTGAAACAATTTTTTAATAAGGCTGCAGGGATTGTATCCTAAGCAATGAAAAATTAAAAAAAAAAGAATGTGAGTTTGGTTTGGCATTGACAGATATGGCCGCTCCCCTTCCATTTTTGAAATTTTTAAAAATGTATGAAACAATATTTTTGTTAAAATTTTTATGTATTTGTAGGACATATTATACATATATTTTAACGTTTGTGAGATCTACTCCATATAAATTTTAACTATACCCAATTTCACTCTCTTTCATGCGCGCAATTTGCCTAAAAAGGATCCAAAGAAGTTTATGCTTAAAGTTTTTAAAATTTACAGCTTTGTTATGTAAGCATATTATTATGCATTTTTTGTTTTTACATAATTATAGAGCATGATACATTTTTATAGGTGCAAAATAATAGCAGTACACTTACATTTTCTCACATAAAAAATAATTTTAAAAGCTTTAGACTACTGTCAAAGCATTCCATGAGTTCTACTTTCACAACACAAAATTCCAATTTCCATCTTTTAATAAAACAAATTGTCTTTATGCCACCATTTTCTGATGGCTGATTGAAGTAGCTTTTTGACAGTTTCTTAGCATTTGAACAGGCACGATTCTATTTCTCTAAAACAAAAGTAAATTAATAGTTGATTCTCGATTTTGAAAACTAGATTTGTCTTAATAATATTAAAATCTAAGGTTGTCGAGATCTAATTTTATATCTATTTAATTTAATGAAGCTGGAGATAATATTTAGATTAATTCTCGCTTTAAATTCGTCACGTATGAGTAAATCGTGAGAGTCCAATTGGATTGAACAATTATTCTTGGGACAACTGAAAGCTCAAGAACAATTTGGCACGTCGCAGTGAATGGGCCCACGTCTGCGTGAGGGTTGCTGGAATGAGCCAACACTGTGCCCAGAACGTCACTATCTTAATTTGACAAGTTTGCGACTTTACTTTTTTACGAAATAGACTGAATAATAATAATTAGTGGTCGCCCAGTGGTCGAAATTCGGTCATAATTTTTATTTAAACATGTTTACTATTTCGGTTGAAGGGATTGTAGGTATTTTAGGCGTTCGCCACATTTGACCTTTTTTACTTTGGTTATATGCTAAACAAAGAAGGTTTAATGACTGACCCAGCTAAGCTAGAGGCCATTCGTGATTTTCCAACTCCTACCTCCGCAAAAGCTCTTCGTGACTTTATCGGCTTTCGTTTTTATTATCGCGTTGATTTTTTTTTTTAATTTCGACAATAATTGCTCCTTTGACTGCATTAATCGGTAAGAAGAAAGGTCGTGATTCTGTTACGTGGAGCGATTCAACTGAGTTGGCTTTGCAAGAGCTGGAGCTTGCTCTTACTGACAGACCTGTCATGGCTTGTCCTGATTTTAGCAAACCTTTCACTTTACATTGCGATGCTTCTTCGGTTGGTTTAGGTGCTGTTCTTTCACAGGAGTTTGATGGTGTTAAGCATCCTATTGCTTATTATTCGAAATTATTTTCTAAGATGGAACGTAATTACAGTACTACTGAGAGAGCACTTCTTTCTGTTTTGGAATCTATCAAAAATTTTCTGGGTTATTTGGATGGGATGAAATTTACTATTATTACTGATCATATAGCTCTTAAGTGGTTATTGACGTTTAGCTCGTTGGGCCACTATCATCTCTCAATTTAGTTTTGACATTGTCCATCGTAAGGGTATACATCATGTAGTTCCTGACACTTTATCGAGGCTGTATGTTTCTCCTGTTTCGTTCAGTGCTGGTCCTAATGCTACACAAGATCGCTGGTTTTGCAAAATTTATATTGGCGTTCGTGATACTCCTCGTATGTTTTCTTCGTATACAATCAGAGATGACATCTTGCTTCGTCGTATGGCTATCGACAACCGTTTGGATGGTTCTCCATGGCGTGAGGTTCTTCCAAAAGAGGAATTTTACGAAGCTGTTATGGAGGCTCATTCCTCTTTCCCAGCCTTTCATCCTGGAGCGATGAAATGTTATCTCCATTTAAGGAAACATTTCTATTGGCCTTGTATGTATCGCGACGTAACAGATATTTTTAGTGAGTGCGATGTTTGCAAATCCTTCAAGATCGCTAATTCTCAGCCTCGTGATCGGATGTTGTATTCTAAGAATGTTTCCTTACCTATGCAAATGCTATCTATCAACATTATGGGTCCGTTACCGTTAGCTTTTCATGGCTATCGTTATATTATTTCTATGGTCGATGTTTTTTTCTAAATATTTGTGGATCATCATCATCATCATCATCAGCTCATTTATGTCCCCACTGCTGGGGCACGAGCCATCCCTATGGATAGGGAGAACGGGCCATAAACCACCACGCGGGGGCAGTGTGGATTAGTGGTTGTTAACGACTGCTAATGCAGCCGGGACTAACAGCTTAATGTATTTGTAATAATTAGTAATTAATTATCTATACTATTAATAAAGAGGTTTGTAAGACATATTAAACATATATTTTACCGTATGTGAGATCTTCTCCATATAAACTTCAACTATACCAAAAAAACACACTCCTCCATGCGCGCAATTTGCTTAAAAAGGGATCCAAAGGTTTTGTTTCACGTATTAATATAAATAATATTTAATTAATAATTCCGATCGTACTCGCTAAAGAGGTCGATAACGCAGTGGTAAAATATCATAAATATCGGTCGTTATACAATTTCTGAAGTTAAGTCACTTTTAAAAATCATCTTCATCATCATTGGTCATCGGATGGGTGACCGAAATTTATCATCTCCAGCTCCTCCGTGCTTTGGAAGGCAAAGACATTGGTTACGGCTGCATTAGCCCTCGTTAATAACCACAATTGCAATGCAAAAAAAATGGTGTTCCAATATACACCCATCTATGGTCTGTGGTGCCCGCTTTCCATCAGGTGGGCCGTAAGCTCTTTTGACGTTCAAGTGACATAAAAAAAAAATTCAGTAGCGGTTCTTTCATCGTAAGCTTAAAACCTCATTATTCCTTACAAAATGGATATAACATTGAAATATTATATAGTATATAGTATAATATTATATATATAATATGTAGGCTATAGTAGATTTTTTCTAGTAAAATTCTTTTATCGTGAATACAAAAAAATAAATAATAATTAGTGCTGTCAATGTATGTATAAGTGTCTATTCAGCGTTTTTCACGTCGTAATTGACTTCGTTACTGACTTGACGGAATACTGTATACCTACACGAAGGATGGTGTAAAATTTTAGTTTTATAACTTTGACGATAAATAACATCTAATAATATTTCCTTCGCAATATTTTAACGCAAGGTAACGAAAAATAACCACCGTTCCCCCACCAAAATATTGTAAAATAAGTAAAACTTTTATTCACATACTTTTGCAGTTTGCATAAAGCCCCCGTTAAAATGTTTATTTATAGAACGTAAAAGTTTAGAAGTGTGCAAGTAAAAACTTATCCGTTTTGCAAACACAGTCTGTCTCTGTTATAAAGGTATATATAATTACAAAAATAACGTTTATGACTAAAATATATATATTATGTATAACAAACGACGACTTCGTCCGCTTGAGAACCGGGTGTTGTATTCTATGATGGACCCTTTGTGCAGCGCCACCTACCAGGTCCACTTGTGAATCGAAACTATCCAAAGACCCACTCAAACACATACAAAAAAATTCATCAAAATCGGTTCAGCCGTTAACGAGGAGTTCAGCGACATACACATGGTGTAGGTACTTACCTACTCAGTGGATGAAAAAGCTAAGAATTTAGCGAATTGATGCGATATTGATGCGATCTTAATCAAGATTAAATAATTTGGTGTCTTAATCTAAGGACGCTAAATAAAAAATATAAGCAATAATTTTTTTTTTAAACAAAAAAGAATAAAAATAATACATTCCAAAACCTAAATTAACGGAACACCAACTTGGTATTCCGTCCGGAATCAATGTAAGAAAATATTATCGGAGTTATTAAATTATTCATACATAATCATAATATTATATTTATTTCATCACATTTAAATGGATCTATCAATTGCCCGTAACAATTTGAAATAACATTTTGCACTTATCGCTGCAAATATCAGTAAACACGGGAATGCTGTCTTACGTATGATAGATGTTAGGAAATATAGTTTCACATATTCCTGGCAAGATCGATAACAAGTTAGAAACATACTAAAACGTTTCTTGGCTTTGTTATTTCTTTATTATTTATTGCTTGCTAATAGAGCTTTCCATGTAAGATGGAAACCACACACTGTTTGGCATCTTTAAATATATGATTTTACTTAACAAAGTCTTGTATATTGCCAGGTATTCAATAAAACAAAATAATATTTATACGAAATATAAAATAACTATGAAAATCGATGAACATACATAAAAAATACATACAGTGGAACATAGAACCTCCTCCTTTTTTGAAGTCGGTTAAAAGGAAAAAGATGTCCTCCTACTGTGCGCTATTCGGAACGGTACAGTGCGAACTGTCAAATTACCTCAATAGACTTTGAACTTTATCTGTAAGGGATATGGTTGAAAATGCATTGAAGAAATTTGACAGTTTTGGATAGGTTGATGTGCAGACGTCTGTATTAAAAAGGCTGGCAAACAGGACACAGACACAGAATATAAAATATATAACACGACTGCCAAAAAAAGGAGTGTCGTTTCCAGGGTTCATGTATGGGTCATGTACGTGATGTTTCTTTATTCCACCATAACTTCTAAACGCCTGAACCGATTTAGATATATGAGGTATCGTTACAATCCTTGCATCGTTCCGACTAACATAGGCTAGTAAAAATTTGGAAATTCAACACCTATGTGGGTAAATTAGGGGATGAAATTTTGTATGTAGAGGTTTTTTTTGTTTCTTCTTATATAAAGGCATGACATATTTTATTGAAATTAAACTTATCACTTTTTAGTGTACAAAAAAAAACACGACTGCCATGCAAAGCGGTCCCCCAACTGCGATGAAAATTTCAGTTTTATTAATCAAGCAGTTTTGATTTTTTATATACATTCAGTGAGTGAATGAGCGACATTTCACTTTATAAATACAGATAAATAAATACATGACATATTGTTTTTTGCCTTTTAGTTTTTTTTTGCCTTTTTGGCCATGGCAGTTGTGTTTTTTATTTTTTTTTAATTGCCACAGTAAACTGTCATTTGATGCCTTAGTGGCCAAGTTACAAAGCGCTCGGCACAATATATATATTTTTTTTATTTGGAAAATATACAGTATGAGCATGACTAAACTTGGTGGCCGACTATACCTGGAAGTCCCGGGTTCAATTCCCAGGTCGGGAAAAGTGTGTTTGAGATTTTTTCCATGCCCGGGTTTATGATTTCCAAGCGTGGCCTCGCATTTGGCAAGCGTGGTGATTACAGCCAATACCCATCAATTATTATTGTAGTGATGACTTGATTTCAATGATTGAGGCCTTTGCCCAGCAGTGGGACGGTTATAGGCTAGTTAACTAAAAGAGCATAGCTAACATAATAAAAATATAAGTACACAAATATTTATTTTCGCATGTAGACACTAGTACCTATGCTTATTTGTAATCTAACTTACAACTTTGATTTGATCTCAGTTACAAACAGTAGATAAAGGTATAGGTACTCACTCACTCACTCATCTATATGAAAATATACTTTACAAAACATATCCTAAAGGCCTGACTTCCAACTCGTATTTGGCAAGCATGGTGATTAAGCCAAAAGTATACATCCATTGATGGGATATCATGTAAAATAAATATAAAAAGTGTTGAATAATTTCGGCGGGCTGGTTAGAACCACGATAGCTCAATTGGAAGAGCACCTGATCCGGAATGTAAGAAGGGTGCAGGTTCAAATCCTACTCGTGGATTTTTTTTAACATTTGTGTTTCTGCCATTTACTAGTTTAAAATAAAACTTCTAGTCCTTATTTCCCTGCAGACTTGTTCTTTTTGGGTGGCGAAAGATGGCGTCAGAACAATACTACTTATACTAGTACATGTTCGAGATGGAGACAGATGACAAAACTAAATCCTACACACGTCACATTTCATTGGGAAGTAATTAGGGAATTGTCAAGAATAATTCTCTGTGTTCATTTTAGCATGACACGTACAATTAATCTGTTGGATTTTGTGAGCTGTATGTAGGTCACAAAACTTATTCTAAGCAAAATGTACGCTAAGTGAAAAACTTAGCGTACATTTTGCTTTCAGACGTGTAAATTATGATAAATATTACGCCCAGTTTACTCGTGTACAGGCTAATTAGGATTTTACTTTCAATCGCATCTTAATATATTAATATATATTTCTTTGAGTCATTCGGCAAAGGAAAATTACTAATTACTTTATAACTGTGTGGTGTAAGCTTATCTACAGCTTCATGGCTGTAATGTTGCCATTATAATATGAATATAATGATTTTACTTGCTTTAAACACGTTTCAAAAGTAAAAACAGTCAAAGTACGGATTTACCGTGGTAATCCGTAATTTAGAACAAACACAAGATTCTAGACAACAGAGATGCAAAATTTATATTTAATTTAAATTCCAATAAATAATAAGAAAGATTATTTGAATGAAAAATTAAAGTATTCGTCTGTAGAGTACAAACAGTTCTGTCACAAAGGTTCTTAGTTAGTTCCTTTCAATTTGTGAAGCTTTCACATTATCATTAAATCTGTTCAATTTATTTACTGCAATTATATACTTATTACCACAGCTTAGTCAGCGCCGTGTGCAACATTTGTTTGTTTAGTTAAAGACTTATGAGTTTGTTGACAAGTTTATTATAACGATACACGTTTTGCTGATATACGAGTATATGCCGGAGAGTTATTACTTACCTAAGACTTAAGTAACACATACTCGTATAGAACTAAAATAAAATAAGATTGGGAACAGGGCATGTGAATGTAGATCTCTACAAGTGAGTAAATACTACGTCTTTAAATACTTATAGATATAATAATAGAAATGTCTGATTCAAGATAAAGAATATGTCTGGAGTTTTTTCAAAGATGGTTTAGTTAAACGCATGTAATTTAGCAAAGACGCTTATAAGACCTGCTTTATGTAGGAGAGTGGTTTGATCAAATGAAAAATTTCAAGAGTATGTTTTTACCATTATTAAGTATCATTAGTACAGCCAATAGCTTAAACGTCTTCTTAATTGAATCATCAAACTTTTGCTATAAACAAAGCACCTTACATTTTTTCTAGGAATTATATTAGTGCTGATTTTTAGTTTTGTTTACCATACGATCACGTTAACGAAAACGAGGATCAGTATGACATCGAAGCAGTAGCGCCTCCTGGTGAATGAGGAGAATTTAGCCATTCAAATTGATCATATGGTGACAACTTGCGCAGGCAACCAGATGGTGAGCGCGTAATAGCGGGTTTCATTTGTAGCTAACGATTTGTCACACTCAAAGAACTAAACACTATTACGCTCAACAGCTGGTGCAGTGATTGCAATAGCACGTCCATTTGTGTCGGTGAAAACGTAATTACAATAATGTGTGTAAATCGGATTTTTTTGCAGCTTTGCCGCTGTCGCTTTGTCGCCAGTTTGGACGCTTAATTTTTGGATAAGTAACGTTTTACGGCGTGTAATAAAATATGCTACGCATATCCTTTTTTAATCACATTGTTGTCCTCAGTTTTTAATGAAGTAAAAATGTCTAACGATTTTATTACACAAATTGTTTTAGCCAAATCTCACGTGAAATGTAACCGTTTATGGCTACAAAGTAAAATTTATGGATAACAATCCTTTTTCGTGTAACGCTGAGTCTTCTACGGTTACCTACATATAAAAGAAGATACGCATTCGAGACTTGCGTGCTAAGTGCAAGTTTTATTCACCACTCCATCATGTAAACAAAAAAAAAATTAGTATGATATTAAAGCAGCACCTCCTGGCGACGAAAGAGTAAGAATTTTAGCACACAAATACTCGTTTTCGATAACTTGATTGAAATGGTAAGCACTGTTTTTCAGTAATCTTTTTAAATCATAATTTTTCTTTAAGAGTTCAATAAGTTCGAGTCCTTTGAAAAATGCGTCTGCCTCCATCGTCGGCATTTCGCAATCCGAGCAACTGCTGTTCCGATTAAGCTCTTGATAAATTCGATTGACGGGGGAACTAATGTCTTGGTAGGTTAGTTAGAGGAGAAGTCGTCTATTTTGGTCGTCGGTTTGGTCGTGGGTTAGTTCAAGTCCCACCTGGAGCAGTTGCTTTTTCACGTTATGTAAACCCATTTTTTAAAGGTTTAAACAGCATTTTAAAAGCTCTAAAGCAATTTAAAAAATGTAGTTTTATCTTTGCATTTGTCGTTTAGTGGTGAAACCACTGCCGGTCCAGAAATCCCAGTTTAGTTAGTCTTGTTTTATGTCTACTTGACTAAATACCGCCATCTTATCTCAATATGTCACCATAACATCAATACTAGTAGTTTTGTTTTGTTTGGAAAGTTAGGGAGAAGATAGCCAGTTCCCTTATTGTTGAGGATTCTGAGGTAACAAGTGCGCTTCCAACTTCGAACTTATCATCGCTTAACATCAGGTAATTAATCACGTTCGATAAGTACTAGTATAGAACATCTTTCATAGGTATTATAACTTCGAACGAATAACGCAGGCTTACAAGCTAGCGTAAGAAACAAGTATCTTCTTAGAAATTTCGGCGGAAATCCTGAAACTTGGCTGCTTAATTGAAAGAGTAGTTGCTCGGAAGGTATTAAGAATTGAAAAGTGTGTTGGCTCAGCCAAAAATTGAATAAAACGTAAATTCCACATACAATTTTTTATTGCAGGTTAATGATGAGATTAGACATGTCTATAATATGTTTGTAAACTTAAAGAAAAACGGAGAAAAAAAACTTTTTTTTCGGAGCGAAATTATGGTCATTGATTTCTATTGACGTAGGTTATTGGAGGCTGGCCCATGTGCTCAATGACTGGGTATGGCGCCAACATGAAGCCTTTCCTCACAGGCTGGTGCAGGTGTTAAGTGACCAAGCCATGAATACCTGCACTGGTAGGGGCGAGCAACCACCTCTGCTTGTAAGCGTTAGGATTCCATAAACAATTCGTCTTTCATCATTATCATCATTAGCCTATAAACTTCCCACTACTAAAATCAGCAATAGCCATTAAGTAAGACTCTTGACAGAACTCACAGATATACACATGGACATAACCCACCACCCGGGCCCAATGTTGACTACTGCTATCTAGCGACTATAATGGGGATCATTGGCTAACGCACCTTTCGAACCATGGACGAGGTCAAGGTATTTTAGTTTGATAACTCCGTAAGTCCGGGTATTGTGAAAGTTGCTAAACTTGAAAGATCGGTACCTTGGCTCCATAGAGAAGGATCTTGTCAATCTAACCTATTTTGTTTGTTCCAGGTAACCTGCTCGTAATCCTTGTGGTGACCCTGTCAAGACGACTCCGCTCCATAACCAACTTCTTCCTCGCCAACCTGGCGGTGGCGGACCTGTGTGTTGGTGTGTTCTGCGTCTTCCAAAACTTGACAATATACCTAATACCCAGGTGAGAATTTAGTCTTATTCATCCTACACTTAAAATTGTGTTCAGAAAAAATATTGAAATATCATAATTTTTACACCACTGTTAACTAGAGAGTTGAAACGATTATTTCAACAAAGTTTTCAAAATATTATTTGTTAGTAACAATTCATAATTTTTTATCAATAATCGTTGTTCTACAATCAGCATCAAATTGATTGAAGCATACTAAATGGTCAAAATTGTGTTTAAATCACATCACACATCTCATCACCCGCTCATTTTATGTCCCCACCACTGCTAGGGCTTGTGCATTACCTATGAATGGATAGGGAGAATGGGAAATAAACTACCACGCGAGCTCTGTACGGATTGGTTGTTAAGGACTGCTAATGTAACCAGGACCAACGACTTTACGTGCCTTCCAAAGCACATAGAAGCTGGAGATGATAAATTTTTGTTAAATGCGAAAGCAATTGCAGACCGGGCGCGTTAATGTGTTATCGAGCTTCTCTTGTTTAAATGCGAACGGATAAAGTCTATGTTTGCTTCAAAAAATGTTGACAGTAAGTCAAACGCTTACTTCAATATCATAACGTTTGTTTTTAATAAATTGCGATTTCTCCAATTGCATGAAATTGAGATGCTTACTGTCGAGTACTGTACTGCTAAATACCTACAAGTATTTTCCTGTTTCACATTTTTAATGGAAAATTTGCCGTTATTATCATATTATTTTATCATAATATTAATATACGAAGTCCCAAATCATGTAAAATTTTGATCTTTTAATTATGGCGCTATTTTAGCTACATTAAGAATCGTGAAGGACATAATAAAATGGCGAAAAAAGCTACCAAAAATTAACAAACAATATTTTTTGATGATTAAGACAATTTGGACCTGCTCTAATTTTTAATGATCCTAGCCATTCCTGGCTGGCCACTCTTTCGTTGCGCAGACCTTTTCCCTAACATCCTATACATCACACATTTTTAATTTGTAATTAGTTTAAAAAAATACGCAGTTTTGTCCGATCCAATCCGAACCCCTCGGATCCATTAGGTAATGGGTCCCCGTTTCTTACTTCTTCTTTGTGCAGTACAAGGACCTCCCTTCTTGGTTTATTTTAGCTATTTTCATAGTGTCATGTCGTATGGCATCTTACTGTAGGCTACAGCGGCTGATGTTGAAACTATATTTATTTTACAGAAACGAACAACAAGAACCATCTATAGACTAGGTTCCCGAACTACTCTAAGAAATATTTTTAAAGAAATTGGTGTTCTGACAGTTGCATCTCAGTTTATTTATAACTAGCTGTGTTTTCACCCGCGTTAATTAGCGACTGTTCCACTCCTATTAGTCATAGCGTGATGTAATATAGCCTATAGCCTTTCTCAATAAATGGACTATTCAACACAAAAAGAATTTTTCAATTCGAACTAGTAGTTCCTGAGATTAGCGCGTTCAAACAAACAAACAAACAAACAAACAAACAAACAAACTCTTCAGCTTTATAATATTAGTATAGATTGCATAGTCTTTGTGCACACAATTACGTACACAATTTCAATACTAGAAATAAGAAAATACTTCTTGTAATGCCACTGTTCAGGTTGCAAAAGGTTCTTGTCTTTTTCTTGGGGCAAGGTATACACTACTATAATAAAATACCTAGTATTGTACAAGATTTACCATTAGATAGATTTAATAATCATGTAAAATCTTCTTTACTTAAGAAAGGTTATTATACAGTCAAAGAACATTTGGATGACAAAACAGCCTGGTTATAATGAAAAATCCACATTTTGTTTTAGTTGGATCAATAATTATTCTTTAATATCACAGCGCTGATATGATAGCCTTTTATCAGCAGTGTCCTACAGTTTACAAACAATATTTATGTTGCGTTAAACAATTCATTAAGTTCTTATTTAGAGTAGCTTGAGTGTGGCATGCTTTCTTTATTGTCTCTGCGGTGGTGGCATGTGCGTCGGGTCGTTACATTCCCTAAGATTTGGTTAAGTGAAGCGATGGCTGATCATACTCGTGAACGGGTGCCGCCTGTGGAGGCTGGTCTTGCTTATTTTTATTATTATTATACTCGTATAGTTTAACTTTGTTTTTCTTAGACAATTTTTGATTTATATTAGTACTGTATGACATTCTGAAAATTGAAATTGGTACCTAATGTTATTTTACAAACTTAGATATTTTTTATTTTGTTGTTTTTTTTGTATGTTGTGATTGTCCGTTATTTTTTGTGTGTTTATTTGTGATGGAAATTTGTGACCTTTTATGATAGGGCATTTTCCAATATTTTTGACACTATAAGAAAAGAGCTTGATACTTGCTGAGTTTCTTGCCGGTTCTTTTTAGTACAATGTCTCCCGCCCAGAGTAGACTTACGAACTGATGGCGTAATGACGTTCATAAGAGCTATTTGTAGCCCAAATATAGAATTTTGATTTTTTTTAATTTTGGTGCAGAAAGTAGCCTGACCAGAGAGCAGTGCTGTGAGGGTTCTCTGACACGGCGAATACAACTGTTCGGCCAACAGTAATTATCCCTTAAAAAAATTGTTCTGGAACACTCTAGGATATCGAGTAAAGGGCGCTTCCTTCTTCTACGTTATTGTCACTTACGTCAAATAGAAGCATAGCGTATCAACGTCACTGAATAAAAAAATGCTATAAAGCAAAGCTTTTCATAATATAACATTTTTTGTATCAAATAAATAATCATGAATCTCAGTTAACTTGAGCAGACGCAGTTGTGGCAATACGAGGTCAGATAGTAATATTGATCGAGATTCAAATGCATAGTGTGAAAAAAGCTTGTGTAGTATTATTTATACATGATGTAATAAATTACATGTTAAGGATTAATAAGCATATTTTCATCAAACTATCTCTCTATCTATCATCAATAACTAAAATAAATTATTAAAAGGAGTCCCTTTAGGCAAGGTTCCGAAGATACCGGCAGCGTTCCCCCTTTGAATTGCTAGACTAATTCTTTGTCCGAGGTAGCTGCCAGCTCTTCGGTCTCCTGTGATGTCGACTAACCTTTTTGCTATTTCCTTAAAAAGCCTTATAGCGCTAGGACCCCACGGACCAAGGGTCTCGGTTAAGATATTATCTTTTGCGATAAAGGATCAGTCAACAAAAAACCGTTACTTACTATTCGCTTCGTCGCCCCATATCCGAAGGTCGCGGGTTCAATTCCTAGTTCTAATGTTTCTAAGTGTTTCTAAGTTTTTCTAAGTGTGTTCTAATGTTTCGATCCATAGCACGGGTTTGTGAACGCCAATCCGCATTTGGCATACGTTGTGATGAATCTGTTACCTAGTGATGACTTGATTTCAATTATGCCCAGTAGTGGCACAGTTATAGGCCATGCACTTTTACATTACAATTTTAAAATGGACCGCAAACCGGGATCAGGGCCTGCCTGGATTTAACAATGTCAAACACTTTTGTTCAGCAACCGGCAGGCAATTTGTTTTAATCATAACGGTCGCGTCGGGTCATTCTCGTGTCGCACGTGCTCATACTCTACATTTAATTCTTATGATAGAATTATTATACCCAAAATTTAATTTGGACCGTGTCTGTGACCCACATGTTTGGAATCTGTTATTTCAGCGGTGAGTGCTATATTCTTCATATAAACAAATCAATAAAAACGATAATGTAGGTATATGGCGTTGAAGCAGCGCCTTCTGGTGACAAACGTGAGTTGCAGCTTTGCTATACATGTTTTCGTTTACGTTAACTTGATTAAATGCTGATTAAAACTTGCACTAGGCATTAAGATTACAGCGCGTAGGGTTCCAGCTTCGAAACTCAACAGAGGTACAACTTGTTTCGGCATAGTTGCATTAGTTTTGGATATTGTAAAGGTACTTACTTACTCCATTGGCGCAGGGACCCAAAGTGAGTCTTGACTGTCCACACTGTCCCCTGTCCATTGCAGTCTCTTGCCAGTTGACGGCTCCGAGGTCGCGCAGGTCAGCTTCCACATTTATTGATATTGTAAAGGTGCCTTCACAATATAAGGTTTAATTACCTAAGCTGCATAAAACTTATTGTTATCTGGAGAATGTCCAGTTACTTAGAGACATTTAAGCTTTAAATTGTCAAATGTTTGCAGACGAAGAAAAATAACTTTGTTGTAAACTTTCAACTCGCTTTTTATTTGTTTTTCCAGTTTCGAAAGTCTAATGATTTTCAATCCAACATGATTATTAACTTAGGCACTTGTTACAACAGCTAATAGTTGCTTATTCAAATCATGGAGTATCTAAATTAATTTTACTTTACTCATAGTAAAAGTTATGAACAATCATTGTGTAGGTAAACACCAATCTAGCGTCCCTTGAGCCGAAAGGGAATCACTGTTCAATGAATTTCAATCAAATATTTTGCGTTTGTTCATAAGACATCAGTTTTTTGTTTTGACATGTGCTTTAAAATGTACCTATACGAAGGCATTTCATAAAGTTCACGTTGAACTTTATTAAAGAGAGCCATAAACCTCAGCAACAAAACTTGAGCCTCTCTGTTAGCTAGTTCAGAAAGAAAACAATATCTTAAAACAGCTGATGTTTAATTTTAATAATACAGAATAACAAAGATAAATACCTACACCGTAAAGAGACGATTTAAGAATGTGAAGCTGAAAAGAGCGGATTATTCCCCGAGGATCCCATTTCACGAGGATCCTGTCCCGGAGTATCCCGATTTGTTTTTATCTTCATGGACTTAATCAATACTATGTTTAGCTTAAAGGAACCGTCAGCAGAAAAAGTGGTCAATCAAATTTTAATATATTGTAATATTGAAAAAAAAATGTTTGTTATAGTAATCACAGGTTGATTTTTATCTGCACAATCCAATAATGTTTAATTTCGTTAGTACGGTCGGAACTTGCCATACCTTCCTGTTACTCGTAGTCTCAAGAAGGTATTTTCATTACAAAATGCAATGTCGAATACTACAATTTATTATGAGTTTTCGGAAGAAATCGCTTTCAGTTATTGTGTAGGTACACCAAAATTACGTAATATATCTATTTCTTTTTAGTACGTTAGTTTTTTAATCTTTTCGAAAAGCCGTTGGATGCGAGAAGCACAAAACCGGTCGTTGTGGAGGTCTTTTGTCCAGCAGTGGACGTCTTTTGGCTGAAATGATGTTGATTTGTAAATGTATTTTTTTGTATAGTTAATGTTCAACTCATACATTAGCATTATCTTTCTGTTTTTTACGACAATTCTTTATTGACAATCATATTTGATTGTAACATTTAAAAAATAACATGTAGAAATATAGTTGAAAGATCAAACCGCATTTAATTAAAGCAAATACATAAATAGCTTACATTGTTTTTTTAATTTTTGTTTTGCATATTTTCTTTTTATATAAATTTTCTTTATTAAAATTTATTTTTGTTCTGAACTACGCTTCGGGCCTACACGAAAACTTTGAAGTTAATTAAGCGGATTTATCATCGTTTTCACATGAATTAATTTCCTAAAGTTAACCTCGACATTTAATCCAGAAACTAAAGTTGGACTAACTTTGGATATTAACAAAATCTCCACGATTGGTATCTGGACGCTTTCTAATTGAATAAGGAAGGATAAGCTCGTAGTTCTACCAGATATTATACAAGTAATGAACTATAAAGTCTACAAACTAGGAATTTTGCAAGCAGTTTTTTTAATAAAGTGTATTCATTTATTTATTTATTTATTAGACAAGATACCTACCTATGGTAAAGTATAGCATAAATACTGTCCCATTTCTGAGCAAAGGCCGTAAATTAAGTCATCGCTACAATTTATGAGTAGGTATATGCTTAATTACTACGTTTTCCAAATGTGTGTTGATGATCACAATCCCAGGCCTTGCAGCGAAAAACCAATAACCCACTTTGTCCAACCTGGAAATTTAACCCCCAACCTTTTGCAATCTGGGCAAATGTTTTCTCAATTGAGCTACCAAGGTTTACGTGGATTTTACTACTATCCTCTGATGGTGGTGCAGTTATCATATTTGTACCTTTTCGTTTAGGGACCACAAGTAATATTATTCCATATTCTATAAAATACGTGTCAGTATCAGGAATAACTAATTGAGCACATCTAATACAAATGTACAAAAAAATTAGAAAAGAATAAAATACTTTATTGTACCTACACATAAAAACACATACATGTTAAACAAAGAAATAAAAAAAAATAGGAGTCGTACAAAAAGCTTAGAGGGAAAAAGGTGTTATAAAGCACGATATACAAGGAGTGAGATAACGAGACTACTGACTGAAGATGGACGAAAGAGAGAGGTGGCAGCTACAGACGAAATATATGTGGAATATATCGACGTTCGTCTTATTGGTTTGTTATGTTGAAATTCTGAACATCACTAAGCAGTTAGGCAGTTAGGCACCCTTAATTAACGTCTTTTTTTCATTATTCTCGTCACATTCTCGTATAATATGTATGATGGAGACTTTGACATCAATGACTCTTCGAAATTTGGAGCAATTAATTTAACATCAAATGTGGAACCTGTAGGTCGTTTGTAGGAGGGGCTTTAATTACGTTCCAAAATGTTACGCTGCAAAATGTTGTATTTATTAAAACATCTCTTTTAACGTCCAAACACATTTTATCTAAAAGGAAATGCTTTATAATATCACAGATCAAATAACGGATATATTCGCATTCATTTATTTTATCATGACATGGCAATCTTCTTGTGACTACGGTTCTTGAAAGAGGTTGGAAACGTCAGTTTATCTGTAATATAAACAGAGAAAAATCCGTTTAGTGTTTTATTCCTTTTCATACTTTCGTTTCATACTTTAAATATTTAAAACATTGGAAAACAACACACCTTCGAGTTTCTTGTCGGGAAAGTGAAGAGTCATGTCTGCGGTTTTGTTTCATTTTCTAAAATTAGTGTTATGTCGAATATTAATGTGAAATAATGGTGGATTATTAACCGTTAAGTGTTCGTGAGTGTGCATGAGTGTTGGCAAATGAAACAAAACAGTTCAACGTCACTTTTCAAATTCTCTCAAAAAGTCCGCGTGAGGACTTAGTAAAGCCCCACATCTTTACTGAGATACTCGAGGATTTACTTTGACTTACTTTGACACTGACTAAATATGCTAATCGCACGAAGCCATCAACTAAAAGAAAATAAAAAACACACCTTCATAAAGCCAAGTAAGACCAAGGCCTGTGCAACTCGGTCAAAGCGTCGGGTCGTGAGATATTCACGCTTCCTGCTCAGCACTTAGAGAGGCCTAAGTCCAGCAGTTGACTAATAAATAGCAGTTGAAGTTAATGATGATGATGATGATGAACTGATCATGATGAACTGATCATGATGATGAAATTTATTGATGTATTTTTGTTCCAGTTGGGTATTCGGTGACTTCTTGTGCAAGATGTACCAGTTCGTGCACTCGCTGAGCTACACGGCGTCCATATTCATCTTGGTCGTGATTTGCACGGAGAGATACTTCGCCATTATTCATCCGATCACGTGCAAACAAATACTCACCTCAACCAGACTCCGGGTAAGGGTTTTTTATTTATTTAAGAACTTAGAAAAGTAAACAATGAGACTTATTTTATTTTATGTACAGTATAGTATGTTTCTTATATACATAATCATTTTGAATAATTTCGTAATAAAATCATCGTCAAAAGCCACTGCAATCATCGTCAGCAGCACGGGACCGACCTAGGTCTGGTCGGTCTCGTGATGCGCTAAACCAGGAGTTTCCCGCGATTTTTTTCTTTTCGCTAGTTAAGTTATGTAATAATATTAAATATTAAAAAAAATATTTAAAAGTTCTTACAAACAAGTAAAATAATTTAAATCTCTCGTCTCTCCTTATATATCTCCTTCCGTAGGCGGCGGCGATTAATTCCCATTAGGTGACTCGCCTGCTCGTTTGCCTCCTTTTAATATAAAAAAAACTTGGTTACTGTGGCAAACACTGATTACACTAATTACATTTAAATAGCTGAATATTTTAAAAAAATCTGTCAGCGTTATTAGTAGTTCACCTTCCTTCTAGTTCTAGTTTAGTACCTTCTGAGCTCACAATGTAATGGGAACATATTTAAGGCATAACCTTGCTACATCATACGCTCTTACACTCAAATAAATACTATTGCTTTCAATTCAAGTCTTAGAAAAGCGAATCTTCTTAAGACATTTTGTATAAAACCGAATCAGACAGACCCTTACACTTTTTTATAAAAAAGTAAAGCGTAAGAAAGATTTATATCCGTTTTCAATGCCGACTGCTAAGGTTTAGGCAATCCCTAAGCGTAATGTCACCTTCGTTTGCCGGAGGATAAGCATCACTTAACATGGCTTAGCATGGGTGTTACCAAAACTAAGGGGCATAGCTGAAAACGGCCGCTAGTCACCAGCTTACGTATTTTGGATATTTATAATTATTTGGAATACTTGTAAAATGTTGATGTTCCTTTAATTATTATAAATGATGTCCTTAATAAAGTAAATAAATGAATAAAAAATAATTAAAGCGAACATTCACGTCCACATGGATGGAAATTTTTAGGCAAAGAGACTTATAATGAAGAACCTATTTATAATAGTGCATTGGACCGCAAAGAGAAAGGGTCGGTTAGAAAATCTATTCAAAAGTACGTGACTATATGAATAACAATTCTAATATTTTAATTATTCATAACTTGCGATCCCACGCCACTCATCTGCGTAAACTCTGGTATCCTATATAATCCCGAGAGAATTTCAGAAAATCACATGTTATCTTTTGATTTTTTTTTTATAGATAGCTCGGCAAATGACCCCATCCCACCTGATGTTAAGTGGAAATGAAGGGCAGACACGAAGATAACTGGCGCCGCGTGAAAACAAACGTAGCATCAGTTAACCTCACTCTGTCGGCACAAGGTGCTTCTTCACGCCTCTTTTGAAGGAGCCCATATCTTAGGAAGGAGGGAAAACGTGTGCTGGTAGACTATTCCCCTTTTGGAGGTGCGACAAAGAAACGAGTCACCAAATTTCTTTGTGCGCGATGGGATATTTGAGACAGTGAAGCAGTGACTCCGAAGAGCAGCATGTGTACTCCTATGAAAGAAAGGAGAAGATGGGATAAGGTCAAAGAGCTCTTCAGAGCACTCGCCATGGTATAAGCGATAAAACACGCTGAGCGATTACATCATAAATGAAACTTCTGTGCAAAATATCAGCTTCCTAGGTCTAAAGGTTTATGGACTAGATGTAGGTTTTCTAATATAATTGTATAAAGTGGCTAAGTACAGTATTAGTACGTGAATATAAACGCTCTGACACTGGGCTTTGATGAGTCAGTTAGTGAGTTAGCCAGAACTTTCAGTTTTTAAATGTATTGATCAAAGCATATCTATTTTTAAAGCCTGATCTACCTGCTTTTGTGAATGTGGAAAGGTTCGAGACTATCAGTGGGCCGTTAATGGGGTTAATGATTGTAGGAAGGTCCTCAACATCCTATACTCGACCACTGCTGGACTTATGCCTCTTCGCGTGCACGCCACTAAGCACGATCCGCAGCTACTCTCATCCAGCTCTTGCGAAGATCGTCGCTTCACCTAGTCTGAGGGCATTCTACACTACGTTTGCCGATATACGGTCTCCATTCGAGGTTTTGCATACAAATAAATATTACAAATATTTATATTCTTTTTAGTTACAACCTTAGTTACAACATAAAATTTTACCAAAAAAAATCAACTTGCCTCAGAAAGATCGAGTGGGAATAGAACCCACGACCTTTGGATAACAGGTCCAATGCTCTGACCGCTGCGCTACCAAGGCCCCAGAAGATTCGATGAAAGAAGAAAAGTTGTCTTATCTATACTAATATTATAAAGAGGAAACCTTTGTATTTTGTATGTTTGCAACGAATAAACTCAAAAACTACTGGACCGATTTAAAAAATTCTTTCACCATTAGAATGCTATATTAGCGCTGAGTAACATAGACTATATTAAAAAAATATATTAAATAAAATACTAAAAAACGACAATTTAATTTTCCAATACAAAATGATTTGTTTGTTTTGTTGTCATGGAAACCATTGATATATATTTAACTCAATGATGGAAACTGTCAAAGCGGTACGAAGTTCGCCGGGTCAGCTAGTTACAAATATTATCAATTCTGGTTTTAATTTGGTAAAACATAAAATACGCAGATATGGTCACATAGCGGTCTGCCTAGCAGCTCCAATATTTAAGCGATTCTTGAAATCTGTAAAAGTATTAGAATTGGATGGCGCACTATAGCAGATGAGTATTTTTTTATGATTTACTGTAGCAACAGCTGCTACGCTCGTTTAAATAAAGATAATGTTTAGCACAAACCGTTATGAATAGGATTGGTTATTCGTAAAATATCATTATTTGCTTTCCATTTGTAAACCCTTAAACGAGCACAGAACGTTGTATATTTAATTGCTTTTAAATTTTATTTCAAGTGTATAAAGTTCAACATTTGGTATCAATAAAGCTATTGCGCTTTCAAGGTTAAAATTCTATTTCGAAGTAAACAATTCCTTTTAGCCTATTGGTCTATTTGCTATTGGTCTATTTGTAGTTTATTGGTAGTCTGCAAAAACGTTATTAATTATGTTTATGTACTTAAGGTTTAAGTTATTAGCCATTCCAATAATTGAAGTCCAGACTTTAACAAACAATCCACCCTACGCATCGGGCATTTCGAAATAGATCTCGAGAGGTCGTCACACTATGCAAATACTGTACTGAGTTGTTTAAAGTGCACTATTCTCATAGATATTGGTAGTTCTCAGTGCGGGTAAATTAAAAACCAGTTTTTGTTAGTTGTTGGACTTTTTTCTGATTACTTTAAGAGCCATTTACCATTTTAGTATCACATACAAACTTCAGAGTTCTAATTCTTACAAAAAAATTGCCAATTCTATTAAATCTTTCTATGAGATGTACAAAGATCTCGACAGTTAAAAGAAGACATTTAAAAAAAGGATTATTTAATTAAATTTCAATCTAATTAGAATAATTGTTGAAAAAAATTCCAGGTCAGGTGCACTAGCAACTATGCCATCGTGAGGGTATCATGGAGTACGGGTTGAATCCCGCTTGTGGATTTTTTCAACACTTTTTCAAATTGTTATGTGTTTGCAAAAACATTGTGTAAAATTATATAAAGTCATTATTATGAATTTATACAAATTTAAGCCTACTAGGGAATATACGTGACTGGATTAATATTTTTACATTAAGCTTTATGTGATTTGGTAGTCAGTTTTGTGGGCTTGGCTCGATGTGCTGCTGTCCATAAGAAAGCCTGGACATGCTGTAAGACCATTAAAAATAAAATACTGAAATTAAGAGATGGTCACCACCGCTGTTGTAACTCTAACACACTAATAACTTTAACTTTAACACACTCATTGATGACTCTATGCTTTGTTCACAGTTGGTGATATTCGGTGTTTGGATAACCAGCGCTGCTTACAGTGCGCCTAAGTTTATCTGGGTGGAAACAATAAAGAACAATTTGGGAGGCGGGCGCACTGAAACGATATGTATATCGCACAGGCGGAAGTACAACTCGGAGCTGTTCGACATGATCAACTTCGGACTGCTCTACGTGACGCCGCTTTGCGTTATGACGGTAAGTTTTTAAATAATTATAACAATAGATGTTAGCACCGTCACAACAATGGCGCATCAACGAACGCCCACCCTACGAGGATCAGCTACGGACCCTCGCTCCCCAGCCTCACCGGCGCTCCGCGGCGCGGGCCTTAATAAGCCGGCCCCACAGCCGTAATAATTCATCCCCGATCCGATCCGAACCCCTCGGAGAATCTAGTAGGGCACGGGGACACGCACTCCCTAAACCTCCGAAGGTGATTCATTCTCGCCGCCCCCAAAGAAGCCCGGTGAAGCTGAAAATGACGTCTGGAGCAATCAGCAAACGCTCTCCATAAAAAAAAACGTATTAATTCAGTCATTTGCTAGACGGCTCCGAGTACGATTGCTCCCGTAGTCTGCTCAGAGTCCAGTGCTTGGCTTGGTTGATGCCCCGCGTCATCAAGTTAAAGCTAGCTAGGAGGATATAGGGTTGATCCCACGATCCTAACATAGGACACTACTTATATGATATTTGTATATACCTACCACTGTGTACTTTCTATGTAGAAAAACAATTACTACTACTACACTGTGGATATTATTCATTACCTTACAATACTTATTTTATTGTGAAACAAACGGTCATAACAGTACAGATGCATGTATAAGTACATCATACTATCCAAAACTGAGAAATTTCTTCAATAAATGTTCAACCATATTCCATAGTAATATAATTCAAAGTTTAGGATTCAGAGTTTGAGGAAATTTGACAGTTATTGGTAGTCTGATGTGCCGTGTGTATAACCCCTTGTCTGTCAGCGACCTCCTGGAGGCCTCTCATTTTCATACCCCTGTCAGTCGCAGGCCTCCTGGACAACCCTATAGTTCCATTATAATATTTTAGTTACTATAAACATAAAACAGTTTCTAATATTGAAAAATATATTTTTAAACAAAAAAAAACGAGCGAGCCTTACAATAGTCGCATATGATATATAACATTTGACATCTCACCTTAGTAAAAAGCAATTTTAACATTAAAATGGGTCAGGTATTACATTAATACAAATGCAGTAAATACTCATTAGAAGACATTTGACGTATCAAAATGACCTTTGATATTCAAATGACACATTACATGTAATAATAATATGTTATGTTCATAATATCGATTTTAAATCTACAAAATGGAGCGCGCTTGCGCGCTTCCCTGACTTCCTGTTACACTGTTACACATACTTCCGTCCCATTTCACGAAATCACTCCCACAAATTGCTTACATAGAAAGCGAGCGGAAAGATGTTACACATCAAAAACTAAAATCAACAATTAATTGAGCTAAAGTCATCAATATTACATGTATACTTACTGTACATGTATACGTACTTATATGATATACGATATTATTATTACAGTAAACTGTTTAGATTCTGAAATGTTTAACGCTATCGCGAACTGCTCAGCATAGGATAGGTATGATACCTATTTTAAGCAATTAACATTAAACCTTGTTTAAACATTTTATTTTAATATAATGCAAAACGGATGTTTAAAAGTGTATATCATTGTGTCAATACCTACTCTATAGTATCTTATCTATCTCTATCCCATAATAAAGGATGCCCAATATAAAATGTCAGCTCCGTTTAAAAAAAAATGTAGGTAAAATTAACTAACCAAAGAGGTCAGAGGTTTCGAATACATAACTATTTTACTATTTTGTTTCACCACACAACCTTCGATCAATAATGTACAAACGCCTGCACATTGACCTATCCAGATCTGTCAAATTTCTTCAAAAGATTTTTAACCACACCATTAAGGAATAAAGTTCCAAATTTGACAGTTTGTGTGCAGGTTTGTGTACTAGATTCACGATGAGCGCTTGAAAAGCGGCAGGCGGCTTTGGGGCCACGGAGCCACAATGACGTTTGTGGCGATGACAGTAAATATTATGTATTAGATCCTTACCTATGAAATTGACGTTTTGTATGAAGATTTTTTATAAAATTATATTTTTCATTTTAACGTTTTTTTAATTTTCTTAGCATCTATTTATGTGAACACTATAAAAAATATAGAGTAGTGTGTTTGTTTCACTAGCTAAATATAGCAGAAATTAAAAAGAAAAAAAATCAAATCCCTTCAAAGCTACAATGAAACAAAAGGTCAATTCCGCGAACAAAAAAGAAGTCAATTAAAAAAAATTAGGTGATAAACACACAAAACGAATAATCATTGTTATTACTGAAGCCTAAGTAACATTTCAAATTAGAGTAAAAGAGACAAAACACGGAATAACTATTCGGACCTTATTCTTTGTTTATTTGTAAGGCACTTAAGGTTCACAGTAAGTTGAAGTTGTTAAAGCTATCTAATGTTTTTTCAAATTTTGTTATTCGAAATTTGAATGTATAGGAATGAGCGAACAGGATCACTTTCGAGGTGCATTTTTGTTACGGTGCGTTTAGTGCATCTAGTATATTATTGATCGATGGTAAGTGATGAAAAGGACGAAGATGAGAGCACATTAAATCCGGAATCAATTTAACCACTGAGGAACTAACAGCCAACTCAATTTTAAGTCATCGTTTGAAACGGACAGCGATAAGAATAACAAAAATGTAGGTATCTGAAAAACATTTATGTTATCAGAAGAATATTATTCAAATAAATCCAAATGTAGAATATTCGCCGTTATAATTAGCGATCTTATTTAGTACGTACGTAATAATACATTACGTTTTGGAATGGCAGCACAGCTGGTGATTCCACTCGGGTTGTGCACTCAACTTCGTTTTCAAGCGGAGTCATTTAAGTTGAAAGATACTTACTTAATTAAAATATATCCATATTTAAATATTTGCTCTTATTTCATGAGGATTACAGAATAAAGGCTTTTTGTGGAAATGCGCTCTTTTCTAATGGATATACTTACCTATGTACACAATGGTTTCAGACGGATTTGAGAAGTAATCCGATAAGGAAGAAATAAACACTTATAGGTACGCAAGGAATATTTTTTGAAAAAAAGAAAAACGTGTTGACTGCTCGACAATCCGATTTCATGTAAAAAGTAACGAATAAATGTCATACAGAATAAGTGATAGAATTATTTACAGATTGTATGATCGAAGGATTTCAGCATTACTAAAAGTCCTGGATTTTTGATGTAACGAATGCTATATTGACGACCTCCGTAGCCGAGTGCCGGCTTTTGGGCGGCGCTAACTCTGAGGTTCCGGGTTGGATTCACGGTCGAGTCAATGTTGAAAACGAACTTTTCGATATTGTGTCGGGTCTGTGTGGTTGTGGTACCGACGTTGATTCTGATTTCCATAAAAAACGAGTGCTTTAGCTACTTACCTTGGGATCAGAACCAATGTATGTTATGTTGACTAATATTTATATTTATTTATATTTTATTTTGATAAAAAAGGTTCTATAATGGGAATTATATTTATTTAAGGATTAAAGTATTGAATTTTGTACGGAAGAATACGAAATCCACATGGACGAAGTCTAGTGCTAGTAAAATATATACCAACTCCAAATTGAAGGAGTAACAACGACTCAATCAATTGTTTAACGCCCTCAAAGACAATGCCAAGCAAGGTAGTTTTCTTTAAGTACTGATGAAGAGAAGTGAAAGGATGGGATTTTACAAAAAGATCCCATTGAATGTAAACGTACTTAGAGAGGTCTGTGTACCTACTTAGACAAAGGAAATCTCTACTACTGAGTCCCTAGTGATAAGATAAGAAGAACAACAACGCAGAGCTTCGTGTCTGTTATTTAATGACAGGTAAAAACAATTTTCGCCATCCCCATCAATCTTATCTCTTACAGATAAATTATGGAGCTTAAGATGTTAATCTTAAGCTCATTGAACATGACAGTTTAAATGAAGCTAAATTAAACTAAGAAGAAATAAACAAAGAAAATATGAAAGTTTAAAGAAAAATCATCTCCAAAATAATTAAAGCGAATTAATATTTTTTAGTATTTTCATCATCGCGTAAAATTTAGAAGAATGTCATGGATAAAATAAAAATTGCTTGAACTCCTCCTTCCATCTGTAGTCACGATTAGTCGTTGGTCCCGATTTTTTCGTAATTAGGTCCCCGACCTAGTCACGATAGACTTACGAAGATCACTATAACGATAGACTCGCGAATTTTCATCACAGGGCTACATTGAAAACAAAATTAAATAAAGTTATTTTGCTTTGATGAGGAGACCGACTTTGTAATTTCTGTGGTCACCTTCTCAATGTGATACCCAGCGGAACGGTACGTACACATACGAGTATTGTTCTACTCGGTTTTTTAGTGGTTGGGCTTGTTTCCTGCAAGCGAATCAAAAAAACCTTCCTCTAGCTAATTAAGCTGCATGATGCTGTAAAATGTTAGAGATATACTGTGTCCCACTTATTCAAGCCTTAAAATTTCATCGTAAACGCTGCAAATATGTGAATATTTACCTACATCTCTAGCGCCCTAGAGGCACGATGTTGAGGTCGAATTAAATTACCGTCTCTGACAGTGGAGTGAAAAACCAACCACTGCTTGTGAATATTGCATTTATGTAAAATAAAAACTGCTTTCATATTCTGACCGTTGACCACTGCAACAAAAGCAAAAGAAACGTTTAAAATGAGTAGCATATTCTGTTTGAATTTACAACTTTATTGACTTTTGACGCATAATGAAAAGTGTACACAATTTTACCAATACGCATAATGACACACACGCAATATGTCACAAAATACGCACAATGACTCACACGCATAATGACACACTCGCATAATGACTCTCACACTAATGATAGATACGCACAATGACACACTTCAATGGGTTTGAAAATGAGTTAACATAAAATTAATATTATTAATATATTATTATAATTATCTTTATTCATTTTTTCTCATATAAATTTACATTTTTAAATATTTTTTAAAAACAAAATAAATAAAACATGTATAAATATAAAAAATAGGGGTCCGCCGGCATCGGGACCAAGGTCCAAGCTACCGGTGGTTAGGGCTCCAGAGACAGGAACCTCCTCACAAAGCGTGCCGTATCGAGGAGAACTGCTTTCTGAATCAGGCCCTTGATCCAGCCGCCTAACGAGAACCTCATTAGACAACATCTAATAAAATCCATGTAATAAAATCGAGGCTCTTGGCCATCAGGCCATTGGCCGTAACAACAATCGGTACGATGACAGCCGAATCCACACTCCACATTTCGACAACCTCGTGTGCTAAGTCGAGATATTTGTTTTTTTTCTCTTTCTCAGCTTTCACGAGGTTCTCGTCATGGGGAATGGTGATATAGACAATCATCGTGCAGCGCGCTAATCGATCTATCACCACAATGTCAGGCTTATTTGCTACAATAGTCCTGTCGGTGATGACAGATCGATCCCAGTACAACGTGACATGGTCATTTTCGAGAACTGGGTCGGGCACATACTTGTAGTACAGTACCTCAGAATCTAGAATACAAACTTGTATTTCAAAGCAAGTTGCTGGTGGATAATCCTGGCCACTTGGTTATGCCTGTGTAAGTACTCGTCGTTAGCCAGACAAGAACAGCCAGAAATAATATGTCTGATAGACTCACCCGGATGGTGGCATGCCCGACATATTATGTCAACCGTCCCGTCCTTCATAATATATTTCCGGTAGTTATTCGTCAGCATAACTTCGTCCATAATTGCATAGACAAAACCTTCAGTTTCCCCGAAGAGGTCACCGAAACGCAGCTAGGATACGGACGCTAAAAAGTCAACATCGGGTCCATGGAGGGCCCGATAAAAGCGCACGTGGAGTTCCTTACCTTGTCATACCTCCCTGCGGTCATTGGCACTAAGTACTACGGGTTTGTGCCAGTTCTCTTTAGCTAAGGACAGCGGGGTGAATCCCTTGTCCACTGCTACCACATGTCGGTGTATACGCTTTCGCTTTTACACATCAGCTTTTAGGAAATATTCACTGAGACTGTTGTGGAGAGCCACACCTTACGGTTTTGGAGGGTCTTAGCATTTGAAAAACCTCGACCCCCGCACTTCCGCGGGATGTACAGCCTCATTACCGATGATCGTGGGTGATGCATCCGGTTTGGGGTCAGCAATGTACGGTCTCGCCTATCCAGGGCGTTCAGTTCTGTCTGAGTCCACTTGAGTATGCCAAAGGAGTACATCGGGACTGGCATGACCCAACCGTTGAAGGCGCACAAATTATTGCCGCCTAATAAGGAGCTTGTGAGCGCCTTTTTCAGGCGACCAAAGAAACGCTCCTGCAACGATTGCTTTATGCCCACACTTATTCCCAGCCCCTCTGACATACCCAGGTACTTATAGGTATCATTTACGTAGAGCGATTTCAGGTTTATAGAATCTGAGAGTTGTAATCCCTCAGATTCTACAATCCCGCCACGCTTTACATGTACATTTGTGTATTATTATTACTAATATTTTCTAATGGACGAATTTTTGTTTATTCATATGTGATTTTTATCACAATATAATGTTGATGAAAGTTATTACGCAAGAAAAAAGCAGATCAATGTTTCATCTTAACTAATTGTGAAATTGTTTGTCTTGTAAAAGTATTTCTCTCGGATGTTGTGGGTTCGTGTAACATTTTATTTATTTAATTTATTCATTTATTTATTGGATTCACCAACGCTTGTTTACGTCGTTTCCAAACAGGTAACACTTGGGCAAATACATAACTAAGTGTAACAAACACTTACAGGTAAATACCACATGAACTAAATTATTAGAAAACTATTTCTAAGTTACTCTAAGATATTTAATTATACATGATTATACTTTTAAATAATTAGGCACTTCCACATAAATACTTTTTTCAACAATGACACAACTTGCATGACGGTGCGACGGAGTACATTGTATCCTATGTGAAACGGTACTTATGTAAAACGATTTACTACGAGTGGTTTTTTATTAATAATTTAACGCAAGTGCTGAGATTACAACAAAGAAGGTGATAATGTGTTCTTAAACCAAAAAGAGGTTAGGCTAGAAATTATTAGTTTACAGTAAAAGCTGAATACTAAGGTTAGGGTCTTGGTTATCAAGACCGTGGATTTGTAAATGTAAATACCATAGTACCTACCTACTTACCTTTTGCTTATAGGTTATACCATAGCTTGGACAATAGTTGTTTCAACTCAGCGGCGGTCTCTAAATTATTTAAGTGCACCACCTATTTATTATCATGTTTCCATTTTCAGTTTTTATTTAATTTTGCCAATCCATTTTTTATGTTTAGTAAGTTTTATACCGAATTTATTTCACGGAATGAAAAGGTTTTTCTTATATTAATTTTCTTATTTTCTTATTTTCTTCGTCTTAACTTTATTCTTAGAATACAAAAGCCTTTTACTACCTGTTAGAAAATGTAATACTTAATTTAGAAAACTTCCCCGAACAACGTTTGTTTTGATAACATCTTAAGCGGCCCATTGAACGGTGCCGTGTTATAAAGTCTATTTCATAGAATTCTTTTAAATTGCAAAACTGATTTATCCTTGGAGATGGTTTATGCTTCGTTCGTTCCGAAGTTTTGTCCCACATTTCAAAAAATTCTTAGTTTGTCCCATTTCTCTATTGAAGTTGTGCTTCGTCCCAAATTACAAGTAGATAGTTAAAAGTAAAGTCAACAAAAAAAATTAACGAGCCTTACAGTAGTCGCTTAGATGTGTAATATTTGACATCTCACATTTTGAAATATTACTCGACAATTCTAAATTTATTAAATGTTTTCATAGTTAAGTATAGGTGTCTTTATTATTTGAATATTATTTCATGAAACATTAAGTGTAACAAAAAGCCTATCTTAATTACTCTATAATGTTAACATAATATATTCCATGTACCTACATAATAATATGTTCTTCTAGAATGCAAAATGAGCGAGCTCTGTCGGCTCCGAAGCTTATGTTTCATTCGAAATAAGTACTTTATCATCATCATCATCATCATCACTATCATCATCATCAGCCCCTCTCGAGCCACTGCTGAGCATAGACCTCTCTTCACTTATGCCATTCTTCTCAACCCTGTGCTAGTCTGAACCACGTCCAACCCACAAAAAAAAATTACTACTTACAGCTACAAAATAACTTTGAATGACAAAGACGATTCTATTCACACAATAGTTCAAAAGAATAAATCCTCAGTGCATTATTCATATCCTGATGGGTTGATGATAAAAGGTGAACCTGTTACCCTGTATAGCAGCAATCGTGGGCTGATTGTGAGCCAAGGATCATACGGATTATTCGGCGTAATCCCTGCTCACTCTGAACATACTCAATGAATATGCCGATGGAAATTGGACAGGATGACTGGTTTCAAGCTTATTGGAATTCTATTCCAATTTTCTATGATCGTATTAGGTGGATGATGATTCGGCTCACAAATCATAAGTTGGTAATTTGCATGACATTGCTTTTAATAAAACAGGGCATATTTTCAACCATTTTACTAAGTTTAGTAGGTAACAATTTTTACGGTAAGCACTCGTCTTCATCTCAGCTGATTTTAAGTTATTATAAGGCTGGGGGTAAAAGCGCACTTTACCCGGAATCCTTAATCAATTAGGAACTGGGTATCTTATAGGACCAATATGTTATTTAAAAGATGTTTTAATAAAGGAAATTTCTGTATTTAAAATTAAACATTATGGCGAAGGGGAAGGCACACTAGCGCCACCAATTGATAATTTGACAATTACTAACTGACCGGATCTTTTTTTAAACATTGCGTACCGTCCGACAACAGGAAAGCATCCATAGTATTTATTTAATAATTGTGCACTACTTTTTGTTGCGTGGTTTATTCACAAAACGGGCTATCGCATTTATTCACAGACAATGGCCACTTTTGGTGTTAGCGAAGGAATACAAAAACAAACCTAAAAGTAGTGCACAATTATTAAATAATAGACGTTTGCCTAGTGTTGGAAGGTCCGTAATGCTTGAAAAAAAATCCAGTTTAGCAGTTATCAAATTAAAACCATTAGCAGCGCTAGTGTGCCTTACCCTTCGCCTTAAGAGCGTGCATCCCATTTCAAACGAAATATCACTGAATATGCGTTTTTTCAAAGGAGATTCCTTTGGAATACAGGGAGTATCATTGATGAAAACGTCGGTTTTAGAAAGAAAAAGTCTTAAACAAAGGAATTATAGAATAAAATAAAATAATTTATCAACGGTTTTTTCAAATAAAGACAATTTGTTCAAGCGGATTTTTCAAAATGCAGGTCAGAAGCATTTTTAAGACAGACTAGAGCTGTTATAGAATAGAAATTTACTTTATGATATTTTTTTCCTTAAAGAGTACCTATATTATTGATAAGTTCCGTATATGTGATAGAACCTTAGAGCATGGTTTAATGCTCTAAGGATAGAACAGAGAAAAAATCAAAGACACTTGACATTGTCAAATAAAAAAGAACATTTCATTATTAAACCACGAAGTTTCATTAACATACTCTAACTGTCGTAACACAAGTGCTACTAACGTTGATGTTATAGCGACATAATATACTTTGTTGTATTACCTACAATACAAAATAAAATGGTGTAGTTATTAGGGGTCACTTATGTAGATGTATACCTAGATATCGATAGATCGTTGAAATGTTACACGACTAATTGAATTTTCATTGAGTTTTCAATAAATCGTTACATCGGGTAATCCAAGCTTCGTAGTATTAAAGCATCTTTCAATAGAGCAATCGATCAATGGTTTTCGTTGAAAAGAAAATTGATCAGATGGCTTTCAAATTAACATAGGCGGCCCAGGTAATACTACAAAGTGGTTAAGTGTTTAGGATTAATTCTCCAATGTTGTTTTTTAATATCCCTTGTGAGTTTGAAACGATATTGACGATATTGCGTCTAAACCTTTTTAAAACAGATTTAGCTGTAAAAGGCCACTCTTCACATACGATTCCCAGCCCGTTCAAGTTTCCGAGATCCAACGGCCTGAACATACAGATAGACGTGACTGAAACTTTCTGGGTAAACTTACCTACCTGTGTAGAGAAGTTTCCCTGTGTAAAGCTCCAAACAAAAATATGTATTACGGTAGACATGGGTGTTACCCGATAGAAAGAGCAAGGAGTGTCTAAAGGTGAGTCCACATTACGTAACATGTTATCATCATCTTCACCATCTCATTTCATGTCCCCACTGCTGGGGCAAGAGCCTTCCCCCTTATGGATGGATAGGGAGAACGGGCAATAAGGCAATAAGGTGCGGATTGGTGGTTATTAAGTGGTGGCTTTACGTGCCTTCCGAAGCACGGAAGAGCTCGAGATGATACATTTTTGGTCACCCATCTGATGACCTGCCTATACGAAAGCTGCTTTAACCATGGCAATCGAAGACAGGGCTCGATAACTACTGCGCCATCGAACTCCTGATATTAACATGTTATACTATTATGTTATATAATATTACGAAACATTAACAAAAGATTTTTTTTGACACTTATCGTCCACACTAATAAAACATGTTACATAAACATAAAACATGTTTTTTTATAATTTCTGGACTCACCTTTAATCAGTAAAAACATTGATCTACTATAGAGATTTATTTATTTATTTATTTATTTATTTATTTATTTATTTATTGGGCAGTCAACAAAAACATGTACCACCAAACAAACAGTAGATATAGGGTAAATGCCAAACTTATTAGATGCAGAGTAACTATCACCAAAAATCTTGTTAAACCACCACTTTGGCGATTTTTCTGTGCAAGTACCGATGACTTTACAAAGCTTATGAAAACATAGCTTTATCACTAATTAAGGGCCCTGTTCGTTCTATCCGTGGGCCAAGTTAGCTACGATCGCCACATGCGAGCAAACATGAATTAATTATTAATAAAATAGTTCCAGTCACCTATGACTGGAACTATTTTGTCAACTATTTTGTGAACAATGACCTATCATTGTTGTCCATTTACAAACATATATCTGTGTCTTTAATTTATGTAATTAATCTATGTAGTCTCTTAACGATAAAAATCTACCGACCGATCTCCTTCATTATTTAATTATAATCTTAGTCATAGGTATTTGTTGTGGTGGCATTTCGGAAAAATTTTATTTTACGTAGATTTCCTGCCATACTAGTCCATGCTGTAAGCCATTTCGTATGGTTTGAGTACTGCAATCAAATATATCGACAAAATTATGCGTGTTGAGGTGAAGGGATGCTCGTGAAACGTCGCAGGCATGTGCTGTATATACGCTCTTGTGTCATTATGGGTGGTAGCGGCACTCGTCTCCTCGTCTCCAAGATCCCTTCGCTGTCATATCGTTGAGTCCTTAGCAGAACGGCATATCTCTGTAAAGTTACTTATTATGTTATTAATATAAAGGGCACGAGCACTCCATTTGCGACACTCCATCACACCAAATTAGAGATGGATTTTGCGAGTTGTTCGGTTTAAGACAGATTCTGTTTAGGTCAGATTAGGTTTAGGATAGATTCTGTTTAAGACATATTCGGTTTAAAACATAAATACAGCTATGTTCGAAAATCCGAACGCAATCATTTTTATGAAAGGTATGTTATTAGTAGTGTTTGCGCTATTCAAGTAAGTATAGTTTATTTTAATAAATAATATAGCAATATAATAAATAATAAAATAGAGCAAACTTCATATTTTTATAAAGAAAGGCAGTGAAATACAGTGAAAGGGATTTACAACATAATAATATCTACTTACTATCACATGTAATCATAAAAATGAAAAATACCTATTCTATGTTTTTATCTTTTGTGGACTCTGCTAAAAACTAATTAATTTAATGAGCAAAGACTTTTATTTGTAATGGTAGTTTTAGCCAAAAATGGTACAGCAATTAACGTCATGTGGTAAATATTAATTGTATTTTTATTTATAGGTTAGATACATTAAACCTTATCACTGTAAATTATTTATAAGGCACCAATATGATTAAAGCTTTTAGGATCTATGTTACCCTGGTACATACAGAAGAACTTTTCATGCCAAATTTTAATAAAGCCTTAATTTCTTCTATGTTCTAGTTTCCTGGTTCCTGCCTAACTAACCAATAAATTTGCCTGCCCTAGAAAAACATTACACCCACGTACTTTTTCTTTTGACAGTACAAGATCTGTCCTAAAACGAATCTGTCTTAAACAGAATCTGTCCTAAACCGAATCTGACCTAAACAGAATCTGTCCTAAACCGAACAACTCGATTTTAGTATGTTTGGAAATCCAACGCTCAAAGCGATGCCACGCAATTTAAGTACCTAGTTACTATATGTTTTTTAAAGTGATGGAGATAAGCGATGGAGTGAAGCGATGGTAAAGGCTAAAATGTTGAGGTTTGGTATATGACTTTCTCGTAGTATTTTTTTATTTGTACGTATTTTGTTTTGTAAATTACTTCGTTCTGTAAATCGGAAATGTATAAACACGTCAAAAGTGCAGTTTAGCACAAAAGCAAGTGTTACATGTTTGAATATCAATGATTGTTATCGGTTTTATGTGGTCCAAATAAATATAGTTAATACTTTTTTACACAAAGACATTACATTTAAACACATGTTACACTGGACATGTACTTACAAATGTGAGCTTATTTCTAGAAGAGATCTCTTCCAGCCAACCCTAGCTTAGTAAACAAGTCTGCGGGAACAAATTGTAAAATACTATACCATCTAAAGTACTATACCAACATAAACATATTTAAAATAATTACCTAAAACCATTACCATTTATTATTCAATAAATTTTATGTAATATATGGGTATTTACACTTTTAAGAACCGTTTTTAGTTAGTTAAAGTCATTACAACAAAAAATGATAGAATAAGAAAGTTTTGTTAATCAAAATGTTTTACTAGATATTTTACTTACCGACATATTTAATTACCACTCATTTTTTATTTTCACTGACACACTATTAAAGACAATGTTTGTGTAAGGCTTGCAAGTTGCAACTGAACTTTTGAAACGATACTAGATTATTTTCAAACTTTCGCGTTCTTTTCTACTCAAAATTCATAAAGTTGGAAGACAATGGTGATGTTGTAAAGAAAGGAACGTTTTGTACGTCATCAATTAATGAAAACAAAAGGCGGGATGAGGAATGGTCACCACATGCAAGCAATTTTTCCTAAAGAAGTTGCTTGATTGCAAAATTGCTTGGTATTTAAACTTTTTGTTGTCATTTAGTAGTTAATATTAAACAAAGGGCGGGACTAACTATCTCATAACCACCTCATGCAGGTTTTTAAACGGTCAAATTTCGATTTTGTTTATATACATAAAATCTCCTAAATTAGTGAAAATAACCTGGAAAAACTACTTGCCGTATCTAAGTATACTTAATAATACTTCGAACAAACGTTTAAAAGCTAAAATGAGAACATAAAAGAAACACAAACATTTTTTCTTCTTTTTTTACCGGAAGCAGGCAAAGCTTTGCGACGTTCCTTTTGTAGGCGTTACGTGATCATTTATCACTTGACCTGACCATTTGTCCGCTCTTCTACGTAAATTCTTATACGAAATTTTACGATTCTTCGTGGACTGCAAATATTTTTTTTAACTAAACCAAAAATAATATTATTTTAACTTTATACACTTGTGTTGTGGTATGTGTACTGCACCGAATGTAATGTGTAATTTATATGAATCAATGTACACGGAAAAACTTAAACTAGTTTATTCGTCCTCATTGATAAGATTATTATTATTATAATTTTGTGTTTATTAATAAATAATAAAAATGTATCCATGTATGTACATAAATGTATGTATGTGTCAATGTAATATTTTATCATCTAAACTAAATTGAGCCAAGCGCTGCTGTTGCTGTTCCGAGCTGTTCCGAGATTCATGTCCGTGAGAGGTTGGGCTCTGTCGTTATGTTGGATATGTCAGAATATTAGAATTTTAAAAATATTCCCAATTTGGCAATTTGGCAACGCGGGACTTTCCGGCATTCCTTTAGGCATACTGCAGGCTTGTGGTCGCCTAAGCTGTAAAAAAAAGATTTTTTTCATATTAAAACTAAATCCAAGCGTGCTCCTTGTACATGTGTTCCTTTTATTCGTTTTGTATCAGACTTTCTCCATGAAACAATTTAAAAAGAAAAAATCAAACCAAAGTGGATGTAGGCCGCTTTGGCTCCAATATTATTCACTTGCCTCAAGGCATACTGTTTTAAATTACTGACGCAAATTGAGTCTACGTTCAACGTGGACTCAATTGCAACAGTATCTGAAAGCGGGCACTTGAAGCAGCATTACCAAAGCCGTTCTTTCATTTATATAAATGACCTTCTTCACTTTACCACAGAATAGAACTTTGTTAAGACTAGGTAGGTTCCATTACTATTTTTGATGATACAACTCTAGTCTTTGTAGTCGACAGCATACATGACATTGTTGGCAATAGTGCTTGTTCTCTATTTAATTGTTTTCTATGGTAAGTAAAGACTTTTTTTATTTCGCTTGAAATAAGTGGTCTTAGATATATAAATAAGTACCTATCTTTCACATATTTCGCCAAAAGCTGGTACGCAAATATCTATAAAAAAGCTATATAATAATAAGGGAAAAACCTGAGTTGCAATAATGTTTTTCTAGAAAAGTGAAAGGATGGGGTTGCACAAAATATACCGATGGGTCGAAGTGGTACTGCGAGAGGGAAACTTCAGCAGGCCCCACTAAGCTAAGATAAGATAAGATGTTGTTCTAAAAAGCTGAGGGGCTAAGGTATTCTTGCAAAGAATAAAAGCATATTTTATCAAGTAGCCATTTCTTTCGTTTTGCCTTAAACACAGTTATTGGCATTTCATACGAATTTTAAAAATTAATTGATAATATTGAAACGTAACTCCGGCAGCCGAAATAGTTTTTGGCGATCTCAGACGAGCTTCCCCGAGCCCCCTACACATTCAGTTTCCTCAGATTCAGGGGTCGATTTTTAAGTCCAACCCAAAAATAAAAAGGAAACTCACTAGGGCTAAATAATAACAACCAAATTTGATTGTCTTTATTTGCTGTTAGCAAAACCAGGACCTGAAGAAAAACTGGTAAACTGGTAAGCAAGTGAACTGAAATTCGACCTTGCGAATAGTAAAAAATAATTCTTGATAATCTTTAACCAATTCACAAAACACAATCAAAGCAAAACATCAAAATCATAATCTGTCAAATTCAAAAAGAATTCCATAGGCTAAACGTAATATTTTTGGGTCCATAATGGGTTGCATATATTTTAAGGCTGCATAACGTTTTTTGGCATTATCTTCGTTTCGCATAACGTTCATTCATAAAAAATCATTAGGCTTACTTTATTTCCCCATAACTTCTTTTATAATAATGATATATCAGCATCAAATGTTCATGCATAAATGTTTTTACAATAACGATTACTAATCGTAATATTTATTGGCATCTCACGCTATAGCATACAGATTACAAGTCAGTACATATAGAATACCATAATGTTAACAAACTAACAAATATACAGAACAATACCTATTACAACAAAAAGAAACATCACATTAGTTTACAAACTTAGCTATGCGTAGGGGTTATGGAATAAAGATATTAAAATGTTAGGTAGCTTGTTATCATTGCATTGTATTCGTACTCGTTTTACAAATAATTATTTTACCCAAAATACAACATATATAATTTTTGAACAATACAATAATAATCTTCAATAGTTTGTTTCTTGCTCACTGATCTAACCTAATCTAACCGCTCTAAACCTAACCAACCCTTAGGGTTGGTTAGGTTTAGAGCGGTTAGTGAACCTTTCTGTTCTGTGACGGGAGGCTACGCCCCTCGAGCCAATATTTATTATGATTTACAAGCATACAGAATGGAACAATAACAATTATTGTGTTATATTTTGATTATTCATTTCTTAAATAATCCTTATGACTTTAAATGCCATTATGCGTTTCGTATTTTATGATAAATTAAATTTAGACTTATAGCAATTATATTCTTTACATTTATGCTGATTAAAATTATGATAAAGACAATTATAGTAAGTTAAAATTATGCCGATGAAACCATTATGGGTTTATAACACTCTGCTTATCATAATTTATGCGAGAAAACATTATGATGAAACTGTTAAATTACATTATGACGAAAGAAATTATGCGACCGAAAGGGCTCCCAATATTTTTAAATATTCAAACGGCCAGTGAAAAAATGAAAAGGATCTCTTTACGCGGAAATAAAAAGGTCGAATGTGGCGAACGCTACAGTAGGTAGCCTATTATAAATTTTGATTGCCATTACGTTACTATTTTTTGCACATGACGCAGTAGTGACTAAAGGCACTATTAGTTTATTAGGGTATTGACTAATAACTTTTATTCTTTTTAAAAAGTGGGTTTACCGTTAATTGCTCATTAGGTACTTAAGAAGGAAAAGCTAGTCATGGGCAAACCTAAATTAAAAAATAATGATCCCAACGACTTTTGCTGTTTAGAAATATTTTGTACTTAATAAGTAGTACAATGTAGGAAATAAATTGTAATATTGATGGTTAACAAAACCTTACTGTTTTGTTTTCCACTGATGAATCAACAGATGTGTTATAAATAAAACATTAGCTATGCAATTAGCCATCAGTAATTAATCAATGATCCACACTTGTTTCAAACTTGAAGCGTTACTTGCTTAAAAATAACAACCACAATAAATTTTAAAGCTCTAAGGACTTGAAGAAATTCTTCGCAAATGAATGAAAGGGTATATAACTTTTTGCATTCATAATTATATAATTTGTATTATTTATTATTTGGGAAACAAACAATTTTATTACATAGAACATACAATATCATACTAATATTATAAAGCTGAAGAGTTTGTTTGTTTGGTTGAACGCGCTAATTTCAGGAACTACTGGTTCGAATTGAAAAATTATTTTTGTGTTGAATAGTCCATTTATTGAGGAAGGCTATATAAAAAAAATGTTTATTATAAATAAAAGTACACCTGTGCGAATCCGGGGCGGGTCGCTAGTCTAAAATATGCGTAGAACACAAATCAGCAAAGTTTCCACAAAAAAGTTAATAAAGCAAGAAGTATCTTGCGGCTTGATAGAAACCAATTCCTTGGCAACGTATCACATCATTATGACACTGCGATAACTTCTGTGTGAACTTCCATTCGTTTACGACATGTGCTCGCATATTTTTTTATTATGTTGTGTTGGTAGGTAATCGTAAAAATATTGGTGTACTTCTTTTGCAGAAAAACCTTTTTAGCAAACTGTTTATTTTTTATATTTTTAAATCCTTACGGGTACTCAATTGACCTTCATATCACCTGATGTTAAGTAATGATAGGGCCGAAAATAGAAGCGCATTTCACCTGGAATCGTCAACTACTGAGGCACTGGCTAACTTATCTCTAGCTGCCGAAGACATGCTATAGACATTGATGTTATGGTGACGTATTAAGATAAAACAGTGGTAGCTAGCCAGGCGAACAAACAAGCCCTACCACCAACCAAACCTAGTACACAAACATGTTGTACCACCGCTGGGAATCAAACCCGGGACCTCTGGGTCTGAGACAGGTGACCTTATTAAGCATTAGACCAAAGAGGCGATAATCTTGACAGCATTATAGCACTTTTTTGAATTAAAAATTTTATATTTTGCTATTGAAAAGCTAAAACAAAAGACGAGCTTTCTACCAACACAGTCATGTATCTTTATGTTCATTGGAATGTAACCCATCCCAGCTGTTGCCAGACTTATCCAAAGTCGCGTACAAATTCTGTTTCCTCTGAACTTAATTAGGTTTGGGGCTTCGGGTGCGTCCCGTTTGGTGTCCAAGGAGATCTATTGAAACCGCTTTATTAAAAATAATCATTATAAAACCACAATGCAAAAAGAAACGCCGTTCTTAAAAATAGACTTTTTATACTCAAGAGGCTTTCCCCGTATAATGCCGTACCCATTATTATGCAAGATAATGATTTAGCAAACCATAAATCACGCAAATAGCCCAATAAGTTTTTGTTAATTTGAATACTAAAGCACTATTTCCTTTAACACCACTAACAACTCTCTGAATGAGTATGTGTTAATAGAGCTTTTAGCATATTAAACCTGAAGAAATGTTGACTTATCCATACATACTAATAGTAATATAGTATAACGCCTACATACTATCCCACTGCTGGGTAAAGGCCTCCATCATTGAAATCAAATCATCGCTACAATTGATGGGTGACCTACTTATAAATAAGTAATTTTGTTTGCGTTGAATCCTATTAAAATGTGACATTGTGTTTTCCGAGAATCTAAAAAGAATATTGTTATTAATCTTCCTCGAATCCAGGATTTACCTATTAGCGGAATTGGAATTCTGTGGGTTGTATAAAAACAATTTATTACTTATATAAATAAGGTTTGACACCAGTGTCTCGTTTTTTTAATCATTGGTACATAAAATAATTGGCTCTTCAAAGCCATTTAATATTTGGGTATTTAATCAAAAAAGTGTGTACCTATATTATTTGAATTTATGCGATTTAAATTCAGATTTGGAATGTTTCCAATCGCATAAAATCAGTTGAATAAACGTTTTTTTTTCTATTATGAACTGTCAACATCTCTGTATTTAAACATTGAAAGTTCAATTAAAATCAACTTATTAGTTTAAGTTTGTAAGGGATACCCACAGGTGGGGATACCGAAGTGTGAAACGACTCATCGCAAACGCCTTAGTGCAGTATCCTAAGCATACGTTATGACAACGGTCGTAACGACGATACAAAAAAATATACCTAATGATGAAATGAACACTAATTATGACTATGACTATGAATATAAAACGGTACAAAGGGAAAGTTTTAAAGTGATATTAATGTTGTGCTTAGTAGACCCTGAGTCTTTAGTTATTTTTTCACCTGTGAATTGTGTGCACTGCAATTGACTGCAATATATTAGTATAAAACGATGATAGCCAAGACAACTTGGCCCTCACATCGGTGCCGTGAACCCGTTATTCCTTGCTAGTAAAAATTTATTCGGTAGCATCTTTTAGAATTGAAAAAGGAAATTCCTCGCATTGAAAAATATTCAAAGACTTACTACAAATAACCTAAGTGGCTACCTACTTTGATTTCCTTTACTCCTTCTGCTCCGTTTACTCCTTTGGGAGTAGATTTGTCGAACCCGCAATATTGTAAATTTGTAATGTACGATGTACTGTATTTCCGTACAAATCATAAACTTGATTGCTGTCAGTTTATTCATACTTAATATATTATGATAACTTTCAGGAATGAGTAAATGCGAACCTTAATAAGATCTGAAATAAAAATATTTTATCATCATCATCATCAGCCTATACTATCCCACTGCTGGGCATATGCCTCTCCAAGTGCATACACTTGCATATTTATATTTAACAATTACTTATAAAATGAAATGCATTCAATCTGAAATGCTGGTATGGCACAACGTACGGTTATTGAAGACACATTTACAATTTCCCTACTTGCCCCCGACGACGTATCAACAGTTGGAAACTCCTTTCCTGTTTGCCCATAAACAGGAAACTCCATTCCGTTCCTATTTTTATTCTAATGTTCCACAAACTGTACTTCAAAAGGAGCTTAATAGCCCTAAAAGTTTACAACAGCTACAACATTAAATTCGATTCGTATTAAGGCGAAGGGTAAGGCACACTAGCGCCGCTAATGGATTTAATTTCATAACTGCTAAACTGGATTTTTTTTCGGACTATCATTACGGACATTACATTTTATCTATCATTACATAAACATTGCGGACCTTCCGACACAAGGCAAACATCTATTATTTAATAATTGTGCACTACTTTTAGGTTTGTTTTTGTATTCATTCGCTAACACCAACAGTGGCCATTGTTTGTGAATAAATGCGATAGCCCGTTTTGTGAATAAACCACGCAACAAAAAGTAGTGCACAATTATTAAATAAATACTTTGGGTGCTTTCCTGTTGTCGGACGGTACGCAATGTTTAAAAAAGGATCCGGTCAGTTAGTAATTAACAAATTATCAATTGGTGGCGCTAGTGTGCCTTACCCTTCGCCTTAAGAGTTCACGAATAGAAGAACAACTCCTTGTTAGAAGTTACATTCCGGCGAATAAAAGTATATAAGGCTATAAGTACAACAACAACTTTCAAACGTATAAGCCGTAAAGTCGAATTTCTGAAAGCTGTTCCGAAGCCGCCCGTAATGTGTCGTTGTACGAAAATATTGGCGGAAAGAACCGAGACGGAATTAAGCTGTTTTCCCTGAAAAAATAAAAAGTTTTTCTTCATTCTATTTGCTTATTAAATACGCAATTTATTCTAGAGCTTAATCTACGGCTGATGCCGGCATAGACTTTTTAATTCAATCTCCTTCGTCTGATATTTCTAGGTTGAATTTTTTGCCCCAAGACCGTTAGCAGCGATACGCTTTTATATTAATGAAATCTGTACAATAAAAGCTGCTACTTTGTGCAAGTATTGATGAGAAAGGTGAGTAATACGTCAATACTTAAACAATAAATATAATCTGTGTTTCATGCTTATTGATGCGAGTTATGTAAGTAACGTCTCGGTGGCCAAGTGACAAAGCGCTCAGCTCAGCTGCTCAGCTGAATGTCCCGGGTTCAATTCCCAGGTCGGATAAAGTGTCTTTCGGATTTTTTCGATTTAAAGCCCGGGATTGTGATTACCAACCCGCATTTGGTAAGCGTGGTGATTAAGCCATTACCTATCAATAGTAGTGATGACTTGATTTCAATAATGGAGACCTTTGCCCATCAGTGGGACAGTTATAGGCTATTTACTATGTGAGTCAAGTTTATCTCAGGTTTTATATAAAAACGATTATGTTGGTCCTAAAGATATACCGCCTATTGGTTAAATAGGTTATTAATGTTATCAAATATATCATATTATTGACTTGGAAGAAAAAAATAATAAAATACATGAATTTCATAAAGAATGCTGGTTCGGTTAGTAAAGTCTTGATATATTATTTATTATGACAACAAAAAAGGTAAGAAAAGTAATATTTAAAACAAAAAACACTCTAGCTTTAGTTACTGTTCTGAGATAAAACAAAAGAAAAGACAAAATGGTGCTTTAAAATAACTTACGACGATTATTTTCATGCCGGTTTGTGGTAAATAATCAAGCCACTTAATTGCATTGTTGAACTTGTTAAAATATATGCAATTACGCTTATAATTACAATGTAACCGTGTTAATTAAAATGAAATGTTTTTAAAATTTATTTCGGATGTTTAATTAGTTACAACTGCATTAATTAATGACGAACGTATATATTTAAAACCTGCGGGGTAGTAGTACTATGCATTCGCATCGTTAGATGCGATACTTTTCATTTTCATAACAATTTAAAGTGGCTACAAATTAGTACACAACCAATGCCAGTACATAAGTTTAAAAGATGTGTTCTAATGTAATTGCACTGGTAGATTGCAACTGCAATTTGCCAGTGCAAAGTAAGAAGAGCTTGCCTCCTAAAGATCTAAAGCGCGTTTATACATTGAGAGTGGCATCAAAGAAAATGGGTCCTTACCGTGAACACTGAAAACAGAATTTCTACAATGTTAATGCAGTTGTGTAAACAGAGGGGTAACCACGAGCTCTTATAGCAGTAATATTGCAGTTGTGAAAACGAGACGCGTGTAGCGGCGAATATACACGCATCTCTTTTCCACAACTGCAATCATCATCATCATGATAAACTGCAATAATACTGCTATAAGAGCTCATAGTCAGGAGGCAGGGCGCGTATATACGCCGTTACACGCATCTGGTTTTCACAACCACATCAACAATGCTACAATACCGTGCTGATAGCTCACAGTTTCACTCATCTGAAGCGCGTTTATAATAATAATAATTGAATAACCCTGTGTGGTGCCGGGGATAAAGAATTGCACCACCCCATATCTTCCCGAGGGTGTCGTAAAAGCCGACTATGGGACCACTCCAGAGGATGGGCAGCAGCATCTCTCTGAGGTTACTCTTAACCAACTGCGATCGCCAACCCGCCTGCCAAGCTTGGAGATTACGGCAAATACCCCTCATGGAGATCCGTGGGGGAGGCCTTTGTCCAGCAGTGGACGTCTTTTGGCTGAGATGATGATGATGATAAACAAATATAATAATAATAAAATTATAATAATTATAATAAAAATATATATTTTACTAACACGCTAGCTGCAATATTTCACTAAGTGAATTCATTGTGAATAGATTAGTAAGTGAATTAATTGTGAATCCGAAAAAATAATATAATTTTATTTCATACACGTTATGAATGGCATCAAGAAGTTTTAAAATCGTGAAATCATACGATCTAACAGATTTATACGACAGTTTGAAAATGCTTTTCTACATGTAGGAACTACAGTGCCTCTGGGTCATCTCTACTACTTATCTGATATGTGACTTCACCTAGATGCTTAAGAGCAATTCTGGGCGTTATATACGAGCGCATGCTCGATTGCTCGCAGCTATTGGATCGTATTTGCTGATTTACGGCAAAGAGGAATACTCGGTATGTAGGGGATAGTCTAGGGAATTTAAACCACTATCGCTACTCTCTTCTGATGAATTAAAGTACCTACATGCCTTTTGGTGAAAAGTAAAATTCTGAATGAATTTGTGTTAAACCGTTATCAGTAGTAAAATAACATACAGACATGTAAATTACAAACATTGACTTTTTAATAAATTCATTAGTAGAAGGCCATACCAAATCATGAGTGTGGAGATTTAATGAAGATAATATACTAATACGAGTAATGATCACACTAATTACAAACTTATACAAAAACTAGTTTAACACATTTTCTGCGGCGGGCGCCAGCGTACCCCTGTCGTGACTCGATATACGTCATGCACGTGTGTCTGCGATGCGTCTGCACAGATACTTTCAAAACTTTACGTGACAGTATATGCCAAATTTTTAAACTCTTAACTCACCTCGTTTTTCACCATTAAGCGTTGCTACAATGCCATACAAATTTTTAATATTTGTTTACGTTAAAGTGATCGAATGTATGATAGTACTTAAACTATATAGGCACTCTGTACTATGACTTGTTCACGTAAACGCCAATGTGCAGCCCAACCCGCGCATCTACGCGTCGGACACGATTGCTCGACTCTACACACATAAGACTCTTTCAATTTTGACGTTTAGTGTCAGACGACTGCCGCACGATTGTATGTACTGCGTTTCATATTAAAACTGTCGTGCGGCTGTCGTACAGCTGGCGTTTAATATGAAACCGGTCCGAAACGAAACATCTACATTAAAAAAGACCTTAGCTCAGAAAAATTATATTCCTATTTGTATGGAAACGAGAATAACAATAAATTATTCTTTAAACACCAGTAGGTGCCAGTCCGTACCGGTATTCAAAATAAGTTTTGGACAGCCTGTATATGTTTTACTATTTGGCATATTTTTGTTCTTCTGTCACCCGTATTAGGTATGCATTAGAAACACGGTTACGAGCGGAGCAATTATATTTCTCCCAAATGCTAGCAATGAAATCGATCTCTATTATTATTTTTAGTATTTACCTACTATCATCAGCTCATTTTATGTCCCCACTTCTGGGGCACGAGCCTTCCCTATGGATGGATAGGGAGAACGGGCCATAAACCACCACGCGGATCCAGTGCGGATTGGTGGTTGTTAACGACTGCTAACCAACGGCTTTACGTGCCATCCGAAGACGGAGGAGTTCGAGATGAAAAATTTTTGGTCACCCATCCGATGACCGGCCTTTGCGAATGTTGCTTAACCTCAGCACTCGCAGACCGGGCGCGTTAACCACTTCGCCATCGAGCTCCTTAATTTGTTTTGCCCTTGTCATTTGCTTCAATAAGTTCTAATAAAAGAAAGGGTAAATATTGATAACAAAACGCTTTGTTTTCATACAATATTGAACAATATTGCCGGTCTGGCCTCACCAACAAAGTCAATTACTTTAATTGGCGTAATATCTGCTATATTGACAGCCACAGACGGCCTGTTTATTTAGCTACAGATATAAGAATGAGTTCGTTTGTTATTGTAAACTAAATTTTACCCATGATGACTATGGCTTGTATATTGTAATAAAATTTACTAATTTTAATAGAGTGCGCTAATGGTGATGACAGCGTTTCAGTGAAATTCAAATTAAGTTCGATGTTAACTTTGTAAATACAACATCTATATAATATCATAAGGAGAGATAATATTATTCATACTTTTTGAGTTATGAATACTAATACAAATATAAATCTTTATTGCTAACCAAGTGCACAAAGGTGTTATGACAAATACCCCAAATAGTCGCCTTTGTCGGACGCAGCAATTTAGTGATAAAATAATAACACATTAAACATATTTGACTTTGTATTTAAATTAATATAAATTCTTAGGTCATTGTACCACATCCAATTCTTAGTATACCTATATCAGATACCTTACATACATATATGTTTGTCTGGTCTCATATACTCGTAATATAGCACATGACTTAATGTCTTGCCATTTTTTATATTATATTTTAGCTTGGCAAGAGTTATTACACAGAAATATTAATATATAAATAGTTCATATTGTAGGTTTCACTCTGGCAGAATTTATAATATTGCTGAATTTTCCTTATTATAATATTGTTGTATTTTCCTCGAGCGTTAAAGTTTCATTGAAATAAATTGAACTCTGAAGGAAGTTCAGGTATACCAAAATGTATAAAGGCAAAAGCCTTTACACATTTTGGTATACCCGAGAGAAAATTGGGAGAAAATTTAAGAAGCATTCTAATTGCCAAATATATCTAAACCATGTAGTCTTTAGACATTTTACACACGAAGCTACAAAATAATGATGTTCTCTTTGGGGTTTAAAAAGGAATAAAGAAATTTGTCTTTATTTTTAAAGGAAGGAATCGAGATTGTACACTGTAAACGGATCATCATTAGTCTGTTCCCAATCTTATAATTTGGGGTCGGCGCAATGTTACAAATTTTTCTTCCATTCCTTTTTCAGTTATCATCGCAACATTTACTCCTTTTTCTGTCAATTTATTTTTCACGGTGTCTATCCATCTTTTCTTCGATCTTTCTTTTTCCAAGTGGCCAGCAACTTTCATGCTCATTACCATTATCGTCATATGCTGATCATATCTCCTCACTAAATGTCCATACTAAGACAGTAGAAAAGTCAGAACTACCTACTTGCTGTTATTTAAATATCATTTTCTCTTTATAAGAGATCTTCCGATTGGTATAAATATTTAAAATTTTAAAGCGAGAGATATATACATAACTATTTGTTGCGGGTAAAGAGCTGTTGGAGATACCTACCAACTACTATTTTTTTTATTTACTCACAATGTTTTAACTGGTAATACTGACATTAAAAAAAGTCATTAAAAACCCCTTTTATGTAAGGATTATTCTGTGGTGTTTCCATCCATAAAGAAGGCTCGTTCTCCAGCAGTAGAGACATAAAATGGACTGGTAGTGATGAGTGTAATTCTCTCTCTTTTAGGTATATAATCCATCTATCGCTAAGCTTAATCAACTGTTACAAACTTAGGTGTAATGTAAATAAGTACTTCACCAATCAATAAGACAAAGTGAGATTAATCAGCATGTCGATTTTGTAACATGGTGCTGTCGACTTACTCGATTGGATTGAGTTAGGGATGTTTTTGTGGAGCCAGTACGAATCGATAACATCGATTATACTTCGTTTTGGCTTTAAACAAGAAACTACATTAAACAGAGGTTTGGCATTGAGACCTACCTATATCAATAAAATGTGAACTGTGAAATGTGAACTACAGCATAGTATTTTGTAAAAATCAAAAACGCCGAGGGCGCCCCACCAATCAATGTGGTAGTAAGATGAACTAACTACGATACAGTTTTTGGCATTGCCGTGTCAAAAACTCGTATTTTATGTCAAATAATAAGTAGCTATAAAGCTAGAATTCAAAAACGCTGTGAGCGACTCAGCGATCGACGTGGTAGTGAAATAAACTACGATACAGAATTGACAGTACTTACCGTGTCAAAATTCTAAATTTTCCTCTCAAATAATAAGTAGCTATACGGAGCTATCTTTTTCATGATCTATTGACAAAAGAGTTAGGTATTCTCATAGATGATTTTATAATATTATTTTGGCTTATACATATTTAAAAAAAATTTAAATACCCGCCTGAGGCGATTAGCAAACTCTCTCCAAAAAAGAGTGGATAAATAGTGAATTAAGAATCAAAAAGTCTTTATTTATTTATTTCTATAGGTACACTATTGATATATGTTTAAAGTGTTACAAAAAGTAACTTTGCTTTAAGTCGGACTGCGAATAATTATGACTTAGAACGTAGATATAGATAATGTAGTTAATATTAAGATGTAGTTAAGTTTAAGAAGAATGATTGCACTCAGCAGATACTCCTTATTGTATTGTCGTTTTGTGTTACTTTTTATTTTTCGCAGAACACTTACTGTCAATATACTTTTACACACTATGGGTATGTTCCGAAATGCACTGCCAGCACTGTAAGGTGTGACGTCAATTTAGTACACTGCGAAGCCGTTCCTTTATAGTTAGCTATACTGGTTACTGTTTAAAATACTAGATTCTAATAAAGTTCAAGGCAATGCTGGGATTCATGCACAATATGCACAGCAGAAAAACCAGACCATTCGTGGTGCCGACAGCGACAGCCGAAGATGAAGTAAAATTTGAAAGAGATATCCAAGAATGTGAGAGTTTGAATAGTGCCCTATATGCAATAGAAAGCTGAAGTACATGTCAACCAGTCACTAATGCTGTCCGCAGTAATAGCGTCTAATGTAGCGCTGCTTCAATGCCATATTAATTTTCTTTTTTGTAAACGTAATCGAATGAATACGGATAGATTAAACCATTTCAGGAACTTTTAGATTAGTAGGAACCGCTGAATAAGGCAGATAAGCAGTTGCTGCAAGAGGAGAGCGGATGTTGAGAAGATGATTGCACTCAGCAAATACTCCTTCTTATTGTCGTTTAATGATGCTTAGCAATTTGCCCTTACTGTCAATATACTTTTACACACTAACCCCCTTATTCATAAAAATTATTTAAGCATTATTTAGTTAATCATTGTTTTGTCTATTTTTCTCAAATACAAAATGACGTTTGTGTGACGTTGACAAAATAATATTTGACTAAAAAAATGCATAAATAGGTTTTATGAATAAGGGGTAAATTGTTTATTTTTAAAGGATAAAAGTTGAGAAAACGTAAGTATGTAGTCAGTCAATGACAAAACGTCAATAATAGCAACAGCATCGCCGCAAGGACTATTTGGTCACAAATCTTCATTTAATACTGTAATTCACGTTTAAACTTAAAGAATAATGTTGATTTCACTATTTTATCGATGTATATCTCAATGCCAAACCTCTTTTTAATATAGTTTTTTGTTTAAAAGCAAAACGAAATATAATCAAGGTTATTGATTCATACTTGCCCTACAAAAACATCCTTAGCTCGAATCGATTTCGCACTCGAATGTGCCATGTTCACAGAATACCACTGAACACATTTAGAGAAATTCAGGTTAGTTATCTACGCTACGGCACGATTAATTAAAGTCAACATTCGGGCAGTAATGAGTTCCAAGAATACTTATAGGTTAAATTCATCACATACCTCAACTAGGATTTCGAGTAGGGTAGGATTACCTATGTATCTGGTATTCGGCAAGTGTAAAGTGCAATTATAATTTTTAAGATTTAAAGTTTCGGAATATGTAATTCTAACAAAGAAATTATATTCAGTTACATTTATATTTTATTGCTGTGATACTGTGGTGGATAATTAGTGCTGATGATATTGAGACGCTTCTCTATTTTACCAGTTCCTCATTAGTTGGGGATTGCCAAGTGCAGAACCACCAGTATACTACCAGGTTAGTTCAAGGTTGTGAAATTACAAAAAAAATGCTACCAGAACACACTGAACACGTCCGGACACTCGATTCGTACGGCATGAGTAAAAAATAAACAGAAAGGAGGTGGCGCGCAAGAAATGCTATTACTTGACAACTTCGCTGCATAGAAAACATTCGCCAACTTTTAAAATTGGTACTTATATGTTCCTCTATACAAAATGTCAAATACTTAAAATGCAGTTGCTTGACTACAAATGTTTTCAACGATAGTCTCTAACATATTTTATTGTAAACAATACTGTGCCATAGCTTTATATTTCAAATCTAATTATTAAATTTTTATTTTACAAATTTCACAAATGTGATATCTATAATTTAATTTACGTCGGATGCTTTGGGTTGGGCGAAGTGGTCATAACGATTTCACATTCTGAAAATTATATCGGCTGACCCCGATTTTACGATTGGCCGCACATAGGTGTGTATACCCCCCATTGTGTAACCGATGGCATATCTGCTTAACCCACTTCCCCATAATTACTAAGGCGTGTGTTAGTCCCTCAACTGCCATCGTGAACTTTTACCATTACCATGATAATTGATGATCGCTGCCTACCGTCCGGTGCCTCCATATTTTTGGCATTGTCTTGTACGTATCGGGTGTCATCAAGTGCGAATATTTTGAGTATAGTGTAGCGCGAACAGTTTTTATTTTCGTATCGTGTAACTCTTTAGCATGCAATAGGAATATTGTATGTAGAACTGTGGGCCTAGAACGAACTACTATCATTTACGTCACCAACACGAGTACAAATTATTACTTTCTGGAGATGCCTCACAAACTTGGAAAATCAAAACCTTTTTATTTTTATTTTTTATTATACGTAAAACATAACGTAAAACAGGAATAATGTATGAAGGTTATATTGCGCCACAACGTCCGGGAATGGAACAAACAATTGACAAGCGTCATTTCATACAGAAAACATGATATAAGCAGTCACCGCGCAGTCACTATGCCATACACAAATTGCCTAAGAAGAAAATATATTTTTTAAAGCCAGTTTACTTTAAAGACGTCGTTGTCAAACTACAGAAAACAACATCACCAACTGAGTTACAATTAATTTGCTCGAGTTTCCCAATAAATCAGAGTGTGTAAGTTTTTGAGTCATCCACATTATGTAGTTGTAGGTAAGTAAGTAAACAGCCTATAACTGTCCCACTGCTGGGCAAAGGCCTCCATCATTGAAGTCATCGCTACAATTGATGGGTTAATGGCTTAATCACCACGCTTGCCAAATGCGGGTTGGTGATCACAAACCCGGGCTATGCATTTAAAAACCGAAATACATTATGCCCAACCTGGGAATTGAACTCGGGATCTTCGGATATCGGGCCGAGCGCTCTGCCACTCGACCACCGAGGCCTTATAGTAGTTGTAGGTGTGCAATAATGATTCTTATGCTATTATTTAATTTATTAAATGAATTTAAAGCCAGATATGAAAATATCCACAATAGACTATAAAAGAATTATAGATTTAAAAAAAATATTTTTAAACCCGTTTAACTCTGGACGGACTTTTGAAGTGTGAGAGGCTTTGTCATGCCATCGATTTGCACAGCTAAGGTTACGAGCGGCCGGCGAAGTGCCAAAGTCAAACTGTACTAATTATTAGTTTTCCTAGTTAACGCTAATTCTGATTTTAAATCGATTTTGATTGATCATGCATTTACTTTGTTCTGTTGCAGAGCTGCCTTTTCCGCTTTTTTCTGCCTGAATGTAACTTATTATTTCGAGTTAGATAAGTAAAGACGTATCACGGTAATGTTAAAAAAAAAACGAAAATACAAATATCGGTACACATCCAAATTTATTTGAAAATTTCGATTAATTGCAAATTGCAACTAAATTAATAAATTTGTTTTTGAAGTTTTACAAAAACAATATAAGTATTAAAATGTACCTGCTTATAATCAAGGAGACCAAACTTTTGCGGGTTTTGATTGCTACATTTTGCAATAAAAGAGATGATTTTAGATCAAACTACGATACGGTCAATTCCATACAATATGAATAATCATTGAAAATAACTCGTAACCGTAAACGATTGAAAGAAACTTAAAGATTGAAACTGACTTAAACCAAACCAAACTCTAAATTTCGACCTTGTCTCACATATTTAATTATGCTTACCTAACTTTTACATCTTAAACCAAATTTATTTATAAAATATATGACTTTATGACTTACTCCGTTGTACTACGGGTAAGACGTTGCTTAAATTCCCCTCAAGCGCCTGTAGCTCACTTTTTATGTACAAAAGTATTTTAATCTGTAGGGTAAGTATAAAAAACATTTATGGTTGTAATTTTTGTGCGCAAGACGTGAAGTATGAAAAATAACAGGGTTGTTGTATTTTATGTTGGGATCGGAAAAAACATTTTAGCTTTAGACCGCTCCCTCCCATTATCATCTGTTGGTAATAAATCGTGAGGTTAACAAACAAAGGTCTGTGGAACGGAATTTACACATGGCCTGCCAATTTTTCATTTTGCTTTAAATGTTACTTTAGCTTTTATTAACTGTTGACTACATTAGGCGAGACCGATTTTAATTTGGAACATATTTCGATTTCCTGTAAAAAAAATCTCATAGTCACCAGACGTATGAATTCCTTCATCATCAACATCATAATCATCATCAAACTGGAACCGTCCCGTTGCTTGTAGAGCCTACATTAAATAATAAATAGGGGGGATCGTGTCATACTCTACAATGCTGGCACAATGCGAGTTGGTTTGTTATAACGACTGTTATTGTACAACCACTACTGGGACCAACGGTATAACATGTTTTCCGAAGAATTGAGGAAACCGGACCCGGTCGTTTCCAGTGTTTATTTTTCAGCGGACGTAATACATATTGCCTTAGGTTAGGTTGGTAGGTAGGCTTGTACTTATTTGCCACATAGAAGTTAGATAGAATTCTAAGTGGTAGAGCCACGCTGCGTTGCAGCACGAAATGGGCCGGCTCGACCGGCGTAATACCACCCTTTCACAAAATATCGGCGTGAAACAATGGCACTCGTTGCTGTTTCGTCCGGTGAGTGAAAGTACCGGAGGCCCATCTCTCACCACTCCCCCCCTCCCAATTCCTACTCCCTCCTCAAGATCCAACTTTTCCTTAAGGCCGGCAACGCATCTGCTATTACTTTGGTTTTGAGGGTGTCCATGGGCGGCGGTGATTTTTGTCCACCAGGTGACCCGCTTGCTCCTTTGCCTCCTTTTAATATTTAAAAAAAAATCCAATACCTCAGCGGTTGAAGATTCAGAGTGAGATATGATTCTACTTTCTGCATTATTGGCACTTACAGGAGAAAAAACAAACTGTACGATATAAAGTATTCGTTATTTTTTTTTAAATGTCTCCTGTTTTGTCAGGTGCTCTACACAAGGATCGCAGTGGGCTTATGGCAGAGTTCCCACGGGCTGCAGCAGCTGGGCCGGGTGCAGTGCTGCGCCACGCAGTGCCCTCGCGTGGAGAAGACGCCCTCTGCACCCGGCTTCGAGCCGCAGCGCACTTTCATTGGCAACACTGAAACTAAGGTAATGACGGAATGATTACCATTTAAATCTGCTGCTGCATTAGCAGTCGTTAACAATCATTGATCCACACTGGGCCTGCGTAGTGGTTTATAGCTCTTTCTTCATAATTATAGTGTTTCCATTTGTAAGGAAGGCTTGTGTCCCGCAGTGGGGCTGGTGATAGGCACTTAATTATTTAAGGTGGTTGGTACAGCTAGCAACTTAGAGTGCCTAGTGTGAATTTACTCCCCATTCGACTACAAAAAATTGTATAGCAAAGTTAAAATCGCCTCTTTTGTCACAGATGCTACTTTAATGTCATAGAAGTAGAATGCCTTCTTTATGAGTCTTAGCTATGTCTGGCTATGTTATTAATACGATTATTAAGGTAGGTAATTGTCAGCTATGTCGTTTCTAAAGTTGTTCCGTGTATTATTTGCTGTTCGAAAATTTTATCGACCAACTTTTAGGTATCCTTATAATGCAATTTTAGATGTAAAATACTCAACACTTTCCTAATAAAATGTTATCGATATTCCTACATCGGAACTGTACACGTGTAAACTCATAACAAATTTGTTCCCAGTCTACGTGCTCTCGTATAACTTGAGAGATTGTGAATTGTAGTACTTACTCTTATGTTTATACGACTCATATTCGCACGAAAAAGCAGACAAGCCCGCGGTGCGCTCAGCCTTTATGTTGCAGCAATGTGATAAGAAGGAATGAAGGTAGATAGAGTGAATTTCATTGAGAATTTTATTGTGCTATACATAGCGAACACACGCCTGCAGATCAGACTACACCAAACTGTAAATTTCCTCAATAGAATTTAAACTTTATGTGTATGGCATATGGTTGAAAATTTATTGAAAAAAAAAAAAATTAAAATTGTGTATAGTCTAATGTGTAAGCGTCTGTACCTAAATAGGGTGTCATTGAATTAAGTGTGGATATTTTCAGGACTGGCTTTAAACTTTTTAAATTACATAGATTAGTTAGCTTAGATTTTATATGAAAAATATCCAACATCTGGATCGTACTGTAGATAACTTTAAAATTACACACGCTTTGAAGTAAAGTAACAAAGTACCTACATTTCATTCAATAAAATATTATGTATTCGTGTTTCTTTGGACTTGTCTGCGGTATCTTGCTATTGCTAATATTCTATGGTCTTTCTTCTTGGCGGGAAAGTGTCATGTCTGCGGTTTTGTTTTACTTTCTAAAAATTGTGTTATGTCGAATATTAATGTGAAGTAATGGTGGGTTATTAACCGTTAAGTGTTCGTGAGTGTGCATGAGTGTTGGCAAATGAAACAAAACAGTGCAACGTCACTTTTCAAATTCTCTCACGAAGTCCGCCCGAGGACTTAGTAAAGCCCCACATCTTTACTTCTTAGACCAAGCTTTACTTAGATACTCGTAGAGTTGGGGGTATATCATTTATCACTTCTCATTTCTATTATCATTCATTATCATTATACAAGATGGAAATATTGTTTATTTATATTTGTATTACTTGTAAGAAAAATTACTTTGACACTGGCTAAATGCGCTAATCGCACGAAGCCATCAACTAAAGAAAATTTTATGGTCTTATTATTACGAGAGCAACACTGAAAGTTTTTAAAACTGGCCACTTGTAAACGATATAATAAAAAAATAAGTTGAAATTTTTAAAATGAAACTTTTTGCCAATATTATTGTATATGTATTTCATTCATTTGTCATTAATTTGTTTTACAACTTGGCCGCAAATTGAAAATTGTCTGTGTTACGACAGCATGAATATAACGCGAGAAAATTTTCGTGCGATGATTTTATATGACTTTCGATGTCATAATAGACTTCGATTGGCCTTTAACATCTTAAACGCCATTTGACCGACAAACAATTGAATTTCTGTTGTCTCTGGGCCCGGCAGCGGTCAACCTGTTAACGATGAAGCTCCATCTCGTGTCACTGTTTACAACTGGTTTAATGAGTTTAAACGTGGTCGCATTAATCACGACGACTGAAGATAACATCAGTGTTGTGCGGCGTATGATAGACACTGACAAAAAGAGTGACCTATCAGCAGATTCGGACAAGCTTAGGCATCGGTATGAGTCAAGTGTACAAAATCCTCCATGAACATTTAGCGGTCAGGTAGCTTTGTGATCGGTGGATACCTCATAATCGAACAGATGCCAAAAAACTCCGTCGTGTTGATTGGTGCCGTGAAATGGTTCAAAGATTTAACGGAGGTGACACAAATGTTGTGTTCGACATACTTACTTACGGGTGACGAAAGCTGGATTTACTGTTATGATCCTGAAACTAAAAGACAGTCTGCTGAGTGGGTGTTTCCTTCCGAAGAGTGGCCAAATAAAGTGAAAAGAGGTCGAATCGTGGGAAAAAAATGGTTGCAGCGTTCTTCGGAAGGACAGGTCATTACACAACAATTGTTTTAATGGATCGAAAACAGTTACTGCAGAGTGCTACATTAACAATTGTTTGCCACTTGTCTTGGAAAAAGTTCGGGAGAAACGACCTCGCAGTAGGATCCTCCTTCACCACGACAACGCCTCGTCGCACACCGCCAAGCAAACGATCGACTATCTGGCGACGTCAGACGTGGAATTACTGGGTCACCCGCCATATAGCCCCGACCTCGCACCTTACGATGTTTATTTATTCCCGAAGATAAAAACTTCGAGGAAAACGTTTTATGGACGCCGAGTAAGCAGTAGCTGCATTTCAAAAGGCCGTCGAAGAGACCCCTAAGGACGAGTAGGCAAAATACTTTTCTCAGTGATTCCATCGAATGCAGCAATGTATTGATGTGAATGAACACTACTTTTAAAAGATGTAATAAAACTAATAACTTGCTAGTTTGTTCAGTTTTTGATTATCTAAGAACTTTCAATGCCGCCCTCGTATCTTGTTAAACAAGAGTTAAATAGCCAGGCTCTTATGGTAAGCAGCCTCTGATAAAAACCAGCTAGGGTTTGCTTATCCCACCACGTAGGTACGCAAAGTCATTAAAAAAAATGGATCTTTTAAAAAATACCATAATTACTGATTAACCGAGGCGATTTATAAATAAAATGTATTTGCGTTATTTTTACACATCCGTAATATTTCTATATTGTGACACTAGTTGCTGAAATGCACATAAATGAGCAGAGCGCTATAATGAGGTTTTTACATAACGATTAAGGTAGTCGCTATAACGAATGCCGATTGTGTAAGGCATGATGTTCCTTTTATAGAAAGAAAAAGTTAGATTTAATAAAAAACAAAACACTGATAAAACTTTACCACGAAAATATTAAAAAAAAACAATGAAAAAGAAAACGCTTGTTACGATGACTGTGTTTCATCGAGTTTAATAATATTACGTACTGTATTTTACGATCCAATGATTCCATTCCAGGGCAATAAATAAGCACACAAGCTGCATTGTAAGATCTCGTTTGTAGCGAATGCATCTGCACTTATTGGAATGTTATTTCTAGGAAATGGATATTGAAACGCGTGCTTTGATTATAGATAAAAAAGGGAATAGATTTTTTATTCAGCATTACCTATACTTTTAAAAAAATATTCAAGAATATTAAATTTGCAATAACCATGGAGTTCATCCGAAATAAAACCAAATTTTTATATAGGTTAGGTCAACGGTAAGTTTAAATAATGTATCACTTGAGACAATTCGTCTTTTTTCAAATGCGATTATTATATTGTAATCAAAAAATTAAGAAAATTGTATAATAATTTTCCTACTTTACTTAAGAAGCCGATACGATTGAAATAAACTTTTCAATCCCCGTAACTTTAATACTGAACTTATATTGAGTACGTTTGAATAGCTTAAAACCTATCCACTAGTAAAAAACCGGCCAAGTGCGTGTCGGGCCACGCGCTGTGTAGGGTTCCGTAGCCCATCTCAATAATGCGGACTCTGAGAAGAGGGCTTTTATGAACATTTATTTAACGATAGCTCATATACTTAAATGTAGATTCTACCGGTTTCACACACCTGACAACGTTATTTTAGTAGTTTTCAATGAGGAATTTGTATTGCGCCATAGTACATTTTATAAGTTGGTCGACTGTTACTAGTAAACCTGTAAAGCCTACTTAGCTGTAATAATTTTTCTTTTAACTTCGTCATATATACAACTACCGTGAACTTTTTCACGTATCCAAAAACAACCATTTGGCTAGCAGGGGGGTCAAGTCCCCACTTGACTCTAACAAAATTTTGCACTTTAAAGCTTAATAGTTCACAAACGGATGCCTCAATTAAAACTGTTTCCACAACCCCGCAATATTTTTGAAATTGCTATCCAACGACAGCCCACACTATGGGGTTAGATAAGAAAAAAAATTACATCCCCACTTCACATGTAAGAGGGGTAACCTAAAAAAACATTTTTCAATATTTTACTTCATCACTTTGTCGGCGTGATTAATATGTATATCCATGCCAAATTACAGCTTAGTAATAAGAGTCTATGAGCTAGGCTGGGGACGGACAGACAGACAGACAGACAGACATGGCGAAACTATAATGGTTTCTTGTTTTCTTGTTGACTACGGAACCCTAAAAAGATCAGTAAAAGTCTTTGTTTATAAAATATTTTCTTTAAACAATTGAAAGTTGACTTTTATCTGAAACATATTTTAAACAATGTAACATGTGCTTCGTTCTACCAAGAAAATATTCTACAAAATTACCGAGCGCACCAGTCATGTCCAAAAATGATTTGGTGGCGCTTTCTACATGCGGACGGCAACCGCAGGCTCGCCCCGCCGCCGCGCCGCATGAATATCAAAACCTTTTCGGACCGACCGCATACCAAGCGAAATGATATTCGCCGTTCAAGCTCCCAGTGGTGTCCCTTGGGACTTTCACGAGCCAAACTCAATCTGCATCTTAAGTCAAAGCACCAAGAACCAAAATAGATTTCCACTTTGAAATATACGAACTGTCAGTCTTAAATAGCAATTAAATAGTTCTCAACTCTGGTGTGCTTTGACGCAAAGCCTGTGTGACGCTTTGATAGTAATTTTTTCATCATTGATGTTAATTACAAAAAAAAAATTGTAGCTTAAGTAATTTAAGTACTTATTAGCTTATTGCCATCCCACTGCTGGCTCAATCGTTCTCACATAAATAAATATATTTTTCCTATTTTCTTATGTCCCCTTGAGCGTCGAGCGACCAGCATTAGGGTATTCGACGCTTGAGCTCATAGTCTAAATGTCATAATCAAGCCAACACGATTGTAGACGTTTTAGAATAAATAACCAACAACACGACTCTGGACGCAAACATGCAAAATTAGGCAAGAATTCGTAAAAAATTCATTATTTACAGACAAATTAAGAGAAATTTTCGATTTTTTGCAAATATCTACTTTCCGTTCTGAAAAATCCATTATAGTTAATATTCATTTCCTCCCATCCTTTTATTTGCTACATGGATCGACGGGTTTTTGCAGACCGAGTGATCTGTCTGTACCCGTGTTGATTCAATTGAACCTTTCACAACTGGAGCATAAAACTGGCTGTTTTATAAAACGAATACTCACAGCGAAGAGGGAAGAGTTTTTTTATTTCAGTACGTTTTTTATAAAGGTTCGAGTCCCTACATCTCTGACAATAGATTATTGTGTTTCATTAATTACGGGCAGTCGGTGAAAACGGGCATTAGTCTTTTATTAGATCTATACCTACTAGCCCTATCCTTACTTAGAAGCACTGAATCATAACTAACATGTTCTGAGCTTAGGACGAAACACGAAAATGTGTCAACGCTTAGAACAATGCTCACTCTTTTCGCCTCGGTTGCTTTTAGAAAGCAGTGAGTGACACTTGTCAAAAGTACCGTTGATTTTGTACAAAAGCATTTTCGAAATGCTTTCTTGTGTCTTCTAAATGGGTTTTTATAATTCATTAAACGCGAGTACCTAAAGATAAAAGAATGGGAACCTTTAATTGAATGGCATTCCAATGACAGTTTTTGATTTTTAACGATTACAGCCATGTAGGTATAAGTGAGACAATGCTATGCCTCATAATGTCGTCATCATTATAAATAATGCTAATAAACGTGAGTACATTTATGACGTGTTTTTAGGGTTCCGTAGTCAACAAGGAACCCTTATAGTTTCGCCATATCTGTATATCTGTCTGTCTGTCTGTCTATCCCCAGCCTAGCTCATAGACTCTTAGTACTAGAAAGCTGTAATTTGGCAAGGATACATATTAATCATGCCAACAAAGTGGTTAAAATAATTATTTTTTAAATATTTTGTTTATGTATTAGTTGGAATTATATTACTAGTGATCGCCCAATGGTCGAAATCCGACCGCAATTCACAAAATATGTAATGTTTTAACAATGTATTAATAACATTTTTTAGGTTACCTCCCCTACACGTGAAGTTAGTGGGGATGTATTTTTTTTCTTGTCTACCCCATAGTGTGGGGTGTGGTTGGATATCAATTTCAAAAATATTGCGGGTTTGTGGTAACAGTTTTTTGATTGAGGCATCCGTTTGTGAATTATTAAGCTAAAATTTTGTTAGAGTCAAGTGTCTCCCCCCCTTTGCCAACCAAATGGTTGTTTTTGGATACGTGAAAAAGTTCACGGTATTTGTATATATGACGAAGTTAAAAGGAAAACTATCATAGCTAAGTAGGCTTTACAAGTTTACGAGTAACAGTCGACCAACTTATAACATGCACTTGGCGCAGTACGAATTCCTCATTGGGAACCACTTAAATAACGTTGTCAGGTGTGTGAAACCGGTAGTATCTACATTTAAGTATATGACTCATCGTTAAATAAATGTTCATAAAAGCCCTCTTCTTAGAGTCCGCTTTATTGTGATGGGCTACGGAACCCTACACTGCGGGTGGCCCGAGTCCCGACACGCACTTGGGCGGTTTTTATTCCATAACGGTATATGCTTACTTTCTCACATGACGTCAGTGCCAATATTGTAAAAGTTAGAAATGCGCTTCGCACAGTCTTTTATAAGACCGGTTTTTTGCGACATCTCTTCTTTTTATTCCATATTCCTAAAGAATGTTCTTTGTTTGGAAATAATGCTATTTCCAAACGAAGAACAGTCGGTGGTTAGCTACCACTTCACTTGGTTCCACAACACCATTTACCGAACAACCAGTAATACTATAAAATAACACTACCTACATTGTTTGTTACAGAAAATGCTAATGAGCAAAATGAAGAACAACAACGCTGTAAAAAACGTCCGAAGCGCCGAGAGCCGCGACTGCCACCACCTGAGCCACCTGTCGCGCAACGTGCTGCGCGCGCGCCGCGGCGTCGTCCGCATGCTCATCGTCGTGGTGCTCACGTTCGCCGTCTGCAACTTGCCCTTCCACGCCCGCAAGATGTGGCAGTACTGGTCCAGCGGCTACGAAGGCACTAGCGACTTCAGCACCCTCCTCACACCGCTCACTTTCCTCATCACCTATTTCAATTCTGGAATCAATCCGCTGTTATACGCTTTCCTGTCCAAGAATTTTCGGAAGGGTATGAAAGAGCTCCTTTTCTGCAAGTACCATGGTAAGAGAAAAAGTGAGAACATGATAGTCTTAAATCCTGTTGGTGTAGGCTTAAGGCGAAGCTCGACGAGGTCGACCCGGGCTAACTGCAGCACTGTCACGATGGCCCCCAACGGAGACTCATGAGATTTGCGCCGCCGTCGGTTCCTGTACAAAGTGGAAAACACTGATATTTCCTGATTAACGGAGAGCACGGACGAGGTGACCGACAGCAGCGGCTTGTATACCATCTCGACGATATCAAAAAAAGACTTATACGATTAGTTAATGACCAAGTAAACGAATAATGTGAAGATAAATAGTAAGATTACATAATATATTTTGTTTACCGTTTGTGTACGAACTATGGAAGTGTGAGAAGTTTGCCATCTCATGAGCTTAAACGTTGTAAAGAGATTATTTAAGCAACGACAAGTGACAATAATGTCACAAGAATTGTTGACGTTATTAGTGTAGAGTAAGTATCAAAGAGAAACATTGTATAAATTGTAACTTAATAGCCATAATATCTAATATTACGAGTGTTCAACAACCTACCTACCTGTGTCAGAAACAGTTTTGTAATTACGAATAAATTTAAGCATAAAACAAAAGCTAAACACAGAAAAAGTGTATCATATTTGTAAGTAAATAAGTGTACAAACAATATTACAAAAATAGTTTATGTTCATATTTATGTGTATAATTTTCTCATGAAGAAATGTGGTTACCATGCAACAAAGCCAAAGAATATTTTTTGTAGTAATTACTAAAAATAATTTACACTAAGGTAATTATTAACGGGATTCATACCATGCTTATTATTTATGAGTATCCGATATTTCGGCATAATAATTACTCTATTAAAAGTGAGCACGAATGTTTAAATAGTTATCTAATTACACTAAGTATTAACTTAATTTTATTTTTATTATTTAAATGTTTATCACTTAGTATGACGGGAGAAAACTAAATATATTAAGTTTTATTAGTTGACAATGGCTTAAACGTAGGTAGCTTTTTTCTAATATTAGTTTTTTTCTATTAGTGATCTAACAAACTTAAAAACAAAACGATTTTGTATAATTTACCATTTAACCGTTTGAAACCAAAGGTGTTGTCGAAAAGTGATCATTAAACGGTATTATTTGTAGATTTTAAGCGATTAATACACATCATCATGAAAATCATGAGCTATTTCAGAACATAGATGCGTTTTAAAAACATCGTCATGTAATATACGTAAATAAATTAAAAATGGCATTGTAAGTTTTATAGTATATGTTTTATCAATTTATATATTTTACGGTCAATGCATGCAACATTATGGGACCTGAATGTTGTTTGGGACATAAGTTTCCCATCTTTATAATAAAATATTGCATGTGGTTATCACACACATGATCAAGCTATATCTTTTTTTTGAGAGTCTTCTGATTGCCACTGGTCATTTTTAGCTTTACCGGGCTGTTTTGGGGGCGTCGAAAAACTCAAAGGGTTCCTCAAGCCGTGTGAAACGAAGCACCGTCATAGGTTTTAGGTCACTAATGCGTGTCGCCGTGCCCTACAAGATTCTCCGAGGGGTTCGGATCGGATCGAACCCAAGCGATAGCTCTGAAGGAAAACTGTTGGTGTTGCCAAAATAGAAATAATACTACATGCGTATAAGCTGCGAAAGTTTTGTCTAAAATTACGTACATGTCCCATAAATATTGTATACGTTGACCAGTAACTATTTAAAACTCAAAACATTGTTGTATTGTAATGAAAACAAATGTATTTTTTTTTGTATAGCTTACGGGTAAGAATAGTCTCTTGTCACCTGATGTTAAGTGATAATAAGGGCGAAGGTGAAAGCACACTATACCCGGAAACCCGGGATCCACTACTGAGGCACTGGCTATATCTTAGCTGCCGATATATTTAGATAAAATACATGGTGGTAGCTAGCCAGGCGGACAAACAAGCCCTACCACTAACCAAACAATACACAAACATATACCTACCCTCCCACTGGAAATCGAACCCGGGACATTTGGGTCTAAAACCGGTGGTCTCCACCACTTTTTTATTACTAGAAGAGCAACAATCCTTAAGTGGTACGACGAGGAACGACAATTCCTTTTCGTGCCACTGGTGGAACGAGTTGGTGGCACGACGAGGAGGAAGTCGACCACAGAGGCGGTTAGAAGAGGTTCTTATTCATATACGAGTATTAATTACTCAGAAACTTCGACTTTCAATTGTAACGAAGATAAATAGTACGTAATATGCAACAAGAGGCTTTACATACGCGATATGTGTGATCCTCAAAATAAATGGGATATTGACAGGAACCAACAACAGCTTGTTAATAATCCGCAATTTAGACGCGAATGTGGTTCTGCCAGTTCCGACTCATCGGCCTTTTTGATTAATTTTTGACATGGCGTTATTTGCTCATTTCGTATATTCGAGACCAAAAGGCCAACATAGAGAGGTAGGTCTTCAAACTTTTTACGCTTAGTAATTCTCGGAGCTCGATAAAGCAACAACCGTGCGTGTCATTACGATCTTCCAAGTTAAGCAACTAACGCAATGCTGGGTCATCGGATGGGTGACCAAATTAAAATACAGAACGTTTGATAATACCTGTATAATTTCGAATATGGCAGATAGGCTGCATAGAGTGCAGAGAGCCCCGGATATGCCTGAAAAGCACCACATTGTCGGGCTACTCTGTGCTTCGAAAAACACTTAAAACTACTGTTAAAACCTTAACCACGTAGGCCAGCTTAGTGTGTTATGGCCCTATCACCCTTCTGTGCTATTATTAGTGTTGAAATGCTTGAGTTTTTAGGCTGATGATGAGGAAGATTATCACTCATTACGAAGTTATTATTAAGTTTTAAAAAAAATTTATTAATCCTTCATCCTTTATTGCACATAGAAATTACAGTTACAATTACCAAAGTGTAAAAAAGATTATAAATGTTTTTCTTTTAATACTTGAATTTACTTGACAATAAACTGCAGATTACAGAAGTAGATGTAGACAAAACAATAATATGGCAATATTATAAAATGTTTAGGTTTCAACTAAACTAAACTGTATGTAACCCAAGTAATCATTCACTTAAGGACTAAGTCTGTCAAAAATGTAAGTAATATCCTTTTCTACACTGAAACAATTGTAAGTTTATTCTTAGCTACAGATGATTAAAAAAACAAGACTCGGAAGGAGCGTATAAATTAACTTCAGTTATGGCCCCGAGCGCGCGAATACCAGACACAATAGAATTTTAATTGTTATCGGCCACCTGGTGGTCGATCGACCATCAAGGGGTTACGAAGTTAAGTGTCTGTTAAGGGGGTGCAGCGCGGACGCAAAACTGCGAGTTTCAAGTTTCTTTATGATAGCGAGCGAGCGGCGCGTGGCAGTGGTGTGACAACGGCGCACGACTACGAATACGCACGCACACTAATATCTGTACAGAGTATGTTTACTTTCGTAAAATCATAGGCGTTTGGGTAAACAATAAGAAAAGTCTTAATATTTTCATATTCATGTTTTTTTATTAAAAAATAAGACAACAGTGACCTGCGAAATATCAATACAAACATTTTGATGTCGGATCATTGTTTCATTTGTGCTATATTTACAAAGTTTCTGAAGAAATAAGTTTTTAGATATCATTATTTTACGAATTGTTTATGCAGTTTCTGGGTATTTATTTCAAATTCCAAGACAACCATGACCTTGTGAAAGGATCAAGCTAACCTATACTAGTCCTTTTAATGTATATGACCTATTCAGCGCCTAGCACCAGTGACTTAAAAACACGTAAATTTTCAAATTCCGCGCTGCACCCCCTTAAGACAACACAACAATGTCAAATACGCAGTCAGGGAGCCATGTTACGGAGCCTTGACGTAACTAATAAGTAATCTGTGCCTTGACTACGAAAGGTGGGAACTACCAATATTGATTTTACATCCGACTCCGACTACGGCTCGGGCATTGCTCGGTACATTTTACTTTATGATATTTTCTATACATTCTGTACTTTTAATTGAATTTATAGTTTTGAGCAGTAAGCGAAGTTCTTGTCATAAGTTTATATAAAACACATGTAGATATCTGAGGTACTGAATTGTATTGCATAAAAATATTATTGTCAAATGTAATTGTAACATAGTTAATTTTAATTTTTTTTATTAATTGTGCTTTTCCTTAATTTGTTAATCGTTATAAGATACTTACAGATTTTTTAAATGTTGCTAAGAATGTAAATAAAAAGTTTATCGTGGAATTAAATTGTAATTATGATAAAATAGTTGTTAAATGAAATTTGTTAAAATGTAAATATATCAAACTATTTAGTATGGATATCGTTTATTTTGTAAACCATTATTATACAAACTCAGCTCTAAGTTTGCACACAGCCAGAACGAGGTAGCAGTTGTCCACCCTCGTAAAATAAACTTAGAGCATTATAATGCTCTAAGAAAATAAACAATGTAAGTAAACAATGGTGCGAAAAAGGAAGAAAGAATACTTAAGACATAAAACCTTTTTAAAATTCTTACTTTTTAAATTCGCTGTACCAAAAAGGTTGCGTAAAAATGCGTAGGGCTAATTAGTTATTTTTCGTTTCCCGGAACTTCAAACGCCGACGAGCAAACGAATTACTAATGCCCCTTTCAACATACTTGACGACGAAGATAATGACGCGATCGATTCCTTTTAATAAGGGTTGAAGGGTGCTAACCTCAACAAACGGAGCAAAACAAACTGAGAAGATTAATTGATACTTGAAATAGCGAACAGAAATGAACTTAGAGTTATGCTGTAATGAAATATGCGACAACACACCAGGATATCTCAGCTGTGGGCTCGCTACGAATAACAACATTTACTTGAAGTAGCCGAATTGAACAATCAGTTACACCCGTTTGCACTAAACTTATAAATCGCCTAAGTCTTTGCCTAACTACTACCCGGTCAAGTTAAGTCGGCACCTGAGTGTAAGCGACGTTTCGAGTCAGGTGCCGAGTTAACTTGACCGGGTAATAGATAAGCCAAGACTTATACTCTAGCCAAACTCGATAAAGAATAAATGTAAGCAAACCAAATTAGGGTCATCACAAATCTGGGCGAACATGTTTTTGTGTTTTTCGTATTAGTACTTGATTACTGCATTTTACATAAAAGATATTGTAAGACTTATTATTCTCACTACACATCTCATTTAAATCAGTCGCTCAACTTCGGTAAAAACGTTATAATACGAATAACGTAAAAAAACGTTAACTATTTTCACTTGTCAACCCTATTAAACAAATGTCATTACTAAAATTGAGGTATTCTAAACAATTCCGTTATTATAAACTAGCATTCCAAATGAAGATGACAATAGTATCCATATGGGGTCGATTATCTTAACTATCTCTGAAATCTGCAGCGTAAACAGTGCATTTGCAATGCAAAACAAACATTAATAAACAAATTGAATTGACGTTAAAGAAAATTAGATAGTAACAGCAGTTGCATCTTCAAGTGCAGTTTTTTAATTATTTCAAGGTAGCTAATTTATTCACTCAAATAGGTTATAATAACTAAGATTGTACTATGATTTTTGGTTTTTAAATTTTTCATACAATATTTAATATAAATAAATCTTTTACGTAAAATCTTTCCTGTTGACCAACTGGCAAAGGTTGTCAATACATGCCTGTCACTGGTTGCTTGGCAACGCTTTGTTGGTAAACATTGTTTATCGAATTTGGCTATAGACCTATAGGCGATTCATAAGTTTAGTGCAAACGGGTGTAAATCTTAAAAGGCAAATAATCTTTTTTTAGCTTAGCCTTATCTCTGGCCAAGTCTAACGCATAGATGGCCGAGTGGTAAAACGCTCGGCCTGATACCTGAAAGTTCCGGGTTTAATCCCAGGTCGGGCAAAATGTGTTTTTTTTTCTTTTATATACCTATAGCTCGGCCTCGGCAAATAACTCCATCCCACCTGATGTTAAGTGCAAATGGAGTCCAGACGCAAAGATAACTAGTGCAGCGTGAAAACAAACGTAGCATCAGTTAACCTCACTCTGCCGACCCACAAGGTGCTTCTTCACGCCTCTTTTGAAGGACCCCATATCCATATCCATCATAGGAAGGAGGGAAAACGTGTGCTGGTAGATTATTCCACCTTTTGGAGGTGTGACAAAGAAACAAGTCATCAAATTTATCTCCGTACTTAATTTTATTCGATTCCGATCCCGCACTGCTTGGCATGGATTCACGTAAAAAATATTGAGTCCTTACAAGTGAGAAAAAAACGTCAATTTTATATACCTATAAAAAATTTATAATATAGAAAAGTTGACGTTTTTTTCTCATTTTTTAATAGATGTATTACTTCTAAAAGTCAATACCGGTTGTCAACTAATAAATTTTATCGCACTAAAACGGAATCGGGTGCCTCCACCACGGGGGCGACACACACCGGGGGCCTAACTCACGAACCCGTTAATATTATTATACACCTTAAATTAGGACTATATTACCTTCAGTAATAACAATGATTATTCATTTTGTGTCTTTATGGTAAATTTTTTTTTAATTGTCTTTTTTTCTTTCGCTGAATTGACTTTTTGTTTCATTGTAGCTTTGAAGGGACTTGGTTTTTTGTCTTTGTAATGTCTGCTATATTTAGCTAGTGAAACAAACACACTACCCATAAATTGTATAGTGTTAATATAAATAGATGCTAAGAAACTTAAAGAAACGTTAGTATGAAAAATATAACTTTATAAAAAATCTTCATACAAAACGTAATTTCATAGGTAAGGACGGACCTATTTGAATACGAATATTTGAAGTCATGTGATACACTTATTGATATGTAAGTCAGCCGTTGTCACAGAGATGCTACTTCGTAAAAAATTCACAATTTATTATGCCTTTGACGCATATACGAGTATTCAATTGAATTCCATTCAAATAATTTATTTAGGACCGTAGTCCATATTGTTTTATATTTTTTATTAGGTTTTTACACATGTTTTTACAAGTTGTTTATGTTGTTATAAAACCAGGCAAGTGCGAGTCGGACTCGCGCACGAAGGGTTCCGTACCATTATCTATAAACATATTTCAGGTTTCTGTTATCGTTACTAAGACCGAGAAAAAAAATTGAAAAAAACCACGCTTGTTGTATGGGAGCCCCCTTAAATATTTGTTTTATTTTAATTTAATTATTGATTTTTAAAGTGAATATATAACTAAAATATTCTGTGAATATTTCAAGCGTCTACCTGTTGCCGTTATCAATATCGAGCAAAAACGAGCAAAAAAATCACGTTTGTTGGAGCCCCCTTACTTATTACCGAACAAAACAAACAGTTGTTAATTGTACAATTGCAACGCGACTGCTATGGTTGCAATTGATAAATTGGTTATACGGACACAATTTGCTCAATGATAAAGCTTAAAGGTGGGTCTACGCTAGACAAGCCGAGCACGAGCCGAGCCGCTCTACTCGCGGTGTCACGTGTGGACGTACAACGAGCCTACAACAATCACTCTCCTCAAACATAGTTTTCCGCAGTGTGCTTCCCTTTGTGTTCGTAAAAAAACCGACAATAGGCGGAGCACAGTCAAGCACGAGCCAAACGCTCGAAGCGCGCTCGTTCGAGGCTCGTAAGTCGGGTCCACGCTACACGAATTTTGGCTCGGCTCGTGCTCCGCTCGTGCTCGGCTCGTCAAGCGTAGACCCACCTTAACGATGATAAATGATAAAGCAAACGCTTAGTGCTCTTTCAATTAAAATTAATATTAGGTCCTTACCTATGAAATTGGTGTTTTGTATGAAGATTTTTTATGAAATTCTATTTTTCATACTAACGTTTTTTCAATTTTCTTAGCATCCACTTAGGTTAATACTATAAAAATTGTAGAGAAGTGTGTTTGTTTCACTAGCTATATATAGCAGACCCTAAAAAGAAAAAAATCAAAAATAATTGTTATTACTGAAGCCTAACTAATATAGTCTTAATTAAATGTGTATGATAATATTAACAACCGGTATTGAATTTAGAAGTAATATACACCTATTAATGAGTGAGAAAAAAACGCCAATTTCATAGGTAAGGACCCAATATCATCATCATCATCATCAGCTCATTTATGTCCCCACTGCTGGGGCACGAGCCTTCCCTATGGATGGATAGGGAGAACGGGCCATAAACCACCACGCGGGCCCAGTGCGGGTTGGTGGTTGTTAACGACTGCTAATGCAGCCGGGACCAACGGCTTAACGTGCCTTCCGAAGCACGGAGGAGCTCGAGATGATACATTTTTGGTCACCCATCCGATGACCGGCCTTTGCGAAAGTTGCTTAACCTCAGCACTCGCAGACCAGGCGCGTTAACCACTGCGCCATCGAGCTCAGTCCCAGGACCCAATATAATAGTTTACATACTATATTGAGCGACTTGTGTCCGTAATACCGATTTATCAACCGCAACTAGGCAGAGCAGTCGCGTTGCAACTGTACAATAAACAACTGGTTGCTTTTTTCGGTAATAAGCCTGCCGGCAAGTAATAACGAACCTGCTGAAACCTTTGTACGTAAAGTCGCTCTGAGCATAGGAAATATTGCTCAAGTCAAAGTTAAACTTATGAGAACGTATACGAATATAACTTTAGCGCAACAATAAAAACTAATGAACGAAGTTCGTACGTACAGAGACCACATCACATTGTTTGGAACCCGAGTTTCGTTCGATTGCCATTAATTAGTTATGTATAGGGAAACTTTTGATAAATAGGTGTGTTGAATGTATAATTGTATGACTTTACAGACTGATTTGATTTTACAGACTGTGCTCTCTTGGATAAGAGGTTACAAAATTCCTTTCTCTCGAACTCCATATTAATATAATTCACCACTGTCTGAAAACTACTCTCTTTCAGAGATACGTAAGTTTGATCAGTCTATAGAAAATTTACTGGCTATAGGCGCTGTCTCTAAATGTGAGCCCTGTGTGGTCAGTTATTAAAGGCCGGCAACGCGTCTGCAATTCCTCTAGTTTTGCGGGTGTCCATGGGCGGCGGTGATTACTCTCCATCAGGTGACCCGCCTGCTCGTTTGCCTCCTTCTTATATTAAAAAAAATAAATTATCTAATGTTTTTTTAGTGCCGAAACCGTACGGTAAAACACGTCTTATACTTCATTTAAAAAATCTTAACAAATTTATAGACACAAATTTTTTAAATTAGAGACTTTCGAACAATGGTAAAACTTATTTCAAAAGGTTGTTATATGTCAACAATTGATACATGATAACTCTAAAAGTACCTAAGATTCAAATGGAAGCAAAGCTTATATGAATTTAATGTTTTACCGTTCGGTCTCCACCCAGCACCTTTCGTTTTTACGAAAGTTATGAAACCAGTTGTAAAATTATTACGATGTGCTGGTAATATTTCTACAATATATTTAGACGATTTATGTTTATTAGGACGTACGTAGAAACTTCTTTGTGCGCTGGGTTTTATAATAAACGAATCTAAAAGTTGTATGATTCCTAGTAGGTATTTCTTGTAAATTTTTGGGATTCATCGTAAATTCTGAAAGAATGAATATTAGTTTACCTGCAGAAAAATGTATTAAAATTAAAACTGAATTAATCAAATTTAAAAATCTTAAAAGGTGTAAAATCAGAGACTTTGCTCGCTTAGTAGGACTAATATCTATTATCTGCTTGCCCTGCCATTGAATATGGCTGGCTTTACACAAAAGAGATTGAAAGATGCAAATTTTTAAATTTAAAACATGATGAAAATTATGATAAGTTTATGACTATACCGTCGATTTTAGATTTAGATTTTAACTGGTGGATAAAGTCTATAGATAATTTAGTTAGTAAAATTAAATTTGACGAATACTAATTAGAAATTTTTTCTGACGCCTCAACTACGGGGTGGGGCGTAGCCTGTGCCGGAAATACAGCTAGCGGAAAATGGAGTCAGGACGAAAGAAATCAACATATTAACTAGCACTAGCACTTCACTTGCGACTTCGTCCACGTGGATTTGAGATTTAAAAAAAAACTCTTTTTTAAATAAAGGCCTAAGCCTATGTTACCCGCAAGGAATGTAGCATTCTAACAGTGAAAGAATTTTGGGAATTGGACCAGTAGTTCCTGAGATTACCCTCCGCAAACAAACAAACAAACAAAGTCACAAACAAACAAAGTCACAAACATTACCTCTTTATTAATAGTACACAATACATACATACATACCATCACGCCTTTTTCCCAACGGGGTAGGCAGAGACCACATCCTTCCACTTGCTACGGTCCTGACACACCTCTTGCGCCTCCTCCACTCTCATTACTCCTTTCATACATGCTCGTCGGTTATGGGTACTCCTGACCTGACCTTTTCTTAGTACGTCTTGGACTTGTCCTAAGTACGTCCGTCTAGGCCTACCCTTTCCAACAGCTCCATCCACCCTTGCCTTGTAAATTTGTTTCGTTAATCGCCTTTCATCCATCCTTTCCATATGCCCAAACCATCTTAGCATTCCCATCTCAATTTTAGTGACAACATCCTCTTTCACACCACAACGCTCTCTAATTTTGCTATTCCTCATTCTATCACTCAATGTCACTCCTGCCATACTTCGCAATGCTCTCATTTCCACTGCATTTATCCTACTTTCATCCTTCTTTTGCCATACCCAACTCTCACTGCCGTACATAAGCGTCGGCACCAACACTCCCGCATGAACAGCCAGTCGCGCCTTCTCTGACACTTTCTGACTGTTCATAAAGGCATGCAGCGCTCCATTCACCATATTCCCTGCATTCACTCTTTTATCAATATCACCCTCATGCCTTCCATCCCTCGTGAACCTAGTCCCCAGATACACAAATTCTTTCACTTGTTCTACTTTTTCACCTCCAATTAAAACATCACATTCTGTCATATCCTACTCTCTTTCAAAAACCATGGTTTTTGTCTTACTTACGTTCACTTTCATACCTCTCGCTTCTAACGACGCATTCATTAATGTTACCATTTCCTGCAACTCGTCGGCCGACGACGCAAGTATGACTTGATCATCAGCGTAGAGAAGGCATTTAACAAGCAACCCATCCATTCTCAGTCCATAATCACTATTTTTCAGATCTGTCAAACAGTCATCCATGAATAGGTTGAACAGCCATGGGGACGCTACACAACCATGTCTAACCCCTTTATGGATGTCAAACCAGTCAGTGTACGCCTCGTTTATTCTGACGCAAGCACTGGAACACTTATAGAGAGATTTCAGCGCTCGTATCAGACAGCTGCTCACCCCATGCGCGGATAAAGACAACCATAACTCATTCCTTTTCACCCGATCATAGGCTTTTTCCAGGTCCATGAAAATGCAATAGACTTTTTGGTTTTTGGCCAAAAAATTTTCCGCTATGCAACGCAAGGAAAAAACCTGATCCGTACATCCCATTCCCTTTCTGAATCCCGCTTGTGCATCCCAAATCTTTTCTTCCGTCTCTTTCACAACCCTATTAATCAACACCTTAGCATACAGTTTGCCGACAACACTGAGAAGGCTGATTCCGCGGTAATTTTTGCAGTCCTGTTGTGATCCTTTCCCTTTGAAAAGCGGCACGATCACGGCCTTGCACCAATCTTCTGGTACCTGGCCGGCCTTCCAACACAAATTAAAAAGGTGGTACAACTGACTAGCTGTTATGCCTCGCCCGGCCCTCAGCATTTCAACAGATACTCTATCATACCCTGCAGCCTTACCAGCTTTCATACTTTTCAACGCTATCACTATCTCATCCATACAAAACAAACAAAAGTATTGATTTAGAATTAATAGCAGCTTTTATTGGTCTTAAAATATTTGCCAAGAAGTTGTTAAACTGTCCAATTATTTTACGTATTGATAATACGACAGCAATTTCTTACATAAATCGTATGGGAGAAACACAATTCCCCCATTTAACTAAACTTACAAAAGAGATTTGGAAATGGTGCGAATCTCATGATTTATTTGTATCTGCCTTATAAATCCCATCTATCGAAAATTGTATTGCCGATGCCGAGTCAAGACGAACTCACCCTGACGTCGAATGGGAATTATCGAATTCTGCATTTCAACATATAGGTAATTGAAACCTTTGGCAACCCTGATATTGATATTTTTGCTATTCGCATAAATAAAAAATGTTCTAAGTACATAGTGAAGTGGCAACGTGTAAATAGTTGCCTACTTGCGGGATCTTAATTGGAATTTAATTAAATTAATTTTGTGAACACATTAAGGCTACTTCAACCGCACTGACCTTCTTCGAAGAGTTCAGGAACGAATGCTAATCTCGAGAACGAAACACCGAAGCATAATTAATGATTAAACGAACTTACCTGTATGTGCAGTTCTATTATAATTATGTGAGGTGTTTCGTTCGAAGAGATTAGCATCCCACCCTCCCTAATTTAAATTATCATTACCCCAAAATTGTGAAATATTATTATGTTGTCTTTGCTCTGAAGCCGCCACGAAGCTGTGCCACCATCAAGAAGTGTCAAAGTACCCTATTTTATTTTTATTTTTTCTAGTTCTAATCTAAGTGCATAGATGGCGACACCGTATGTGGAACTACAAGTGTATAAATGCTAATCTCTTCGAACGAAACACCTCACATAATTATGATAGAACTGCACTTACAGGTAAGTTCGTTTAATCATTAATTATAAGACGACCAACACTCCAGTCTCCCCGTGACCACGGACCATGGAAAAGATTCTTAACGTCAGGATAAACATTAAATCAAATTGATGTGTAAAATAAACGCGAGTAGATCCGTAAAAGTAGTTTCATTTCAATGTAAAAGTAGGTTCTTAATTTTTGTACAATACTTTTAATAAATAAATTATAATCATAATCAAATCATAACCATACAGATCATAACTTACCTTTTACAAGTCTTTTACAAGCCTAAAAATAAACGCAAGCTTACGTTAATTTGCTTAATTGCTTATTTTGATACTCATGTCTGAAAAGATTTGATTAATGATAATATAAGCATTGTATACAGCTGATATTTTAAAAACAAAAATAATGTGCTCAACTAATTTAGTAACATAAAATATTCACGTAGGTAAACAGTCAACAATATCACATACCAAAGTATCAAAATTGTTCGGTTGTTTGGTTGCGCTATAATTTGAGTTCGTGTGTATGGCTGAAGACGAGTGATACATCCTCTCGTTGGGAAGACGACGCGTACTGATTGGAACAATTTAATTTCAGGCTCGCCATTATAAAGGTCACTTTAAGAAAATTATTATTAATAACTGAATAGATAAATTGTTAAGGAAAAATACGAAATGTTGAAGTAATACCTCTTTATTTATAAAAAAAATATAAATGTATTAATGAAATTGACTAATACTTGTAGAAAAATAAGTTTAAATGTACTGATTTGGGCAGTTTTGATTATTTTTTTCTGTAAAAAGTAAAGCGAATTTTGTAATTTGGCTTTTATATGTAACTTGTTGACAGTATACCCTTTAAGGAAAAAAATATCATAAAGTAAATTTTCATTCTATAACAGCTATAATCTGCGTCAAAAATGCCTCTGACCTACATTTTGAAAAATCGGCTTGAACAAATTCTCTTCATTTGAAAAAATCGTTGATAAATTATTTTATTTTACTCTATAACTTCCTTGCTTTAGACTTCTTCTTTCTAAAACCGACGTTTTCAACAATGATACTCCTTGTATTCCAAAGGAATCTCCTTTGAAAAAACGCACATTCAATGATATTTTGTCTAAAATGGGATGCACGCTTATAACATGTAAACAATGTAACTCTTAATACAATGGAATAAGAGTCAAAGCTAGTCATAAATGTAAATGTTAATGCTCGTAGGAGGACACAACTCCTTCGCATTTTAGGCGGGAGCTTATTTTAATATAACAGTAATAATACTAAAGGTAACCAAAGTAATTAAAGTAAATGTTACCCGATTGACGACGGTACAAAAGGCATTCTACATAATTTTATGAAAAGCTTTCCTGAAATCAATTCGTCACAAAATGAATTATTTCGATAAAGGTTTGAAACTGTAAAATGTTTACTGTTTTACAATAACTCGCCTGTCATGCGAAAACAATAAATCACAATTTGGAACTTAAATTTTATTAATAAATTCACTTAGAAACCTCAGCTACTTAAAAACTGGCTATATCTTACTTTCGGTACCAACAGTGCTACTCACATTGTTATTGAAGAGGTCATTAAAAATTTTGCTTCAAAAGTCAATAAGCCATAACAGGCTCGAAAAGACCTTTCACAAAATAATATTAAAGCTGCGGGAAGTTTTCTCGCTATGAGAAAATCTACAAATAGCCCTTCCCTTCACATCCTCCTATAATAAAACATCTCCAGGGTTGTGTAAGTGATGAATTGATTTCAATGATGGAGGTATTTGCCCAGCAGTGGGACAGTTATGGGCTATTTACTTAGTTACTTACTTCGCTATTTGATGACCTCTAACAGTGATCTTGTAAGATTTGATGCATCGAGGCAACAAACTGTCTGTCAGAGATAATTGAGCTAGCATGTTCAAGCAAATAATATTCGATCAACGACATCAATTACCCAAGGCCCGGTCTAGCCACAGACAACAGAGGCTATTAATCTCCAACGTCTTACTAGAAATGACAACAAAGGGCCCTCTGTTGTCATTTTTTTTCCTCTGAGATAGTGATATTCAGATCAGACCAATCGAACCGAATCGAAATGAACGAACAAAATTATAAGGACAACAGTTTTTTCTCAGTTTTATAATATTGTACAGTTTTTTCTCACGACACGTCTCGATCACTGCATCAACCACCTCGCAAGTGGCGCCACGAAACGAAAGCTAAGGAATTAATAAAATCGGTTCCAGTGTCGCACAAGTGTTTTGTATTTTCTTTTTCTTTATTTCTTGGACATTTAATAGAGTAATTATTAACGGGATTCTTATCATGTTTATTATTTGTGAGTATCCGATATTTCAGCACAGTTGCATGCGCCATGATCACGAAGTTACTGAAGAAAATGCGCAGACAAAACAGTCTATCCTCTTCTTTAGTAGTTTATTGCGCTTGATGCCCGTACCACCAGTTTCTAAGTGACATTCATTCGAAATCGCTCACGACTATAATATATAAGGTCACATTTTATCAACTGTAAATACACTTCTCATCAGAAAAATCGAAACACCTTGCAAGTTTATGTTTTGTAAGGATTATCAGAAAAATGTGTTTATTTAGGAATATATGTCAAATGTCGTTTAATAGTATATAATACTAGCTGACCCGGCAAACGTCGTTTTGCCATAAAAAATAAAAAAAAAATTTAGGGGTGGACTACCCCAAACATTTAGGGGGATGAAAAATAGATGTTGGCCGATTCTCATAGATACCGGATGACCCGGCAAACGTTGTTTTGCCATAAAAAATAAAAAAAAAATTTAGGGGTGGACTACCCCTAACATTTAGGGGGATGAAAAATAGATGTTGGCCGATTCTCACAGATACCGGATGACCCGGCAAACGTTGTTTTGCCATAAAAAATAATAAAAAAATTTAGGGGGGGACTACCCCTAACATTTAGGGGGATGAAAAATAGATGTTGGCCGATTCTCATAGATACCGGATAAGCACAAAAAATTTCATCAAAATCGGTCAAGCCGTTTCGGAGGAGTATGGCAACGAAAACTGTGACGCGAGAATTTTATATATTAGATAAGGTTTTCAAATCCTAATGTTAATGTTCTAAATTCAAATTAAATTTTCATAGGTTTCGTATTTTGTTCAACAAGTCAAAGGCCGGCAACTCGTCTGCGATTCCTCTGGTTGTGCGGGTGTCCATGGGCGGCGGTGATTACTCTCCAGCAGGTGACCCGCCTGCTCGTCTGCCACCTTCTTATATTTTAAAAAAAAATTTAACCCTGTATGGAGTATGAAAGAAATTGATAAAACAACACACTCTTATTACTGCTTCCATACGATTCCACTGAGCAAGTAATCACTACGTTATATACGATTCTTCATCGATTAGAATTTTCGTTTGTCATGTAATGGCCAAACTGCCAGCTATACAATCATGTGACTTTTTTCATGGAATGAAAACTCTTTTGTGTAAAATTAGGACAGAAATCATAAAAATATTTCAGGCTAGTTCTTTTTTACTTTTCCTGACACAAAAATTGTAATATTTTTAAGAGCGGCCTCTCTGTTTCAGCTCCTTATCTTATCTTATCTTATCTTAACTACTAACTAAACGGTTTTCAAAATTCAAACGCTCACACGTCTCTCGATAAATTCCTCAACTCTTGGTACTATTCTCATCTCGATCCTCCCAAAATCCTCAGAGCTATGGCCAAAAATACGTCTCAGGCGATTTGCATCTGATAACGATTTTCAATGGTAAAAACTATGAATAGACCGTGTGAAAGATTATATGGCAAAGAAAAGAGTAATTATGTTCAGATGATGACTTATTGAGGAAAATAGAAAAGGAATAATTTACCCGACTCCAAATAAGGAAGGGAGCAGAGCAGGCGAATTATGATTCGAAGCTTCAATAAAGCTTTAATGATTTAGATTTAAATTACATGGTAGTTTTCTCATGATTATGTAGCATGCGCATAATTCCTTAAGCGATTGATCAATTAAGTCAAATTATGTGTATGACATACACATTCAAATTCAAATTCAAAATAATTTATTGCATGCTACATTACCACCGTACATAGTAATTAAATAAATAGGTACAAAAGGTGTTAAAAAAACAATGCAGCACCCCGTAAGGGCATAGCAAACAGAGGGAGTATAGATAGGTTTGAGTATAGATTTGAACTTACATATGTTTTTCATACAATTGTTTGTTTAATGTATAATGTCAACATATTATTGTATGTATCGTGAGGAGCTCAATGGTTAACGCGCCCGGTCTGCGATCGATAAGGTTAAGCAACTTCGCAAATGCTGGTCATCGGATGGGTGACCAAAAAATATATCATATCAAGCTCCTTCCTCCGTGCTTCGAAAGGCACGTAAAATCCCGGCTGCATTAGCAGTCGCTAATAACCACCAACCCGCACTGGGCCCGCACACGAAATAGAAATGGTAATTATTTACCGTTGGTGTAAATCAAAATAAATTTAATTATTGCGCATTCTACTCGATCTCAAATTCAATTCTCATCGAACGGATATAGGTATCACATGTATGTAATTTGGCTTCTTTGTACCTACTAAATTGATTCATGCTGACGGTGACGCAGACCACAGTTTTTTATTTTTTATTATTACTTTTTTTCCTTTAATTGATGGGTTCGTGCGATTAGCACATTTAGCCAGTGTCAAAGTAATTTTTCTAACAAGTAATACATAAATAAACAATATTTCTTTTCTGTATGATGACGATGAATGATAATAAAAATGAGAAGGGAGAAATTATATACCCCCAACCCCTCGAGTATCTCAGTAAAGACGTGGGGCTTTACTAAGTCCTCGGGCGGACTTCTTGAGAGAATTTGAAAAGTGACGTTGCACTGTTTTGTTTTATTTGCCAAAACTCATGCACACTCAAAAACACTTAACGGTTAATAATCCACCATTATTTCACATTAATATTTAGAAAATGAAGCAAAACCGCAGACATGACTCTTCACTTTCCTGTCAAAAAGTCTTATTATTACATACAGGTAAGCATTCGGCCTTCACCTTACTTAATGTTAATTGATGATAAGCCGAAAGTGGAAGGGCACTTCACCCGAAATCCGTTTAATGAAAATCGTCTAAAATGTTGCTGTTTACATTTTATCTATACTAATATTATAAAGAGGAAACCTTTGTATTTTTGTATGTATGTTGTATGTATGTTTGCAACAAATAAACTCAAAAACTACTGGACCGATTTAAAAAATTCTTTCACCATTAGAATGCTACATTAGCGCTGAGTAACATAGGCTTTATTTTTAAAAAAAATGTCCACTCGTGCGAAGCAGGAACGGACCGCTAGCGGTATAATAAAGAAAGTACCAGTGGCGAAGACTCCACATAACCCGATTCCCATCGGCTTCCCTTTAGAAAATGGTCAACATGTTACTTCATAAACAGTATTTCTTGACGAGTTACTTATATTCAATCATCCATTTAACACACAGAACGGTCAACAGTTTGGTATTAAAATTACGACGATAGGTATTGTTTTTGGTGCTAGGTATTTGGACTGCACAATTTTTTTAAAGGGCGGCTTACTTTCTTTAAATTATCACTCTTCGCCACTGGAAAGTACTAAAGACTTTAAACCGAAAACTATAATGACTCTATTCACACAATAAATTTAGAGGCAAAATTAATAATTAATCTACCTAAAAGCTTTCATGAAAAACAGTAATTGTCATGAAGGGTGGTGTATACGAGTATTTGAATACATTATAAGATCTTGAACAATTATTTTACACAGTATTTAATAAGTTTGGTGGTATGGCATGTACTAAATCAGCCTTGCTACCACTACCATCTTATCTTAGTCTGTCATCATAACAACAATTTTAAGTGAATTGCAATATTAGCTTAATTTACTTACAAGATTGATAAAAAAAAGGTAAAAATATATTATCAACAACACACATGCATGATAAACAATACGAATAAAGCCGACTTTACACAGGACAAATTAAAGAGTAAAAATAAAACAAGAATAGAATAAAAAAGAAAACGAAGAGTGTGAAGCTATAATGGGTCCCAGTATAAAGCTTCTGCGTTATTCGTGAATGCTCAAAATGACACGGAAGCGCTGTTATTCTAAAACCTAAACTCCAAATTCTTCTAAGTATGGCCTATTTACTCTAGATCTCATGCTGCTTGACGGCAGTAATAGATAATTATGTTTACTTACAGCCCTGAAAATTCAATAGAATTATAGTATATAGGAAGGTATATAATATTTTGAGCTCAGAATCAGAATAGATTTCGAATACGAAATCTGTTGAATTTTTTGTTTCATTCATTATCGCGCTCCAGTGGCCATATTCCAACGGCTAAACTAAAGTCGGAGCAACTTTCAGGAGCGCTTTGTGTTCCATAATCGGTTTATCGGCCCAGCTTAACTGCGTAAATAAACAACATTTTGTCCCTGTTCCGCTAACGAAGCTTAAAACGCGGAAGCCATGTAAAATGGTACAGTCTTTTAATTATCGCGCGACTTACACTGAAACAGTACAAATTTAGATTATATATTTACACCAGTACAAACGTATCTACCACTATGTAAGGTATAAGTACAGTGCTTAGTCTCTCGGTAATTATCGTATTTCCGAATGCAGCCGAATATTAATTTCCAAAATAAATTATTATTGTTTTGTTTTTGATTTTCGAGTGAACTTTGAACGTGAAATACAATGACACAATAGTATTTCCCCTCCTCTCGTTGTGTCATTGTATAATTCCCCATAGTATTTCCCCTCTTCTTGATCTAGGTATCTATGGAGCGATGCGTCAAGCAGGGAACATTTCGCCAGCTTTGAAAACCCCCCATAATGGAAGCCGAAAGTCCAGTCTCAAAGAGGGTTACATAGGTAGGTAATGTATAGACATTATCTTGTTTAACCGCATAATCTAACAGTTTGAGGGCATTTAAAAATAGTGATGGCTTTATAGTAATTTTCTTTAGTACTTGCTAAATTTACTTTATCGTGAGATTTTCCCTTTTTTCATACTTTACAGCAAGACTGAATTTATGGTCGGCGAGGATCTCAAAATAATCCTTTTAAAATGAAGGTTTTCTAGCGGCAAGCAGCAGGCGTCACATTTTCTCCAGATTGTCCGCATACATTACTAGATTCTCCGGGACACCGCGCCGCTGCCCCGAGTCGTGCAGAAAGGCATTTGCAAATGGCATCGTCAAAGGCGTCGAGGACATAATATGCCTCGTTTTACTTAAAATTTTAGATCTAGGTTTTATTAATATTTTTTTTACTATTATGCTTATACTATAATCTACTATTGATTTTATTGTAAAGGTACTTTCATTACTACCTACCTATAATGTATAATTATATTAAGCTGAATTTGTTAAAATGTGAATGAAGGTCTTCTTTATGATTAATTACCATATTATTCTAATTAAATGATTATTCCGATATTTAAGAAAGTATTTTGCAGTACTGAGCACATTATATCCAAATAGTTTAAAAGTATTTATGATTATTTTCTAAGCGCAAACACATCACATTGAGACCAAAGCACAGTATTACGATCTACTTACTTTTTATTTCATCATCATCATCATCATCAGCTCATTTTATGTCACCACTGCTGGGGCACAAGCCTTCCCTATGGATAGGGAGAACGGGCCATAAACCACCACGCGGGCCCAGTGCGGATCAGCCGGAACCAACGGCTTTACGTGCCTTCCGAAGCACGGAGGAGCTCGAGATGATACATTTTTGGTCACCCGTCCAATGACCGGCCTTTGCAAAAATGCTTAACCTCAGCACTCGCAGACCGGGCGCGTAAACCACTGCGCCATAGAGCTCCTCTCTTTTTTTTTACTTTTTTTTTTACAAACTATTCTATCCTGATACTTTACAAACTGTTCGCAGGGTCCGTAGCCACAGTAAGAAAAATTGTGCCACAGTACATTGCTTTTGTAGCTTTTATTTCATAAATGCTCATAATATTGTGCCGCAAAATCGGATTACTACAATACGCTGTGGCATCTATACATTGCGCAGTGCCATACGATTGTTAAGGGAATACATCAATTTCATGCATGGCCCAGTAGTTACGATCTGTCGAAGCTGCTTCATTGACGAAGTAGTCGGAATTGGAAAGCCAGTTCAAACAACAAAACACACATGAATCACGTTACGAACGGTCTATCAGATGCGGCTAGCTCGTTTTGCGTAAACCATTTCAGGAATTGTCTATAGGTACCATTTTATTACTCTGCTTTTTATCTCTTAGCTATAATAAATAATAAATCATTTATTTGCTTTTTAACATGGTATGTAAGATGTTACAAAATATATAGGTAAACCACATGTTAAGCTAATCTAAAATATAGCATGCAAAACATTAGTGAGGAACTTAGACTATGAGCTCTACATAAGTACTTCCGAAGTTCCCAATATTTGTTTACAATAAAATAATTTATGATTTTTTATTAAAAAATTCTTGAATATTATAAAAATTATTGTCGTTTAACCAATTATATAAATTTCTTTTGAATGCAATGTCATTGTCTGTCTTCATATTATTAGGTATTTTATTAAAAATTCTTACGCACATCGTCAAGCAACTATTACTAAATTTTGCAGACCTCGGCGTGTCTTTTAGTACAAGTCTGTGTTGGTTTCTTTTTAATCTAGAGTTAGTTTCACTCGCTGTTTTAAACAATTCTTTATGTTTTTTAACGAAATTACATATTTCATAGATGTACAGCGATGGTAGCGGTAATAATCCAAGATCCTTAAATAATGGTCTACATGACTCGTCAGAGGAGATTCCGCATATAGTTCTGACACACTTCTTTTGAGCTATAAATACCCTATTGTTGTCCGTACTGTTACCCCACATTATGATTCCGTAACGTAATATTGACGCTATATATGCGTGGTAACATGTAATTGCTGTTTTTTTATTAGTTACGTTTTTCACTTGGTTCAGAGCATAAACAAATTTATTTACCCTACTACATAAGCTGTCTACATGTTTTTTCCAATTAAGATCTTGGTCAATAATTATACCAAGAAATTTAGTATGTGTAACTTCTTTAACTTTAGTTACATCTAAATTGAAATTATACTTAGTATGTTTCGATTTATTAAATTGGATATAGTTTGATTTTTTAAGATTAATTTTAAGATTATTACATTCTAGCCATTTCATTATATTATCAATTGTATTATTAATGTCAACTTCATGATTATTTATTGCATTATTATTTTTATCAGATGTCACGATTACAGAAATATCGTCTGCGAACAAAATACATTTATGATTAATTATTTGAGGAATGTCGTTTATGTACAAAATAAATAATATTGGTCCTAGAACGCTTCCTTGAGGGACACCGTATCTGTTCTCTCTATATTTGGAAGAGTAGGACGTAAGTTCATTTTTTTCTATATTATTAATAACAACGCATTGTTTTCGATCAAATAAATAAGACGATATCCATTTTTGAGCAAGTCCTCTAATGCCAACATTTTCTAATTTTTTAATCAAAAGGTCGTGGGAAACAAAGTCAAAGGCCTTTGATAGGTCAAAAAAAAGCCCTGTCGTATACTTATTATTATTAAGACCTGTTAAAATTGTACTTAGTAGGGTAAACATTGCTAAAGTAGTAGACTTCCTTTTTTGAAAGCCGAATTGTGCCTTTGTTATTATGTTGTATTTGTTACAGAATTCTATAATTCGCTTATACATGCATTTTTCAAATACTTTTGATAGAATAGGTACAATAGTAATAGGACGATAGTTGTCGACTTCATCTTTTTCATCTTTTTTGTGCAGTGGCTTAACGACAGAAAATTTCAATAGTTCCGGAAAGGTACCTTCACTAAATGATAAATTAATGAGATACGTGAGAACTGTGGTCAACTCATTAATACTCGCCTTGATAATCCTAGTACCTATTCCATCATAGCCCTCAGAGTTCGTATTATTTAAACCTACAACTTCCCTCTTGACCTCATCTTCCGTCATGGGCTTCAGAAAAATAGAGTTAACCATCATTGAGTCCATGGTCTGATTATTAAAATATCTCATGCTATTGTTTGGCGCGGTATTTGTTGATTCAATAAAATAATTATTAAAAGCAGTCGCTATATCCGTTGGATTAGTTAAGCATTCATTTTTTATCTTTATTTCCGTTATGTTAGTGTCTAGTTTATTATTGCCAATTTCTTTGTTAATAACAGACCACGTAGCTCTACATTTATTTTGACTTCTGTTTATAAATTTTATGCTAGAATTCTTTTTCGATCTTTGGATACACTTTTTTAATATTTTAGAATAATGTATGTATCTATTTTTATGTATAACTGTTTTTTGTTTATAATATCGGTATCGTAAAGATCGCTTAGTTTTGCAACTGTTTTTTAGACCTCTACTAATCCAGCGCACGCTAATTTGGTTTGTATTATATATCTTTATTTTTATTTTCGGAAAACATAGATTATAAAACATACATAAGAGTTCATGAAAGCTACTAAATGCTTTGTTTAAATCATTCTCTATATATATGTTGGACCATGACAGCTTACATAAGCAGGCCTTAAATTTCCTGATGTTGTCAAAACAATAGTCCTTTCTATAAATAAAATGTGACATCGGCCTTAAGCTTTTATGCTTCACAGGGAAAATCAATAATTGTGCTGTGTCGTGGTCAGACAAGTAGAGAGGTAGAACTGTTGCAGATGCATTGTGTATGTTGCTTAAAATATGGTCTATACAAGAGTCTCTCCTGGTTGGAACGTCAATATGAATTTGTAAGTTAAAGTTATGACAAATATCTTTTAAATAGTCTGTTATTTTCCCCGGTTTTAGCGTATTAATGTTGAAGTCACCTGTGATAATTATGTTCATATTGTGTTTGTATTTTTTGTATATTTCGTTCAAATACTGTTCTAGTTTTTTAAGAAAAATATTAGGGTCAGATGTGGGTGTTCGGTAAAGACAAATAACTAATAATTTATGTAAAGGGATTTCAATTCCGCAGGCTTCAAAAGTATTCTGAGAAGCGTAACATTTTATACTCCTTAGTTCCTTAAAAATTATGCCATGTTTTATCAATATACAAGTGCCACCTCTACGTTTTTCTCTACAAAATGCAGTGGCTAATACATAATTATTAATTCTTAGGTAACTTTCATTTCCAGTTCCCAAGAAGGTTTCCGAAAAACATAACAAGTCAAGGTCGTTACCTGTCTCATGTAGTTCCAATAATGTCAATTCTAATATTTCACTTTTCGATAATATACCAGCGATATTTTGGTGCATAACTTTAAAGTTTAAGTTAGTCTGGGAATTGTTTGACACGAAAAAACTTGCACTTTTTTTGTATGGGAAAATAGTCTAATAAAGTTCGTTTCCGTAAAGTGAAGCTTTTAGCATCCAGTTTATTAGCGGCGTCACTCTCTGACTGAACCCGGGAAAAGTAATAAGGAATGGTGCCTTTTATGTATTTTGATGACGGTGCATTACAGTTGTTAGTATGTGGTTTATTACGCACTACCAATTTTTTTAGCTCCTTGACATTTAGATAAGTATTCTCATAATCAATACAGTTAATTACGTAATTAATTGATTTACACATGTTATACAATTTATAATTTATACATTTTACAAAATGACAGTTTTTAAATTCACTGCAGATGTTATCAATAGTTTGATTTAACTCGTTTATGTCTAAATACATATTTTTCAATTGGCTCAAAACTATTACAATATTATTGTTGCTAATGCGACTGAGTAGTTTACGTAGCTGTGATGACAGAATTTTGATATCATAATCATTCTCACCAACGCATATTATGAGTTTGTCATTTGCTTCTAATTGATCTTCTTCTTCTATCTATCTAAGAGATAAAACCGGCCAAGTGCGAATCGGACTTGCGCACGAAGGGTTCCGTACTTATGACGTATTAAAAAAAACTACTTACTAGATCTCGTTCAAACCAACTTTCGGTGGAAGTTTGCATGGTAATGTACATCATATATTTTTTTTAGTTTTATCATTCTCTTATTTTAGAAGTTACAGGGGGACACACACATTTTACCACTTTGAAAGTGTCTCTCGCGTAAACTATTCAGTTTAGAAAAAATATATATTAGAAACCTCAATATCATTTTTAAAGACCTATCCATAGATACCCCACACGTATAAGTTTGATGAAAAAAATATTTTTGAGTTTCAGTATTAGTATTTCAAGTATGGGAAACCACCAAAATTTATTGTTTTTTTTCTATTTTTGTGTAAAAATCTTAATGCGGTTCACAGAATACATCTATTTACCAAGTTTCAACAGTATAGTTCTTATAGTTTCGGAAAAAAGTGGCTGTGACATACGGACGGACAGACAGACAGACAGACATGACGAATCCATAAGGGTTCCGTTTTTTGCCATTTGGTTACGGAACCCTAAAAAGCAGAGTATTAACCCTTAAATGCGCCATTTTTTCTATTCCGATAAAAAAAATACTATTAGGCTCTATGTGACCCACAGAATGCAAGAAAAATATTTAAAAAAATCTAGGATATCATTATGATATTTAAAAATAAGAAAAACCCTATGTCACAATTCTGCGACATTGCGCACTTTGTAGAAAATGTGTTGTATGGAAACATGTTGTCGGTGAAGTTGCTTAGGGATAAGGAAAAAACATAAAATAATTAGTAAATATTTTTATTATTCTGTATGAAACTTATAAAAACAATTGTTATCTTTATTATAACAAAGGCTGACCCTACATTTTACACACATATATGTGTGCCCTTTGCATTTAGGGTATTTGCACCTTGCCCGGTCTCCTAAGCTCTGCCAGTGGTCGATTTTATCACGCCGAATGTCTTTAGGGGGCATGGTTTGAGCTGGTCCACGTTTCTTTTTTTTCTGAAGCTCTGCTTCCAGGTTTGAAGAACTAGGTTGTCCTCGCTTTCCGGTACTACATTGTTCTCCAAAACCACATAAAGTATTGGCCAATTCTAATCTAAAATTGCACAGGTTCAATATATCTGGTTTTGAATCCTTTTGAAGTTTTTTGTACAGCAGCCAAGAGTTGATGATGGTCATGTCAAGGAAATGATAGAATAATCTGTTTGTCCACTTCCTGGTTTTTTTTGTAATATGACATCTTCCAATAAAACTATCTAACAAGTCGACACCTCTTATATCATCCTCCCATAGGATCAGCATCAGCGTTATCTACGTTACCTTCTTCCAAAAGTGGAGGATCATCTAGATCTTCCAGAAGCGGGGGATCGCCAATGTCATCCAAATCTTGCAATAGCTCCATGTCATTTCTGTAATAATTTTCCTCCTGTGCTTCATCTCCGTCTGAAGACTCAAAGTCATCTTCCGAATCATTGAACGAATTCAGATATTTTCCAATGCACTTTTTATTCAAACTCCTCGTCATTCTATAAAAAAAAACGTCAATATATAGACTAATTATCTAAAAACCGTAGTACTAAAATTCATAACAAATCGTGAAATGTTTGCTGGCCAACGCGCAATGTCGCAGTTCTGCGACAAAGCGACTTCGATAAAAATCTTATGTATGTATGAATTATCGTTATGAAACTATATATTTGACGTTTCAATAACCTTATTATCTATTAATTTACCTCAAATAACAAAATGCTTACCTTAGAAAAATGCGAAAACACAGCACAAGTCTAAATAATATTTCACACTTTTAGTATTGGAGTCGTAAGCAATGTTTGTATACCCGCCAAAAAAGTTTTATTTGACAAGTAATTGTCAAGAACTGTCAGAACATTAACAAATATGTTTGTCTATGGGTTTCATTGCAGTTCGTTCAGAAATCAATTTAAAAAGACCTTCAAAATGGCATATAATCGGTATGTAGCAATTCTGCGACAATACGCATTTAAGGGTTAAAGAGTGCCTTTTTTATGACTTAGCCTTCGTCTCACCTGATGGTAAGTGACAGTAACGTTGAAGGTGGCAGCGTACTTCATCCGGATTCCTCAACCACTTATAAACTGGCTATCTTATTTCTGAGAACCAAAACGATCATGTTATTATGACATACCAAGATAAGATGGCGGTAGCAAGCCAGGTGGACTTACAACAAGACTGACCAAATAGAGCAATAATAGAGCAATACTTCAATGAAATTGAGCTTGGTATTTATTTTTTAACAAATTTTAAACATGTTAGAGAATATATTTATTTTGCCTTGAGTACATCCTCCTGGCGGGTCGTATATGGAACGTCCAATAAAATTAAATATAAAATGCGTTATTACTGTAAAGGAACGTTCAAATTTTTGCATAAAATTTCATATTTTTCCATCATAGTAGATCATCATCCTAAAGAATAAAATATCAGCCTTTGAAAAGCAAAAAGACCCTCTCGGTCTTAGGAGGGTATATATCACATGTACGAGGAAAATTATAGCGAATCACTCGTGTGGACGTGTCTTCAATGTTAAGAGACATTAGGGGTTAAGACACGTAAAGATATTATTGTTCACACGCCTGCACATGAAATTACTACAAACTGTCAAATTTACGCATAAGACTGGGTAAAAAACACCCTGACTAATATTTTAATTATGTAACACTGTGTTTGTTCGTACTTGTTTTATAGTCAGAACAGAGCAACAAATCATTGTAATTTTTGCACAAAGGTTAGAGGGCCCAATAATATCTACATATAGGCTACTTTTATTTAACTCAAATACACCCGGGGCACTTTGCCCGGGGGTTGTACAGGGTGTCCTTGGCCTCTAAATATTCACACGCTAATTATGTTGGTTGTAGCCAGAGGTTCGAAATAAAACTAAAATGTTATTAATAATTTTTTAAAAGGTTCAAAGTTACAAATTAAACTTAAGTGTCGCATCGAGAATATAGAATGCCTCAAATTAACAATTAATTATTAACTAATACAATTGCAGCGTCGACAACTCGTGGCAAGTTGACCTGATTAAGTGTTTCCATGTGCGGTGCGTCGCGAAGGCGTAAACTGTAGGATCTGTGATCTGCTTGGAGTAGGTATACGTAACTCCTCCATCCCAAAATTAGCGACTATATCAGGATGCTAAGTGAAATAGTCGCTAAAGTCTTCTTGAATACAGTTGATTTTCTCGTGAGTTATCTTCGTTTTATTTTTGGAGCAACCGTGTGTAACGTTCTAATATCCTTTAATAAAAAACACTTTACATGAATCTACCCACCTTCGTCACATTTAAGCATTACGAACCCTATGCAAAGTCAGTGACTAGATATACCACTTCTGTAGTTCGATTTTCACTAAGGACAGATGTGTTATTATACTCGGTTTTTTTTGGGTTAGAGCTTGTTTAAGTACGCCTGGCTTGCTATCACCAGATGGTGATAAAGGTGGTTAAGGTGGTTAAGGTAACAGATAAGATTATCTGTCACCTTAACAACAATGTAGGTAACTAACAATGTTATGTTCTGACCACCGACAGTAAGAGAGATATAAAAGCCAGTGCCACTGGCACCACCACCAGGTGAAATGTAATAGATGAAAAAAAATATTTAACGAAGATAGATAGATAGATAAAAAAAAATATGTATTACACACATAGGTACACAGATAAAAAACTGACAACGAAAATTTTTATACCGGGGTGGGCAAAGGTGGTCCTATCACTTAAAGCGATCTCTTCCAGACAACCTATGACGTATAGGACAACTGAGAGGAAAATTATTCAAATTGTTCCAAATGTTTTTCAGTTTTGATATATGCGTAGAAACGTCATCCACTGGAACACAAATGTTGAAAAAAAATTTCCACGAGCAGGATTTGAACCTGCACCCTTCTGACATTCCGGGTCAGGTGCTCTTCCAATTGAGCTATCGTGGTTCTAACCAGCCCGCCGAAATTATTCAACACTTTTTACTTTGTAAGCCAAAAGCGCCCATTCAATGTCAACAACTACCGTCTTTAACATCCGATCATAATATTTTTACAAATATTAAATATCAGTTAAGAAATAAGCAAGCTATTTTATAAAATGTTTAAAATAAATAGCAACAAAATTTGCGTTAAAAATTATTTTAAACGTCATCCACTGGGTTATATTTAAAACTTTGAAACTAAAGAATTCCGTACACAAACTGTATGCTTTGTCTTGCGACTGTCCGTCAAATAATCTATGCAACTCCTGCCAGACTTCTATTGCTGTCTCAAATCTCATGACTTTCTGTAGCATATCTTCAGACATATTTGTAGTAAGTTTGAGCAAAGCGCTACTTTCAGTCCTTCTATATTTAGCTATCGCCAAATTATAGACGCCTACTTCAGCGTCACCAGCTCCATGACTAGGCTTTATTGGCTTAGTGAGACGTCCCTCGACTGCCTCCACAGCACCTTCTGTACCACGCAGCATAATAGAAATCTTGTATTCCCACGTAGCCCAGTTTTCTTTGCCTTCTAGTTTACCAATGTGCAATTTCGTTGCGAAGATATTTTCCATCGTAAATTCTACTGGAAATTATAACTCTTCGTATTATCGTCCATAACCTGATATAAGGAGGTTATAAAGATAATATAAAGATATACTGTTAATGTAAAAAATAAAATATAGCTCCTCTAATTCCCAATACGAGTTTACGAGTAAAGCAATAGATATATTGTACTTTTTAAAATACGATATTCTATTGCTTATACATATATATGATATAATATAGGAGCTATTTAACTTAAGGCGCTACACAGAAAAGACGTAAGACTTTTTTAAACTTATAGAAAAGACTAGGGCACGGACGTGACGCTGGGCGTCGCAAGAGATGAGGGTTTTTTCCGATATATCGATTACATCGATAAAAATAACCAATATCGAAATTTGCAACAAAATTAATATTTTATTTATTTATTATCATCTCATCACGATCTAACTAAATTCGCTAGAATTCAAAGTCGTAAAAGATTGAAAAAAAAAGTTATTGTTTTGTTGTGTCGAATTTCATTAATCTAATCTGTGGTAGTGAGTGCGGAACTGTCACTGTCAGTGCGTTGCTTCAATCAAGTCATGTCATGTGTGCATATGTGCTGCGTATACGCAACGGCGCCGACGGCCATTTGGTACTTTGATCTAAAATAGTTATTTCTTTCTTTAAGAGTAAGAGTGTTGTGTGTGGTGTGTTTGCGAGATCGTCAATTGTTTTGTTTGCATTTTTTATTTGGAATTCGTGCTTCTCGAATCCGAATTCTTCTTTTTTAAAAGTCGGTTAAACATTTGACCGATATATCGATATATCGATATTTTTTCGCGATATATCGAGATCAATATTGATACTTTTAAAAATATCGATGTATCAATATATCGATTTCAAATTCAGTAGTGTCTGTATTCACGGCAGACGACGGATTAATAGGACTAGATTATTATGCGTTTAAAGCTGATACACAATCATCTTCCTTATTTAATAATAAGATGATAATTCATCTGATGCTGAATACTCTATGTATAGTTATGAATAACATTTTATACTTAGATAGGTAGTATTCTAAGAAAGCAAAAAAAAAGACGACAAACATTGGCCTAACTTACAACAAAAAGATAAAAGAAAATTCTTTTACGCTTGAGATTAAAAGGAGAAATACCGGTTCAAAGTTCGCGAGTGTATCATGTAATCTTTGTGCCAAAACACATAAAACTTCATCTGGCTTCAAAGAGACGCGAGGCATCGGAGAGAATCAATTTGAAACGGCTGTCGCGGCTCCTGTGATTAATCCCTTTCATGAAAAGTTCTTCTTGGAAATTTCTTCCTGAAAAGTAGAAGAAAGCACTTCGCCTTCATAATACCTGTGAAACGATAATTAAGCCGAAGAGGGCAACTTTCATCGCCGAATCTTAAACTAAAAATATAAGAAGGGTAAGTAAAGTAAAGTAAATAGCCAATACGCTATCCTACTGCTGGGCTAGGGCCTCCATCATTAAAATCAAGTCATCGGTTTATTTGGTAGGTAGATAGATAGATAAATACTTTATTGCTCACACAAATAAAAACAAAAAACAAGTACACATAATCTTAAAGCTAGCATGGGCAAAGGCGGTCTTATCGCTTTAAGCGATCTCTTCCAGACAACCTTTGGTTTAGGAACCCAAGAAGGAGACAGAGGAAGTGCGCAAATACAGTAGAATATAATAGAATCATATAACAGTACGTAAAAAGACATATATATATGTATATATACTTACATAACACATACATACAATATATACATATATACGATATATACATACTTAAATAAATACACATACATGCATAAACATACATACATACATATAAAACTTTTATAAAACTATAATAATATAATAATATTATAAAACTGATTTAATAGATGACTGTGCAGGCGGAAAAGGTCTTGGAGTGTCGGATTTCAGACGGTAGTTTATTCCAAAGACAAGTAGCTTGGACAGTAAAAGAATCCTTAAAATATCCCGACCGGGTAAAGGGAGGTTTAAGGATGTTATCCGATTTTGACCTTAGATCACGGTTGTGTTCCAATCCAAGAAATCGGAAGCACTCCTTAAGGTAGGAAGGAGTACGAGGATCATACAGCTTATATAGGTTAAACCCACGGTCTAGGTTATATCGTCGACCACGCTTGCCAATTGCAGGTTGGTGATCAAAAACTCGGTTCTATCATCGAACAATACGAAAATAGGTACAGATGCTAGCACATTAACCTAACCAAAACTGTCAAATTTCTTCAATAAATGTTCAGCCATATGCCATATACATAAAGTTCAAGATCTATATTTTGCCCGATCTGGGAATTAAATCCAGGACCTTCCAGGATCCAGAATCATAATATTTATTTGCTTTTAAATAGGGTATCATTAGAGATGGTAAAAAATATTATAAAGCATCTTATGTCTATTTAACTATACAGGTCGACTTTTTTATCACCATCCAAACCTTCTGAGATGACTCCCGTGATACAAACGAACAACTCTTTATATTGGACCTACTGCCTAACTCGAAAATAAAATCAGCTGTTCCATACATTTTGGTTGAATGAATATTGATGTTTTATATGGAACAGCTGATTTTTTTTTCGAGTTAGGAAGTTGGTCCAAAAGTAAAAGTTGTTCGTTTGTATCACGGGAGTCATCTCAGAAGGTTTGGATGGTGATAAAAAAGTCGACCTGTATAACCATAGCATGCAAACATTTTAGTTTAAGTTTAAGACATTTATAAATTATTAATTATTACATTTCATTATTATTATCATTCTAAATAAGTATCACAATTAATTATATTACTCAGATTATATTTTTTTATTAATTTACATTAATTCGCTTACAAATATATTAGTCTAATTACCTAATTACGATTTGTTTCATAGTTTATTTATTAAAATATTACAACTAAAACTGTAAATCGATTTATTCATTTATCATGTCTTACGAACTCATCAATGGTATGAAAGGTACTCTCAATCAACCACTTACGTAATGCAGTTATAGAGGCACTTGTTTAATTCAGTCTGGTATTTTATTAAGGGGGTGCCGCGCGGAATTTCGAAAATTTACGTCTTTTTAAGTCACTGGTGCTAGGCGCTAAATATGTCATATACGTTAAAAGGACTAGTGTAGGTTAGCTTGATCCTTTCACAAGGCCATGGTTGTCTTGGAATTTGAAACAAATACCCAGAAACTGCATAAACAATACGTAAAAGTAATGATATCTAAAAACTTATTTCTTCAGAAACTTTGTAAATATAGCACAAATGAAACAATGATCCGACATCAAAATGTTTGTATTGATATTTCGCAGGCCACTGTTGTCTTATTTTTCAATAAAAAATATGAATATGAAAATATTAAGACTTTTATTATTTTTTACCCAAACGCCTATGATTTTACGAAAGTAAACATTGCTCTAATTAGATCACCAGCCTACTCTGTACAGATATTAGTGCGCGTGCGCATTCGTAGTCGTGCGCCGTTGTCACACCACTACCACGCGCCGCTCGCTCGCTATCTTATAGAAACTTGAAACTCGCAGTTTTGCGTCCGCGCTGCACCCCCTTAAATATTATTATAGCCATCGCTGGAGCATTCCTCTGGAATCGCCTTGTTTTCGGAAATACTCTAAGCATTAATTTATTTGGATGTATGTTACTTCTTTTTGATAGATCCTTTGCTTTTACATACATGTCATAATTTTGTTTAACAAATATTCCAACCTCTAGTATGCAGAGTTAGTATTCTTAGATCGTTAAAATATGTTCTGCATGAAATATCTGGTGCAATATTACATATGAACCGTATACACCTTTTTTGTGCAAAAAATACTTTATTTATGTCTATTCCGTTTCCCCAAACTAAAAGTCCATATCTCAACACAGACTCAACATAAGGAAAGTAGGTATGCTGTCAAAGCCCTGTCAAAGTCCCTGTTCGCAATTTTCGTTAATTTAAATAGAGCGTACGCAAATCCATTTATTTTGGCACAAACTTGTTCTATATGTTCTTTCCACGTCAATACAGATTCTATCCCCAAACCTAAAAATGTCACACTATCTTGTAATGTGTGTGTAATGTAATGAATGTCAACTGTTTTATCCTTATAATTATTGAAATTCCTTAAATTTGTTTTATTTAAATTTATCTGTAAATTATTATTAGATAACCAATTAATTAACGGTGTCAGTGTATTTGTAATGTCTATTTTGTGCTGTTGCAATGAACAATTTTTATCCGATGTCACCACAACACTCACATCATCAGCAAACAGAGTAATCTTATGGTTCGTGACTTCAGGTAAATCATTGACGTACAACAAAAATAGCAAAGGTCCAAGAACGCTACCTTGTGGGACTCCAGAACAGTTTATTTTCAGATCAGACGTGTGTATCTAAACAGTGTGCTTTTCGTTTAATTGTGTAATCTCTACATATTGAAACCGGTTTTTTAAATATGATTTTACCCAATCAAGTGCTGGTCCTCTATTGCCATTTTTCTCTAGTTTTGTCAGTATTTTGCCGCGTGACACGAAGTCAAAGGCTTTTGACAGATCGAGAAATAAAACTGTGGTATACTTACCTTCGTTAACATTTATTAAAATGTCATTGACCAAGTTAAACATAGCGTGGGTTGTGGACTTATGTTTTCGAAAGGTTTTTGTGTAACACGTTGTACTCGGTTAAAAATGACGAAAGTTTGTTATGAAAGACCTTTTCAAAAATTTTTGAGAAAATTGACACTAGTGTGATTGGGCGATAATTTGAGATTTCCTTTTTACTCCCTTTTTTATATAAAGGTTTAGCGCTTTGCGAAGGACACCTAGTGCAAATTTTATTTACATTCGATTAATTGAATGGCATTGTAGCAGTGCCTCCTAATAAAAAAATGTGATGTAAATGTTGCCATACAAATTCTCGTCCTTACCTTATCTTGGAGTAATTACCATTCCACAGGTGACATGGAGGCAAAGTTCTTCCTTTTTCAAAAAACCCGCACACAACACAGGTTTATGCTTATCTTCCTTCTTTACAGCTTTCATATAGGTACTCCTTAGTTTGGCAGTCTACTCTACGTTTAGTTTAGCTAATGTACACGTAGAAGCTATGTGCTAAAGTGATAGTGGTCAATAAGCTACACTCTTAATTCGGCAGTTTCCCGGTTAGTGCTAGCGATCATTCTTCACTGTCAAATCGAAGGAAAAGCTAAGCGATAACTGTCCTATTGTCATGGTAATGGTGCCATGGTCAGAAGAATCCCTGCCTAACAAGTTTGAAAAGAAATAAAAATTAACAGATTTTGAAAATAAAATTTTGTCTGAATATCGACGGTCCCTACGTAAAATAACTTAATTGCAAATGCCAAATTTTACAGGAGAGCGGTTTGAAGTTTCAAACGCGTCTATTTCAAGTTCTACTGCATATAGAGTAATGAAATTTGGCATGAAGTTTTTATTTATTGTCCTTTATAGGAAAAACAGAAAATTTTGTAAAAAAATATTCATTTTATGTACTATTGGTCACATACGTCATTTTACATCGGCAACATTCTAACTAAAAATGCTTAAGTGGTACATAACGACTTCTACGTGGCAGGTTTTATGGCGATATATATTGTAACTGTCAATTACAAAATTATACGTGGGACATAATGAGCCATAATAAACACTTACGGGATTTTCAGATTGGGAGTAATAATATGATGCGGATAGGTAATGAAATATAAAAAGATTTAGAATCAATTTTTATGTTATTCAAATCAACAATAACGTTTTTATTGTGCTATTAATTAAACAGTTTTAATCAAAACAGTTTTTAATTTTTGAAGAGAATTCACTATTACATAGTGACATTTAACCTAAATAAAAGTCCTGTGGTGAAAGGACACATGAAACTGAATAACTTTTGGAACATTATAACAAAAAAATATTTCAACAATTACCTATCCCAAATTAATAAATTATCTATCACAATAACTTGGAGCTGTCATAAGAAACTGCGCAATAACTGCCCCAATTTGTTGGAAGGTCAACATTTATTTTACCTTAAATTATTTTTACTTTCTAACTTTTTTTTACAATATTTTCATAATTATTTAGAAGCAAAGTTAAACATTAGCAATGGTCAGCAGTCTTGGATCACAGTCTTATTATTGTATCTTAGTACTTAGAAAATTATAACTTTTTACTTAAATAAACATTTTGTTTCCTATATTAAACATTGTAAAGTTATTAAAAGTAATCATAATGAGGTACATAATTTTTAAGTCATAATAACACTTAAAACCTAATAACAGCCGTAAAATATCAAAATATTAAAAAATATGTTAAACAAATACGTATTTTGTGCGACAAAAGTAATAGGCATCATCTTAGGTACTATTACAATCTTCTTCGCTACAGCTAGAAACAAACACGTTACCAGATTCAAGGGAATTATAAAACCCATGATATTGCCGAGGAATCACATTATGCTCGCAAAGATATTTGAGATCTGCCAATTTCGCGTCTGGAATTGTCAAAGGTCCAGTGTAAGCCGGGATCAACACGTCGTCGTGTTGAATTTGACGTCTCCTGTTTTGTGTTCTTCTACCAACGCATATGCGTTGGTAGTTCTCATAGAAATTAAGCTTATAATTAAGAATGTCAGGTTCAGTAGCTAAAATACGGACTTCTCTAATTTTAGACCACATAACTTTTTTGTTTCTTTCATTCTTTGTCCAGTTGTTTCCCGTGAGTGCATTTTTGAAATCTATTACATCCTCTCTTGCAATCTCCTTTACGACATACGGTTCTCCAGTCTCTTTGGACCATCTGACCAATGCAAACCATTGGTCCGGTGTATAAATTTCTTTGTTTTTAGCCCGACGTTCTATCAACGCGTGAATACTATCATTTTCATTTTGAGTATGCCCTTTCTCTAAGAACCGGTGTGTAATATTTACTTTAAACTTCTTTGCAGCAATCAAGTACATTATGAATACAATTCTATTTTTATTTTGCCCAGCACAATTGTCAGAATAGAAGTTTAATGTTTGTATTCCTTTTGCAGATTGTTCTTTGATAAAATCATAAACGCAACTCGCTACTTCATTCGCTCCTCGTTTGGCGGTACTCTCGTGCCACATATTACATATGCCGATTTTTTTTCCCATTTCAAAAATTGTGAAATTAAAAACATTTAACTTCCTTTTATAATATAGGATGCTAGTTTCAGCATGAGGGCACGAGAGCACTTTTTGGAAATCGAATGCGGCAGTTACAGTGGTATCGGGTGAGTTTATAGCAGACAGTTTATCTTCATTTTTAAGACTTCGTGCCATGTTTTTATTTTGCAAATGCTCCTCGTGTTTGTCATAAAGTTCTTGAGTCACAGGTCTTGGCAGGTTTCTATAGGCAATGCACTCATCGCACTGGTCTTTTTTTGGGCGGTGGAATTCAATATTAAAGTTTTCATTGACGATATCAGTGTACTGCCTTAAAGTCTTGGCTTTGTTTGAATGTGACTCTGGTGCCCACTCATTGTAAAGTTTAAACAGTTTAGTCATAGTCAACTCACCATCCAAGTATAATTTTGTAGAGTCTTTCCGAACGTAATGCGATTCTATCGGAGTTAAGGAATTCACGTGATCAGAGACGCTTTTTATCATATCATCATCCTTCACTTTAGGATGATTGGTGTGATGTCCTCTCTCATCGCGGCCTACAGTTAGTCCATTGCCTTCAAATATTTTTTTCAATGCTGTTCGTACAACGCCTTCACCAATAGCAAAAGTGTTCAAGAACATTCTTTTGCACACTACAACTCGTTCATTTTGAACACATCCTAAAGCTGCAGGTAGAAAATATTTTATAGAAAACGTTCTTTTCGACGGGCCTACTGTTGTGAGACGTCTTTTACAAGTTCTCTCGCACCATCGGTTTAGTAAATCCCATTGGCGTACACGATCTCCAAGGGACCAAAAATTTTGGAACATATCTATTCTGACATCCTCATTTATTTTAGAATTGCACTTTAAACGGCATTTATCGTCGCAAGGTGGTAATAAAGCCTTTTCAAGTCGTGTTCTTCCATTTCTACTTAGGTATTGTAAACCCTGATTTTTAAATTGCTTTCTCTTTGTATCTATCCACTCAGACTTATTTACTTTTCTAATTCTTCCAATATCAGACTTCTTTTTAACTTTCCTCTTTTTCTTTACTTGTTTTTCTATTTTGTTACTTGTTTCAGATGTATCAGAATCTAAATTATCATCGCCACAAGAAGGTACATAAGTTGTGTCATTGGCACACACAGAAGAAGTCGGAGTGTTCAAATTGAATGAATTTATGTTATCTGAATCAATATTTTGAATTATGGTAGATATAGAAGGAGATGCAATGGGAGTACTGGTATCTAAATGATCATTGGTTATATTAATGACGTCCTCTATGTCCATAATTTGCGGATCATGCGACGTCCTAATAACGACTTCTTGAGGAAGTGTCAATGGGGAATCAGGTGACATTTCGGTATCAGCATGATCCTCAGCAACGAGTAAAATACTAGTATCTTCTATAACCATGTTTTTCTCCGTATCATTTGACGTTCTATTAATGAATTCTTGGGTGATGATAGATGGGGAAACAGGTGGCTGTGCGACGACTTCAGCTAACTCAGTATGGTTAGTAGTAATATTGGCTTCTTTTTCGTCTGATATGGTATTTAATTGTGAAAATGAAACTTGTGAGGTAGTACAGAAAACAGGCTGTGGCTGTGTAGTTAGTGGCTGTGATTGTGATGATTCTAAAATAGCTATTATTTCCGGATCTAAAAGTACAGCACCATTATTACGATGAAAATTATCGATACTGACATCTAATTCTGAATTCGAGAAGACACCACCGGGAGACATTGTTATCATTTTCTGAGCAGGAGTAGTATTATTTGTTGCATGAATTTGAGCCAAAGTTTCAATCGTAATCGCTAAAGATTGCGCAGGTGGACCTGAAAAAAACAGGGTTGGAAACGTAAAATAACTTAGGTGGCAGTTACTTATATTTAGCAACTTAATAGTTCCGATGTAAAATATTGTATGTGGTAGATACTAAAAAAATAATATTTGTTTTCCAACGTAAAAAAACGTATGTACCACTTAGTATGGATTGCGTTCAAAATATTTCCAAGTAAAATAACGTAACTACCAGATCCAAATAATTACGTGGGAATAGTTCGAAACTTATTTATTTGAACCTAAAATATAAAATAAAATTATGAAATAGTATAAAATATACTTTTTAGTTATTAATAAATGAAGTTCAAGTAAGTGTAATAAAAAAGATCAATTTAGCTAGCTTACCTGGTGATTTTTCGGCTGGTTTAGCTTTAATTTTGACATTTTTCACTACCTTATTTTTGTTACACGTTTCCAAATTACAATAATCCTTAATGTTACTCTTTTGTGGCATGTTTCTGTATATTTAACGAGTACTTACGCAGTAAAACAAAACATTACCATTACCGATGCTGGAGCGAGCGCAACTGTTCCGCAAGTGGCAGTTGCGGCGGAGGCGCGCGGGGACGTCCTTGACTCCCCGATTTAAAATTACGGAACTGCCACTGCTGTAGTTTTACGTTGGAGATTTTGTAGTTATGGAGTTTGTCGAGGTTTGATTTAGAGTAGAATTATGGCATTTTTAGCCCTGTTTCTTTAATGAAACGAAACTTTAGGATGACCTGAAGGTTTCTAAACAAAAAAATGAAAATTACTTATGTACCACTTGAGGAATTTTACGTAGGGACCGTCGATATGGTGGATTTATATTTGTCTGACGTGTCGTGTCGTGATGCATCAGAACGGAATCGGTTTCATACATTTAATATGGAAACGTTTATACTAGAGTGTTGTGGCGTGTCGTGATGGCTTAGTACTAAATGTATGAAACCGATTCCGTTCTGATGCATCACGACACGACACGTCAGACAAATATAAGTCATAAGCTGCTGATTTTCACTTCTTCTTTTACTGTGATAGGTTATATTTATTTAAATCACCAACAAGATCAAAACCTAAACACGCTAGTAACTAATTTGCATTTCTTAAACAAGGTGTTGCCGTAATAAACCTAAAATAATAAACCGTCTAAAACTTTGGCTTAAAGCATCAAATATTACTCGTAGATATTTATTTCAAATCTAAATGTTCAATTTAATTAATTTCATTCAAGTATGTATATGCCTAATACGAAGTTCGTACAACACTTATATATAATTACATGACCGTTTAATTTAACTTAACTTTATTAACAAGCTCTTGGGATGAAGCAACTTTCTGTACTTCGAGATAACAACCTCACGCAAATTTCCGCGGTTACAAAACAGAGAAGGTACAGTACAAAGTTTTTGGCCCTAGCTTTTGTAAAGGGTTTACGTCGATTATAAGATGAATGAAACTTCAAACCTCAGGGCTGTCTATAACTTTACATATCACTTTACACATTCCGCTTCAGTGTACCGATTAGCACTTAGAAATAAAAAGTAAAATTTACATATTCAACTTTTAATTACATTTGAGTACTACGGATTATATTTTTAACCGACTTCAAAAAAAGGAGGAGGTTATCAATTCGGCTGTATTTTTTTTTTTTTATATTTTTTACCTCATAACTCCGTCATTTATACACCGATTTGGAAAATTCTTTTTTCATTTAAAAGGATATACTTTCAGATTGGTCCTATTTTTATCAAAATCCAGTTCTGATGATGGAATCCTTAAGGAATTGAGGGAACTCCTCAAATATTGTATGCATACCTATAGCGATTTTGGTATTTTCAGCAATAAGTCAAGCATTTGCATTCAGAAAGTATCATTTGATGAAGTGTAACTGATGAATAACCGGAACTCCTCAGTAAGTATTTAACGGGTGGTGATAACATATCTCAATTAAGATAGTTAAGCGACTACGACAAAGCAAAAGAAGGCAGGCACCGAAACTCAGTTCTGATGATGGAATCCTTGAGGAATTGAGGGAATTCCTCAAATATTGTAGGCATACCTACCTATAGCGATTTTGATATTTTCAGCCACTCTGGATATAAATCCTTCCGAACTAATATTGTAAATGCGAAAGCTGTTTGTTTGTCCGTCTTCCACTGTTGCCTGGAAGATATCGCTTTAAGCGATAAGGCCGCCTTTGTACACAACAAATGTAAGACTTTTCATGTATTTGATGTTTCCGTGTGCAATAAAGAGTCTATCTATCTATCTACACTGATGGAATTTCCCGTCCCGCGCTGTAGGTATAATTAGCGGGCCACCTTACGTACGACCGTGCGTACATATGGCGCGCGAGGGTTTAACAATGTCACACCAGAACAATGTTACATTTGTGATGTAGTTTCTCGTTTTCTTCGCTTGTCTCATTTAAACGGCGCTGTCTCATACGAGCAGCGCGTTTAGTAGATCTTCCAATATTCGCTTTTGATAAAATAGATCGAAAAAGAAACAAATCACTAAAAAGCGAGAAATAAACAAAAATTTTAACAAAAAATAAAACCGACTCCAAAAAATAAAAAATTGCACTAACAAGTAAAAAATAATTGCGTGTTTAGTTTGTTCAATTTACTTGCAATTAACCTATATTATACTCAATCTTATATTCTTTCTTAGGTAAATATATAGGTACAATTATTGTTATTTTTGGAGTCGGTGCCAGGCAAGGTAACTTTAACATTAACATTTAACGACATACTATAATATAACATAATAGTACATTCAATCTTATGCATGAAATTTTGACTACAAACGCGGACTGGCACCGACTCCAAAAATTTCGTTGGCTGGCACCGGCTCCAAAAATAACAATAATTGTACCTATTTATTTTCCTAAGAAAGAATATAAGATTGAGTCTTATATAGGTTAATTGCAAGTAAATTGAACAAACTAAACACGCAATTATTTTTTACTTCTTAGTGCAATTTTTTATTTTTTGGAGTCGGTTTTATTTTTTTAATATTTTAAAAAACATATCGCAGTAGAACAAACATGTAACAAATATATCGCTTGATATATTTGTTACATGTTAATTGAAATTACTAGATTCTCCAAGGGGTTTGGATCGGATCCGGAATCTAGTCCAGCATATATAAACGAGATTGGTATGTCAATAACTAATCGATTTGTATCATGTAATCAATCCCATTGAATATTATCACATCTTCCATTTGGCTGAATTCGTAACTCAGCGTAAAAATGATTAAATTTCCCAACCCCTATAAACGTAAAACAAATAACAATTTACATTTATTATTTTCTCAAATTAGTACCTTGCTACATTCACATACAGATGAGATTACAGCTATTCGTATTTGTACATGGGGCTTATACCTCAGATTACGTTTAATCGAATATTAAAAATTTTTGGTACGTTTGTCGTTTCATACTTTTATTACTAACACATTGAGTTCGGAAGATCGGCTTCAGGAATTCTGTTTCGCGAGTTTTATCTAATAATTAACTGAGAAACAATAAATCAAGTCATATCAATTTGTTTGCGATATAAATATCGATATATTATACGAGGAGCTCGATGGCGCAGTGGTTAACGCGCCTGGTCTGCGTCTGGTTCGCATTCGTACGGAAGTAAGGAACTATCGCGAGATCTTCTCAGTTTTCAACCAATATGTTCTCAATTAGAGTTTTTTGAAGTAAAAAATGTGGACATAGTTTTTGTGTCATATCGTCGCGGGTTTTTTAGGTACTCCTAGTGGATAAAGTGCGAGGGTCGCACTATCTGCCGCGACGTTACGTTTAGATAGGCCTAAGACAAATGGTCGTCATCTATACACGTCAGGGAACCAGGAAGATCACACATTTCACCCAAATGTCTTATATACTACCTTTATAGTACTATGTGCGCAACTACAATGCAATATTGTCCTAAGAAGCAATTTACTAAAGTTTTCACCAATTATTATCAAGTCCCAAACTTGGCAGTTTTGATATGGCATAATCCTACCCTAGATCCATAGCTTATAGGCACAAAAACAACTAGGACACAACGCTTGGACTACAACAACAACGTTTAGTATACTTACTTAAAGAGTATATAATATCTGTATTTATATCTAAGATTATGTATATTTGTAGTAGGTACCTAAGCAATTTGCATTGTAAATTAATTTTATAAGTTAGTTTTATCCAAATAAGTGGGTTCTTTTTATCCGTGGCGTACATAACTATTTAATTGGCTTACGAACTTGTAACATTATCTTTACACAATTACTACTGTAAAATGCTGTTGTTATCCCTATTAAAGGAAAATAAAAAATAAAATAAAATATTTAGCAAAATTTTTATTCACATAATTTAAAGCAAGCTCTACCCTTAACCAAATATGAACTGGCTACTTTCGACCTGAGCCCGGTAATCTTATCACCAGACCATTAAAACAGGTTAGAACAGCAAAATGCTTACCTTTTCATACCTGGTCCATAAAAGGCCGGCGTAAATTACGCACATTCGTTTTTTCTTGTCTATCACTGTCTTTTGGGAAGATAAAAAGGGTTCGCAAACTTTCATTGTCTGTTATCATCAGTAAGGTAAAAAAAGATCAAAACGGGGTCGAGAACTGTTATCTCGTTCTGACCAATTTGTATTCACACACAGTTGGACCTTATTTGAAGTACAGTAGAGTTCAATAACAAGTTAGCAAAGTCGTTGTCAAATTACGCGCCCTAACTGAAACAGTAAGATATTATTATTGCATTTTCCTCTTTTTTTATTACACTATGCCCGAAAACGAGCGTACGGCCCGCCTGTAAGTACAAGGAAGTGTGTCGCAAGTAAGTACAGACTTACACTTCTTCTCCTTCAACTCAAGAGTCATGCTCTTGTCAATATAGCCTTTTTCATTAACTTCTATCCCAAGCTAATTGAAAACGACAACTATTAATGGGAGGAACTAATGAACTAAAATTATCAAAAAACAGGAAATAAGTGGGATTTTTCTATATTATATTAACTTTACACACACAATACCAATCACAACCAGAAGACAGCCAAAGAACCACAGCCAAAAGCAAAATCTATAAAAATGTCAATATTCAAAAAAGTATAAAAATAAGAACATAAAATGTATCAAAAAGGTTTTTGAAAGAGTCTGCAACACTAATTATTTTACCTAATAAATTAAACACAACGTTCGCCTTCTCTTTAACTTACACTATAAGATACAAAAATAATGTTTTAATTCGGATAAAAATAGTGAGGGACTGGTGCCTGGTATCAGGGTGATCGCCATCCTGTCTCATTATGGCAGTTTCGCTACTATTATTCCGACACAACCACGAATAATATACCTAATGACTGGATAGACTATCAACTTTTTGTATTTGAGGGAAAATTTCCCTACCCGATGATAAACAGAAGCAGAGATCAGCTGCGAAGACAGCTAGGGAGGCAGAATAGTGCTTCACTAGTCGTTCTGCCTAGCCTTGCCGTCCAGGGGGCGATTTTTTAATTTCACCGGTTATCTCGGCATTAAAAGTGACATGAAATACACTATGAAAAATAATATTGTATTTTAAGATCACACCGATTTGACGACCTCAGTAGCAGAGTGGCTTGCACGCCGGACTTTCAGTGGCGCTAACTCCCGGGTTCGATTCTCGGTCGGGTCAATGTCGAAAACGAACTTTTCGATATTGTGTCGGGACTGGGTGGTTGTGGTACTGTCGTTGTTCCTGATTTCCATAAAACGACGTGACGACGTGCTTTAGCTACTTACCTTGGGATCAGAACAATGTATGTGATGTTGTCTAATATATATACAGATTGACGTTTTTATCACCGCCCAAACCTTCTGAGATGACTCCCGTGATACAAACGAACAACCCTTACTATTGGACCAACTCCCTAACTCGAAAATAAAATTCAGCTGTTCCATACAAAACATCAATATTCATTCGACCAAGATATATGGAACAGCTGAATTTTATTTTCCAGTTAGGGAGTTGGTCCAATAGTAAGAGTTGTTCGTTTGTATCACGGGAGTCATCTCAGAAGGTTTGGACGGTGATAAAAAAGTCAACCTGTATATTATATAATATCTATACCGTTCGAGAATTTTCGGCATCAAAATATGTTACCTGAATGACTTTGAATAAGAGAAAAAGGAGCACTTGGAATTGATATCAGAGCGTGTGAATTAACCACCGGTTTAAAAATCGCCCCCCTGTAAGGTGCTTCTTCACACTCCTATAAAAGACCCCTTGTAGGAAGGAGGGATACGTGTACTGATAGAGCATTCCAACGTTTGATAGACTTGACTTGACTTGACTACTAAGAGATTCACCAAACGTCTTCGCTCTTGACTATATTAAGCTGTTAAGATGTTATTGTGCCCACTCATTTATGTAAACGCAAATATTAGTATCTCAAAATCATCATCGATTAAGTAAACAAACAAGAATTAATTACGATTTATCATGAAAGCTTATATCAACATGGTTAGGAGAGTGCTCCAGGAAATTCTCCCGAATTATTTGGTTTGAATCTCAAACATAATATCAATATGACGTCAGACATTATACCTAGGTATGCCCATGTCAGAGACACAAAATAAGTCTCAGATTGAAACCAAATGGTTAATTATCCAGGTGGTAGGATACTCTTTATACTCGGTACCTATAAGTTGGAATGTGTCAGTGACACATTTACAACAGGTGTCAGAGAATAGGTTGTTTAATACATAATAATTCATACATAAATTTTCTTCATTATCCAAGTCCAAACGATAACATGATATACTTAAAAACATTGATAACCTATTTAGCCAATAGGTGGTCTATCTTTAGGACCAACATAATCGTTTTTATATAAAACCTGAGATAAACTTGACTCACATAGTAAATAGCCTATAACTGTTCCACTGCTGGGCAAAGGCCTCCATCATTGAAATCAAGTCATCACTACAATTGATGGGTAATGGCTTAATCACCACGCTTGCCAAATGTGGGTCGGTGATCACAAACCCGGGCTATGTATCGAAACATCCGAAACACACTTAGCCCGACTTGGCAATTGAACTCGGAACCTTCGGGTATGTTGTTGTTCTATGTTATTGGGGACGGTTTCCGCACTTAGTCCTTAAAGTGGACCATTGTACGTGAGCCATGGCGGCCGGTTATTCCAGCCAGCCCACCTTCCTCCAGAAGCAGATCAGTCTTCCTAGTCTTCTCAGGACATCCGCGAGTGATCCCGGTGTACCGAGTTTCTCTGCGGATCTGAACGACGCCGGTGCACTCAAGGAGCACATGCGCCACCGTCTCCTCCGCCTCCATGCACGCTCTGCACAGAGGACAGTAATACCCAGTGTGTGAAAGTGTTTATTCAGCGAGCAGTGTCCAGTAATGGTCCCACCAGTTTTAGGCTATTCCTGTCCATGCGCAGAAGGCGCTTGGTCAGCTTTGTATCCAGGGATGGCATAGCCTCCTTGGATTGCCTGCATCCTGGTGTCGAGGTCCACCATTTTGTTGCTTGTGTCTGTGTGTGTTCCCTTACCTTGTGTGTTACCTTCGGGTATAGGGCCGAGCGCTTTATCACTCGACCACCGAGGCGTTTATTACATTTATAAAAGCTGAATCAGATATAGCGAATAATAACATTGAAGACGAACGATATTAAAGACTTACGACTTATTAAAATACAAGTAAACTATAATAGCAAAATGCAGTTTAAGACTAAGTATATTGTGCTATTTTTGGTTACAATGCTGATACAATTTCAAACAAATTGTAGAACTTAGGTAAGTTATCTACCTAAAATGGATTAAGAGAACTCGCATTTAGCACTTTAACATCGCCATCTAAGTCTCTCATCAATTTATTTTTTTTAAACTTACGGGTAAACACTAAGCCTTCATCTCACCTGCTGTTAAGTGATGATAAGGCCGAAGGTGAAAGGAAGCGCATTTCACCCAGACTCTTCACCAACGGAGGAACAACTATATAATAATATAATAATAATAATAATACTTTATTGACCAAGAGAATACATAATATATAAGACTTAAAACAATGATAACAATTTTTAAAAGACTAAATACAAGATCACTAGCATCAAAACTAGGCCGAGCCTGTGTCATAGATGCTAGTTACTGAAGAAGACTAACGACCTAATAATTATTTGAGAAACGTTAAGTCTAAAGACATTATAACACTACTTCGCGTCTGAGCGCCCCATTATTTTGTTAAGATGAACACTAACGGAGGCGTTAGAAAAATAGAACCTGACTGTATAAAAGAAACAAAATAAAACGAATAATTACTTGAAAAATAGAAATAAAATGAAGAAAACATAACACGTAGAACAGCAAAACGACTAGACGCGAAGACAAAACAAAAGAGGGTAGATAGTGAAAAAGTATTTACTCTGTAAATAACGAAAGCTTTTTTTGTCAGAAACTTTTCACAGTTCACTTACTCGACGAGAAACAATAAATTAATATAAGTGTGATGAAAAATTCACAATCTAATATGGATCAGAGGTCGACAAGAACGATGATACACTTAAGAAGAAGATCAGTTACAAATGGTTTCCTTACCGAAACACTTTTCTTAGAGCATATTCTATGGTCTCACATAGAATAGTTAGGTATACCGTAATTTTTAGTACAAAGCATACTGTGTTGTTGTTATAATTATGCAAAACACAGCATCGTCTAACATGGCATTTCAATATCAAGAGAGTGTTAAGGGATATTGGATAGGCTATTACTCGTCTTAGATTGCTTACTAGGCTCGATTAGACAAATATTATACATGCGTTCAAGACGCAATTTAGGCCCGTGTATTCCTGTAACATAACTTACCAATCTAAGCTAAAAACTAGTTTCGATTCTCCATTTTTTTTAAATCTGTGTTCGTGTTTAGTCTTTGTAACAAATTCTCAAGAGGTTTGCTTAACTTAAATAATGCTAATAACGTTTACAAAATCTGTGCATGGATTTGTATTTAAATCGACTACGTTTCTTGGTTACCCAACCAAATAGCGACCACAACTGAGTCAGCTTATCAAATACGATCGTCGCTAAGGTGCATGACCGCAGTGCCACTGACCACCTTGTCAAACCCTAATTTAAACCGAATTAAAGTCTAGAACCTAATAAATGTCCTAATTCGAATAAAACCTAATAAACGTGTACACCTCAATAATCTGAATCTCCTGATTCATTGTGTCTTTTTGGCTTGATGTCAAGGTGGAGCAAGTGTAGGGTAGGAGTTTGATGAGGGTTCTGTACTGATACACATTTAAATATACTTAGAGCCAAGTTTATTTGAAAAAAATGCTAATCACAAAGTGTCACACCACCTTTTGTGTTTTAAGATATAATTTTTTTTCTTTAGTTGATTGATGGCTTTGTGCGATTAGCACATTTAGCCAGTGTCAAAGAAATTTATCTTACAAGTTATACATATAAATAAACATTATTTCCTTACTGTATGATGATGATGAATGATAATAGAAATGAAAAGTGAGAAATGATATTATACCCCCAACCCCTTGAGTATCTCAGTAAAGATGTGAGGTTCTACTAAGACCTCACGCGGACTTCTTGGAAGTAACGTTACACTGTTTTGTTTCATTTGCCAGCACTCATGCACGCTCACGAACACTAAACAGTTAATAATCCAGCATTATTTCACATTAATTTTAGAAAATAAAACAAAACCGCAGACATGACTCTTCACTTTCCCGCCAAGGAGTATCTACTGTTTTAAAATTATTAATGTATATTATACATTTATCATTCATCATCATCATCAGCCTATACTGGTCCACTGCTGGACATAGGCTTCCAAGTCCACCCCACTGAGCACGATCCGCGGCTACTCTCATCCAGCTCTTGCCAGCCACCGTGCGAAGATCGTCGCTCCACCTAGTCTGAGGGCTGTGAGGCTTTATCATTGTATTTACATTACACTGACGGGCACTGCAATTGGAAGAGGAGAGGAGGACGATTTGATCTAATGTTAGTTAAATATTGGTTAAGACGACACCTCGATTTGTAAACATTCCATAAGTCTGATCTTTACTGGCGCTGTCATAAGGTCGAAAATACATAGCGCCTGCGACAATTGAGACCGCAAATTAACAGAATCTAAAAAATATATTTATAAAACTATTGGTTTTAGTTATCAAAATATTATTTGAGTTGTTTCTAAGCATATAAATTAAGTAATTTGGTTGTAATTTCAACAATAGTGATTTTTTTGAGGTGTTTTCGAAAATAATTATGACCGAGTCAAAATTATACAATGGTGAATTTGTGCTAGCAAATTCAAGATACAGACATGAGTTTACCTATATCAACATTTCAGATTCGTTAGATAATATTATTGTCTTAATTATTCGACGAGCATTTTTTCATCTTTACCATAAAGATAAGATATTCACTGCCGTGAAAGTATAATCTTGTCAGTTTACTGCGATGTATGTTGAAGTTAAATTGTGTTAATTCCAGAGGAATTGCCACAGATTGTACATCTAAGCCGGAGCTTGCTTAATAAGATACACTTGTGCTTCCAATTAAACTGTCACACTCACATTTACTCTTAGAACAATGACAGGAATGGGAAGGATAGGTATACGTGTAACAGAATGGTGTGTAACAGAATTTCACTAATATAAATAAATATATAAGATACAATTGCATGAAAAATTAAACTTAATAATTATGTATGTGTAACAGCACATCCGAGATATCACTATACTATACTATACTTACAAAATAACGGCGTGAAACAATGGCACTCGTTGCTGTTGTGTTTCGTCCGGTGAGTGAAAGTACCGGAGGCCCATCTCTCACCCCTCCCCCCTCCCAATTCCTACTCCCTCCTCAAGAACCAACTCCTTCCTCAAGGCAGGTGACCCGTCTGCTCGTTTGCCTCCTTTTAACATAAAAAAAGAGATCTAGTTCGGATACACTTTGGATCTTTTCATTTTTACCACACCTTTCTGTTATACACGTTGTAGAAAGGTCTGTGTTCAATTGTTGCTAGAGTCAAAAAGCAGTTGTTGACTCCTATTTTTGATGATTAAAGAAAAAAAAGCCGATCACTGGATCCTGTCGAACGCGCCAGCGTTTGATACTACGCTTTGTTGGCTCTGGTTAAATGGGATAATGTGTTTATTGAACCATGGATAGGATGATCCCTTTAATCTACTTCACTTGAGACTGTATGTATGCGGACGGATAACAATTGCTCTCACAATGGGTTTCAATTAAGAATCCATTTCACTCTATTCGATGTCCTTGATAATTTTTTTAAGGCTTCATAAATATCTATAAATATCTACATACAGATAAGGGTACAAAAATTACAACTACACCAAAGCGCATTCCTTGAGATTGAATGAACGGATTTGGATGGAGTTTTGGCTAGGCAGACCATTAATTATTATTTATTTTTTTATTTATTCATTTATTTATAATTTATGTACACACAAACAAAAAGAAGGTTTTTATTTTTATTTTTTGTAAAATTTTATGTTGTAATGTCGTATGTGTTGTGTCGCTAATATTTGTTTTCTATTATATAACTTAAATATGTCTTATATCTCAAACGGATGAACCAATTTCAATATTTTATATACAAACGCCCTAAGGGTCACTGTTCTAGGCTAGAATAATAGTAGTAGTATTAATTATTTATTTTTAAGATAGCATATCTGAATATGTAACATATACTAACATTTTCATGACCCATTATTACCAAAAATGTACACGGGCTGACTCAGCTCATGACCAAGGCCGGTGACACCTAACCGGATCACCGGAATTACTAAGGGTATTTAAAAAAGGTATGCTTAGAATGCCTACACTAAAGAGTTTAAACAAAACCCTTTGTTAATCTCTGTAAAGTCAGGTAGGTCCTTTTTGGGCACCTTTTTAATTTTAATTGCTTTCCTACATAATTAGGAACGAGAGCCTCATTGTGACCAGTTTTAAAGAACCTAAGTCTAGTGAAGTGGACCTAGAACGGTATTTAAAACGAAATTTAACTTAAACAAATCCTATAAAAACTTATTTGAGAAAAAATTATAGAATAGAATAGAATTTTTTTTTAAATGTGTTGAAAAAATTTCCACGAGCAGGATTTGAACCTGCACCCTTCTGACAGACCGGGTCAGGTGCTCTTTCAATAAAATTGAGCTATCGTGGTTCTAACCAGCCTGCCGATATTTATTCAACACTTTTTACTTTGAAAGCCAAAGGCGCCCATTCAATGTCAACAACCACCGTCACTAACATCCGATCGTAATATTTTTACAAATGAAGTAGGCAAGCTATTTATAAAATGTTTAAAATAATTTTTAACGCAAATTTTGTTGCGGAAAAATTACAAAAACACGTGTTAAAAAATTCAATCAAAACATGTGTTTTTGTAATTTGTTTGCAACAAAATTTAACTAACTAAACATACTGGGGTGGCGCAGGAACCCAAGATGGGTTTTGGCCTCCGAAAATAACTGCCGCCACTTCTCCCGATCCCAACAAAATTTGCGTTAAAAAATATTTTGAACATTTAAGAATTATTATTATTAATGGGATTCTAACCATGTTTATTATATGTGAGTATCCAATATTTCCTTTATTAATTACTCTAATTCAGGTGACTATGATAGTTTAAATAAATAATTACTTATATACAATAGAACAGTATAGAAAATAAAAAGTACATTTTTTTTTCTTTTTTCTTTATCTTTCATTTTTTTCTTTAATGGCTTCTTTCCTTGATAGGCAGGACATGAATAATTTTCTTTTTTTTATATGCTTGACCGCTGAAAACGCTTGGACGCGTTAAAGATCTCAGTTTTTATAAATATTTTGACAGTCTGTCGGTGTTACTTGCCGGTGTCACGCTTACTAAATGTTATACAATAATAATGTTGATGCGAAAAAATAATTATAGAATCCCGTTTCCATGTGCGAGTTTATTCTAATCGACTTTACCTTTTTATACACGTGAATGTAATGTTTAAAAATGTGTCAATGTCATTATTTATTTCTACTTATCACTTATTTCTCACAGACACACTTAACAAAGAATGCCACACTTCTTTTTGTGAAACTTGTCTGCAGAACAAAAACGAGTATCATTCATGTTTCACGAGAAAAGCCAAAGGAAAAAGTTCTGAACTGGCTTCGGAAAAGTTGAAATAGGAAACTGTCACTTTACTGGGAAAGCGAGTATTGGAGGCTTTATATCGGTTAAAGGAATAATTTGACTGGAACCCTAATTAACAAGATGTTCTTGGCTATAAATATTTCAATGACCTTTTAGTGGCACCGTTACGTTTTATTTATAATTTTTGTTTGATTTTTACTTCATTTTTTCTATGTTATTATATGATACTACCTAAATACCTATGCCGCCAAACATCATTAGTTTATATTGCTGTGTTCCAGTTCGAAGGGAACCCGATCCAGTGATATTACAAGGCACAGAAGTATTCAGGGTCAGCCATTCTTGGTGTCGCAAGCGTTAACACTCGAAGGCTTAGGTGGACCCTTTCCAGCAGGTTAGGTATACATAACGTAACCATTTATTTTTTAACTCAAAACTAGACTTCGGTTCATGTACGTCAATTGGTAGGTTTACAGTGAAAAAAAACTAATTTCTTGTTAAGTTTTATTTTATTTATCAAAATAGTACCTACTACCTAGGTATTTATTACAAATTAAAAAAATAATTAAGCAAATGCTCAGTTATTTTTATATTTTTCAGATGAACAAATTTGTTTTAATGCGGCTGGCGATGATTTTAAATAAGAATAAAATTCTTGGCACATTTTTTAAATGTTTACCTTTGTTATCAACATAGCCTTAAGGACCGGAAACTGTGTTTTATCAAATGTCCACAATTTGTTCATCAAAGAAAATACTCTTTCTACTGGTGCATTTGTGCCAGGCAGACATAAATATATTCAATTAAAATACAAAAGTTTTCATGTTTGGTTTAATGTTTGGTGTGAAAGTGTTTTAATACTTCCATCCAACGAATTTCCATCGAAACATTAAGATTTTGGAAAACAGGACAATTTTGCGTCCTGAAACTTTTTTCGGAGACACCGGGACGGAGAACCGCAAAAAGGGACGGTCCCGTTCAAAACGGGACGTATGGTCACGTTATTAGTACACCTAAGTATACACTTATTAGTGTCTCAATGTAATAAAAACATATAATATAGGTAAATGAAAAAACATTTAATTATAAAATGTATTTTAGTAAGACAAATAAAACAGCATACTAAACTAGAGACCCTCTAAAACACCCATTTATGTCCACGAGTTCGAGTATATGTAAGTTAATACAATTTAGCGGTGTGGACATGCCTTTAAGTCATATTGTCACGAATTTGGGTGTGGTTTACAAATTATCTCTATTTATATATTTTTAATTGACTTTATTCAACACTTTTTACTTTGAAAGCCAAAGGCGCCCATTACTAACATTTCGGCGTACACATAATTTCGGCGGGCTGGTTAGAACCACTATAGCTCAATTGAAAGAGCACCTGACCCGGTATGTCAGAAGGGTGCAGGTTCAAATCCTGCTCGTGGAAATTTTTTCAACATTTGTGTTTTTGTAATTTGTTCGCAACAAAATTTGCGTTAAAAATTATTTGAACATTTTACCTATGTAAGTATAGTTAAAATAATTATTATCTTCTGCACCTTATCATAAAGGTCTAATTGATTAACCATAACAGGTGTGTTAACAGGGTGGAGACCCAGGCCCGTACGGGTAATCATCATTAATTTCTACAATACGAAAATGCATTCTATACAAAGTGAACTTACAAAAGAACAAATAATAAGGTCCGAATAGTTATTCCGTGGTTTGTCTCTTTTGAAATGACGTTTACATGACCGGAACAAAACACGGAATAAATATTCGGACCTTATTCTTTGTTTGTAAGGGGCTATTTGTATTCTCATAGATTTTTTTTTGTTGATGGCTTCGTGCTATTAGCACATTTAGCCAGTGTCAATTTTTCTAACAAGTAATACATAAATAAACAATATTTCTTTTCTGTATGATGATGTAAATGATAATATAAATGAAGTGAGCAATGATATACCCCCCAACCCCTCGAGTATCTCAGTAAAGATGTGGGACTAAGTTCTCGGGCGGACTTCTTGAGAGAATTTGAAAAGTGACGTTGCACTATTTTGTCTCGTTTGCCAACGCTCATGCACACTCCCGAACACTTAACGGTTAATAATCCACCATTATTTCACATAATTATTCGACATAACACAAATTTTCGAAAATAAAACAAAACCGCAGACATGACACTTCACTTTCCCGCCAAGAACTCTTATCATAGATTACGGTGCATAGGTAGCATAAAATCAATAAAGTAGACTTTTATTCGCTTGACGATTTCCCCTAACTAACTATCCGTGCTTGAATACGTTAATGATTGCCATTTAGTGACAATAACTGGAGCATGCATCGCTTTTACTTCCCTCGGAGGCCGGAGCCAGCTGTACTGTTACGAAGTATTTAAACATTTTACTCTCATGGAAGTAACTACAGTTTACGACAGCCCGTTTTGCGACCGTCAGACTACATTAAATGTAAAAGTTTTTGTTTTGTTTTTTATTTGGACGGTTGCATTGACATTATGGTCACAGTACAAAGTGGGCGCACAGACTACTACAACTTTTAACTCGGTAAGCCTTTGATTTACTTAAATGTACTGTTATCTCAACACAGTTAATTAACAGTAGTCCGCTTCAAGTAAAACGAGCAATGACGCCCATATCTGATAATCTAATAATCCTACTAATATTATAAACGGAGAAATAACAAATTGATCCACAAAAAAATAGTAGGCTAGCACCTAAAATGGTAAGTTAGCATCTAAATAGTAGTTTAGGTGCTAACTTTGTATTTTTAGATGCTAACTTAGTATTTTTGCGGGTTATGTTAGGTTAGTTTGGTGATCGATTAAATACAACCCTTATAAACGCGAAAGTTTGTAAGTATGAATGGATGTTTGTTACTCTTTCACGTAAAAACTACTGAATGAGTTTGGATGAAATTCGGCATACAGATAGTTTATGACCTGGATTAACACATAGGATAGTTTTTATTCCGATATTCCTACGGGAATGAATGGAAACTGTCAAAGTGGATGTTTGTTACTCTTTCACGTTAAAACTACTGATTGTATTTGTATGAAATTCGGCATACAGATAGTTTATAACCTGGATTAACATATAGAATAGTTTTTATCCCGATATTCCCACTGGAATGAATGGAAACTGTCAAAGTGGAGGTTTGTTACTCTTTCACGTAAAAGTTACTGAATGGATTTGGATGAAATTCGGCATACAGATAGTTTATAACCTGGATCAACACATAGGATAGTTTTTATCCCGATATTCCCACGGGAATGAATGGAAACTGTCAAAGAGGTACGAAGTCCACCGGGTCCACTAGTAAAATAATATAGTAAACAGTATAGTAAAATGCCAAAATTAAAAAAGAGCCATTTTAATTACTTCTTACGTATATGTTTTTTCATTATAAACACTTAGCCGGCCATATACACGACTTAGGTAATTGTAAGTTTGTCGGGTGATGATGTTGTTGTAAAGAACTGCCAGCAAAAGCAGTATCGCAATCAGGCCACCATTTTTGAAAAGGACTTAAAAGTTAGATCGTTACCACTTGGCCATTGACTTGACCACTTGATAACGAATTCGTAGTCGTCAACCACAGAGATGGATATCGAATTTAAAAGTAATCGGTAGATACAAAATAGCGGCCAATATTTAATTTCTTCAAAATATCAATTGCAGTGGTGTAAGATTCGCCGCAACGAATTAAATAATGAATGCGACCAGAATGGCCTTAGGTGCATCAATAGTTTTTTTTTAGGCCTCCGGTACTTTTCGAGCGAGCGAGTATTGCGGATCGGAGTTTCGGATTGTGCGGAGCTAGGCCGAGTTCACGTGTCCGTTTCCCCGCCGCCACAGTCCGCTCCCCCGCTCCGCTGCCTCGCTCCGCCGCTCCGCTCCGCTGCCCCGCACCGCTACCACGCTCCGCTTCCGCGTGGTAGCGGTTCGGGCGTGCAATTTTTATAGTCCACTGGAGCGGAGCGGAGATTCAATGTAATCCTATTTAAATTTAATATTTCTTCACTTCTCTGCACCGCAGCCTCGCTCCACTTTAATGGACAGGCAGCTTTACGCCGGGCGAGCCGGCCCATTTCGTGCTGCAACGCAGCGTGGCTCTACCTCTATCTCTCTAGTATAGTAAAAGTAGAAGTAGTAGGTAACAGTAGAAGTCTGACAATAACAAAAATAACCGGTGCAGCCTTTAAATAAATAAATAAATAAAATAAATAAATAAATAAATAAATCGATAATGATCGATTGATATGTGCAAACGAAATATTTTTATTTTCAATAAAATATAGGTGTTTCTACACGCATTTCACAATACGAAAAATGATTTGATAAATTATAAATTATTATAAATAAAATATAAAACAGTTTTGTTGTTTTTTTATTGATGACGGATATCGATTAATACCTGAGTTCATTCATTGTTCTATAGCAACAATAATAGTTGTTTTTATTTCAAAAATAATGGTTAAGTAAAGTACAAATCCTTCCTGAACTGATTCTTGTATCACGGGCTGTATTGTTTGTGTATTTAATAACAAAAATATACTCGTAGTACAGTAAATTATAATTAAGAAGGGTCTTTGACTTTAATTTTTTGTGACGAAAATGTTACCATTTTATAGTGTAGTGTGCTGTATCTAATCTAGAGAGACTTGCACTGCTACATTTTAATATGAACTGTGACACAACATAACTACTGACTGAGATACTTACTTATATATATTGTGACATTAACGTAATCCTAAGCACTCACTAACAAGAAGTCAAACATATGTTATGGTTCTATATCATCATCATCATCATCAGCTCATTTTATGTCCCCACTGCTGGGGCACGAGCCTTCCAGTAGTAGTGTGTAATTGGGGACTCTGGATCAAAGGAGATCCAGAGTCACCCAATCACACACACACACATATTGATTGAATGATCAATTTTTTAATAACGGTATCATTGATATGAATGAATGAATCAGGAGGCCGTTTCTCAAGCAGCCCGTGTACGCTGTATTGATTTTATTGTGACAATTAATACTTAGTTTTATATCTTACTACTATCTTACTTTTTATATGTACTTACTATCATAAATTTTAAGGTTCATATGTGGTCTGTAATGGAATAGGATTTTTACTGACCTTTAGTTGAAATAATTATTAACGAATGTTATATTTATTAGGTATTTAAACAATAAAACAAACACTTTACACGATTAACATTTATTTTCATAAAATCTTATTTCATAAATTTACAATAAAACGTTTCTTTCTATACACCATTTATTCAGACAAGATACATTTTTATAAGCACAAACTTTGTCATGATAGATACAACTTTTTATATCAGATGATCTTTCGTAAATCTTAAACAGGTTCTCCAAACTAGGACAATTTTTATCTTCTAAATTGTATACATTACTATTTTTGAGTATATCTTTCAGCCATAACACTTTTTCATAACCTTTAGTATAAATACGCTTATTTTTAAAAAAATCTGTAATTAACATCTTATAATTAAGGTACGGCACTAAACCTTCGTTCCATAAAATTCCTCTGTTTCTTTCTATCCAAGATACACTTAACCTTTCTTTCTTGGTTAAATTATAAAATGGATATGGTGCTTTTATCAATAACACAAAACTATGCGTTTTAGACAAAATTGCAATTTCTTTTGGTATGAATTTATTATCTTCACTTTTAAAACCTTGCACATCCACAATAACATTCATGATAATTTTCGTACAATATTGCTTAAGGGTTTATATTCAAAAAGACGGTCGTTTATGACAAGACAGTAAGCCGTTGTGTTGTCTGGCAAATCTTCAGAAGATTCGATTTCTAACCGCACGTCAACTGCACCGGTTTTTAATATGTCATTTTGTCTTGAACAATCAATAACAAAAAGAGGAGCTTTTTCTTTAAACTCGCGCAAATTAAGCAACGGGTCGATACTCAAATTGTAATAAGACTGACGAAAATTTGTATACATCTCATATAATATACTGTATTTAACATCAGCAAATTTTAAATTAAGTGAATCATAAGGGTAATATTGTGAATTTAAAAACAATTTGACGTTAGTTATATTACAATGATCAAATAAAGATGCACTTTTAGTTTTGTTTTGTTTTCTATCAGTTTGCAATCCAAATATAACATATCTTGGTTTTTCTAACTGAGAAGCAGTTTTAATAGACCACGAATGTTTAGTCGTTCTTGGTAACAATGGATATTCATATAAATCCCAGTTTCGAAATGCCATTTGTATAGCTCGATCTTTTTCGAGGTATTTGAGCAGTGATAACTTTTCGCGATCGGATACTTTCACATGCGGTACTCGCCATTGAATCTTTTGTATATTGACATTGATATTATCGGTACTGTCCATAACAGCACAATTAATGCTAGTATTACTTCTATTTAATATTAGTTCATGTCTACAATTAACGATTATTTTGTTGTAATCTTCTGCAAATCCCAAAATTTTATTCAATGGAATAACAACATTGAAACGTCCATTTTTTAGTTTATTCTCGTTAATGTTCCAACCCCATAAAGCTGCAACCTTACTTTCTCCTTCATTCATTGAAATGTAAGATTTAATTGTAGTTGTAATTCCAACGTTTTTTGTGTGATCTATTTCAACTCCATTTAATTCATACCTAATGTCTTGAAATAAAAATAATATTGGATTATTTATAAAATCAATACCCTTCTTTATGAGGGTCCCTTTCGCGTCTTTGGTGGTTACGGTCGCATAACCTTCAATGTAAATCGAGCTTGCTGAGGGTAGCACATAAACGTCTTGCTGATTGATAGGTATTCTTATTTCTTCGTTTTCCTCGTAATTATGATTGTATGGACTGTAACTGTGAATCTCATAGCTTTCAATGGAATTGTCGTGATTCGGTAAATCCGTGATTTGAAGCATTTTAGACTTTTAAACCAAGAGCTCGTAGAAATTTTTGATTACTTTTAGTTATAAGTTTAGATGTTCTAACACGTCTTCTTTCTATTAAAACAGAAGATAAAGTATTTGTTTTCTTTTTTTTGATTGGTTTTATATTAAAATTTATCATGCATGATGCAATTTTATTATATGTATTAAACAGCCGATTCCGAGCAACGATGATTAGGAAATGTATATTGGAAAAAACAGAAATTTTATTTATTAGTTATTCATGTCTGATATTTATCAATTTTTTTCCAAAATAATGAAGGAATTTTAAACATAAATGTCCACAATTATAAAGGTGATTTCTTTGAAAATTATCATAATTGTATCGAATGTTTTTTCCTACGTATTTAATGAATTCTTTTGGTGGTTTCAGATTACCATAACTGTCAAAGTATTCAATGTAATCTTTAATTTTTCCATAGGCTACCCAATGAGTACCAGCATTTTTAGACGAATCCAAATTTATAATTCCACATTCTATTGGTAGAGGCTTATCTGGTAATTCATCCCTCATAAACACACCACGGAAAAAGGGAATATTTTGAGAATACTTAAGTAGGTCTATATTTGTCAGTGCCCTTTTGGGTAGCCGAGTTTTTAGTTTTTTTTATTTTTATTGATCACATATATTCCTAATCCATCTTTGTATGGCTTTAGCTGTAATCCTTTACCAATACAAAATGTTTCCAATTGCTTATTATGTCTTTTCAGTTCTGCTAGTTGCTTTTGAGCGGATTTATATTCATTGACGGCTTTAGTGATTCCAGCAATGCCTCCGGCAATGCTTCCAGTCGCAGATAATCCTGCAAATATAGGAATCAACGGAAGAAATCCTCCAGTTTTCGGTACAGGTATAATCCTAGGTATTTTTATAGGTGTATCAGAAGCTAATTCTTGAGCAGCTTCATATGCTAATTCCATCATCATTTTTTTGCATTTCGGTTTAAGTTTGCGTATATGTTTCTTTGTGTGTGCAACAATATTTTTGAAAGTTTGTTTCATACCAGCTCCGAAAGCTGTTCTGGTATTCATTTTACGCTTAGAAAAATCATTTTTTATTGTATTTGAATTACTGTTACTTCTTCGTAGTTTTACCATATTTGAATCACTTTTCTTTAATTATTAGTAGCAATTAAATTGTTTAAGAAGAAATGGTTCATATACTTTAAAGAATCGAACACAAATGAGACTTATGTAATAAATATAGTTTATATACACATAAACTTATTTTATCTACAAAGAATTCGTCTTATCTATCCAGCTGTTTTCGCTCGAGGGAAGACCCAGCCATTTAACATATACTCGGTTTCCCTTCCTTTTTAAAACTTTCTCTACAAGGTAAATGTCAGGATATTTGGTTTTTTGTATTTCTTGTGCATAAAATGCTCCGGAGATGGGTCTGCATCTTGCATCTTCTAATAAATAGGTTGTGGGGGTAGTATGTTGTACCTTAGTTATTTTAAATATTTCTGTAGACCAATTCGGAGTGAAACCCTTTTCGAAACATCCTTTGTATTTGCTAATCCTGACGTGATCTCCAACTTTATATCTATGACACGTAAGTATTTTCTTTGACATGTTGAAGTAACGTTGTAATATTGTATCTTTATTTAGGCAATTGATTTTAGCTGGTGCTATGCCCACAGTTCTATGATTAGTGTGATTGTACTCATAAACGTTACGTTCAAGCGTCCCATCGTTCCATTTATAATTCCCTTTTAAACTAAACTCTTTAAAGAGCTTGCCTTTTAATGTTCTTATAAACCTTTCAACTATTGATGCCTTCTTTGTTGAATAAGTAGAATAGTGATTAATGTTAAACATTTCCATAATCTTTTTGAATTCGTCATTGTAAAATTCTTTTCCCATATCTGTCTGTAAATTTCTTGGGACTCGTCCTTTTAAAAGTAATTTTTCACACACCTTAGTGACGATTTTTTTTTTGCTTTAATGGAAACGCCCAAGCATACTTAGAGAACCCGTCAATTATCACCAATATATATTTAAAACCAGCATTTACTTTCGAAAATGATTGCATGTCTATTAAATCTGCTTGCCAAAGATCATCTATATCTTTTAGAATAACATTTCTTCGTGGAAAGTTTAGCCTTGCGTATTTGTGAATTTCATTAACGACGTCTTGTTTCGTCATAATGCTTATCCAATGTTTTTCCGAGGTTTTGATAAGAAATATTTCTTTCTAATTGTTTTATTCGTTCTATCAATTTTTGAATAACCTTTTTAATAGTGTAAATTTTATCTAAACACTCTTTTATAGTTTTATCTTCAATTCTTTGATTATCAATTCCATACCCATTCACAGTCATGTCTTTAGGATATACTTTTAAATAATAAGAATAATTGTTATATTTCGATTCTTTTATTCTTTCACAATACCTGCTTCTTTTAACTCTTCAATGATCGATATGATTTCATTGTCATGGTTGCTATTACCAGCGCATTTTGATGCAACTAATAACTTAAGTCTCTCAATAAGTTCATTTGGATCATCCCAATACACGTAATCTGTGTTTTTTTTGTAATTTTTTAAAGTAGGCATAAAACCACCAATTTTAGGATTTATTAAACTTTCGGTTAAGTGTAGTTTAGTATCATTTATTTGAGAAAACAAAGGCTTAATAATCTCACGGTACTTAAATCCTTTGTCCCCTTTTGTTTGCGCATGTGGGTTAAAGTCTCGTTTGTGTGCATTTGTTTTATTAAGCATTTCTTTATAAATAGTTTTGTCTTTTTCTGTTACCAAAGCAAAATTAGCTTTGTTGCGGACTAACAGTTCTTTTAATCCTGGTGTCAATACATACTCTTTATCTTGAATAGTAACTATATATTTGGTCTCATTATTAGTATTATTGTTTTGAACAGAAAAGTGCACTAATGAGTTCCCCATCATGAACTTATTGTTCTGGCTCCGAATACCGAATGGCACATTTATATTTCCATACATATCGAGTACATCTTCTTTCCTGAGTGACGATAATGTATCATTAAAACTCTTCATTTAATTTTCATCATCATCATTATATTCATAATACTCTGAACCTTCATTAGAATCATTTTTTATCAAGTCTCTAAAAGTTTCATATTGTAAAGATGCGTTCAATTCTCCAAATGTACTGTTTTTATTAGAGCTTTGTGAGATATTATTAATTGGATTAACACTTTTATTAACTTTAATAAGAGTATCTAAGGGTTCAGTAATAGGCTTAAATATTTTCTTGAATTTCAGACTTGCTGCATCTTCTTCATTTTGAATCATTTTTATTTTATTTTTTATGTTATCTACTGATTTAATCAGCTGCTCTTTGATATCAGCTTCCATTTTGTAATCTTAACATCCAACTGGTGTATACAGATATTTTTATATAAATGCCAGTTTTTCATAAAAAGGAGGTATTTATTGTTCAACTGATTTTTAAAACTGAATGAAAGTGTCAAAACATTGCCTGTATCTTCCATTGTTCATTGTACAATCTTTATTAATCAACAGAAAGTTAAAGCGATCCTGCCATATGGTAGAACAAAGCTGTTTGAATGTGTGCCATTCAATATCTGTATTTACATGCTCATTGTATATATGTTTTAAGTTAGTATCATCCTGCTTAAAGATTATCAGAAGATTTGCATTATCTCTTATTAACTGTTTGGGTATTTTGGAATATGTCTGGGTTAAATAAAAACAATCTAACTGTCTATGCCTCCCCATGGCAAAATAATTGCGTATGTTTGTTTGATTTTCACATGCTACGTCATCAAAGATCATAACAGAATTCATCAAGGCATCATTTGGACTAAGAACATCATTATTATCGTTATATACGTATAATTTCGCTCCAGGGATTCTTTTCATTACTTGAAATAAAAAACGATACTTTGGCTGGAAAGTAGTCTTTGAATACAAGTAAATATGTTGAAACTTCAGACCATTTTCATGTAACAATAAAGTCAACATTACATTTGTTTTGCCGCAATAAGAAGGACCGCATATTATGCAACGGATAGTATTTGGCAAAAGTATACTATGTTTAATTTTTTTTGTATCATTTTCCACCTTTATATTATTTACTTCCAAGGTTTGAGTTTGCTTAACGAACTTCATTGTGAACTGTGAGTTATGTTATTATTGTTAGCCTATATATACATATAGACTTTATGTCTACACTCTTATCACATCATAATAATCTGAGTAATGCCAACATTCGATTTTGAGTGTGTTAAATAAAAAACTTAATAATATAAAATTGTATTTATTCATTTATTACAAAGGATTTATTATAACATCAACTTATAATAATACTACATCTTACAACTAATGGATATTACAAACTAATAAATAATAATCTGTAAGATAATATAACATTGTACTGAATAAACTAAATTATAATTATTTTTTACTTTAAAATATGGTATCACAGTGACCCCACGGTAAGGTTTCTATTTTATTAGGTAGTATTTGTCTTTTATCATCGTTACTATTTAAAATAACTTTGTTAACTTGTTGCGTGTACAATACATGTTTCATTGATCTAATCAATTTTATTTTATATTTAAAAACTTTGTTCTTGTACAATGCTCTGCTGTAGTTAGAAATGTTCAATCGTTTAGTAATAGATTTTGATACACCTTTTGCTTTCGCTATTGTAGTCTTAACGGTTTTTAAACAGTAAAGCTTAGCTCTTAAACCAACAAATTCAGTAATAACAGTTCCACCAAGTTCATCTTTAAATAATCCTGGCACTCTAGCATTCATTTTTGGTATACCGTAAGGGTTATCTTCTTCAAAATTACTAGTATCAAATTTTTCGATGTCGTTCTTTAGATCTGAGTAGTAGTCATTAGTTTGAATATTGTAGAGAAGACTATCAGTGTCCGTATAACAAAGCTGAGCGTTCCTGTTATATTTTCTTTTAATATAATCATAGTGAAATTTGTACAAATGCTGTTTAGCCAATTCTAGTACCGTAAATCCGATATATATCGGTTTGTTAAGTAAATTTTTTTCTAAATTTAATTGAACTGCTACTAAATTTTCTGAAAATATAGTCACATTCTTGACATTAGGTTTTAATAGTAATTTCTCTGCACCGATATATTTGTTTGTTTTATTGTCCACATCTTTCCATCTTGTAATTAATTTAACATTAACCTGCTTACGTTTATTTTCAATCGTCTTACCAAATATCGCATTATTTAATAATTTAAAAAAGTCTTTTTCGAATGTTGTAGTAGCATTTTGTCGTAAACGAGTATTTAAATCAATATACTTTTGTAAAAAATTTTCTTGTTTAAAACTAAGGATACGATGTATTTTTTTTAACAACAAGCCATTTTTTAAACATTCCTTTAAATGAACAAAATGAATCACATAGTAATATTTATCATATAAGTTGGTGATTAGTTTTTTTGACGACCCTCCTGGAGGAATGAAATGTTCGGGTGCAAAAGGTAAATCACTGTGATAATTGTGTAAATATTCAGGATAACTCAAATCAACTTCTAGAATATACCCAAATTCCCCGTCATTTGGAATGTTTAATATGTTAAAATTTTCAAGTTCATTTTTACTTACAAATTTAAAATCTGACATTGGTAACTTTTGACACATTGCATGACCGTAGAGATTATTACAATCAAGATATATTAAATAGGATGATGGTTTTGTATCATCGAAATGAGGTACAAATTTGTTATTAGCTTTAACATTTCGAAGAGAACACTGAGCTAATCCACCGCGTATCCCTTTTTCTAACATTTCATAAATTTCTAAATCACATATTAACTCTAATTTCACACCAGTATATAAAAGCATTGCATCCCAGCTTAGATTTGGTGCAGACAAATAATAAGCAGGGTCGAGATTAAAATGTTTTAAACTGGCATTTCTAAAGTGTTCAAATACGTCACACAGTAATAAAACATCGCATTTTAAATATAAATCCGTGTACTGTCCAAGTGAACTAATGTTAAAAGCGGACCAAACAGCTTGAGCGTGGGCGTACTCTTCATCGCTGATATGCTTTAACTGTAAGGTATTATAAAATTCTACTTTAGGCGGTAGATTTTTCTCTTCGTACTTAGACCATAAATCGAAATAATCGTAAGGATAAATGCCCTTTTGTGTTAGCAAATGTAAATTCTCATTATATCCAAATTCTTTAATTAAATTATTAAAATCTGTCTCTTTTAAATTTTTGCACAGTTCGTTTAAACTGGAACTAAGAAATTGAAAAGAATCGATAAATTTTATTTGAACTGACTTAGATTCTTTTGTTGAAATGATAACTTTTGTAATCGATGTATATTTTTCCTTTGATTTCGGAATAATTTTAATAGATCCTTCATAATTCATCAGTTCTTTAATAAATAAATGAGCGTCGTAACCAGCCAAGTTGTGAAAAACAACAGGTACAAACGGACACACTCTGTAATGTAAATTGCAATGTGAGTGTGCCGCGCCTCTGTATTCTGATGTTATGTGGTCGTGGTCACGAACTTTATCACCGAATAAAAACTCTTTACAAATATGACATTTAGTAGCCATTTTGAATTTTTTTTCTTGTTCAATAGTAAGTGGTTTCATTAAATTATTCTGTGTTAATATATTATTAATACTTTGAATGTCTCTGATTAACCATTTCACAAATATTTTAGCACAATCAATACCTCGATAAGTAACAAACTTATTCAAGTTGGGATCATGTGAACAACAAATATAATAAGCAAAAGATGATGGAATATGCAACCTAAGATTTTCGGTGTTTTTGTTGGTTAAACTTTCGCAATTTGCTAACATGCTTTCGAAATCTGCATAAATAATAAAATTAATTTTTTGTTGTCTTTCATAGTTCTTAAACTGAATTAAAGTGTCTTTATCTGGTAAAACTGATAGAATTTGGGAACAAATATGAGTGTTATACTTTTCCTCTTTGATAAAAAATTGCAAACATCGATCACAAAAATACATTTTACCTTTGTGGCGACTTATTTGTCGCCTTACTAATCGAACTAAATCTTTAATCAAACAATAGTGTCCTTTGTCATGTTTTTCCACATATAACAAATTTATGTGATGTTTTTTCTTAGATTTAGTTACGTAAAGCGGTCCTGTTACAACAGATTGATCAAAACCGTAAATGTTAATGCTAATATCAATATTGTTTTTTTCAAATAACTTTATGTCATTTACTGTGGGTGGGAATGACATTCCCTCTATGTTCAATACATTCGAATAGTGGGGATAAGAGTTAACGCGGCATACGTTATTTTTTGATGGAAATAACGCTGCCACAACACTCCATAGAAAACAATGATTGTCGTTATTTTGAATATTTACACAACTCTTTGTATTTTTTATCAGAGGGGGTAAGGCTATGTAAGTGCCCCCTCTCATCGGACAATATTTGTTTATATTAATTTCTAAATAACTTGTTGCAAAATAAGTCCATCCAGACTCACAATGTTCAAACTCTATTAATTTTGTTTTTAGTTTTTCGATTAAATTCATATAAAACTCATTTATATCTGTACTTTTATAAATCACTTCATATTTAGTATTAAAGGACTTAAGTTGTTGTACACATGACTTGGGCAATATAAAATCAATGAACAATTCGCAGTTCTTAATAAGTTTTTCAACATTAGCTTTCGCCTCACACAGGAACGCCTCAGGCGTGAGGTACTCGACTTCCTGTGGAGGACTTAAGCGATATGTGACAATTCTGTTTTTAAATGCTGTTGCAATTATTTCAATATTATTAAACTCAGTTTTCAGTAAACAATTCGATTTGTGTAAATTTGTTCGCAAATGATATCTAAATTCATGTTTAGGTAACTCAATTTGACATTTATCACATTGTATCAATAAATTCGATGACTCGGGATTAGTTCGTGGTACTGTAAAGAAAAAAAAAACATATATAGATTATAGTTATTTTTATTGGAAATCAAATATTATTTTACATTTTAACAAAACCTATTCATAAGTAATTTTAATTAAAAAATTAGTTACAATAATTGATTTCATGATAATATGCATTAGTTTTATTATTTTGGTTATAATAACAAAATACAAAGAATTGATATAGGTATAAGATAGTGATACTTTAAATTACTAAGGTAATATATTGAACATACACTTAATAATAATTGCTTACAAAAGAAGCGGGACAGTTCCTAAACTCTTTGCGAGTTGCTATAATGAAGTTCGACAGATGCTTCCAAGCTTCGCTGTCATCATCCGTCTGGTTTTTAACAGTTATGACCGCTTGACGCCATCTGTTAACCGGTAAGACTTTCTGGATCTCATCACACTTGTATACCTTCAGTTCAACGTAATGAGATCCAGTTTTCGTCGGATGGCTCTGGCGGGAAAATCCGTTCGCTAATCTTCGGGATATATATGACAACAATTTACCCGTTGTCGATGGTGTATTGGTGGCGGCAAGTTCCTCGTCTTCACTGTCGCTGCCAAATAACTCAGCAGCCGTAGCATGCCGCGGTTTCATAGGCACCGGGTTGATTTTCGGCTTCTTCGAGGTGCTAGAGGTCGATGTCTTCGAGCGCTTCTTTTTGATCTCAGGCGCGTCGACGTGTGCCAGCGCTGGCGGCGCCTCATCTTCCTCGGAGGGGAATAAATCATCAGCGTTCGCTAAATGCTTCGACCTGTAATAAAAAAAATTACAATCTTTTAATTCTTGGTAAATTATCACATAATTTGTTATGCATATATAATTTTGTTACTAGTATTTAATTGATACGTTACAACAATATTTAAATTTAAAGTCCAATACTGTTAAATTTCTCTAATCGATATTGATCCTTATACCCAAACGCTAAAGTTCCAAATTTATTGAAGAAAAAAAATTACATTTTGTGGTGGGTTGATGTGCTGACGTATGTACTATCAGGCACATAAATAAAAACTCTGCATTATTGAAAAAAGTACTATTCAAATGAAAGCAAACTATTGACAGAAAATAACATTATCAATAGAATTGAAACTAAGAAACATTTAAATGCAAAGTTCTATCAAGCACATCATATTTCATCGATACTCTTGAAATATTAATATAATATTTAATAAAATTTAGATTCAAATAAAGCAAACTATTGTTAGAATAAATTGGTACTCAATTGTAATGATCAATAAAATAGGTACTCAATTGTAAATATCAATAAAATAAGTAAATACTTACATTGTTCTGATGCTCCTTTAATTCCTGTGGTCGGTCACTGGCTGGTGGCTGGATCTGTTGCTTGCTTCCCGAGAGCGGCGCAGAATGGTGTCACCGATGAACTTTCTGGATCTTAAATAGTCACAAGTTCACATGTACTTTCGCCAAGTACGGAAAGGCCCTGCCTCAGCGTGTTCTACATTTATTGTGTCAGCTAAAATCTAAAATAGGAAAGCCTTATTGCCTGGAAATCTAAAACTAGTTGTAGAACGCGGGTTTGGTTCGCATTGAAGAGGAATCTACATATATAAAAAATATGTTATATTGTAATGTTTCAATTTCAACGGCGGTAATGGTAGTCCATATTGGAACCTTATCAAACTAACTCAGCACGAATTTTAAACCTTAAAATATTCTTTTTAGTGCGAAAAGGTTGTTTGATCGTAGGTACAGTCACGAGCAAAATATGTAAGTAAACAATTGTAACTCTTAATACAATGGAATAAGAGTCAAAGTGACTGTACAAGTGAATCATGATTTAATTTCTTTTAAGTGCAATGCCTTTGTATAACAAGCAATTTTTTTATATTTCTTCGTTAATGTCTAATAAGAAGACAAAGAAACGGGCACAAGCTAGTATGTAAATAAATAAAACTTATTACATCAGCGACGGACACTTGTTTGCACTTGCAGAACTCACATCGAGAAAGATTAAACGACATGAAAACATACCTAGTTTAAGTTTACATTGCGTAGTGTAATTTAAAAAATCAAGACACTCTTCAATGTACTGGAAACGTTAGCGAAGTTTCATTCATGTTCGAAAATATCGAAGTAGATTCACATAGCCACCGCATACACAACATAGACGGATCATCTAACATCTGGCGCCGCGCTGCCACAGCCCTATTTGGGTGGAGATACTTAAATAAATGGATGATGACAATATTCGCAATGCTTTGAACCTTATTGACAACTATTAAGTTAATATAAAAGATAAATTAAAATTTAGTAAAAGCATTATATTTTTCACGAGTGCGCAGGATACTTCTCTTCAGTAATGTCGGTGAGTGTAATTTAATAAAAAATATTTCTTTTTACAAAAAATATATGTTTCTGTTTAATATATAAGTAAACCGTGTAGGTACAATCGAATGATAACTAAATTATTGCATAAGAAAATTCTTTAAATTAATTAGAATAAAAGGTATATTTTAAAACAACTTCTTTAATAACTGTGCATACATAAATACTGTTTATTAACTATCTTTTATTAACAGGACACTGAAGATCTCTTCAATTTCATACCGAGGGAGGCGACTTCAGTTCAGAACCCAGCACAAAAGAATGCTGGAAACTGTAACTCACGCAAGAGAGCAAAAAGCGAAAACATCGTTTTTTCCTTCATAAAAAAGCCAGTGATCCGTGGAATAAAAATCATTAGAATAGAAGTATACGATTCTGAAAACTTTCAAAAGTCGGATCAATCATCATGTAACTGCGAGGCCGAAGTTTGCGTCCAGCATGTGGTGAAGAGTGTGCTGTTTGATGACATTTACAACAGAACCAAGGACATTATAAACAAAATTCAAGATGAGTTGGACTCTAGATAATAGCAATTAGGTACTAGTCTCTATGTAAAAACTATTTGTATACTCTTGTTTTAAATAAATGATTTTTAAAATGCCTATTTGTATTATTTATTTAACTATCAAACTGCAAAGAACTTATTCTATTGAATAGATATAGGCGTTTGCAAGCTAGCTAGTGCTTATTTGTATTGAGCAAAATGAGTAGGCATGTCAAGTTGGTATATAATATTAATTAACTTATAGAGTAACTTTCATATTATTAAGTAACTTGAATTTAAAAATTGAAAGGTACTATTTGAATTCCCCCTAATTTTAATATATAACAGGAATTGATTTTAAGGACATCAATTGAATATCATAACGATTGCACCTAAATAATATGATGGAAACACATTAAGTCTATTATTAAAAAATTGATCATTCAATCAATATGTGTGTGATTGGGTGACTCTGGATCTCCTTTGATCCAGAGTCCCCAATTACACACTACTCCTTCCCTATGGATGGATAGGGAGATGGTTCTATATAATTTTACGCAATTTTTGTTGAAACCCGAATTCGATGCGGGTGGGAATTTTCAATTGCTGTTAACAACCGGCTGTTAACAATGAAGTCGGGACCAACAGCTTTACCTGCCTTTTGAAGCACGGAGGAGCTCGAGATGATAAATTTTTGGTCACCCATCCGATGACTGGCCTTTACGAAAGTTGCTTAACCTTAGCACTCGCAGACCGAGCGCGTTAACCACTGCGCCATCGAGCTCCTCAATATAGAAGGGTGGGTGCTAACTAACTGCTTTTCGAAGCTCGAAATCGCGCAAAATATTTTGACTAAGGTGTTCGGTGTCCTCAAGTTTCACTTAGTACTTGCTTTATTATACTTTAAATTAGAATAAAGCCATCGAAATGATCACGGATGTACTCATGGCGCATGCAAGTGTGTCGAAATATCGGCAACTCATACACAACAAAAAACATGGTATTGATCTTTAATAATTAGTCATGATTGTAATATAAGTGACCATGATAGTTTAGTAAGATAGCAATTGTAAACCGCCTATCCAATTAGGTCAGCATGGTGGGTAATGGCCCGATTTTCCAAGGCTTTTGTGGGAAAGCCTCACACCATCAACCACAGCAGTGGGGCGTTTATAATATGCTGATGATGGTGATGATGATGATGAATGCTTAGCTAGTTGCGGTGAGTCCTTAGAGTTTGGTATAGAAGATAAAACACAAGGTCGGAAATAAATAAGCAAAATTTTGCTTTAAAAAAATTGTAATTTTAGCTAATTAGGTACACCTGGCTCAGCCTCATCATTATTCTAGGGCTTTGTTGGTGTTTATTCTAGACGCTGAAAAAATGCTTCTTATTACATTTTAATAAGTAAATAATAACTAATAAAGGTTGATAAAAACAGTCTGGGTTATTATGGAGCCGATGACATTAATTCTTATATTAGAAGTTCAACTAGCATTTTATTAGCGACTTCGTCCGAGTGGCTATGAGATTAAAAAAACCTTTTTTATCATAATAAAATTTAGCCTATGTTACCCGCAAAGAATGTAGCTTTGTGTCAGTTAAGGGGGTGCAGTGCGGACGCAAAACTGCGAGTTTCAAGTTTCTTTATGATAGCGAGCGAGCGGCGCGTGGCAGTGGTGTGACAACGGCGCACGACTACGAATACTAATACACTAATATCTGTACAGGGTAGGCTGGTGATTTAATTAGAGCAATGTTTACTTTGGTAAAATCATAGGCGTTTGGGTAAAAAATTATAAAAGTCTTAATATTTTCATATTCATATTTTTTTATTGAAAAATAAGACATCAGTGGCCTGCGGAATATCAATACAAACATTTTGATGTCGGATCATTGTTTCATTTGTGCTATATTTACAAAGTTACTGAAGAAGTAAGTTTTTAGATATCATTACTTTTACGTATCGTTCATACTGCATGAACGATACGTAAAAGTAATGATATCTGGGTATTTGTTTCAAATTCCAAGACAACCATGGCCTTGTGAAAGGATCAAGCTAACCTACACTAGTCCTTTTAATGTATATGACCTATTCAGCGCCTAGCACCAGTGACTTAAAAACACGAAAATTTTCGGAATTCCGCGCGGCACACCCTCAAAGAATTTTCGGAATTGGAACAATAGTTCCAGAGATTACCCTCCGCAAACAAACAAACAAACAAAGTCACAATCTTTACCATTTTATTAATAGTAATAGTATAGAATACGAGTGTTCCCCACTCGTATAAATATCGATGAAATCACTGGTCACTAAAACTCTATGTAAGTACTTACTTATAAACAAACTAGCTGACGGATTGGGTTTTCGGCAGTACAATGGCACAGTATATAAGGTTACATTTTATCAACTGCAAATATTTTAAGGATAAATTCAACAACATATATAAACTATTTTTATGAAAAAATCTCAAGTTTTTATACGCTAGTTTTCAAGAAAAATGCCGAAAGACATTTCGATTAAAAAGAAAAATAAAGCACTTTCGGTAGTCTCAATTCAAAGGAGCCGAAATAGAGAGGCCGCAATGCCTTCACCGCTTACACGTGCACCTAATTTCATTCAAAAGAGCCGACAGAGAGGCCGCTCTTAAAAATATTACAATTTTTGTGTCAGGAAAAGTAAAAAATAAAGTAGCCTGAATTTTTTTTAAATACTAGGGCTTTATTTATCTCATATAATTTAATGTTTTGTCAAAATATTTGCAGTTGATAAAAAGTGACCTTATATGTGTAAGGCTAATACATTTTATTTTAATCACGTAATCACTAGTGCAATTCTAACATCGCATCCTAATACTTAACATTAAATTCAAATTTCGGTATTAGATTTTGTAACAAGAATGTGGTTATTTGACTTTTCATCTCTAACCGCACGGTGACATCCTGAATTCTTTTCAAAATGGCAATTTCTCACTAGTGATCGATATAAGACATTACACAAAGTTTAAGGTACCCTGGGTCGTAAAGGGATACGGGAGCCCTTTTATCCTCCGCGAATGATCTTCAATCATTCGCGGAATCAAATTCCTAATACGGCAAAGCCTTTGCCGTAGTAGGAATTTGGGAAACTATTATTAGTTTGTCTTTGAAACTTGTCATGTAGGTAAATGGCTCCGCACACTAGGCGACACGCGACTGCGACAGCTCGGCGACTAGACGCTACGACAGGCTGCGGCCGACAATTTTCATACATTTTGTTCAAAGCTCAAGTAAAAGTTTAAGTTATATCCTTATATCCGGCTCCTGCATATAAATAAATAAATATAATAAAATAAAATTCATTTATTTCGGATTTGCATCCATAGTGTTAGTAACAATTTACTTAATTCTATGTTAGTAGCTAATAAAAATTATTGTAACTTATCCTAGTGTCTTTAGCGATATAGACGCTGGTATAGTGTTGCATAATCGTACTGTCCACGTCCAGCCTCGCCGCGACCGTCTGCAGGAGGCTCTTGGAGATGTTAAAAAAGAGTTACAATAAACTCTAAATAACTTTGACCTGTTTGTGTGCAAACCTGCGGGCGAACATATTTTAGCCCTAACGCACAATGCCCTGCGCTTCCATTCAATGTCCACATCATCTTTGAGCGACTTGTCGACCCAATGACCCAGATACTTCAAACTTCGTACTTGCTTGAGAGGAGTGCCATTGAGATTAACAGGCGGACTTTGTAGGTCTTGTATTTAGTTTTGAAAACTAGCAGCTCACTCTTAGCAGAGTTGTACCTGAGTCCGTGTGTCTCCGCATATCGCTCACAGATGTTAATAAACTTATGGACAGCACTGATCGATGGGCCCAGCAGCTCCATGTCATCGGCGTAGCTTATGTTGTTGACAAAGGTACCGTCAACAGAACAACCAACACCGGCACCGCTAAGCTCAACAATCAGCCCGATCATATACAAGTTAAAAAGCGCTGGTGAGCTAATTCCACCTTGCCTCACACCTGTACATGCTTGAAAACTGTCCAGATCACCTCACATAGTTTTGCTGGTGAGAATACCAATACTCCAAGATCGAGACATGTTCATGAGGCAGATTGGTATCCTCAACAAGTTTCTTCCATAGTATATCATACTGAACCAGGTCAAATGCTTTTGACAAATCCAAAAACACAGCGTACACCTGACGGCGTATCCCTAGCAGTGTAGTACTGGACAGTCTGCTTGAGGCACAAAACAGCAGCTTCGGTAGAAAGCCCAGGCCTAAAAACAAACTGTGCATCGTGAAGTTTGACACAAGTAGTCAGTTCCTGATCAAGCAGCCTTTCCAGCACCTTTGTCGTAATAGTCGCCAGGGATATTGGCCTAAAGTTAGACTTGTCATCAGCACGACCAGTTTTATTTTTAGCAATTGGTACAAATATAGTTTTTAACATGCTGTCTGGTAAAGGTAAGCTTATGATTCAGGCAAAGAGAGAAAAACATTGCTAAGACTCGCGGTAGATGAACCTCTGCATACTGCAGGTGCTCAACTCTTAGGTAATCGTGTCCGGGTGATTTACCTCTACTCATTTTTCTCAACACAGCTCGAATATCCTTTGCCCCAATCATAACCCCCTTGTTCCAGTACAGTAACAATTACAAGTATGAGAAACATTCTCAGTCCTATTATAACCCACAGTAGGTTGGACGCTAAAATGTTCTGTGAACATTTCAGCTATCTGCGAGGGTTTGTTTAGCCCAAAACACACACAAGTGTTTCTACACTTACTTTACTTGGTTTTGGACTAAAACTTTTTGCGTAAACCGTGATTGGCGTGGATAAATGCACCTTATTACCGGTGCATAAGGACACCTCCCCCAACGGCTTGGCATCGGTGACCTTATCAATCGGAGCCGGTGGCAGTGGTGATCGAATTGTTTGGATGGAGCTAACGCATTGTTTTGCTGTGTTGATAACGGTAGGTGCGGTAATCCGAACGGTCCGCTATCATAACACATATTATTTTGACATCCACCGCCTCTTTTGAAATTCAAAAAACGATTAGGTGTAGCAATTATTGATGCATGTTTAGCATTTAGTAGCTCCGCCTTTATCTCTAGCACTTGATTTTGCGTAGCATACGTGTCGTAATTAATTGCAGTTCGTTTTTAAGAAGAATTACGTCCTATAACTGTCTTGATGCGTCAATATGGTCGAATGTCAACGGTGGCATTTTCTTTAACTCTTTGGCTACAAACACGAGTAACTCGTCTGGATTCGTCTCCTTAAAAACAGCGATAACATTATGGAGATCCTTAAATGATTTTTTTGCCTTTTTTCTTGTTATTTTTCGATGTGATACCGCCGAAAACTACAAGCTTATGGCCACATCAATGTCCTCTTCCGAAGAACTAGATAAACACAGAGTCACTAGGGATTTTTCGTCCATAACATCTTGCTTGTTATGTATGAAAGCAAGAAGTTCAGAAATAACAATATTACATGACGAAAACTTTAGCGTATATGACATCGTTACTCGCTAGACCTCAGAACAATAACACACACAGCGTGCGCATAGATAATATGAATCCGCCCGCGATTACGTTCAATAAACACCCCTATCCTGTGATCCCGAAGCAATTTAGGAAAATCCCTCTTGACTACGGGACCTGCATGCAATATTTCAGCGTTCTAGGTCCAATCGTTAAGGCTTTTCGATGTTGATCGTTCTTCTGTAACTCACAGTCTGTTAGTCAGTCAGGCTTTCTCTTTGTATTAGAGGCTTATTAGCACTAAAAAACAGGAATCACAATTAACGCTAAACATACTTAAAATGTGATTCTGTCCTTTTCAACCGATATTTTGAATATTTTTAAACCATGGCTTTTGCTATCTTGCCATTGCATTTAAATAATAAGTATTTTCAGTAACTCTTAAACTAAACCTCTGCGTAAATGTAGATATTAATTTAAAATGTAAAAGCTATTTAAAGCCAATTTCTTTTAGCTCGTTTTGGGCTATTATGGAACTTAGCGGAAAAATGAGGAACGAAATTGCCTATAAAAAACCGCTGTGCACTTCCACTATAAAGTTATGTAAGACGTCACGACACTAATGCTCCATTTGCATGAAACAAAACACATACGACAGTATTATACTTCTTATTTTGACTACAACAAATACCCATAGTATTTTATTATTTAATTTCGATATACTCGCGCATATAATACAATTTCATAGTCACAATAATGACAAATTATCTAAATTAGAATAAACAATTTTATATTTAGTTTCTATCGTAGTGGCACATATAACATTAATTTTCATTTAATTTTAAATTGAAATGAAATGAACATAAATTTATTTCGGACAGAACAGTTCAAACATACAGATAAAAATGGAAAAAAGCATAGGAGAGTCTCAGAACGGTTCTGACTCAGCAAAATGCTAGCCTTGAGGTTAGCGCTGATCTTCCGTATTCGATGACAGCAAAAAAGCAGGTGGTCTATTCAATTGTTGCTGAATACTAAAATCAGTTGCTGACCCCTATGATAAATTACTAAAGAAAAAAAATTACAATTATTGATTCCTGTTGAACATGGTGCCGCTACACACCCTACTTTAAACAAAATTACTATAATTTCATGTATTTTTCTTCTTGTCGTGTCAAAGGCCTTATATCTTTACCCATCTCAAAAACCCATTTTGCGCACGTCTGATTTTGTGGCCTTTATTAGGTCTTCCCTTATTCATATGGTGGGATATAAGGGGTAGGATAGCGGGTGAGTCGTGTCCTGCAGTGGAACACCACAGTTGCAGTCAGGTCGGCCCCCCAATTCTGCTAATTATTTTGATCTGAAACGATTCTGAAACGCTATAGTTTCAACGTTTTCGCTATTCTGCTAACTACGAAATCAACTCTATAGTTTCGTAGTTAGCAGAATACCAAAATGTTGAAACTATAGCGTTCTCGTATTCTGCTAACTACGAAATTAACTCTATAGTTTCGTAGTTAGCAGATAAGAAAACGTTGAAACTATAGCGTTCCAGATTCGTTTCAGATCAAAATAAATAGCAGAATTGGGGGGCAGGCCCTGCGGCATAGCATGTATGACAATTTTAATGTTTTATAATAATAGTAATTTTTGTCGGAATTATTTGTAAGTAGAGAAAGTAAAGTAAAGATTAATAAAAAAAATTATTTAAAGATGCTCACTAAAGGTCCTGCTCTCCCCTTAATGGTTCCCTTATTTGTCCCTTATTTGTTTTTGTTTTCTTAGACGAATTGTAGTACACGGAAAAACGTAAAAGTTTATGTTGTACTTACAATTTATACAATTGTATTACTTAAAATGTTACCAAATAAAAAAATAAAAAAATGTTGCTGTGCCCAACAGGGCCACATTGTTTCTAATACGTACTATTATAAGAAATATATACATATTGAAAAACAACAAAGAAATTGAAATTGAAATATATGAAGTAAATTGCCTAATAATAAACAGTGATTTAAAACGGTACTAATGTACCATCCAATTTGTATGTAATGATCTTCGATCAATAATGTATTAGATGAAGGATCCGGAACAAAAATGCATCTCGAAAGTAGTCCTTTTTGCTCATACCTATAAATTTGAAATTCGAATAACAAAATCTGAAAAAAACATTGGATAGCATCAACAACTTCAGCTTACTGTGAACTTTAAATCTTAACTATAAAGATTAAAATAAGTTTGCAAAATATTTGTACTTAATATTTACTGTCATCGCCACAAACATCATTGCGGCTCCGTGGCCCCAAAGTCGCCTACCATTTTTCAAGCGCTCATCGGGAATCTAGTATATTATTAATCAAAGGTAATGATGTAATAATGTACTAATGTTCTCCTTTTTAAAAGATACTTAAAAGCCATATCTTTTGACTAAATAAATTTGAATAAGCTAACAATTTATGGGTGAATGTGTCCAAAAGATGAGATTTCTTTCTGCCTAGCTCATAGTAGAGTATAATATAGCATTGGTATGTACTTATGTATGAACGCAAACTAAACCTACAGTTGGCTGGAGCCAACTTTTTTCATTTCGTTCCAAGGAAGTTCAGTTAGAAGTAGGTACTCGCAAAGCCTAATCTGAACTAGAATTTAGTTTCAAATATGATGTTTGAACTTTTCCATTCTATTTAAAGCGGTGCACGGGATAACAATACACTTCAAGTGACTTCAACTTTCGTACCCGCTGTAGTGAAAGTGCTGAAGTTTGTTTATAGTGCTTACCATGATATGCTAATTTAGATGAAAAGCGCTGGTGGCTAAACATGAGCACTTAAAACAGGATTAAAAATGAAAAATAAAAATAAACTTTCCTACACTCACATCAATTATCTAGCCAAAGAGAAGCTTCGTTATGGAACTCGTTAGATGGTTACTAGACAACGGATAAACATACTTAAAATACTTAAATACATACTTATTATTCATAGAAAACACCCAGACCAGAGACAATTTAGAAAAACAATAATCCCCGACCGGGGATTGAACCCGGGACCTCAGAGATGGCGACACCATGAAAACCAGCGTACAAACCCCTTGTTGTGTGTTGATGCGGTTGTGAAAACAAGGCGCGGCGGCGGCGTGTATACATGCGTCTCTTTTTCACAACTGTTACAGTTTTTATTATTTGAATTTTTGAACACAAGACAAGTTTGTTACAAGATACTATTTGATTAGAAAATATTAACCGGGCTCAGGGAGCTCTAGTGGGAATAGAACCCACGACCCTTGGATTACTGGTCCAATGCTGTGTTACCCGAGACCCCAGGAGACTTGTTAGATTATTTTAGTACTTTGTGATGTGCGCAAGCCAGCAGTATAACGTCACTGTAAAGTTACCTTTTGCAAATATTTAACAATCGATAAAGACGTAATTCCTTATAAATATTTTTTATTTTATATTATTTTAATTGCAGTAATAGTTACTGCTGTAGGTGCTAATGGAAAAGCCCTTAGTGTCGACTCGCACCGCTTGGCAGCATCGCAATCCTAGTAGACGCCATCAAATTTTTTATTAAGTTCTTTGGAATCTGTGTATTGCGTTAATCTTATTACAATAATTATTGACTTGTGGTTTTAGTAATTCATAGAAAGCCTTTCTAGACACACGAAGACGATTATGCCACCCACTTTATCTCAACCCAACTAGGAAATGGACGAACGGGGACCGAGTAGACGAACGGGGAAATGGACGAAGGGTGCAGAATTGGCAAGATTCTGTAAACAGATCTTGTTGTTATATCATTAATGAAATAAGAGGCATTACTAGTTCTTAAAATGTCATTGATTTAGTGTATAGATAGACGGTTTTTAGGTGTTCTCACTATTTCAGGTACGCTCCCTAATCTCGTTAGAGTGATCAAGACGGATTAAGCGACGCGTTGGCTCGTAATAGTATTATCACCCTTAACAACCAACGATCGAGTTCATGAACCCTTACCTCTATATTTCTACCCTGTCGCTCTGTCACGTTTTACGCGTAAGCTAATGGATTATTAACGATAATAATCACCTATTGTATGGTACAAATTTAATTTGACGGGGCCAGAGGTTGATCGCGAGTCTCGACATCGTCAGTTTCGGGGTGAAAGACGTAGTCGTTGGTAGGTACATCATCGATTTTTGTTGTTTCTAGCACACAATTAACAGTTTCACGACATAACATAACAATATCTATATATTAATACGTGAAGCAAAAACTTTGTACCCGTTCTTACGAAAATTGCGCGGACGGAGGAGTATGAAATTTCGCACACTTATAGTATAAATAGAGAAGGTTATCCGAATGTTAATATATTTTTTTAATTATGCATAAAAAATACATTTAATCAACAAAAACAACATTACACACACTACCATGTATTTGACTCACACGTATTGTGTGTTTTTAATGCGGCCGACATCTGTCAATGCCAATCAAAACTCACATTCTATCTTTTTTAATTTTTCATTGCTTAGGATATAATCCGTGCAGCCTTAATAAAATTACGGTCGATTGTCGACCACTAGGCGACCACTAGTATTAATAAAGAGGTAAAGTTTGTTTGTTTGAGGAGGGTAATATCTGTGACTACTACTCGTAGTCCACTTCCAAAAATTCTTACACTAGTAGAATAATACAATCCTAACATACCTGTTAAATATAAAATATAGCCTACGTTACCACGTAGGCTATATTTTATTTTGATAAAAAAGAGCATTTTAAAAAATCTAAGTATGGATTTTTTACAGAAAAAAAGGATCAACGCAGACGAAGTCGCGGGCAAAGTGCATACGAGTATATAGCATATATAGTTTTTTTTTAAATATTAAAAACACAACAGCAACGAGTGCCATTGTTTCACGCCGATATTCTGTGAGAGGGTGGTATTACGCCGGGCGAACCGGCCCATTTCGTGCTGCAACGCAGCATGGCTCTAACACTCAAAGATAGTAAGAGATAGTAAGTAAAAGAAACTAGCTCAAACACATAAGTAAAACAGTTACTCATACATAATCGTTATGCTACGAGCAGACACGGTCTTTGTCTTATAACCCTCCAGCAGATCTCAGGATACATCTACTTACCTATATTATTAGGGCTTGTGTTTAAACGCCTACCAGAAATGTATCAAATTTACTACCAATAAAATTCGAAACGCTTACCAAAACGGATAAATGATCACCAAAATGTGTTTCCTAAAATATTATAAAAAGGATACAATTTTTTTTTTATGCCTTAAAAATATATGAATACCTTTTAACTGCATTTCAGACCAAATATGTTATTTTGTCAACAAATAGATAACACCAATATTTTATGCTTCGAGTATCAATTTGGTAATTTTTGCCTTCTGTTGTATAATAAAACAAATAAACTCAAAATTTAAGACAATCGCGAAGCGCAGCGTAGCGATTTTCTAACCTATCACGCGACCTACAGGAGTAGGGCAGCTAGTACCCTCAATCATTTGAATAATAGTGTAAAAATTTGGTGATCATTTTCCATTTTGGGAAGCAAAAATAATATTTGTACAATATATGCAAATATTGTGATGTGTGTTTATTTATTTTTGACCATAATACAGTATATTTTAGGACCCTTTTTATAAAAGTATTTAATTTTTTTGGAGTCATTTAATGTATTTGGTACTTAGGCTTAGGGTCTAAAAAATATTTCTGGTGAGCGTTTAAATTATACCCTATTATTAGGTTTTTATTCCAAAATCTATTATTACGACAGATATATAAAAACGCCGTTAAACAACACTTATAGACCACAGAGAGCTTACGACGAGAAAATCTAATTAGATCTAGTTACTTAAAAAAGCTTACACAATGTTTGTGCTCGCTGGGCGGTAAAACATTTAATATTTTATACGCTTCGTTTAAGTACATTGCTTACGGCTACATAAGTAGCCGTAAGCAATGTTGCAAGCTGTTGCTCAAATGCAAGGAACATTATTGTTTTCAATCATAAGATTGAAAAGCAACAGTGCCTCAGAATTAAACTCGAGCAACGGTGAAGTTATATTATTTTGCTAATGAGTTTTTGTTCCGATTATTGCGCTTTCATGTTCAAATTAAGAGATTCTTTATTTAATGTAAGGGATGATTTTGAACAAACATTCAATTAAAACGTATTCTTATAAAAAGCCTTGAAATAAAATGTTTTTGTTACGTAAGAGGATGGGGTGATTCTTTGTTCTTTCTTATTTCAACGCTAATTTACATTATCTCTCGTGCCAATTCATTATTTTCTTTAAATAATCCATATAATTAGTGTTGAAATAAAACATGTGGTATCTAATAGATTAAAGTATTGGTTTATTTTACGGAGCAACGGTTTACAATACAAGAACGTCGCTGCCACAGACACGCAAAGCGCTCAGTGCATTTTGTTACTATGGTTTATGTCCATTTTCCAACAACCTCCCTTGGACATACATAAACCCATTTTGGTTGAGCAGTAATCAAGCTTCAGTTGAGGGGTTCCTTTAGTCAGCGCGTCGTCGGCTGCCATCTCATCGGTCTGAATGTACTTGATTACAATATTTTTCAAGTGCACCTTATCACGTAAATTAAAGTAAATTTTTCCAAACCTCGCTTGAAGTCTTTGCATTTTGAACGTGAATATAATTTATCGGATCCACGAGCTAAATGATTTTTGATTTAGCTTTGAGGTCTAGCTTCGGATTTACTAATACGTCAGCGGCAGGTTCAACGCACTCCCACAGGTCTTCATGTTGCAAATATGTTTGCACTGCAAACTTCCAGGTGCTACAGTTCTCTCTTTCCAATAATTTATCTATTTGCACGTTAGACATAGCCATGTGGCTTCGGAGCAAATCAAATTTTTGCTTTGTAACGTCTAACGTAAAAAATCAGAAATAAATCTTTTTTTCTGATTATTTCTGATTTTTGGAAAAAGTTTTTTGAGTATTAACTCAAAAAACATTTTTCTAACGGAATTACATAAAAAAATTTATGATTTTAACGGCCCATAACCTATTGAAATGTAACTTGTGGTAATTAATAGATTAAAGTATTAGTTTATTTTACGGAGCAACAGTTTACAATACAATAAAAAAACGTCGCTGCCACAGAGCCACAGACACGCAAAGCGTTTAGTGCATTTTGTTACTATTGTTTATGTCCATTCCAACATTTAGTATAGCTCTTAACTTTTAAAATAACCTTCACCTTTTACCCCCTCTGTCCATTACAGAGTTGACAGAGTGGTAAGGTTATACCGGTCTCAGAGCCAGAAGTCCCGGATTCGATTTCAACTAAGTAGTACCATGTTCTGAAGCTTTTTACTTTGATCACAACGCTATACATAAACTAACTCATTAATTCAAAAACTCTTTTTTTGCTGAGAGCTATTCCTATTAATAAAATCAAGAAAGTAAGAACTACAACAAAAAAAACCAAGACTCCTTAAAAGGAGCATCCATTATGTTCAGCGAAAAATTAGTGCTTTTCAGGAACTTTTTAATTAAGTATGAAGCTAGCAGCGTGCTTTAGAGATTCTAGATAAAGAAAGAAATGCGAATTTGTATATATTAGACGAGACGAGAATAATTTAAAATCTGTTACCACAAAATATTTTTTTTTACTACGCCTGAATTCATAAAAAGAACGGCTGCCATTGTTAACCAAAACTGAAATGACGTTTGATTTAATTAACGCGGGAAGGTTCGTAAAATTAATTTAATTTCAAGGTGATGTACGCGTCAATGTTGGAAAACTAGGGCTTGGAAACCAGTTAATTTTTTGAACTGGTTTGACGAAACTATGCATGGAACTTTATTATAACGGTTACGTTCCATTGAACCGGTTTTTGAACCGGTTTACAAACAAAGAGGATTTTTCATGAACCGGTTAAAATTATATTCACAGTAATGATAAATACTTCATTTACGTTTTCGACCCATGTTGATAGGATGCGCACAACTATCAAAATGAGACTGCGCTCAACAAGTTCAACAAGTTACAACAAGTCGCAGCGTTTCAATGCATCTCACTATCCCAACGATCGCTAGGAATAAACCGGTTTATTTAGGTTCGAAATATCGCTCCTATTTGGTTCCGCAACGGAACGGTACTTTACAGGTTTTACCCTAATGAAACCGGTTAATTTTGAACCGGTTCCAAGCCCTGTGGAAAAATAAACGGGTATCATTACCAAACTTTGGTAGCATTACCAAAGTAATAATAGGGACATTTAACAATATATCAAACAGGTTCAACAATTTATTTCTATAATGTAGGCCCCGAAAAAGAAAATTGTATTTAAAGACGCTAGAAACTATTATGACACTACAAATAATCTATTCCATGTTATTATATTGGTTAGCAACGGCTTTCTAATAAGTAAAATAAAGTTTTCAACTATAATTTCATGTTCCATAATCAACAGATTAACATAATCTTCTAACGCAAAATAACGAGAACATCTTTCTTTAGCTGTCTAGATAGCTCTTACACAGCTAAATGATGACTCTTAGACCGCTAAGGAAAGATGAGCCATCATCATTATCATCATCATATCTGAAAGACAGTAAGGGCGGCACTGAAATGATCTTCACTTTTGCATGGTTTATATAAAGAGTATACAACATACAACGCCAAGAAAAAAAATATGTTTTAATAGACTATATTTGCAACAATGTAATTGTTTCCAAAATGCAGAATTAAAAAGTTTCCTCGATAGAAAAATATTCCAAGGTTACCTCTAAATAGTATCTATTTGCTTTAATTTTTTATTTACTAAAGAACGTCGATGAAATAAAGTAAGTATATAGGTACTTATTCGTAAACTTATACATATACGTTTCTCGAGTTTCCTGATTGAATCCAGTGGATCGCGCACTATTTGCACCTTTTGCACTTTTGCTTGTATGCAGTTAGACAGTGAGCGCTAATTGATACTTGTCAGCGCCTTAAGTACAACGATAGTAATCGTAGCACGGGGTAAGCCTTCTGTAAAAGCTGAACTTTAAACTCATCTGGTATAACGGTATCTACGTTTTCAAAATCAAAAGTTGTATAAAATGTTCGACACTAATTGACAGCTTAATAAATTGTCAAAAACTTAAAATAAATGTGTTTTATTCTTATTTTTATTCTTAAAAGAAACAAAAATCCTGGCACTAAAATATAACGCCCTAACATTAGAATCATATCCCAAAAACTGGTCTAGTATTGAAAAAAACTTTTAATCAAAATCATCAACCTAATATCACTTAAAATTTGTCTATTATAATTAATATTAGAATTTCCAATACCAGTTATAATTGCAATCTTATTAAAACAAGCGCCTTAAAAGATGCGAGTTAAGAAAAAAATGTAATGAGTTTGATAATAAAACAGTTTCCAAGTATAATTTTCCTATAACGTTTTTCGTATTAAATTTATTTAAGCATAAATATTCATAAATACTTACTAATTTGATTTGATCAAAATTAAATTCGTGTCCCTTTTTCAGACGTTAGCTACGTAGTTTTTTCTTGGTGTAAAACTATTAAATTGCTATTTCAACTAAAATATTTGTTTATTGGTTACCAATTTTTCAAATAAACAAAGTTAAAGGTACTTATACGTTTTAAATTAATTAGATACGTCAATATACGACTTGATTTCAATGATGGAGGTCTCTGCCCAGCAGTGGGACAGTTATATGGCAATTTAATTTAATTTACTTACTTACGTCAACATTGGCAAAGCTTTCAAAGTGCTTGCTAATTATTAAGTGAACTAAAATATAGACATTTTTGACTTTTCTTGACAACACTCATCGATATCAAACTCTGTTTTTCTAGTATAGTTTAGTTCTCATTAGTTACATCATCATACTATGATATAGTTTGAGATGCCTTTATACTATTTGTTAATACATTTTTAAGTTTTTTCCTCAATATTTTATTAAATCAAAGTAAATGTCAAAGTAAAACGTTTTCTACAGCATATGACGCTATACTTTGATATACCGCTTATAGCATGCCGAGTGCTCTGAAAACTCTTTGACCTCATCCCACCTTCTCCCTTCCTCTATGGGAGTACACGTGCTAATCTCTGGAGTCCGCTGCACTTTCTCGAACATTCCACTGCACACAAAGAAATTTAGAGAGGCGTTTTTTTTGTCACACTTCTAAAAGATGGAACAATCTACCAGCACGCGTTTTCCCTCTTTCCTATGACATGGGGTCATTCAAACGAGGCGTGAAGAGGCACGTAGAGGCTGGCAAGGTAAAGATGACAGTTGCTGTTTTCATGCTGCACCAGTTGTCTTCGCGTCAGGACTCCATTTCCACATTACATCAGATGGAGTGGAGTAATTTGCCATGATACTTGTAAAAAAATGTAAAAACATAAATTTTAACTACTTTATTTAGATTGCTCACAGACAATTACTTACAATCAAAAACTGGTCGTTGTGGGGAGGCCTTTGTCCAGTATTGGACGTCTTTTGGCTGAGATGATGATGATGATGAACTAAGATGTTTAATTGAAGCATGTTGTGTTGTCCTTGTTTTAGGTAAATTTGCTTAAAAACGCAATATTATAATTTATTCCATACGAATCCTTCCGTGTATTGGCTACCTACGTGTGGGAATATTAAGGCGAAGGATAAGGCACACTAGCGCCACCAATTGATAATTTGACAATTACTAACGGACCAGATCTTTTTTTAAACATTGCGTACTTACCGTCCGACAACAGGAAAGCATCCATAATATTTATTTAATAATTGTGCACTACTTTTTGTTACTTGGTTTATTTACAAAACGACGCTATGACGCTATGCTAACGCATTTATTCACAAACAATGACCACTTTTGGTGTTAGCGAATGAATACAAAAACAAACCTAAAAGTAGTGCACAATTATTAAATAATAGATGTTTGCCTAGTGTCGGAAGGTCCGCAATGTTTGAAAAAAAATCCAGTTTAGAAGTTATCAAATTAAATCCATTAGTGGCGCTAGTGTGCCTTACCCTTCGCCTTAATACATTGGCGGAATTGTGTTAGATATAAAACATGCCATAAATTAAAGAAGAAGATGAAGAAGACTACACCCAGTCATGACAAAGAGATAATAAAACACTCATTCACTTTTAAAACATTCACATTCTGATAGGTTCAAGTTTAACTAAAGTTCCCTCAGTGCTAATGACCCTTTTCTATTCTGCATCCTTCTCCGCGGGGAAAGGAGCGGCGGGGCGTGGATTATATTAAGCTTCCACCAAGTTAAACACCAAGGGTAATATCTTTCGCATTAGGAAAGAAATAGGACTATCGTAGAGCTTGCACCACGTACGACACCCCCAATGCTACGGCCCACCATGACAGGCCTACACCACCGCCCGGCTGGAAATGACTCCCAGTTGTTCCTACGCAGAAAGAGCCGTTACCGGGCACTCGCCCACTTAAAAACCACCATTTTATCTAAATATGTCGCCATAACATCAATGTTTGTAGCATTGTTGTGTTCCGGCAGCTAGAGATAAGATAACCGGTGCCTCACTAGTTGAGGATCCCGGGTGAAGTGCGCTTCCATCATTGGCCTTATCATCACTTAACATCAGGTGAGATTAAAGTACTGGGCTTACCCGTGAAACAAGTAGAGTCCTCCTAGAAACACACTTCCCAGACTGCAGTCTCTCCGAGGACAGAACATGGGCGAGTGAACCTCTTCACACACCAAACGATCAGGACTGGTCCAAAGCCAGTACCATAGTAACAGATGACCGCATAAAATGGGCAATAGCAACGTTTAAACCATACAAATCTGCAGGCTTGGACAACATCTTCCCGGCCCTACTGCAATGGGGAGTGGATCTCCTTATTCCATGGCTGGCAGTAATCTACCAAGCTTGTTTAGCACACAATTACATACCACTTGCATGGCGTGAGGTGAAAGTGATCTTTATACCCAAGCCAGGTAAAACCGACTATACACAACCCAAAGCTTACAGACCAATAAGCCTAACATCTTTTCTACTGAAGACCCTTGAGAGACTCTGTGACCGATATATCCGGGATGGACCTCTTCGGGAGTTTCCACTACACAAACATCAACACGCCTACTCCACAGGGAAGTCAACAGAATCCGCACTCCATAGCGTGATTTCCAAGATTGAAAGTGCGGTAGACCATAAATGCTCTGCACTAGCGACTTTTATTGACATAGAAGGCGCCTTTGACAAAACCATATTCAATAGCATCAACGCAGCCCTCGAGGAACACGGTGTAGACTCGACCCTGCGAGGATGGATCACAAACATGCTCAGATTTAGAGCCGTACAAGTCACAGTGAACGACACCACAAGAGCCATTGTGGCGAAGGGATGCCCCCAAGGAGGAGTCCTCTCACCGCTTTTATGGAATCTTGTGGTAAACAGCCTTATCAAGCGCCTAAATGACAAAGGCTACTTCACGGTGGGCTACGCTGACGATATAACCATAATAATAAATGGCACACATGAAAATACACTCTGCAACCTTATGCGCCAAGCTTTGAAAATAGTAGAAGAGTGGTGCAAGGAATATAAGCTAACAGTAAATCCTACCAAAACAGAACTTGTCCTTTTCACAAGAAAAGGGAAACTAGCACCATTACAACTTCCACAACTCTTTGGGTCCACCCTAAGCCTATCAACCGAATCCAAATACCTAGGCATCTATTTGGACAAACAGCTGAACTGGGCAAAACACACAGAATACATCACAACAAAAGCCAGCATAGCACTATGGCAATGCAAGAGATTGCTCGGCAAGAATTGGGGCTTAAGCCCCAAAATTACCTACTGGCTATACACCACAGTTATCCGTCCAATCATTACATACGGCTCTTTAGTTTGGTGGCCTAGGACTAATCTAAGCACGGCCCAGAAAGACCTTGAAAAACTTCAAAGATTCGCCTGCGTAGCAATTACCGGCAGCATGAAGACAGCACCCACCGCCGCTCTACAGGCAATGCTGGGGTTACCACCCCTACATCTAGTTGTAAGAGAAGAGGCGGCCATAGCGACCTTCAGGCTCGAAATATCTGACACCCTAAGTAGGGATTCCAGAATCAAACATACACGCATAAAGGAGGATGCAATCAAACTTCAGCCTTTGATGGCATCACCAAGCGACAGAACCCTGAAAATACACTGTTTTCAAAAACATTACCAAATAGAACTCACAGCAGAGCAGTATGATCGCTCAGGTCCGCAAGAACTAAGAATCTACACTGATGGATCGAAAACCGACCAGGGAACTGGTGTCGGAGTTTTCTCAGAGGACTTAAACATTAAAATATCCAGGCCCCTAGGAATGCTAAATACCGTCTATCAAGCGGAATGTGTTGGCATTATCCAGGCAGCACACGCCATAGAGGTCAGGAAAGTCACGGATACCCACATCCGCATACTCTCCGATAGTACCTCGGTCCTTAAGTAATTAAAGAAAAACCAGATCACCTCAAGACTGATACTGGAATGCCACAACGCTCTAGAACGCGTAACGGTGCTAAACCGAAATACAGTGACACTGCAATGGATCAAGGGACACAGTGGATCTCGTGGTAACGATGCAGCTGATGAACTAGCCAGAAGAGGCTCCAACACAAAAGCTGTTGGACCAGAACCGATAGTACCCATCCCCTTTAACCAGTTAAGGAGCTGGTTAAGGGAACACACACAGACACAAGCAACAAAATAGTGGACCTCGACACCAGGATGCAGGCAATCCAAAGAGGCTATGCCATCCCTGGACACAAAGCTCACCAAGCGCCTTCTGCGCATGGACAGGAATAGCCTAAAACTGGTGGCGGGGACCATTACTGGACACTGCTCGCTGAATAAGCACTTTCACACACTAGGTATTACTGATAGTCCTCTGTGCAGAGCGTGCATGGAGGCGGAGGAGACGGTGGCGCATGTGCTCCTTGAGTGCACCGGCGTCGCTCAGATCCGCAGAGAAACTCTCGGTACACCGGAATCACTCGCGGACGCCCTGAAAAGACTAGGAAGACTGATCTGCTTCTGGAGGGAGGTGGGCTGGCTGGAATAACCGGCCGCCATGGCTCACGCACAATGGTCCACCTAAAGGACTAAGTGCGGAAACCTTCACCGCTAACATAGAACATAGAACTGGGCTTACCCGTTAATATAAAAAAAGCAAGAGAGCAGACCCCTGATCAACCTCTAAGGCCAGCGCTAATGACCCTAGCAAAAGCGCGATTTCTTTTCTTTGTAAAAAATGTCGCAGACAGTTATAAAACTGTATACATTTTTCAATGTATTCTTTAAACAACTTTATCCTCTTAAATATTTAAACCAAAGTCAGTCACTCAGCATTATTTTCTTTAAAAGTTGAAATATTTTTTGTTCTGCAGCTTTTCAACGAAGTTGTAAAATTTATCGTACTTATACGAAAGTCAACAGATTTTGATTAAGTAGATTACGCAACCAGGGGATTTATTTTACAAGTTAAATTTTCCGATGGCTTTTCAATTTCAACATTGAGACTTCACGCTTTGTCTTTTTTTAAATCTACTTAAATAAATACGTTGAGCCTTAACAAAACTCTTTTGCATTTAATGTATCGGAACGGAATGATGTAATAAATTTCACTAGATACAAGTTCAAAGCGAAGTTTACTTTTTTCCTTCAAAGAAAAAACAACCCAACAAGCAGCCTAACAACCTACCAACATTCTTGATCATTTTGGCAAATCACACTTTTTCTCTTTTCTTACAGAGTTGTACTTTAATGCGAAAGCCTTGTTTACTTTGTTTAACTCTCGAACAATGGATAAAAGATAACTTTGTTAGTTATAAGAATCAATGAGGGCTTCAATATTTGCGCACACTCTCAAAAGTTTGCTCAATAAATTAATCTGTCATATTTTATTAAACGTCAATTATTTTCTAATTTAAACGTTGCCGTTGGCACGTATCAAATCACATTTAAATTAAAGTTTTAATTTAATCAGAATTCAAATTCAAATACATATATTTTTTACACTTGGCAGATAAACATAAAACAATTTCGACAATTTGAAAATATTCAAGGTGAATTTACATTTTCAATAAACGGTAACGTGCATTTTTATTCAAACGTGGCGCTTATTAGAAAACGTTAATTTAGATTAAAATTTGACTTTAAATGTTTTGTGATGTTGAACAAAAGTGGGTATTTGTAAGCATTATCGTAAATTGTAATTTAATTTGTTCACATTACAACGAAATTAAAAAACAATCAGCTCCGAGTTTAAACTGTGTACCGAATTACGAAGTGATTTCTTTATACTCAAGACAATAAATTATATATTATTTTAAATGTTACATTTCTTTACGTAAAGTCAACTTTACAGTTTCATCATTCTTATTCCGAAGTTAGTTGAGGCAGTGTTTATAATGCTTCTGTTACACTCAATTTTCGGTCGACTGTACAAGTCAAAGGCTGGTAACGCATCTGCGATTCCTCTGGTCTTGCGGGGTGTCCATGGGCGGCGGTGATTGCTTCGCATCAGGTGACCCACCTGCTTGTTTGCCTCCTTCTAATATTAAAAAAAAATGTACAGAAAGAAAATAATATGTATTATTGAATAGTGTTTTTTCATTATAATTTAATACTTTCAGTCATGTTAAGTTAATCCTTACGAGTAGCTAGGAGAAATAGAGTAACATAGATTTTATTAACTATTGTGTTATTTTTATTTGTCTCACGACTAGTATAAGATTTCCACGAACTCGAGTAGTACTTAATTCGGCATTTATTGTCATAATATGGCTATTAATGGCTATTAAAATTATGTTCCATAATTTTAATAGCCATAATCACCACGTTGCATAATTTTAAAAGTCCTAATATAGTGTAAGCTAAAATTGTTTGTCATACGTATTAAAAGGCATAAATTTGTAAAGCATAATGATCACAACGAATAATATTTTAACGCATAATTTGTTTAAAGCATAATGAATGCATATCATAACAATCACAAGGAATAATAGAATTAGTATTTTCGTAAACAACACTTTATAAATAAATAGTTGATTTGTAATTTTTTTATTTATTTCCTTAACCATGTAAATTAGCAGCATACATGCAGGCATGCAGCATGCATGGTTTCTGTCACGACTCCGGCGGTCCCACGCGAGCTTATCGTCGCAGATGGTTTTCGCTCACCACCGCAGCTCCGGCTTGCTGGCCGGCAAAGGCGGCCTTTCAACCTACCTGCTCTTCAGCTCGCGGGCCGCCTCGCCCCTCCGCGGCTACGCGGGCTTAAATTACACTGTAGCGTAGAGCAGACATGTGGAGTCGGGGTATGCTAGTTCGAATCTGGGTAATAATTCGATTTAATCAATAAGATTTAGGACTAAATAATTTATGCCATACAAAATTTATGACACATTAAATTATGCTAATTTTAGGACTACCTATATGCCAAATGAAATTAGGGATTTAATTTATTATGCTTAATAATAATATATGCCTTTAGACAGTTATGCCACTTAAAAATTATGCGAAGGAAAAATTATGTGACATTAGTGATGCTATTTGATGATTATGCCAATTGATGTATGACAAACGACTTTAGGACAACCGACGTTATGCGAAAAGTTCCGCCCCCATTTAAATCAGAGCTGATATTACCACTACTATTTTATCACCTTCATCATCACCAGCTCATTTTTATGTCCCCACTGCTGGGGCACGAGCCTTCCCCATAGGGAATGGATAGGAAGAACGGGCCATAAACCACCACGCGGACCCAGTGCGGGTTGGTGGCTGTTAACGACTGCTAATGCAGCCGGGATCAACAGCTTTATGTGCCTTCCGAAGCACGGAGGAAGTCGAGATAATATCTACAGTTTTGGTCACCCATACGTTGACAGGCTTTTGCGAAAGTGTTTTAACGTCAGCAATCTTAGACCGGGCGCGTTAACCACAGCCAGTTAATCATGTCGATATTATTTTGTTCAAAATAATTACCCTGTCGCCTTTGTCTACTCCAGTAGGAACCGAAAAATTTGTGTTTTAATCAAAGTTAAAGTAGTAGGTAGACTCTAACTTACATAACACTGTTTACACTAGCTCCTAAGTCAGCGCCTGAATATAGACTTTAATTAATAGAATAAACATTTAAATTAATTTATACAGAAAATTGAAACTGTTTAGGTAATTTTTCTTTGTAGGGCGTTTAGGTACCGTAATAAATGTAATGATCTGGTTTCACCAAATTTTGTATTCTGTGGGTTATGTTGAGTTGTTTTTAGGGTTCCGTAGCCAAATGGCAAAAAACGGAGCCCTTATGGATTCATGTCTTCGTCATGTCTGTCTGTCTGTCTGTCTGTGAGTCCGTCCGTATGTCACAGCCACTTTTTTCCGAAACTATAAGAACTATCCTGTTGAAACTTGGTAAGTAGATGTATTCTGTGAACCGCATTAAGATTTTCACACAAAAATAGAAAAAAAAAACAATAAATTTTGGGGGTTCCCCATACTTAGAACTGAAACTCAAAAATTTTTTTTTCATCAAACCCATACGTGTGGGGAGTATCTATGATAGGTCTTCAAAAATGATATTGAGAAAATCTTACTATCAGTCGAGAATTAGTAATGAATTATTAATAATTGTAATTTGTTCGCAACAAAATTTGCGTAAAATTGTATATGTACATAGATCACACTAAAAGTTTCCGGAATTGGCCACTTACATAAACAATATTTAAAAAGTTATTACTACATCTGAAAATGGAACTCTTTAGGCGTGGAATACAATTTGTTTCATCTGATTGTCAATTGTTTTCACATTGTAACGTCATGCTTGATTACAATAAAATGGATTTAACTTGGGAAAATTTTCGTTGCATAACTTTTTACGGTTTTAAGTGATAAGTTGACAGCTCAGCAGAGACTCGTTCGGCTTCAATCTGCTTTTGACGAAGAAGCACTATGCAAGACGACTATTTTTAGCTGGTTTGCAGAATTAAAACGCGGTCGTGTCAATCTCCATGATGAAATTCGTGAAGGTCGCCCGTGCACCGTTGTGAATAACAAAAACATCGATGCTGTGCGCCGTATGATCGAAACAGACAGGCATGTGACCTACCATGAGATCCGGACATCTTTGGACATAGGCATGAGTCAAATACAGTCAATCCTACAAAACTATTTAAAAAAGCTTTACGAGTCAAATTCATCGTAGTGATCATTCTAACCTTATCAGAAGCTGGCCAACGCATATTCTTAAAGCTGAGAACACGGCAGTGCCCCCGCCAAGTCGAGCAAAAAGTGGCACGGCCGAACCATCCTTTTCTCGAAACAGTTCAGGCCATTTTCGACCCCCTATAACTTTGTTGTGGATAAAACTACAAACCTGAATTTTCAGTAACTAAGCAGGCATTGTATAAACACGGTGTATTTCAAATTTCATTCATTTTTAACCAGTCGTTTAAGAATTATAACTAGTCAAAGTTTCTTAATTTTGTCACTCATTGTCTGATCGATCATAAAAACTCTAAGGCACTTCTAGCAGACATAGAAGCTTCAAATTTAGAATACAATTATTAGTGTGCAAATCAAGGAAAAACTAAAATATTTTGCAATTTCGATCCAGTTTTCTAGATACATCAACTGCATAAATAACTTTGTAATCCCATACAAATATATAGGATCACAAAGTTACATTTGCAGTGAAAAGCTCATAAGACAGAGTGGGCTTTAAAAAAATCCGTTGTTGGTATTCAAGAAGTAGAAGGTACCGGAAAGGAAAAAAAATAGGACTATCTACAAAAAGAAATGAGATGCTATCAAAAACATACTTGTAAAAAAACCAAGTCTCGCTGTGATGGGTAGTTTTGGTCAGAGTTAAAGCTGTACTGGATGTGATCCTTAATTTAATTAATTTTGGGTAACCTTCCCCCCCCCCCACTCCTCGTACCATCTTGGGGGAGTGGGAGTCTCACATAATTGCCATGGAAACGTGAAATGTGTTTGCGAAATCCATGCCAAGGAAAAAGTTTCTATAATGATTTTATTTTTTGATTTGAGAAACATAGTATTGATTTATTTGCGAAAAAATACGAAATCCACTTGTACGAAGTCGCGGGCAAACTGCTAGTTTTAAATATTTGTAAAAGTATTAAAGTTGAACGTTGATGACGTATTTATTGACATTGAATAAGGCTCATTTGGCTTACAAAGCAAGAGTAGATTGTGTTGATAAATTTGCACGGTTTGGACTGAGCCATGATAGCGTAATTGGAAGCCCACCTGACCCGGTATGTCAGAGGGTGCGGGTTTGAACCCCGATCGTAGAAAATGTTCAACACTTTTACAAATTGTGATTTGTTTGCAACTAAATAAGCGTAAAATTATATTTATAATCCATAATTTTAGTTATAATTCTAGCACTGCTATTGTTGTACAAGTGTGTGTCCGAAATGGTTGCATAAATTCATTAAATAAATATGGTTGTAGATTGTGACTTATTTTATTGTTGGTTGGTTACATCAGAACGATAACTACTAATATATATTCTTTATTGCACAAAAAACACACACATACAGAGAATAGTTTACAAACAATAGTGAGCAAAAGTAGAATTATCTCTAAAAGAGATCTTATTACTTATTACACCTTATCCATGACTGTTGCCATGACAACAGTGTCAGTAGCATTGGTGGTTCCAACCAGTTCCGACTGTCAAAGATAAGGCTACCAGTTCGACAGTAATTGAGGGACATTTAAATAATTTAAGAATTGAGGATTCTATGAGAAGTAGGTTCGCTTTCACCTACGCCGGACTTATCTTCATTTAACAACAGGTAAGGATAAGCGTTTCCTCGTTCTAAAAAATGAACTACACACAATAATTTTTACAGTATTATTATAAATTTACTTCTCCAACGACTGATGCACATAAACTATATGACAAGAAAGCATGATATAAAACTAATAGGTACTTTAAGCACCTACTGTTACTTCCACGTTATCACCACGTATATAAAAAGGCGAACGTTAACATACTAATAAAAATATTATACTTTTAGAAAATAAATAAAATATAGTTCGTGTTGACAATCGATCAGAATCTACATGTAATTTATTTAAATCAAATACACTTAAGAAAACTGTCGAGCTACGGTAAAGATCCGCACAATCTGACAAATCAACAATTCAACGCCGCTGCTGCTAAGAAAAAACTTGTGTTTTGTTCCATCCAGCCGGCATTTTTAATGCGCTTAGTTGATAACCACTCGCTGAGCGCGTCGCCCGCGCCGACAACGCACGCGCACAGTGCCCGTAAAACATTTACGAAAGTGTTCACTTAATCAAACCAGGAGATCGTAGCTCTCTGAAACTAATTACATATAATTCTCACATGTGCAAAAGTTCCAACCAAGGAGGATTACAATAATCGAGACGAAATCTCGGTTTAACACCAAGATATCGAGCGCTGGGACAACAATCGATTCAAGGTATACGAAATAGGTTCATCTATTAAAATCTACATGTTTGAATTATGTATCCATGACACAGGGACGGACGAGTGCATCGTTTTAGAATATATTGCAGTTGTGTATAATGTTGTTTATTTTTAAAGCACTTTCAAATGGATTGTTTACATGACGGGTGTTGCACCCATGGTTATCAGACCCCTTATTCGATATTTGATACTCTTATTGTTCTTATTAATAAGCTTATAAATTAACACACTGTGTGAAAAAAATTGTACCCTGTACAGATAATGCTGTTCAGTTTTATCAGGTGCAATTAACACAAGCCTGAAAAGTCGACCTACCAAGAAGTCTTTAATTAGTGGCTTAACCCAAAACAACTGGCAATCATATAAAACAAAAAAAAAAAAACAACAATGCCGATGAAGATGTAATGACCTTATCCCGTCAAGCAATTATTCGTGATTGCGCCGATATTCTCGCACTTTGGCCGTCGCACCATGAAACAAAAGTGACCAAACGTGAATCATGCAACGAGTTCCATAATCTGTACACCGTACGATAAGGAAATTAATCATGGTATAATAATAACCGCAAACAGACAATGCCGCCGTAATTATAAACGGCGGAGCTTTATTTTACTAACATTTATTACGACATCAAAAAATGAGTAAATAAGTTTATAATCAAAATCAAGAAAAATATCAATAAGTTGTAAGTAAATATGATAGGTAGTAAAATAATAATGTTTTAATTTTAAAGTTTTTTGTAAGTTGTCTTCTCCTTTTAAGTTTGAAAATCACATTATCAATAGTTATTATTTTTGTTATGTAATCACCAAACGTGAATAACAAGTAGGCACCACAATGATTATTATCATATAATATACATTATGCTTAGTTAAAAGGATATATGCTTTTCAAATATGCTTTTTACTAAGCTCACTCTCGGAAGCATACTTAAGTTGTGATACTTCTTACTTCTTCTACCAACGATAAGGAATGGAATATATCGAGTTGAGTATCGCAAGAAACTTATTATTTGGCATACATTTTACTTCAATGAATTGCTATCGATTTGTTTATTACCCACTTCAGTTTTAAAGGCTTTACCTTACATTTTATTATCTGAGTCAGTAACAGATTATTGGCATAAAAATGTCGTAAAATATTTTCACACGTCTGCAACTCATTACTTTGTTATAATGAAATAACAAAGTACCAACATGAAACGTTCGGTGTCAATAATTGCAACTAACATTAAATATAAGTTGTCAGGATAAATAAAATTATTAAGTAAGTGTGTTTTTTTTCTCAGCTAGAAGCCGGTTTTCTCTTACGGGTACAAACCAAGTAATTACAGAGTGTAGTGAGATGTCACCTCACCTCTTATGTATTATTATCTTCTTTATTTATTTTTTCACATATATAAATTAACAATTTTTTTTTGTTTTTTTTTTAAATTGTTATTATTATTATTATTATTCTTACACCTTATACGAGTATCTCGTGGATCACATTAACTGTAAAAACTGACTAACTATTTCCTTAGCGTCGAAATAATGAAAACATCCTAAATTGTGAAAAAGATGTAATATTTCAGTAAAAAAAGGTTAGACTTTTGTCTCTTTTTGCTTGAATCAAAAAATTCGACAGTATTTTATTCACCTACCTAATTGTGTATCACTTTTAATAAAACTAGCTGACTCAGCGGACTTTGACAGTGTCCATGACAACAAAACAAAACAAAACGTATCAAACAAACAAATAAATTCACTTTTTTTAATAATAAGTATCCTGTCTTTCTTTAGTTATACTCTTGAGAATATGTGTACATAATTACATAATGATCGATTAAATAGTTTACGCGTAAAAGCGTAACAAAAAACAATCAAACAAACAAAGAATCAAACTCACTTTCGCATTTATAATATTAGTTAGGATTCGTTTGTCTGATGTACTCCAATAACTATTAGACCCTATGATGCTTCGACCAATTTGATGCAACAGTAACTAGCATATTATAATATGTATGTACATAAACAATGAAAACGTTCATACTTTATGCTTGCTAAAATCACCATCTGATAAAAAAAATATTTTCACAGGTAATGTATATTTATTGTAATAAGTGTATTTTCCCTTCCATCAATGCCCTTTTGTCTGCTTTACAATGCTGCTCGCGTATAGTGTCAATGATCTCATAGTTTTGTAGTCCGCGCAATGTATGGTCACTTAACCTTGAAGTTCGAGGTATGCTCGAGTCCTGAATGCAAATGGCGTCGCGTGATGTTTACTGGATTTTAACAAGATGTTGATACAATTGACATTTGTATAACCGTTTCACTATCACTAATGTGTATGTAGGTACCACGCATACTAAGGTTTTAAAATTAAATTGGTATTACCGGGATATCTATATTATCGGGATGCATTTCCTATGTATAATAAGTATGTATTTAAGTATATTAAGTATGTTTATCCGTTGTCTAGTTAACCATTTTATCGAGTTTCTTAAGGAAGCTCTTGTTGGGGCTAGATAATTGGTGTGAGTGTAGGAAACATTTATTTTTATTTATTTATTTATGAAATTGCACCACAAAATTATCAGTTCGGGTTGCGATGTTAGCCAGTAAGTTACTTCTCAAAACCAAGATGGGTGACAAATTAAAATTAAATTAAAAATATATCAAATTCCTTCGTTTTTAGCAGTCGTTAAAACCCACCAACCTGCATTGGGCCAGTTTAATGTGCTATGAACCTATCTTCCCATGTCCTTTAGTTCATTTGCGAAAGAGCTGGGACTTAGCCCAGCCATGGGCCATTTATATTATGATGTTACAACAATATACCTAATCATGAAATACTTTCGGGATAGCAACACAAAGTATATTTTTTTCAAGATAGACCTATATCATTTCGCAATATCAATCCAATAACATCACCGCTAAAGCAAATAGTGATAAATGAATTCACGAGAGTAGTAAAACCCATCAAAGTCAATCAGCCGAATACTGGCTCCCTGTTCGCTGCAAACAAATAAATCGTTCGTGTATATGTATGTGGGGGCCTATTCCGAGTATTATCAATAGGGCTGTAGTTGAGAAACACTGCTGATGCGGTTGGCAAACTCATGTTATATTATAAACTAGCGGCCCGCTCGCGACTTCGTTCGCTTGAGTACCGGATCCAATTCTATGCATGTCATCATCATCATCAGCTCATTTTACGTCCCCACTGCTGGGGCACGAGACTTCCCTATGGATGGATAGGGAGAACGGGCCATAAACCACTACGCGGGCCCAGTGCGGATTGGTGGTTGTTAACGACTGCTAATGCAGCCGGGACCAACGGCTTTACGTGCCTTCCGAAGCACGGAGGAGCTCGAGATAATAAATTTTTGGTCACCCATCCAATGACCGGCCTTTGCGAAAGTTTCGTAACCTCAGCACTCGCAGACCGGGCGCGTTAACCACTGCGCCATCGAACTCCTCTGCGCCATCGAGCTCCTCTATGCATGTATTATACATATAAACCTTCCTCTTGAATCACTCTATCTATTTAAAAAAACCGCATCAAAATCCGTTGCGTAGTTTTCAGATCTAAGCATACATACATAGGAAGCGACTTTGTTTTATACTATGTAGTGATTCTATAACAGAACAGAGAATAGAAAAACAAATGTACATAATAACAACTAATAACAACCGTACAAAATATTTAAAAACCACAAACACCAAGTTTCTTTTTCCCGTGTGTTAGTGTCGGTATTGTTATCTAGTTAATTACTAACTTGTTATTAATATTACCAGCAAAGTGGTTGCAGAGCCGTAGATTGGACTCAGTTACAGTGGATATGTCCACTGTCCAGCATTAGACTGACATTTTAATTGCGATCTAATCTATCTCCTTACTATCTATACATCTATACATAATGCATATAATAAAGCTAAAGAGGGTCGAAAGTCTGTACATGGAAGATTTTCGAAAAAAAGTTGTCTGGGGATACTTAGAATCGATAACAGAACACGTTCCAACAGTTTTTAGAATTTTTGTGTTTTCTGTTTGTCTGTTTATTTGACCGCGCATCACGTGAAAATAGCTGAACGGATTTGGATGAAACTTTGCACATAGACCCGGTAACAGGTTCCTGCGGGATAGTGAAGTCTTTATGAACGAAGTCGCGGGTGACAACTAGTTAAGAATAATTGCCAGGTTAATTTCTATATCGAGTTTTCGCAATAAGCCCCCAGTCATCGGAACTGGAATTTTCTTTGTAGTGTCAACTCGTGGTGTTCGTTTTTACTCTAAGAAGCTTTATTAGTGGACTCAGTGAAATTCGTATAAGATTCAACAAAATCTCGTTTGATCAGTTGATCAAAAGATCTTTTTTTAGGTCTTTTTCCTTTTTTATTGTAAAAAAAACTGCACCTAACCATGCAAGCTATTTTTGATTTAATAAAAGCATTTAAATATTCAAAACTTTACCTAGACATGCTAATAAAAAATAAAATAAAAATAGTAATATAGGGATAGTAAGCTCCGAACTTACGATTAATCAAACTTTTGCAAATGGCGGTCTTCTTTTCGTTTACACCACACTTCGAAGGAACCCTGTGAATTCATTAAGAAAAATGTTTAGTAACTAGCAACTAAATGGATAATGAATACTTGGTATTTTAACGTCACTAATGTAGATTAAAATTAAATACGCTACTAGGTAGCCGAATTCTCTTGACCTTGTCTCGAGCTTAAGTGATGTGAAGAGAGACACACTGAGCTTAATATAAAACTCATCAAGGTACAGTCGACCTTAAGTGCTGCGATTTCTTTTATATAAGGTTTAGAAGCTAATATTGTTATTATCGGATGAAATATCATCATTATCTCATTTTATGTCCCCACTGCTGAGGCATGAGCCTTCACCTACATACAGGTTGACTTTTTTATCACCGTCCAAACCTTCTGAGATCACTCCCGTAATATAAACGAACAACTCTTACTATTGGACCAACTCCCTAACTCGAAAATAAAATTCAGCTGTTCCTTCAAAACATCAAAAATCATTCGACCAAAATGTATGGAACAGCTGAATTTTATTTTCGAGTTAGGAAGTTGGTCCAATAGTAAAAGTACTTCGTTTGTATAACGGGAATCATCTCAGAAGGTTTGGATGGTGATAAAAAGTCAACCTGAATAAACCATAATCATACACTACCATTATGAGGAAAAGAATACTGGGAAAAAGAATACTGTCATCTCTTCTACTGATGCTCGCACTGGTGTCCCTTCCATTGCTTCTGCTCCTTTGGCTGCTGCTGTACCATCTACTGAGCCCGGTAGCAAGCACGTGATCTCACCTCGGCCGGAGGACGATGCCAACTGGGTAATGGTTCGTCGGAGGCGTACAAGTGATACACAACTTGGTGTGTTGAGGGAAACTGCTGTACCGGGTATGACGAATTTGCGGGGATTGGAGAGTCTTGAGACGTGATCGTATGGGCAGAAATGGTGGAGGAGTACTACTAACGGCTCGTGCTGCCTTCCCTATGCGTCGGCGTCATGAATTGGAAACAGAGAATGGCGAGGACTTGTGGTCAACCATAAATTTCAATAACATCAATGTACACATGTGCGTTGTATACATACCACCGAGCTCTACTGATGATGTGTATATGCGTTGGTTCCTAATAGTTGAAAATAATTTTGCATGTGCAAGTGACAACGTTATCATTGTCGGCGACTTAAATTTGAATAGCGCATCTCCAAATATTATGAATTATTATTGTTATTTCTTAAATGTTTGTGGTATGGCAGAGATTAATGATGTGGTGAATAAGCATGGAGGTAAGCTAGACGTTGTGCTGATGTCCGAGCGTCTGCGCCATGCTGTTGTTGAAGAACAGGACGCGGGTGGCCTTGTGCCGCATGAGGATGCATATCACCCGCCTTTTAATATAAAAGTAGAAATTTCCGATCTTACGCGACCCGAGCGCGTTGAACCGGCGGCTCCCAGCAATGTTGAATCGAACTATGACTGGAACTTTAGTATGGGTGATTACGATCTTTTGTACGAGCTGGTCAGTAACGAGTGCTGGGATGATGTCTTCCTAACCCGTGACGTTAATATTGCCGTTGGAAATTTTTACAATATCGTTTACAGCATCTTTGATGCCAGCTTTCCAAAAAAAACACGTTTACAGAAACCAGGTAGAGGTTAAATATCCTGTATGGTTTACATCTGACATCATACGTAACATTAAAACTAAAGCAGTACTCCATCGTCAGTGGAAGGCTTCTAAAGACAAAGCAGCTTACGATGCATTCAGTTGTCTTAGGGCTGCGATTAAGAAACAGGTGTCGATTGCCTATGACGACTATATTAGCCGGGTGGAGGGTGACATTAAAAGTAATCCTCGGGCTTTCTGGCAACATATTAATGGCCTAAGATCCAAAGGTGGTTTTGAGTCACGCATTTCTCTTAACGGTGAAGAGTTGTTGGGAGTGAGGCTGCAAATGCTTTCGCTAGGTTCTTTTCTAGTGTGTTTTTGCCTCATGAGCCTACACTTAATGCTGATTACGCCAATGCTAACGATAGTTCCTGTTCATCTAACTATGTTCACATCAATAATGTCAGTAAGGAGGATGTCATGGCGGCTATTAAACGCCTGAAACCCAAGGCTTCCATGGGGCCGGATAACGTGCCTGCCTATTTTATCAAAGGGTGTGCGAATCATATTTTAACACCGCTTTGCTTTATTTTTAACTTGGCACTTTCCACTGGTAGGTATCCTAAGCGATGGAAGCTTACGCGCGTTACACCAATTCCCAAAACTAGTGATACTGCTTGTGCTGAGAACTACCGTCCAATTGCTATACTTTCGGCCCTAGCTAAGTTATTCGAATGGATTTTGCACAAAAAGATTAGTGCTCAAGTGAGGCCATTTTTGACTGACTCGCAACACAGATTTAGGGGCGGCCGGTCTGTGAACACTAACCTGTTAACACTGGTGGACGTAATTTCGTGTCATATGGATAGGGGTGCTCAGGTCGACGTCGTTTACTTCGATTTTAAGAAGGCCTTTGACAGGGTCGACAATGACGTTCTCCTGAACAAACTTTGTGCACTGGGTTTTGCCGCTACTGCTTAGATTTTTTGCCGACTATTTGCGAGGTCGTCAGCAGTTTGTGCGTCATGGATGCTACGTATCAGATCCTTATAACACGCGATCAGGTGTGAGCCAGGGATCAATTCTCGGTCCCCTGCTCTTTACGTTAATGATTAATGATCTGGATCAGGTACTCAAGCAGTCCATGTGCCTACTTTATGCTGATGACTTAAAGCTGGTTCACTGTGTATCAGGTGCCGAGGATTGTGCGTTGTTGCAGGAGGATATTGAGGCTGTGTTTCAATGGAGTATTAAGAACAAATTGTTATTTAACTATTCGAAGTGTTGTACTATCTCCTTCACCCGTGCCAAATTCCCTATAGACGCAGACTACCGTCTCCATAGCGAGGTAATTAGTCGTGTTGACTCTGTCAAGGACCTTGGAGGGATTTTTGACTCGTACCTTACTTTTAATCAGCACATTAAAAAGCTTGCTAGTGACTGCTATCGTCGATTAGGCTTCGTGATGCGAAACGCAAAAGACCTTCGAGACCCTCACGCGATTCAATTATTGGGAGCAAACTTGAAACTGCTGCTATAGTCTGGCATCCGCACGAGAAGTCATACACGTTGTTATTAGAAAAAATTCAAAAAGCATTTTTACGATCTTTATATAAAACAAAATTTGGCTTTTATCCTTTCTTGTATCCTACCAAGTTTTTGCTGGGCGTGCTGGGCTTCACCCCTTTTGAAACTCGCAAGAAATTACACCCTAATGGAGACTGATTCGTATTATCATATTCGTCGTATTCTTCGGGGAGAGCTAGACTGTCCTTTTTTGGTGCAAAAGTCTTGCAAGTTGTTTGCTCCAGGCAATTATTGCGGAGCCCGTCACCACCGTTTGTTGGCAATCGACAACGCGCGTACCGTAGAGCATCGTAACTCGCCTCTGGTTCGTGCAATGGTGCATCTGAATGCGCTTCTGGCAGTGGCACCACAGTGTGATGTGTTTGCCGGAAGATTGACGGATGTACTTAAGGATTGCTTGGAGTTCTGTGAGCGAGATGATTGAATGGTCTGTCCTTTGTTATATGTTTTTCATTGTTTATTGGTCTATGTTTCATATTGTTCAGTGCATTAGTGTATACTGTAATGCTGGCAATGTTTTGTTGTTGTTGAATAAATAAATTATAAACAACCACGCTGCGCTGGCCCAGTGCGGATTGCTAATGCAGCCGGGACCAACGGCTTTACGTGCCTTCCGAAGCACGGCGGAGATCGAGATGATACATTTTTGGTCACCCATCCGATGACCAGCCTTTGCGAAAGTTGCTAACCCTAGGCATTCGGGCGCGTTAACCAATGCGCCACCATCAAGTTCCTCAGGGATGTAATGTATTTGTTAATTGTATGTAACGTACTTTGTTAATTTTGCCAAAACCCTTATTAACTAGTGATTGTTGAATTTAATTTATTATTTTGAATTTTTGAATATTTTTTCTCTTTATGTTTTCAATTATTGTTCATATTTTTGCCGGCTGTTGTGTTGCACATATTTTTATGTAACAACCAATAGGCTTATATCTATATTGTAGATTACTCAACCAATAACCGTTGCCGGTGCAAGTCGGCCGAAACGTGGCGTCGTCAGTACTAAAAGGTATACATACGTTGTATACGTAAGTATGTATTTAAGCATTTTAAGTATGTTTATCCGTTGTCTAGTAACCATTTAACGAGTCTCATAACGAAGCTTCTCTTGGACTAGATAATTGGTGTAAGTGTAGGAAAGTTTATTTATTTATTTCATTTATTTTATTTATTTATAGTAAGGAGTTTGCGTTCGTTTTAACATTTTGTTTAGGCTAACAAAAAATAAAAACTCAATTCTAAGTATATCCTGTAGAACGCTTTTTACTTTTTACAACGTTATTACTTTAACACAATTGTTACGAACGACCTCGACTTTGGACTGGAACTGTGCGTTATTTGCCACGTTCTGTCACAGTTTTTCGATTTTCACTTCTATTTTAAGGGGGGTAGAGTCGAATAATTAACTGGCCCTTGTGTGCCGCAGATAATTCACGTCTACACTGTACATGCAAATGTTATTGTGTAGCTGCCGGCAATGACCATTAACTAATTGTCAGCCGATTGGCAGAGTGCAAAAGTTTAGTAAAATGTCAGTCTATTAGCTGTTACAGATGTTTGATTGTTATTTCACAACACGTACAGTTAATTGCCGTGACAGATTGATTACGGTGTAAAGGTTTTCAACAGACATACATATCACAGAGGTTTGTTTGTAATATTTTACGGGTAAGCACAGTGCCATCATCTAACCTGATGTTAAGTGATGATAAGGCCAATGGTGGAAGCTAATACCCGGATTCCTAACTAACTACTAGGCTATATACGAAGGATCTACTCGAGTTTTTTTTTTGATAATGGCTTTGCACAAGCATTTAGCCAATTAAAAAGTCTTACAATACTTAAACAATATTAATTTCTTTCATATATGATGATGATGATGAATGATAATAGAAATGAGAAGGGAGAAATCTAATATATAAAATTCTCGCGTCACAGTTTTCGTTGCCATACTCCTCCGAAACGGCTTGACCGATTTTGATGAAATTTTTTGTGCTTATCCGGTATCTATGAGAATCGGCCAACATCTATTTTTCATCCCCCTAAATGTTAGATGTAGTCCACCCCTAAATTTTTTTTTAATTTTTTATGGCAAAACAACGTTTGCCGGGTCATCCGGTATCTATGAGAATCGGCCAACATCTATTTTTCATCCCCCTAAATGTTAGGGGTAGTCCACCCCTAAATTTTTTTTTTATTTTTTATGGCAAAACGACGTTTGCCGGGTCAGCTAGTGATATATATATATAGGGGTTGCCCTCGAGTATCTAGATGTGGGGCTTTACTAAGTCCTCGGGCGGACTTCTTGAGAGGATTTGAAAAGTAATGTTGCACTGTTTTGTTTCATTTGCCAACACTCATGCACACTCACGAATAGTTAATAATCCACCATTATTTCACATTAATATTCGACATACTTAACATAAATTTTAGAAAATAATACAAAACTGCAGTCTTGGCTCTTTACTTTCCCGCCAAGAAGTCCCCTACTCGTGTTTACTTTACATTATTTTATTACTAGTAGACCCGGCGGATTTCGTACCGCTTTGACAGTTTCAAAAACCTGTCAAAATTTCATTAAAAAAGTATAAAAAACTACCAAATAGGTTCTATTCCCAACATCAAATCGAAGTCCTAAGTAGGAAATTATGAGTTTCATTCCTGTGGAAATATCGGGATAAAAACTATCGTATGTGTCAATCCAGCTTATAAACTATCTGTTTGCCGAATTTCATCCAAATCCGTCAATCCGTTGCAACGTGAAGACAAACTTTCGCATTTATAATATTAGTGTGATCTGTTAAACCTTTTGTAAGAACCATTCGCGCAGTGGTTGAATGATCTTTACATACTATGTTTATCTTAAACAGTTTTTTCTTTTACCAGTAGGTAGTTACTGTATGATGATGTAGAAATTTAAATTGGTCATCATAATCATTTATCTTCTTATTGAAGTTTGGAGATCAGTAAGTAATATACAAAATTTTATGCGATCCCTTACAGCTTGTTTCAACTTGGTACCTACCTGATATAAATATGCAGAATCAGATTTTCTTTAGCATGTTGTTGTTGTTGTCTCTTTTGTCATTTGTATGTTAATTTGTAATGGAAAGTGTCCCTCCCCTCTATGAAAAGAAGAAAATTTTTCAATACTTGACACTGTAAAAGAAAAAGCGGAAAGAAATACCTTACTGAGTTTCTTGCCGGTACTGTAGACTTACAAATCGATGGCGTAGTGTCATTATTGTAGAATAAACTAAATTAAAAAAAACCTAATTCTGCCGCCCAGCAGCATTCCAATTTGACGTATAATAAGTAAGGCTTATAACGCACGAGCCAGAACTCTTGGTTTTGCTAGCGCGAAAAGGCTTTAGTCACAGCTTACCGTCGCGTTGTCTTTTTATGGCATAAGTATATGTATATTCAGTCTCTTATAAAAAACTTAACTCAGATAGCGCCTTTAGGCTCTACCGTTTAGTTAAATATGGAGGTCCTTTATCTTTACACGATGTAACAGTGGGTGTTTAAGTACCTACTTACCTCCTACTTAAGGTGACGGTCACGCTATCGGCCAGAATGTGTCAGCGATAGCCTAATCTTTCCATTACAACTTTTACCTTTCACTGGTACTATCAAAATGTACCCACCGTCCACAGTCACGATGGTGACGAATGCAAGTAATACTGTTGGCGTACTGGATGGTCAAAAAGTGTTACTTTTAATTATAATTTAATAAAAAGATTTCAATCAGATAGATAGATAGATAGATAGATAAATACTTTAATAATCAGATTTTATTTGTAACGGGCTGCATTGAAATATTAATAATAATGCGGTGGAACTATCAATTTAAATATTGATTGAAGAGCGCCGCCCTTGACCTTATCTTATCTTATCTTAGTGCAGCCTGCTGAGGTTTCGCTCTCCCAATAACACTTCGGGATCGGGATCTTTTGTGAAACCCCATCCTTTCACTCTTCTTCCTCTGTAAAGATAGGTGCCATAAGTTTGGCAACGTCCTTAAGAGTGAAGAGTCTGAAGTCCTCCGGTTTCGTAAACCTGTAAACCATTTGTTTTGTGGTATAGTGCCCTGTCAAGGCACCGATGGTTAATCGAGCCTGCCTTCTACTGCCTCCGCATATGAACTTATTCTGTCCTAAGGCGTTTTCGCCTAGGAAGGATTTGGAGTGTTTCATACCCGGCTGCTCTTTCCATTCTATGCCGTGCCTGTTTCCGCCGTTTTCGATGTAACCTTTTAAGGCCTTGTTAATGGTACTTGGTGCAAGTGCCACGAACGGCTTAGTACCAATGATCTGGGTCTCCGGACCCGCCCTAGCAAGTGCATTAGCCATCTCGTTGCCGTGGATTTCCATATGGCCTGGGACCCAGATCAATCGCACCTTGTTATGTCCACCTAGCTTGTTTAGAGCTTTTGTAGTTTCCAGAACAAGGCCAGAGTCGATTCGGGGCGATATGAGTGACTTGAACGTGGCTTGGCTGTCACTCAGGATGAATATGTTGCGCTTTTTCATAGCTAACTCTATAGAATATAGAGTTAGCTATGCTATGCTTTGCGCATAAGAGAATTGCGAAAGTTTCTGCTTGGTAAACAGTGGCAAATTTTTCCATGCTTTGACTATGCTTGAAGTCGTTATTATAGACGCCTGCCCTTGTGCCCTTGACCTTATTATCACATACCGCCAGGTAAGATGAAGACCAAGTGTTTCACCAACAAGGAATAAAGAAAGAGTAAGTTTGTAAATTGTTAATCAAATGTAAAAAATGCCTATATTATTACACTGCCTGGAGTCGATACCAATTCATCACGTTCTCTCCAGAAACTGCCTAGAGTGTTTTCCGTGATGCTACCTTTGGCATTTAATCGACATCAGAGTACCTATTCTCGTTTTTGTTAACGTAATCGAATGGCAAACAAAAGTCTGATAGTAACTAGGTTGACTGGATTACCAACGTCACAAGGGTTATTTACCGATAGTAGAGAATAGTTCAGCCGACGATAACGATTGCCTGCGATTGATATTATTTTATTTACTTTATTTATTAAGACGAAACAATAGACACTAATATCACATTTTTACTATTATAAATTAGCTTAGCCGTTTCTTAACCAGATCAATGTCCTCTACGTTAATGCCCAGTGAATTATCTTAGCATAAATAACAGTATTTTATATTGAAATTATAAACTATTACCGATATTACCTCAAATCCCTTGAGTATCGGTAAAGGTGACTATACTGAGATCTTACGCGTACTTTGCGAGATTTGAAAAGTGGTATTAGGTACACTGTTTTTTTTTGCCAACACTCATGCGCTTTTACTAACACTTTACTAATATAATAACAAAACATAAATTTTTACTAAAAAAAGATTCAATTATTTAGACAATTTATAGGTACTATACTTTAATACAAGATAATAAAAAAATATTATACATTACTCGTAGTTTTATATATGACTTTTATGTTTCGGGACTCCTTCTAAATGTTTGTATTATAAACAACTTTAACTATAACAAATCTCACACTTCTCCGTGCGCAATATGCTCTCCCCGACCCGATCAAATCTGAACCCCTCGGAGAATCTAGTAAAGCACGGGGACACGCCTAGTGCGTGGTGCCGTTCCCTCTAGAAAACCTCTGTCGGTGATTCGTTTCACGCGGCTTAAATAACCTTTTGAGTTGAAAATGCCCAGCGGTAATCATCAAACTCTGTCAAAAAAAGCAATGTGCTTAAAAAAGGGCGCGAAGTTTTCTCTCCACGTATTAATAATAAAAGAATAAAAAATTCAAAGATTGAAAATCGAAATCCATTTTAAAATACACCTGCGTTCTTAGGGTATCTTCCTAATACACCGCAGCGTATCAGGCGCGAACATGCCGTGCCCAATGCAACCAATTTACAGCTACTGATTTCGTTTATAACGTCGCATATACCATGTTACGTTCAGTCATAGCGCACTATGACATGTTAAGCTCTATAGGACGTTGTTTTTAAAAAAAATGTCCTCGTCGCCTTCTCTCCCTTAGCATAGACAGCTGACGGTCGTGATTTACTACGATATAGTGAACTAAATCATAATAAAACGCCCTCTTAGCTTCCTCTCCCCTAACATAGACAGCTGACGGTCGTGATATACTACAGTATAGTGAACGAAAACATAATATGAGTAGGTATAATTATCAGACACGTCAACAAGTTTACAAAACCGATCAAGCTTGTTACTAATGAGTTTTAAACAAAAGCAGTTGTTACCAAGAGCGTTGTCGTAATGGGGTACGGTTATAAAGATAGTCTTTAATATCCGGATCCATTAAAAACAATCGCTCATTAAATTCATCCCTTTTACATTACGAGAGTCGTTAATAAGTTTTGTTAATTACTTACTTCTAATATTCTAATATTTAATACAAATTGACGGTAAATTTTTGTTGATTATTTACTCCCATTGTATTAGGAGATGGGAGATGGTATCCCCTGGGAGATTATCTGTATTATTATCTCTATAGAAGATCTATATTTATACCTATAGAATATAAGGAAGGAAGAAATTAAATTCAAAGAAGAGAAACGCTGTCAAAAACACACTACTTGAATAGGAAGGTGGTAAAATTGGAAATAATTTCCAGACCCTGCTGGGAATTGATCCCGGGACTTGAGAGGACTTTGGAGGAGACACAGGCGGTTAAAAAAGGTGTATATTGGACATCATTAACATCACACTATATGTATTCCACTATTAAACCTTTCCACGTGGAATGCTTGGGCAGGAACAACATGCATACTTGCTTGAACCAAACTAGCCTTATGTAGTGTCGGACCAAAAACTGAATGGGAGTTTCGAAACATAGAGAAAAATTAATTCGATTTCGAACTTATAAGATTTCCAATAGATGAATCCAATTATTTTGCAAGCTTCCCGGCTTCTAGACACAGTAATTCGACGTTGCACTATTCAAATAAGTGGACTATTCGCATTGATTCGTGTTTGGAGAGCACTCGATTCTCCGAGCGATGGCTCCGACAACAAAAATGGCTGACATCTCGGACATTGTGTCGGCGCGACAATGGCGAGCCCTCGTAACAAAAGCCTATTTGCAGAATGTATAAAATATTCTCGTGCTTCATCATACTTTTACTAAGATATATCTTCCAACCTAAACGGTTCTGCAACCTTACGAGGCGTCCGGAAGACCAGAGTTGCAGTACGAAGGTACTGAAGTAAGAAGATAGGTGCCGTGACATTATGCTAAGTGAAAGCCTACTTGTGCCTCATACAAACATAGTGTTTATTGTATATTTTTCATTTTATTTCATAACCGAATTTATGGTCTTGTGGGTAAGTAAGAAGAACCCAAGAGCTCCCGCCTTCACTTCCCAACGACTACGTGTTGTAATCAGTTTGGTTAGGGTAGCTAGGGCTGGTTTTGACCAAAGCTTGCTAAAACATTTATCGAAGTTTATCTACATACTTAATGACAATGCTGATTTAATGTTGATAGCATTGTCATGTCGCAGTCACACAGTAGGTGCTGCATTGGCTCCGTTTCCTCTCCACATGCCCTACACAAACTATTTGTTGAAAGGTGCATTCTTTGAAGCATTTGTTTTGTGGTTAATCGGGCCTGCCCTCTACTGACGTCTATTTTATTTTTTTCTTGCACTTTCCGCTTTTTCGTTCCATTTTAAACAAAGTTTTTAACGAGATTTAAAGCAAAATACTTATTAATGATATATAGGCATACCTCACCCGACGTTTTGACTGAGAGAAAACTTCGTTATCCACATCTGTCTATAATGTAATGTTTCCTGGAACAAGCTAGAATCGCCTTTAACTACTCCAATACCTAATGGATTCTTAACAATTATTTGCGCCACGTTCTACACAACATCGTAAATTTACTAATTTTTGACACGAGGCACATTGAAAGAAACGTAGCTATGACACGTCGCATAAAAAATGCGGAACTCAAAGACATCAATTAACATCAACGATTACCTACATACTTAGCACGTAAGACTTTTTTATTGTAAAATAGTCTTAAAATAACATCGACGGCTATTTTTGGATGAATAATTGTGAGTATTACACACATGTTGTTGTCCTATAACATTATGACAGTTGTTTAGAAAACATACCATAGTGATATAATATACTACCTGGTACATCGCCTTCCATGAATATTTGCAGTATCTGAATTGAAATTATATGAATGTTCTTTATTTTATTTTTAGGCAAATAAAGCGTACCTATGAACGTCAAGTAAAAGAAAAAACCAAAAATATATTTATATATGAGTAGGTACGCACAATAACTGATCTATACTAATATTATAAAAAAGAAACCTTTGTATTTTTGTATGTATGTATGTATGCAACGAATAAACTCAAAAACTACTGGACCGATTTAAAAAATTCTTTCAACATTAGAATGCTACACTAGCGCTGAGTAACATAGGCTATATATTTAAAAAAAAGGAAAAAAAATGCGGTACGAAGTCCGCCGGATCAGCTAGTAATATATAATTTGATAAACAATACATAATATTGCAATTGATATTCTTCGGAAGGTTGATTCTACTAGCAAGAAACTTAGTAGCTACTCTTTTCTGCTTGGAAGCGGCCTTTGAAGGAAGAAAAAGAACACGCCGCCGACTTGGGATCCTCTTTTTTTGTAAGAGAAGGGCATTTGTACCAAAGATGTTGCAAAAGACAATTCAAACTTTCTTTTGTAATTCTTTAGCACGGGCAAACGGGTTTAATTATGACTCTATGACGTAAAACCGACTTATCTAAGGTTTGAGTGCATAAAAAAGGATTGACGTTATTGTTGTAATATAAAAAGAAGACAAGTCAAGTCAAGTCAGCAAATGAGCAACTTAAAATAGCTGGACACTTATAGTGACGTACTCGAATGAGAACATTATTTATTATTACCACTCTAAACAGTTTTCGCAAATTACGTAGTATAGGCACATGAGTAAATACCCCAAACTCATGTGGTATAGAAAGATATCCTAGGCGCGTTTATTGAAAGTATACTGTGCCTAGTACGCACTCATACTTCATTAGCGCAGTATACTTTCAAGAGCGAAAATAAAATACATGTGAAAGCTTGCTTGATTTATGCGCGATACTTAAGTATAGTTTCTGTCTCACCGGGTAATAAAAAGTTCAGAAACTATACTAAGCTAGTACGCATTAGCATATTTTGAACATTAAAAAGATATGAACATGCTCAAAACAATGGCACGTATCAAATGAAGATGCAATATAAAATCAGGATAGAAATATTACAACACACTCGGTTATTGCGCAGTGGTACTCTTACTAACGCAGTACGTTTTCAAGTTATTATTTTTGTATGTGTTGCTTAAAAATCGAACTAGTAAAGTGTACTTTTCGCAACTGGTGTAATTAGGATCTCAATGTATACTCAAGTACTTCGCAGCTTTGCGCGCTAACTTAGTATAATACTTAAAATGCTGAAAATATCATGGACGGATAGAGTAAGAAATGACACTGTGTTGCAAAGGATGAACTAGAGTCTGGAACTCCTGAAAATTATAAAACGGAGGAAGCTGCAATATTTCAGGGACATTATACTATTATTACAACTATACTTATTTAGTTGTAATAAATAATATATATTATTATTATTACAACTATACGCAGAAGGCATACAACGCCCTTCGCGTTCAGTATAATAACGGCTTTAGAATGTTGTTGGGGCTGCCGAGGTGGTGTAGCGCACCCGTATATTCCATCTTACTAACATAGTCCTTAAGTGCATTGTTACTAACAAATTCTATGGACATAATATGTCTGAATTAAATAAATAAATAAAAATAAATTATGCACAGCAATAAGTACAATCTCCTACAGCTCATACTGCAAAGAAATAGTTATTTGTGCAACAAGAGAGCAAAGTCGTTTTTTGCTGCGAGTGCTGATTTTGAATCCTGAGCAAGCGAAGGATTCAAAGAATGAATCACGAGCGTAGCGAGTGATTCTAAAGTTGAATCCTGAGTGTGGCGAGGGATTTAAAGGCACGAGATGCAAAAAACTTTGCTCTCGTGTAACACACATAACTTTTCACTTCAGCAGCGAGAACACTTTAGTAGATAAAATATATTACGTAACATTATTGAAACTAGAAATAAATATTTACAGGTTTAATATCAGTTTTATTTGCAGTATATACTTATTTTCGTTTAAATACAACAATAAGTTAAACATTCAATAAATTACATTAAAAGACAATAATCTTTTTGCAAAATTTCTTTAGTTAGTACGAGATTCCGAACGTGTTTGTCTTTGAGATCGAATTCAAAATTGGAACTTCGAAAGGGCTGGTCTTTGTCTCTCTCTCTTTTTCTAATGGCGGGAAAGAGATAGAGTGTGAATGTTTCAAATTGTATGATTAACCCAAGGCTGAATAAGAAAATCGCGACTTTCTGAAAAAAAAAATTAAAAAGTTACTTTGTCTCACTCAGTGAGCAAAATCGCATTTTGCTCACTGATTTCAGGCAGCAAAACCTACATGTTTGAGCTACTGAAGTGAAAAATACAAAGCCAGAGAAGTGGTCTTCTCCGACTGTACTTATTGCTGCGCATAATGTGCCCAAAATACTGCAGCTTCCTTCGTTTTATAATTTTCAGGGGTTCCAAGCTCTTGTTCATCCAGGCCGTAGAAACGCCGTAGAAACGTGTAATGGCTACAGAACCTTGCCGAGTGGTGCAATCTGAGTACTTCACAGCTTTTCCGAGCCGCAACATCACGCGCCCAATTGGCCATAATGATAGCCGACCTTTGATAGGAGATGGCACATGAAGAAGAATAATATACTTTCATAATACGCATACTAGGCATGCCTTTATTAACTAAGGTACTTCTAAAAGTATGCCTGGGGTACTTATGCTAACGAACTCCGTTAAATAAATATTTTATTGATAATTAAACGCGAAAGATTAAAGTCCTGTATAGTAAAAAGTAGTTATTACATTGTTCTGTAGTAGTACTAAGGAGCTCGATTCAGCTTGGCCGTTCACGTTCCGATCTTGCAAGCTAAGCAACCTTCGCAATGCCCTATGGGTAAACAAATTAAAATAGCTCGAGTTTTACATTTAACGGTTGATGCCAGTTGTTTTCGAAGGGTAATGGCAGTCGTTATAAGCAACCTACCCACAAGGGAATTGCGTAGATGGCTATGGCCCGATCTTCCTAGCTATACAGACATCTATTGTTCATATTTTAGCGCCTAGTGGTCTACTGGTTACTCGGTCCAACAGTCTCCTACCCGGAAGTCCCTCATTTGATTTCAAGCGGGGGGTACGTTTGTACTTTACTTACCTATTTGGTGGAAGGGCTCGTTTTAAGTTCGCCTACCACCATCTAATCTAAATATGACGTCATAGCATTAATGTTTCAAGCATTTTTATGTTCGGACAGATAGAAATACCTACGACAGCCAGGTTCTAAGAAATTACCAGTTGTGGGTGAAGCGCGAATCTACCTTTGGTTTTATCATCGCTTACCTTACATTAGGTGATATGAAGGTCAAGAAAAAAAGCCCTACAGTGGCCATAGGCTAATGATGATGATGATGAAATAGAATGAGAAAAATACAGTTAACAACAGTTTGAAGCGATTATTGTAGTACCTAACTATTACAATAGTTATATTATTATACAAACCGTACAATATTTGGTGACATTGTATTACCAATAACAAACTTATAGATACGTGCCTACGTTAAACAATTGCGAGAATTATATTAATTAAACTTCAATCGACGTTCAAAGTTAAAGGTCGTGCCCAACTATTTGCTTAAAGTCTTAGCGCGGATTCAATATTATTAGGTATATGTCAAATTATATTACGAGTATAAACTAGCGATTGCTCGCGATTTCCGTTCCGTAAGCGCCCGTTTTCCATGATCCCAAGGGAATCCCGAAAAATCCAGTATTATCTCATGCCTACGTATACATTCCTTAAATTTTTTCTAAGTTCTAATGCAGGATTCCTTTCAAATCGGTGTACCTAATGCGTAGTTTGCAATTTTGATCATTTTTCAGTCAATTAGTCGGTATGATGGATGATGCCCTGATGATGATGATGATGAATAAGCCTTTGTTTTAAATCCTAGCCTAGCTGCCACCATTTTATCTAAATATGCCACAATAACATCAATGTTACCAGCGTCGTTGTGTTCCGACAGTTCAAGATAAGATACCTTGCCACTCAGTTGTGAAGATTTCGAGTAAAGTTCACATCCACCTTATCATCACTTAATATCAGGTGAGGTGAAGGCCATAAGTGCTTACCCGTAATAAAAAAAAAACAAAGAGAAATCCATACTGACTGAAGAATGATTAGCATCGCATAGGTATTCTAAGCGCATAGGTACGCAAGCCAGGTAGGCTACTCTTGACGCAAACTCAATCTCAATACAATTCCAATGCGATTAATATGTATCGATATTGGGATAAGTTTCGCAATTTTGAAACGCACCATCTCGATAATAATTTGTTCGCTCAGTTTCCACGCAATTTAATTCCAATGTAGCGCTATTATCGCTTTTAAGAGTGCCATTTGAATTTTTTAGATTTGTGATTGGAAATTGATTAATGGAATTGTGTTTCAAGAGTAACCCAGCTGCACTGCACATCAACCTACCACAGACTGTCAAATATCCTCAATAGACTTTCTTTTTTTTCATTTTGTTGATGGATTCGTGCGATTAGCACATTTAGCCAGTGTCAAAGTAATTTTTCTAACAAGTAATACATAAATAAACAATATTTCTTTTCTGTATGATGATGATGAATGATAATAGAAATGAGAAATGATATACCACCCAACCCCTCGAGTATCTCAGTAAAGATGTGGGGCTTTACTATGTCCTCGGGCGGACTTTTTGAGAGAATTTGAAAAGTGACGCTGCACTGTTTTGTTTCATTTGCCAACACTCATGCACACTCACGAACACTTAATGGTTAATAATCCACCATTATTTCACATTAATATTCGACATAACACAAATTTTAGAAAATAAAACAAAACTGCAGACATGACTCTTCACTTTCCCGCCAAGAAGTCCCTCAATAGACTATAACTTTATGTTTAACTTATATGTATATATGGTTGAAAATGTATTGAAGAAATTTGACAGTTTTGGATAGGTTGATGTGCAGCCGTCTGTACCTATATTTCACATTTTCTTTACGTTTCAAGAACGAAGGAAATTTTATATTTTTCTTTTGTGACATGCGGCAAATGCGATAAGGCACCACGGAGCCATGGTAAATCTAAATTGAAATCAATTTGATAAGAAAATAGTTCTGAACAGAGTGTAACCACTTAATTTGACGGCCACCATTTCAATTTGAATATGTAATGGACTGAAATGCACAATGCAATCAAAATCGAGCACACATTTTTAAATTTATTTTTCTCATTACTTGTAGCTTTTGTTGCAATTTGTACAAATTGCTCGTTTTGATTGAACGTATAATTATTTAAGATAGTGTTCGTTGTTACATTTGTACCATGTCTATTGTTAAAAAGACTTTGTAACTGTCTCAGAGATCTCTTTCTAAGGTGTTCACTTTATATAGTACCAGCGGCCCGCCCCGGCTTCGCACGGGTTTTATTTTTAAACATTTCTTTTTTTTCTTTTTTTTTAATAAAGTCTGTGTCACTCAGCGCTAATGTAGCATTCTAATGGTGAAAGAATTTTTTAAGTCGGTCCAGTAGTTTTTGAGTTTATTCGTTGCAAACATACGAACAATAATACAAAGCTTATAATATTATTCCTCTTTATAATATTAGTATAGTTATATAGGATTTCACTTAAGTCAGTCCATTATTAAAAAGTCATAGTTTTTTATGAAAATGTATGTTTTATGAGATTTTATATCTTTTTTACAAATGCATACACTTAAAACGCGACGTTTCATTCGGGTTACACCAAAATTTGTCACGGCAAGTAATTAGTACCATTTAAGTCCTTTATTGAGGCCAAAAAGACACAAAGGGAATTAATTGGGTCTTTAAGGCCTCAATCTCATTCTTGGATTTAGTTTTCGTAAGAAAAATGCCGAATTACAAACTCCCGACTGTCTTTTTCGTACTTATTGCTTTGAATACGCTATTGCTTTTGTATCATTAATGAAAATATATGGAAAAATTTGGTTGTAATTAAAAATGTGTATTACTTGTAATTTGTATATCGTGCCAGAACCGCATCTAACTTTAATATTATTGTGTACGAAATTTGAAATAATCTTTAACTATGTATTGAAATGAGGAGCTCGATGGCGCAGCGGTTAACGCGCCTGGTCTGCGAGTGCTGAGGTTAAGCAACTTTCACAAAGGCCGGTCATCGGATGGGTGACCAAAAATTTATCATCTCAAGCTTCTCCGTGCTTCGGAAGGCACGTTAAGCCGTTGGTCCCGGCTGCATTATCAGTCGTTAACAACCACCAATCAGCACTGGGCCTGCGTGCTGGTTTATGGCCCGTTCTTCCTATCCATCCATAGGGAAGGCTCGTGTCCCAGCAGTGGGGACATAAAAATGAGCTGATGATGATGATGTATTGAAATAACCATAATATATTCTACGATTCCCTTATAAAACAAAGAAAATCGTTACAATAAATGCGAAAGCTTCGCCCATATTGAGCAATTATATAAAATGTTCAAATAATTTTTAACGCAAATTTTGTTGCGATCAAATTACAAAAACAAAAATGTATATAAAGCTGATAAAGCATAACCTACACAGTGTTACATTCTATTTAATATTCTCGAGACACGAACAACTAATTAACAACGAATTAATAATGGCAAATCAAAATACTTGTCGAGTAATTTGTCATTCAGAAATAAACGTTATTGTTCCCATTGCGTATACATCGTTCAACCCTCAAACCTACGCAAAATCGATCAATCGACAAACCGACTCTAAAGACTACCAAACTAGCGTGAAGCGTGAATTGGAGGGTTTCGATAGTGTGGAACCAGCATTTTATACCTATTTTTTTTTTAATTTTACCTATCATGATGACACTTTCACCACCAAAGCTTCCAGTGTTTTATAAATATATCGTAGATAGCAGTGTGAATAGAAAACCAAATTTTAAATTAAGCACTTGTTTCATAATCATCATCATTATCATCTCAGTCAAAAGACGTGTACAACTGGACAAGGGCCTCCCCTAAAGATAATACTTGTTTATTCTCCGAAAATTCTAAAAGGCAAGATTTCATTCCTTGTGTTTCATTATGCTTACGCACGGCTACTTTCCGTACCAGATGAAGAAAATATTGAAAATATTTTTTCAGCTTCTTTGAAATTAATCAAAGGTCTCGATTGCGGAAAATGCCAGAAATTCTGCCAGTGAACCAACGAAGACGACAAAAAGAAATATTTAATATCAAAAATGCCAATGAATCATTTTTCTTTTCTCTATTTTTCTTTCTTATTTCATCAAGTCTGTAACTACTTGAGATAAATATTCAGAGCAATCATGGTTGCAAGTTAATTTTTTTTTGTATAATTCCTCGTCTGTCTATAACGTATAACAATGTCAATTGTTACGTACCATAATATGGCGTTTCGACAGACTAGAGGATATACATATAATTTGTATATATAGGTTCTTTAAGGTACGCTTTTACGTTTTGTACGTAATCATCAATAGATTTTTTTCTTTTAATAGTATGTATTTCTTTCGAGGAGTTCGAAGACGCAGTGTTTAACGTGCCCGGTCTACGATTATTAAAAGTTAAGTAATTTTCGCAAAGGCCGGTCATTGGATGGGTTACCAAAAATCTATTATCTCGAGCTCCTTCGTGCTTCGGAAGACACGTAAAACCGTTGGTCCCGGTTGCTTTAGCATGTGTTAACAACTGCATCCGCACTGGGCCCGCGTGGTGGGCTATCCATCTATAGGAAAGGTTCGTGTCCCAGCAGTACTGGGGCTGATCGTGACATTTTTTTATAAAGTGTCACGATTTTTTGTTTGTTTGATTATTTTACCAGAATATAGGTTTATTTGATTTAGTAACTGATCCGGTTTTTAAATTTAAAATAATTTTAGGTAGACTTTTTTTCAGAAATCATTCATTTATGTATTAGCAGTGACATAAATGAATGATTTCTGAAAAAAAGGCGCGTAACTTTTAGCCCCGCGACAGGGACTGGTTGTTCACACTATAAGGGGCAGAATGTTACAACAAAAACCAAACGTACCTAATATAAACTTTTTTATTAAGAATAATAACAGTCTTTTTATCTTAATTATAATAAAAACTTTTTATAATCTCTACAATGTGTATAAAGCAGTCTTTTGCCTCAATAAAACAAAAACATAGTAACTTCTACCTTTGAACAAAATAATATTCTTATTTTTTTAGACTTATACCTCATCAAATAAAATTTTGGTAACTTTCAACCTAGAAAATATTAAACAAAAACTTAGTATGAATCAACAAAACATATTATATGCTTTTTCAACAAAAAATTCAAAACAAAATATAGGTAACTTCCAACCTAAAAGAAAATTATAAACTTCTTTATTAAATGAAACTTGAATCCACTAAACATACATTATGCCTCTTGACATGAACAAAAATAAAAAATATTTCTCTTAAAAAACAATCAGATCCTAAAAATAAAATAGAACTGTTCAGTCACTTAAGTCTGAACTATCACTTTCGCAATTCCAACTTATGCAGGATAAAAAAATCCTGCTCGTGGGAATTTTTTCAACATTTGTATTTTTGTAATTTGTTCGCAACAAAATTTGCGTTAACAATTATATTAAACAAAAACATTTTATAAAATGTTTCCTTTAGTACATCTTACGTGTGACAATTTCTTGCAAAAAACACAATGTACCCATTCTTCACCAGCTCGACTCTGATCAAACGGTTCACAACATATCAGGCAAATTATATGTGTTCGTAAGTCTACTCTGGGCGGGAGATGTTGTACTGAGAAGAACCGGCAAGAAACTCAGCAAGTGTCCAGCTTTTTTCTCCCTTACAGCGTCAAAAATATTGGAAAATGCCCAATCATAGCAGGACACTTTCCATTACAAATAAACACAGAACATACTTATAGAAGACAACCACAACATGTAAAAAATAATAATAATAATAAACAAAAAAAATGTAGTTTAACAAATTTACTATTTTATTTAATCTTCTACATGTTCTTCGTTAAACTCAGAGTCCTTCCTCTTCACAGCCATCTTCCCTGTTTTCTTAGGCGTTTTTCTCACCTTACTTGTAATTTTATTTTCTTGTTTCTTCATCTTTCCTGACTCAGTTGACTTCCCTTTTTTAGATTTATTTTCTTTTTTTTTTCTTGTTTTGTTTCTGGGCTCATCCTACAAAAAACAACAAATTATATAGCTTCAATTATTATTATTTTTTTTTTGAGAGAGTTTGCTGATTGCCTCAGACGGCATTTTCAGCTTCACTGGGCTTTTCAAGCCGTGTGAAACGAATAGCCTTCGGAGGTTTTCTAGATGGAACGGCATCGCGCACTAGTGCGCGTCCCCGTGCCCTACTAGATTCTCCGTAGGGTTCGGATCGGATCGGTTCAATTATTAACTCGATAATTATCACTACGGGGCAGGTAGTGACAAATCAGAACCTGCGGGGCAGGTCACGCAAATATCACTTTTAGCCCCAACGCCAAAACCGACATTCAAGGTTATGTAGTAAAAATGCTAATAAGTATGACTGTATAAACGTAGATTCATTGCAACAAGAAAGGACTAGGCTACAAATATCACAACCAAATATCTCTGCTGTTAAGGAAAAGGGGAGCCCTTTCGGTCGCATAATCTCTTTCGTCATAATGTAGTTTGGCATAACAGTTTTAGCATAAAGTTTTCTCGCATAAATTATAATAAGCAGAGTGTTACAAACCCATAATGATTTCATCGGCATAGTTTTAACTTACTATAATTGTCTTTATCATAATTTAAATCAGCATAAATGTAAAGAACTTTTGCTATACCTACGTCTAAATTTTTTGAAGTCTAATACTTGGTGTTTAGCGCCATACAAAAATAATATTTTTTTTTGCCATGCCATAGGGTGAGATGCCAATAAATGTTATGATTAGTAATCGTTATTGTAAAAACATTTATGCATGAACATTTGATGCTGATATATAATTATTATAAAATAAGTTATGGGGCAATAAAGTATGCCTAATGATTTATTCAGAATGAACGTTATGCGAAACGAAGAGAATGCCAAAAAACGTTATGGAGCCTTAAAATATGCCTCTTTAATTTATGCAACCCAATATGGACCCAAGGAAAAGAGGTCGTAGACAATATTACGAAAAAATTTAAATGTTACGAACCTGAGGTTTTGACGGCAGCATGCACGGGCTCATATCACAAAAGCGTTGGCGTCACTGGCTCGTGCGAACTGCCGGCCGGTGGTGGCGTGATCATTTATCTTTTTGTAACGTTATTATAGCGATCTTTGTTTAGCCACCGTTGCCGCTGCAACTACTTACCCCTGTCACTACCAGCCCCAGTCTCCCCTAGGGATATTAAGTGAGCTGGTAATGATGATGATGATAAACTCATTCATCCGGGAAAAATAAGTAACCGTGCGTACATTTTGTAATTCACTTATTACCCGCGAAATAAGGTCGTTTTAATTTTCTGTCCATCGCATCGGCACAACTTCCAATAGAACAAACATGCGAACAACTTTCCCATTTAATGCCTTTCACAAATCATTCCCTGATAATGCGTGGATTTTAGGTACTTTATGATAACAATAGAATTCAATTTTGAATTCATTTCTGTGATCTGTCTCATCAATCAGTCGCCAACAGTCATTTGTGCTAGCAGAAACGCCTATTAATCTCTAAATTTGTCAAATTTTAATTAAACTTGAATAAATGATGACACTTTTCAGTGTTTTCAGTTTTCACTTCCAGTTCCGAAAGATTAATTTGTTAAACAAAGTTTAATTTCTTCAACAGATGTCACGTTAACCTCGGAAAAAGAGGAATTGGTTTTTGGTTACGTCAAGAACATTTTTAAACGTAAAACTGATTCTAGTTTTATCAACAACAAAGTTATAGGGGGTCGAAAATGGCCTGAACTGCTTCGAGAAAAGGATGGTACGGCCGTGCCGCTTTTTTGCTCGACTTGGCGGGGGCACTACTGTGCCCCCAGATTTTTATTTTGCAATAAGAAACCACATTCTACTACGAAATGTTATTTAGATTATTTTTTATTTTATTTATACAGGTTTTATTTATGATATTAATTATATTTAAAATGAAGAGAAATAAAATCATAATAAAAGTTTCTCCCTACAACAACGGAGAAGATTTTAGCCTTCATCACACCTGATTGTAATTTACGTTATGGCCGAATTCTAAGCATAAGAATAGCCCAGCATTTTATTCGGTTTCAATATAAATCTGGAATTGCGATGTCAAAATAAATTTTTAAACAGTTATTCTTTACTTTAAAATTCGATAACTTGATCCTTCTAAACAGAACGCCCTTTCTTTAGTTCAAACTTCCCCGCATTGACCTATATCATTCGCTTACCCTTTGTATTTAATAACAAAACAATAGCTATCCATACATATATTATGAGTCGTCTTTTATCTTTGTATCTCTTTCATTATATGCCCAGAATTTCATGGGTTTCAATAAACGGAAACAAAACGAACAACAGTCGACTACTAACAAAAGAGTAAGTATCTTCTGGAGCTATCAATATCAGGAAGGAAACATAGCCATTTATTAGACGTTTTACTTATGGTAGAATGGCAGAACTCTTTTTGTTTTTATGGACGGGAATCGGGAGTCTGGAGTATGTGTAGTAGCTGACATAATAATGTTTTTTTCTATAGCGATGAATTTTCTTTGCTGAGGAGCTCGATGGCGCAGTGGTTAACGCGCCCGGTCTGCGAGTGCTGAGGTTAAGCAACTTTCACAAAGGCCGGTCATCGGATGGGTGACCAGAAATAAATCATCTCGAGCTCCTCGATTATTAAAAGTTAAGCAATTTTCGCAAAGGCCGGTCATTGGATGGGTTACCAAAAATCTATTATCTCGAGCTCCTCCGTGCTTCGGAAGGCACGTAAAGCCGTTGGTCCCGGCTGCATTAGCAGTCGTTAACAACCACCAACTCGCACTGGGCCTGCGTGGTGGTTTATGGCCCGTTCTCCCTATCCATCCATAGGGAAGGCTCGTGCCCCAGCAGTGAGGACATAAAATGAGCTGATGATGATGATGATGATAACGAGGAACACTTGGTCATCATCTCACTGATGGTAGGTAAGGCAAGGTAAGGCCGAAGCTAGAAACGCACTGCTTACGGAATCCTCGACTACTGAGGAACTGACTATCTCTTTAACTATTAGAACATAAAAGCTTCGCAACAATTATTAGGAGTTCTTGTTGGATTAATTACTACTAGTGGTCCCCCAGTGGTCGAAATTCGACCGTAATTTTATTAAGGCTGCACGGATTGTATCCTAAGCAATGAAAAATTAAAAAAGATAGAGTGTGAGTTTGAATTGGCATTGGACTTCTTGGCGGGAAAGTGAAGAGTCATGTCTGCGGTTTTGTTTTATTTTCTAAAATTTGTGTTAAGTCGAATATTAATGTGAAATAATGGTGGATTATTAACCGTTAAGTGTTCGTGAGTGTGCATGAGTGTTGGCAAATGAAACAAAACAGTGCAACGTCACTAATCAAATTCTCTCAAGAAGTCCGCTTGAGGACTTAGTAAAGCTCCACATCTTTACTGAGATACTCGAGGGGTTGGGGGTATATCATTTCTCACTTCTCATTTCCATTATCATTCATCATCATCATTTCCATTATCATTCATCATCATCTTTAGGATTATAATACTAATGAAATTAAGAAACTAATGACATGGCAGCATGGTCTATGACCTTAGCCGGTTCCTCAGAGAACAAACTATTAAAAAAAAAAAAAAAAAATGAATTGGCATTGACAGATGTCGGCCGCATTAAAGACAAACAATACGTGTGTGTCAAATACATGAACTACTATGTGACACACACTAGTGTGTAATGTTGTTTTTGTTGATTTAATATATTTTTTATGCATAATTTAAAAAAATATTACTTAAAAGGTATTTTTTTATTTAGTTATTATTTCAACCCAGAAAATATTATATAAAAAGTGAAAAATAAGGGAAGGAAATTCAAACTTACAAAACGCGTCACCATTGTTCGAAACGAAATGTGACGTCATTAGTCACGTGAACACGTCTCACGTACGTCATTGGATTTATCGGCGTCGATATTCATTCTGTGTTTGTGAGAAAAAATGTTTAAAACTGTATTCCTGTGTGATTAATTGTGAAAAGCTTATGAATATATATTTGTAGTAAATCTAGGACGATGGCAGAAACTGGTTTTGTCAAAGCACAATCGGACAATTTACCGAAAATAGATACATTTATGATGTCAGCATATTTTGCATCAAATCTCGATTTTACGAGCGCAGAGATCAAAGGAGTGAAAGCTACAAGGTAATTATTATGTTACATGGTATATTTTAGTCCATAACATACTTTTATTCATAAATGTTTAATACTTACAACAAAACATAACCTATAAATAACTATTTATCATAAAAATTGTTTCTAGACTCCTAATTTATGTCTATATCATTATAATTTACACATAATATTATAAATGTTCAAATAATTTTTAACGCAAATTTTGTTGCGAACTTGTTCTTAACTGATATTTAATATTTGTAAAAATATTATGATCGGATGTTAGTGACGGTAGTTGTTGACATTGAATGGGCGCCTTTGGCTTTCAAAGTAAAAAGTGTTGAATAATTTTGGCGGGCTGGTTAGAACCACGATAGCACAATTGGAAGAGCACCTGACCCGGAATGTCGGAGGGGTGCAGGTTCAAGTCCTGCTCGTGGAATTTTTTTCAACATTTGTGTTTTTGTAACATAATATTATATTATTGAAGCTCACTCAAATATGTTTATATACTTTTTTTGTAAATATTAGATATTATACGATATTCCGATTTACATAAACAAAATTCTCTACTTAAAATTTTCTACTGCTTAATAGCTAATTTACACTAAGCTGTACATAAATAAATATGTAATCTTTACAACAAAATACAACCGATAATGGAGATATATTATCCTTTCTCATAATCTTACACCATTTTTTTCGTACTTTCACATCGCGTGGAATACGAAAAAACACTTTATGGGTTGTACTAATAATGGTGTTTTTGCACTTCGGTACCATACAATACTTGTAAGAAGGTTTTTTAACTTCTTCCATGATTTGTATAGTATAAAATAAGTATGAAGTAACTGAAACGCTATTGTAAACAAACACGAGACACAACCAATGACGTCATCAAAATGGCGCGCTAAATGGTGGCGGCGTCTGAACGGCTCAAATTTATTCAATGTTTTAAATATAATTTTTTTTTGTTTTTTTTTGGAGAAATAATTTGACGATTTTCAAGTCTTTTATATTTTTTTCTGTGTTACAAAGATGTAAATGATTAATTTAAGAAATAAAAAAAAACATGCATATTCTCTATTACAAATTGTCGTGATGTGGTTCCGTGGTAATGCGAAATAGGCTTAGAATGCTCTAAGGAAATAAGTGATTGAAGACGTACTTAGCAGGCAGTATAGGCACAGAGTAAAAATATCTAATGTTTACTCTGTGGTATAGGTATTTGACATTGGCCATTATTACTTTTTACTAAATAAATCTTAGTGTAGCATATTGTTCTTTTGTGTTGTAAATTGTGTCTAATCAAGCGGGCCATCTTTTAAGGCGAAGGGTAAGGCACACTAGCGCCACCAATTGATAATTTGACAATTACTAACGGACCGGATCTTTTTTAAACATTGCGTACCGTCCGATAACAGGAAAGCATCCATAGTATTTATTTAATAATTGTGCACTACTTTTTGTTGCGTGGTTTATTCACAAAACGGGCTATAGCATATGCTCGATAGCGAATGAATAAAAAAACAAACCTAAAAGTAGTGCACAATTATTAAATAATAGATTTTTGCCTAGTGTCGGAAGGTCCGCAATGTTTGAAAAAAAATCCAGTTTAGCAGTTATCAAATTAAATCCATTAGCGGCGCTAGTGTGCCTTACCCTTCCGTATTTCACAACAAATTAACTTTTCATTTAGTGTTTCCAGTAACATTTACATGTACATTTTATAGCAATGAACTGTACTTCGGTTTACATAAGAATGTTTAATATATAAGGACGCCAGCAGTAGGTTATATGCATTGTTACGTTAAAAAATACTACAGGATGTTTGGTAATAGGTGTATATTCCCGAAAAATAGCCATGCAACCAAGTATAAAAAACACTGTGATAACATGCAAAACCATATTTACGTAGATCTGGGGGCACGGCCGTGCCCCCACCAAGTCGAGCAAAAAAGCGTCACGGCCGGACCATCCTTTTCTCGAAGCAATTCAGACCATTTTCGACCCCCTGTAACTTCGTTGTGGATAAAACTAGAAGACTGAAATTTTCAGTAACCATGCAGGCATTGTAAAGACACGTATATTTCAAATTTCATTCAATTTGAACCAGTATTTTAAGAATTATAACGGGTCAAATTTCTTAATTTTGTCACTCACTGACTCACCGATCATCAAAACTCTAAGGCACTTTAAGCAGACATTGAAGCTTCAAATTTAGAATACAATGAGTGTTTAGTGTATAAATCAAGGAAAAACTAAAATATTTTGCAATTTCGGTCCAGTTTTCTAGATACACCAACTGCATAAATAGCTTTGTAATCCCATATAAATGTATAGGATTAGTCAATAGATATAATATAGTATAATATAGAACAGTTAATGAATCCACTGATTCATGTATAATATAATGGAATAATAGGTTCAGTTAAATTTTTCAATATTGGCTTTATTCGTAACGATGTTTTATTTCATTTATTTTACGGCAATTATTATTATTGCGTGCGAAGCCACGAGTTTAAGCTAGTCCCATATAAATATAGGCGCATGGTAGTGCCCCTGCCAAAGAAAGGAAAAAAGTAGAACTGTCTCTACAAAATACAAAAAGAAATGAGATCATGGGATCTCATTTTGATGGCAAAAACAATACTTGTCAAAAAAAAACAAGTCTCGCAACTCAGTTGTTCTGCGGTAAAAAGTTGTGAGATCCATGTAATACCAAGTCGGTTATTAATTTATTCAGTCTCTACTTAAGCGACTTTCTGTCTTAATACGTCCAGTCTCTAAGACCACGATCGTGGTCCATAACATTCTTTAATGTTTTATATAAATATATTGACACTTGGCCATCGCCTGAAAACACGTGTAAATTCAATCGCCTGAAAACACATGTAAATTCAATTATTTAGTGCGATGGCCAAGTCTCAATATATTTATATATATATATATATATTTCTCAATATATTTATATTGCGTGTATATAACACGCAAATACAACACAAAAAAGGCAAACTGGAATGAATTTGATGACAAATTCACCCAGCTTCTACAAGCAGACAACATAAACACACAAAACATAATCAAAGCTACTAACACTATACAAATAGAAGAAATACTACACAAATACACAGAATCAATCACACAAGCATGCACACTACACATTCCAGCGAAGAGGACACAACAAAAACTCACCATCCCATGGTGGACCGACGAGCTGTACCGCCTCAAGAGAAAAGTCGCGACGATGAAGCGAAGGATCCGCAGCGCCGCCCCTGTCCGACGAGAGAGAGTGGTGCAGGAGTACCTGAAACAAAAAGAGGCGTATCAAAAAGCTGCCAAAGATGCTCAGACCACCAGTTGGAAAGACTTCTGCCAGAGGCAAGAGAAGGAAACGGTATGGAATGGGGTATACCGTGTGATAAAAAAGACAGAGAGGAGAAAAGAGGACTTGCCTTTGAGAAAGGATGGGATAATGCTGGGGCCGGACGAGTCAGCCAGATGGATCGCTGAGAGATTTTACCCGGAAGATAGGGAACGGGACGACACCGACGAACTTCGAAAGGTGCGGGAGCTGGCGCGGAAGGTCAATAACAGGCCACGAGGAATCGCACGACCCATGTTTCACGATGCACGAGCTGATGGGTACACTCAAGACCTTCAACCCCAAGAAGGCCCCGGGTGAGGACGGCTTTACCTCAGATATATGTAGCAGAGTGATAACAAGCCACCCCCAGGTCTTCTTGGCAATTGCAAACAAGTGCCTTGAGATAGGATATTTCCCGAAGAGCTGGAAGAGAGCAGTAGTGGTCATACTGCGCAAACCAGGGAAGAAAGACTACACCGAGGTTAAGTCGTATAGACCCATCGGGCTTCTCCCGGTGCTAGGGAAGATCTACGAGAAGCTCCTTATGTGCAGAGTGAGATTTTACCTGGTCCCCAGATTTAGTCCCTGGCAGTACGGGTTCGTGCCCCAGAAGAGCACCGAAGACTCCCTCTATGTCCTAATGAATTATATTAAAAATAACCTGAAAAGGAAGAAGATTATCACCATCGTATCACTGGACATAGAGGGAGCCTTCGACGCGGCTTGGTGGCCAAAAATTAGAACTAGGTTAGCGGAGGAGGCCTGCCCGGTCAACTTAAGAAAGGTCGTAGATAGTTACCTAGAGGATAGGAGTGTAGAGGTCAGATACGGAGGTAGGAAAACTGATAGGGCAACAAGTAAAGGATGTGTACAGGGGTCGATAGGAGGACCGATTATCTGGAACCTGCTTCTGGACCCATTATTGTGGCAATTGACCGGGAAAGGGCACCATGTGCAGGCGTTCGCGGACGATGTGGTGATGGCGTTTGTGGGGGACTCGGGACTGGAAGTCTCAATGAAGGCTAACGGGGCGCTCTCAAATGTTTGGGATTGGGGTGTCAGAAACAAATTGAAGTTCGCAACCAATAAAACGGTTGCAATAACAGTAACTCGAAAATTGAAGTACGACACACCAATTCTAAACATGGGGGGGCACGATATCGTTATGCAAAGAGAGATGAAGGTCCTGGGTCTCACCATAGATGATAAGCTCACTTTTAACACGCACGTCGCGGATGTCTGCAGGAAGGCCCTCAATATTTATAAACAACTGAGGACAGCAGCGAGGGTCAGTTGGGGTCTGAATCCCGAGGTAACAAGGCACATTTATACTATGGCCGTAGAGCCCATCATCACGTACGCAGCAGCGGCATGGGCCCCCGCGGCCCAAAAGATAGGTACTCGGAAGGAGTTAGCAGCGGTGCAGCGAGGGTTCGCGCAAAAGCTCCGCGGCGCGTACCGTACAGTCTCCCTCAATTCGGCACTTTTGCTATCCGGGATACTGCCTCTAGACCTCCGCATTCTTGAGGCTTCGGCCTTGTATGACGCGAGGAGAGGCAGGTCTCGGGCGTTGCCGGAGGACAGGGAGATGGAGGCGCCTGTTGGCTTTGCGGAGATCCCGCACCCCGCCCTGAATGTGGGTAGTGAGTTCGCGTCGGGGCCATCCATTCATATCCATATCCATTTGGAAGGGCGGTGCCGAAGTCAGGGCAATCAAACTTCCTCTTGCCAACTACTGCACGGTTTACCAAGCCGAACTCCTCGCCATATCCAGGGCGACTGCAGAGATTCCCAAGAGAGGTGAAGCGAGCTACGGTGTCTACAGCGACTCCAGGTCTGCACTGGAAACTGTAACAAACTGTAGCTCGCTCCACCGCTTAGCGCTCGATTCGCGGGCAAACATGCAGAAGGCCTTCACACAAAACAAAACTGTGAGTCTGTTCTGGGTGAAAGCCCACGCGGGACTGCCCGGGAACGAGCGCGCGGATGAGCTCGCAAAGGAGGCTGCCACTTCGTCACGGAGGAAGCCGGACTACGACCTCTGTCCGGTCTCTTTCGCCAAGCGATTCATTCGCGATGAATCGATTGGCGAATGGGCCCGAAGATACGAGGTGGGAACGACGGCCTCCGTGACGAAGGTTTTCTTCCCAGATGCGGTAGCCGCGTACAAATTAGTCAGAAAAATCAAGCCGACTGGGGTGCTAACACAGGTGATGACGGGGCACGGTGGGTTCTCCTCGTACTTGAACCGCTTCAAATGCAAGGACAATCCATCGTGCATCTGTGACCCCGAGCAGGAGGAGACCTCAATCCATATAATTACAGAATGCCCAGTCCACGAATATGAAAGAATGAAGTATGAAAGAAAGATAGGTATGAATGTAAATAAAGAAAACTTTGCAAAATTATTGATAAGTAAATACACAAGACCAACATTTTTAGAGTTCTGCATAAATATTGCGTCAAAAGTAATTTTAAGAAATAAGACTTAGCCTTATAGTACTTATGTTGTCACACGTATAATGATCTATACTAGGATTAACAAAGTAGAAAAGGAAATAGGTCTAAAAATGGTCAAAATTAAGTGGAATAAAAGAATTGTAAAGGTGAAATAGATATGAAGTTATAAAATTATGAATAGATAATAAGAGACAGGTTAGAGAAATATGTGATAAATAGATATAAGTACAAATAGAATAAGCATAGAGTAGATAGGGCACCAAGCGTGCGAGAAAAATGTAAATGAGCATATTGAAAGTGTGTAGTTTTAGAATAGGATAGCAGAAAGCAGATGGGCAGAAAGGATATGTAGGCTCAAAGCCACTCCTAGCTTTAGCAGCGGCATTATTATAATAAGCCAGAAAAAAATGTCCGACATTGACCCACGTCGGGGGACAAGTATTAAAAAAAAATATATATATATATATATATTTTTATAAAACATTAAAGAATGTTATGGACCACGATCGTGGTCTTAGAGACTGGACGTATTAAGACAGAAAGTCGCTTAAGTAGAGACTGAATAAATTAATAACCGACTTGGTATTACATGGATCTCACAACTTTTTACCGCAGAACAACTGAGTTGCGAGAGTTGGTTTTTTTGACAAGTATTGTTTTAGATGGGTTTACTTCCATAAAAAAACTCAAATTTATTTTATTACATTGTTGTAAAGCGGCGACCTACGGTTGCCGCTTTACAGTTTTGCTTAGTAACATAGAAACTCAATATCTCAGCCATATGGTGCTTTTCAGTTATGCTAATAATTTTCCAAGCTTCTATGAACGGTACCTTATCTGCCATATTCGGTATTATGCAGGTAATACCAAACACTCTGTATATAATGATAATATCCAATATCAATTTAATTGAATTTTGTTTATAATTTAATTTAATTTCCTTTATAATTTAATTTAATTTCGTTTAAAATTTAATTGAATTTGTGTTTTTATATTAATTTTGTTTTAATGCATGCTGTGATTGCCCATAATTGTAAGAGCAGTTAGCTAAGAGAACATTGTTTTTATTCTTAATCTTAGATACTGTTTCTTATGTCGGTAATCCAATAAATAAATAAATAAATCAAGCACGTTTGCAGGTATAACACGTTCTTAAAAGAAACCGTTCCTACTTTGCAATAAGTACCATTTTTTAGGTAAGTACATAATTAGGATTGTGAAATGAAATATATGTGTGGTATGCTTCATACATCTCCGTACATTTGTTTGTGTCCCTTGTAAAGGCGTCTGTTTGTGCTTTCGCGAACATACTCGACGCACTCCAAAATAAAAACACGGATCCGTGGCATACCTACTCATATATTATATCCGTATCACGCACTGCCTGATAAAACTGCTATAGTATTGCACAATCTTGTTACGTTGGGTGCATTGCTGGTTCGTGATTCGGCTATTCTTGTGGTCCAATACACAACTTGTGTTACAGTAGTTTTGTCATCGCATGGCGGAAAATAGTGAAAAGAGTGAGGAGTTGCATTAAAACTGTTAAGGTGTACATACGCCCTTTGACTAATGAAAAAAACGGCAATAACAGCGTACTATGCATACGCATTCTCATGTCTTAGCTATGGAATTGATTATGGGGCAACAGTGCGGACGTCCGTCCGATCATTGTTTACGCTACAACAAAAATGCATCAGAATAATTAAGAACTTAATGCAGATCACACTTTTAAAGGTTATCAATTCTGACACTTGTTTCAATTTATATCCTAGAAGCCTGTAAGTTCGTGCGAAAAAATACTAAGTTGTACACAAAAAAGGGAGATGTGCCTCGCCGTTTTCTAACAAGAGACCAAAACAAACTCATAGTCCCTTCATCAAAATTAGAAATAATAAATACCCTGATACCTGTTTGGCATTTGGAATGAGTACATAAACCTACTTTTACTTTGAATGCTTTTCATTGGCATACATTTTTAGTCAAAAACTTTAAAAGCTTATGTTATTCAGTTATTAGTTTAATAAAACAAAACATGATGTATCACTTTACCTATGTTTTAAAATCCAACTATAGGTAAGTGTTATATTTATTAATATAGTCGTAGTACTAGTTTAGTTACCAAATAAAATGAAACGAAATAGTTTTGCAAATTCGTCCCAAAAAGTTTTCGTTTACGATAGAAGTTCTAAAATACATATTTTATGATTTTTGTGATCACCAAGTCACATAAAATACTAAAAAACTTAGGCTTAAGTTATTTTTCCAAAGTTATCATTTATGCAATAAATCTTAAAACTTAGGGGCTTCAAATATTAGAAACACTTAAAACTTTAAACTTGAATTACTTACGTTAAATGAGTTCATAAATATTTCAGTAACAAGAATGAACTTGTTTGAAGAAGTTATCTCAAATCCATTGACAACGTGCATATTGAAGACGACGATCGACGCATTCATGGTAATCACAATGAAGCTACTTACTTTGAAATAAAACATTTATTACGATTTTAGTCGCGATTAATTTACATATTATGAGTTTCGGAGACAGTCACAGTAAAGGCTTAGACTTCAAGGACAAAAAAGTTTTCTCAAACGGTGTTGATCGAACCTCCTCAGAGGGTTTATAGAGGAGATAGCATCACGCAAGCGTGTTCTTATCCCCTACTTCATTCTACGAGGAGTTCGGATCGGAATCGAGAGGTGAAAGAATGATGCCTGTGCTAAGGAAAAGGCAGTATAGCTATTTCCTCAAGTCCCCTCATAATGTGATTGACGTATTGATTTACATATTACATATTACAATTTTCACCGATTGATAAATAAGTTTAAGTAAAATACCGTGTAGCAGTTTGTCAACTGAATTGATTTTTATACGTTGAAAGGCCGTTAAGTTTGGTACACCAGTTCCTAGTGCGAGTTTTCGGTCAAAAACTTGCATTAAAGCCGCGCCTGGTGAAAAACAATGTGAGTTGCAATTTTTCACAAGTCACAACATGTGAAAAAACGAACGAGCCTTACAAATGTATAACATTTGACATACATATCACCTTTTGAAATCAGTATTACAATAGGAAATACAGGGTATGTTCCGATATATACTGCGAGCACTGTCCAGGAGCTCTATTTTTGAATCGTTCGTCTGAAATTGGATCGTCGAATGCGACTTAAATCACAGTCTCCTTCCAAGTCGCATGGCGTTTCTTTCTGTATTTTTGAATCGTTCGTCTCCAATGTTGCCAATATATTTCAATAAGTTAAATTTAATCCGTTTCACGTATAAAAAATGAAAACCGATAAGTACCGCAACAAAAACGGAACGTAAAATACTCATTCTTTATGGCTATGTAACTACCTAAGTATTTCAATTCAACTCAATTTCTTATTTTTAGTTCCTTGTAAGTTGGTTGACACTTTGATATATATTTGACGTTTAATCTACCACTCGCCGCCAGCGCTCGCCAAACAACGAGTGGTTGTGACCACTCGTTGCAATCGAGCGATTTAAAAATACGGAATTTTCGATATCGAACGAAAATTGATAGAAATCGAGCGCTCGTCGCGACGCGAACGATTCAAAATAGAGCTCCAGTGCTCTTACTGGTAAGAAATTTTTTCCGTTATGAACTGACAGTATACTGACAGTAGACGTCATAAATCGTCGCCATTTTTGTACTGTAAGCACTGGCATTTTCGAAGTAAGGTGCTCTCAGTGCTTTGATCACGTGATCAACAGCGTCCAGAAATGATGACATGGATGACAGCCTTAGAGCATTAATGACAGCATGGATGACAGTATACTGGACTGCGTTCCGTTTTAAACAGTAACCAGTATAGCTAACTATAAATGAACGGCTTCGCAGTATACAAAATTGACGTCACACCTTACAGTGCTCGCAGTGTATATCGGAACATACCCACAATTACGTGTATTTTTTACAAATCAAAAAGAGAATGCTGTAAATAGGTTTTTTTTTTTTTTCCTTTAGTTGATGGCTTCGTGCGGTTAGCACATTTAGCCAGTGTCAAAGTAATTTTTCTTACAAGTTATAAATAAATAAACAATATTTCCATCTTGTATGATGATGATGAATGATAATAGAAATGAGAAGTGAGAAATGATATACCCCCCAACCCCTCGAGTATCTTAGTAAAGATGTGGAGCTTTACTAAGTCCTCGGGCGGACTTCTTGAGAGAATTTGAAAAGTGACGTTGCACTGTTTTGTTTCATTTGCCAACAATCATGCACACTCACGAACACTTAACGGTTAATAATCCACCATTACTTCACATTAATATTCGACATAACACAAATTTTAGAAAATAAAACAAAACCGCACACATGACTCTTCACTTTCCCGCCAAGAAGTCGCCTGTAAATAGGTTCTCATAGAAGATATTTGACATATCAAAATGATGACACAATATGTCACTTAAAATAATAATATGTCTTGTTTTTGTTATCCATCTTAAATGCGCGCTTCCGACTCCGTATATTTTTTTCAAATCATACAGAGAATGCTATATTTATACTCATTAAAAGACATGTCACACTGATACATCCTATCTGTCGCGCAATTTATGAACTCAGTAAAGAACATGTGAACAGTTTTGAGAAAATAGATCGTAATGTCAGAACCTCAAATATCATAATCACTAACACAGTAAATTGCACATAATGCGTTCATAAATTGTACAGCAGTATCACACTGTTACGATCACATTTCTACGAAATCACTCACACATACATTACTACCTACAACGGACATTGGGCTTAAAATTTCGATCACTGGTGGCTGTTACGGATCACACTGTTACGTACTTCCGTCCCTTTTCTACGAAATCACTCCCACAAATTGTATATATAGAAGGCGAGCGGAAAGATGTTACACATCAAAAACAAAATTTAAAAATTTATGTTAGCAAATTAACATTACATACCAGTTTCAATTTCCACAATTTCATACAGTACCTCTGCAGTACTCTAGTAAAAGTCAAAAAGTGTTTAAGAAAAACAAAGTCAAACTATAGTTACATTATTATTAATGAAAATAAGATAAGTATGCAAGAGCAGACCAGCCTCCACAGACGGCATCCAATTAAGAAACATTTGACTTCATAACACATTGCTTTATGCTTTAATCATTGTAAAACATAATCTTCCTCTATACAGCCCCTATAAAAAAGAAATAATCCCTGTAACCAGCCACTGGCATTTTCATTCATTAATTATAAATGTAGCCTGTTTCCGCTTCATTGGGCAGACCATGACCAAATCACATAAATCATTAACTTTTAGGGACTGGCTGTTAAACTTTACGTGATTTATTTTTTGTGGTTTCCGTTCAGTATTAAATCAAAAACTCTATTGTTCCATCATATCTGTCTGACTGTAAAAATGTCACAGCTGTGCCTTCATGTAATACTCGCCGACTATTGATTCATAATTTTTTTTAACGCAATCAAAATTATGAAATAAAAGTGTACATACTGATTAATGTTCCTGGTTCTCCCCACATGTAGAGTAGTAGTGATTATTTTTTTAAATAATATAATTATATTTCATTATAGTATAGTATATTATTTTATTTTAATTTATACAAATTAATATATTTATATTTAAAACCAGTCATATTTGAATACTCGTATATAATAATTTAAAATCTATAATATTATTATATTTAGTTCATTATAATTATAATTTAAATAACTCGCTTTTTTCTACAATGCAACACTCAGTGCTACCAACATAGTTGTTATGACGATAGACATAGTTTATAATTATGGTGAAAGCTATGGCCAGACAGACTTAAAATAAGCCCTACCCAAGTAAAAATATACCTCCACTGGGAATCCAATCCGGTAGGTACCTACTTCTACATCTGAGAACGGTGGTCAAATCACAAGACTGACTGATGTTGTATCAAAATATTTGTACAGTAATAAAAGAACAAAAGTTGAATTCGTTTCAAATTCCGGGATGTAAAAAATATCACGAAGAGAAAGGTCGGCTCGAAGTAAAGTATAATGTTTCTTGCCCAAACTTGATATGGAAAATCGCATCAAGTCTCGGTGGGTGATGCTAAAGTCACGGTTACAATGCACGTCGCAAGATGATGTGATTAACAATCCCCGGAATCATCATCATCATCATCAGTTCATTTAATGTCCCCACTGCTGGGGCACGAGCCTTCCCTATGGATGGATAGGGAGAACGGGCCATAAATCACCACGCGGGCCCAGTGCGGATTGATGATTGTTAACGACTGCTAATGCAGCCGGGGCCAACGGCTTTACGTGCCTTCCGAAGCACGGAGGAGCTCGAGATGATATTTATGGTCACCCATCCGATGACCGGCCTTTGCGAAAGTTGCTTAACCTCAGCACTCGCAGACCGGGAGCGTTAACCACTGCGCCATCGAGCTCCTTCGAGATCCCCGGAATAGGTTTACTATATTTAGGTACCTATACTTTACACAATATAGAGCTGTTAATACCTACCACCGTATTAGGTACCGGTATTGCATGTACCGGTAATTATTTCGTAATTTTATTGTCTTCAGGGTTGTTAAACTGAATATCTTAAAATTTTCAACCGTAGAATTAGAAAATGTCGGTGTCTGCGCCATTGCGTAAAATGAAACGTCGCGGTGGCAGCGGTTGTGACGTCAGGAGAGCAGCTTTCTAAAGGACTTGCACTTTGCATCCGACCACTTGCTATAGCCCTTGACTACTTGAGTTTAACATCCTATATGAATTAATAAAAAAATATATACGAGTACATTGTCCAAAAACTGAAACCAATTTGTATTGTAGCTTTTAATAAAAGAAAAGAAAAACAAATTGAAAAGCTGTCGAGGTTGTAATCAAATAAAACTTCAATTGGCCCGCGTGGCCATTCCGCAAAGAAAGACTGCAAAGAAAGACAAGCGAACGAGAGCTGCTACGAAGATTTTAAAAAGCTTTAGGCGATGAATTTTCAATAATCTTTTTCTCTTGCCCACCTGCTGTTTATCAGAAATCCCTATGCAAAGTTAAAGTGGTGTTGGTTCAATATCGATCAGTCAAGCTAGTCAGTTTCTTCTTTCATACATTATACAAAACAAGGGGTCTGCGTAATCACCTCACATCCCGTGATCCCGAAGGAAATTAAAAATACATGTCCACGTATGTCTGCACCCTTTAATGGGGAACCCATTTGCCAAATTTCAAGAGTCCCGCGCTGAATGCGACTTTTAATCACCATTAGAATTTTAACTGCCTCTATGTTCTAGTGGTTAAGGTTAAGTCAGACCCGGGCCGGGTTCGATTCAAAACACAAACATGTATTCATCCGATACACGTTTGTGCACTCAGTGTGGTTGGTTGTAGAGCTCGTTTGGCCAGGCTAGCTACCCCCATCTTATCTAATTATGTTGCCATATCATCAATGTTTGTAGCATTGTTGTGTTCCGGCAGCTAGAGCTGAGATAACCAATGCCTCAATAGTTTAGGATTCTGGGTAAAGAGCGCTTCCACCATTTGGCCTTATCATCAATTAACATCAGGTGAGATGAAGGTGGCTTACCTGTAAGACATAAAAAGGCTCCAGGACTAGGGTTGCCAACTTTTATTAGAAGAAATAGATTATATCTGATTTCAAAGGAGGTAAATAAAGAGTACGGACTTACAAAAAAGATTATCATTTATTTTATATTTTTAAAAAGGTATTTTTTTGTGCATTTTGCAGCACATAACAATTTTTCATGGTTTTTCAAGAATTGCATGAGTCCAAACATTCCAACTCTAAATTTATATAGATCAAGAGCTTTTTTTGGACTTTTTTGGTTCTGATAATGGGTTTGCATAATATTACATGACTGGCACTAGTATAGTAAACATTGTGTAAAAAAAGTATTTTAGCATACTCTATTAGTGTTATAGATTATAGAGTACGCCTACATGATATAGAGTACAATACTCTATTTTAGAGTACGGTTGGCAACCCTATCCAGGACGCACAACTCCAATGCCATACCAATTCTTGTTTTCGGCAACCTGATCGAATGGTTAGTATATATCGCACTCTTTCGAAAGTTACATAGTATTGTCATTCAGTAGGTAAGCGGTGTTTCGCTTTTTTATGCAAATAGATGGCACCTTAATCTTTCATAAAAATATATACTGCAGTAATGTTTCAACAGTCTGTCTTGTGAGCTGTAATTCGTTAACACAGTACGCAATACATTTACGAGCAATTACAACGCATGGACTCCTGCGCACGTAAACAATTATCACATAAAAACGGACAACAAAGCAACCTATGTTACATCTGTATGCTGTTTATTATAACATTGACCATATAACACGTTAATTAGCTACAGGAATAACGGAAAAAATCGTTATAATTATAACATCAGACAGTGATGTGCACACGCTAAGTGCCATTTGGCGTTTCCATTAGAATTTACTAATATAGCAGACTCTTGTTTCCACAAAACAGACATTACATTCGTTAAAAGAGTAACAATTGATTTTTTAAATACTTACTTGTAAGCACAGTGCCTTGATCTCACCTGATGTTAAGTGATGATAAGGCCATTTGTGGAAGCGCACTTCACCCGGGATCCTCAACTAGTGAGGACTGGCTATCATAGCTATAAACATTGATGTTATGACATATTTAGATAAGATGGTGATAGCTAGCCAGGTGGACAAACAAGTCCTACCACCAACCAAACCGAGTACACAAAGATGTACCCCCCGCTGGGAATCGAACTCGGGACCTCTGGGTCTAAACCGGTGGTCTTAACCACTAGACCACAGAGGCGGTTATGAATGAGAGTTTTATCGTTTAATTTAAAAACGAGAATATTCATGGCATCGAAGTAGTGTCTCCCGGTGATAAACGAGATGAAGAGTGCAATATTGCAATACAGTCTAGTTATCGTTAATTTGATTTAATGGCATATAAAACTCAAGCTCAACACTCAGAAGTAATCAATGTAATAGAATCTTGTTTCTTACAAAGAAGAAATTTCAATTCGATAATAGAAAGGAGAATTGATTGATACAGTAAATAAAGCATCCGCGCTGCTTGATTCGAAGGTAAGCTTAGTGAGTTGTTAAGTTACTACACAATAGAGTCTGGAAGAGTTCAAGGGGGAGCGGTTTGCGCGTATTTATCTATGGGTGACCAAACACCTTTGTGCTTTAGAAGACAAACACATCGAAACGTTATTTTCAGTTGAGATCTTATATTGACAGTCATTAAAAGCCACCTAACCGTCTCGGCCAGCGCGGCGTGATGGGTTATGTGAGATTTATGACCCAATCTCCTCACATATTTATATTAATACACGAACATTAGTTGTTTATGTTGCCCGTTCGGCCCAATTCGGTCCGCTTGATGGAAATCGTCCACCGAAGCCTATGGACGACACCAAAGGCATCACGCACGGTTTGCTAACCCCGAAAACTTATAATAAAAGGCTACAGATACTGAGAGTTCCAGATTCTAAGCTTTTAAAACTGCCTCTAGAATTATGTCATAGCTAGGTCATGTATAACACAAGTTCAGTGAACAGGAGCTATAATTTTATTTTAAATTAGATTCCAAAGATTCACAACAACGTTCGACTGCATCAAATTCAGTTGTTCCTTTTTTAATACCATGAAAGTGCTTGACCTTCATTCTACCAGATGGTAAGTGAAGGCCAAACGCAGATGCGCACATCGCCCGTAATCTTTACTATTGAAGAAATGGCAATATTATCCCTAGCAGTTGGAACGAAATATAGGCGTTGATATTAATTGTTATGGTGGCAGACCTAGATAATTATGATGATAGCTAGGTGGACTTAAAATAGGCTCATTAGGAGTCGAACTCGATACCTTTATTACTGATACCGGTTAAACCACTGAGTCACACAGAGGGGGTTTAAAGATTTAACCCTACGCTGATCCGTAATATGTCGAAAGCTACTTGTAAGAAAAACTATTGCTTTTCTTCTTAATTTTTATTGAACTGTGTCAAATATTCAAATACACTTTTAAAAGTAAAAAATACAGAATAATAGCAAAAAGGTAAAAAACTTAAAAAAAAGGTCTGTTGGTCGCCAACATGACCTACACGGTCAACAAAACTAAGTGGCGGCGACCAACAAGGCATTTTTTTTAGTACGACGACGCAAGACGCCCCCCTTCGTTGCCACGTCTACTACCCTAAATACCCCGTTCTTTCCGGGATACGTGGCTACTACCCGTCCTAGAGGCCAAACACGTCGAGGTAGAGTCCATTCCGCTACGCACATAACATCTTCGATTTCCAGCGATCGTATTTTGGCAGGCGAGTTTCGTCGGGGCACCAACCAACGTCGGCATGTATTCGGCAACAAAACGCTGCCAGAAGCTTTTTGCTAAACATTGATCTCGCCTTCATTCTGCTCTACTGAGCTCGCCATCCTCAAATTTTTGGGTCTGTAATTCATTTGATGCAGTCCCAATTAAGAATGAAAATGGTGACAATGCCGCGGCGGAATCTTCCTCTACGCCGACATGAGTCAGTAGCCTGGAATTCACTATGGCTTCCGCTTCAGCCAGTAAGGTAGCCAGCATTTCTTCTCTAGGGAACTTCTCGAAAAGTGTCACATTAAGGGCCTTTTTGACGATTTTCACTAGTCTCTCCCAACATCCTCCCATAAAAGGCGCAGAGGGTGGTATGAACTTCCATTGGATTTTGTTAATGCTGGCAAATTCGTAGATTTCAGGCAGTATTTTAGCGGCGCCCTCAAACCCAGTCCTATTATCGGAGTAAATAACTGACAGGTAACCTCTTCGAGCGATGAAACGTCACAAAGCCATTATTGCAGAATCAGATGTAAGATTCTCTACGATCACGAGGTGGACGGCTCTAACAGTAAGACATGTAAATAGAGCGATCCATCTTTTGGCTGTCCTTCTACCAATGGTGACAACTACTGGACCAAAATAATCAAGTCCAACAAATGTGAAAGGACGTTCATGATGAGCCATTCGGACACTGGGCAAATCTCCAATAGGTGGTGGAACTGGCTTTGCGTTTCGAATCCGACACGCTTGGCATCTTGAGGCTACTTGCTTAACAGTGGGTCTGAGGCCAACAACGAAAAATCTCTGATGCATTTCGTTAATGACGAGCTCATTATTGGCATGTGCAAACCGAGTGTGATAAAAATGGATCAAAAGCACTCGAAGCGGCAGTATAATTATCAATGCTTACTAACAGTTCGCATTCTTTTAACCAGTGCTCGGTTAAGCATAAGACATGTAAATTTTTTTTCATTTATATATGATTTTAATTCTAATTCTTTTCCAGAAAAACCCTGAATGTTTTGATGAATAATGTTTATAAAAGTGGACTTTTCATTTGAGTTTCTCTCTATTGTCTTAGAGATCAATTAAAATGATTGTAAACAGATTGATTTGGAACAAATTCCAAAGTACAATTAACAATGTCAATATTCTGCACAATAGGGGCAGATAGAGTAGCCAAATTTTTGGCTGAATATTCAATATAATATGATATGATAATTCAATATAATATGATAATGATATCTGTCTCTTAAGATATTTATTAAGATAAAATGTATCTTTTGTCAGATATAAATTATTATCTAAATACTCAATTAAATGAAATTTATTCTTATTATTAAATGTCAGTGTATGTAATGCCAGATTTATTTTATGTCTTAAAACACTACTCGCTTAGTAATACCTACGTTTTCTATAAAGGTGATAATCAGTTATTATCGAAACACAACTGTTAACGCAAGACATGGGTATCCCATTAGGACAACAGAAAACTTAATGTGTTTCCTGTGTTTTTTGAATAGGTAATAACTATACAGAAAAATGTAAATGATTGTACAGTAAAAAGGTTTTGTCAGGTTTCAATTTAAATCAGTCGTTGATAGAATTTTGACTGAGTAACAATCTATTTTAATGAATTGATCCGTTAATTACCGGTGCCGGTGTATAGTTATAAGAAGTATTAAAACGATTGAACTTATCCACTTTCCATAAAACCAATAGATTTGAAATTTGAAAGACTTGAAAATGAGGACATATGCCATGACGTCCTAATGCAAAAGTTAGAGAAAATAAAAATAAATATTCAAACAGGAAAATAAGTAGAAAGTGTTATGGGTTGGTACTAAATTATTTATTACGCCTACTACCTATACACATAGCAAAACGGCCCTATATTTAAGGTCCTGGATTCAATTCCGTTTGCCGTTTGTGATTTCAATGACGGAGGCTTTTAACCAGCAGAGGGACAGAATATAAAGTAATTGGGTAGTTCAAAAGTAAAGCGAGGAATAATACTTACGAAACACATAATAACAATTAAACATTACTCATAACAATTTAAGCTTTAGTGGTGACTGTTGCAAAGTAAAGGCTCCTTACACCTAAACACTATTCCGTGAGTAATATTCCTTGCTTCAGTTTGGACTATTCAAACAAATCAAATATCATTAAACTTAGCTCTCTAACGTCTGTCGCATTGGAAAAATCAAGCAATATGCCTAAATTTATAACGCAGTCGAATTGAAACTTTTTCTGATTTTTCCCTTAAAGTAAGAACAGCGAACATTGGTTTCCCGATTAGGATTGGTAGACCGGTAGGTCAATTGAAGCGTAGGATGGGCGCACGGGATGAATGCGTAAAATTGTGGTTTACGCTAGATAGCCACGTAAGAGTTATTTTAAAAAAGCGTATTTAACTTTTTGAGGGATTTACAGAATTTATTTTTATAATACTAAAAGTACACTAATATAATAAGTGGACAAGCCACCAAAGCGTTAACTTTATTTCCATACAGAAAATCGATAAACAATTAAAGAACTCAACATACTGTGTCATTTAAAAAAGGTTTGAAAAAATTAGGCTTGTGCAACTAGGCCTAAACGTCAAGTAATTCAAAAAGTATGCTTTTTTTGTACAGTAAAAATGCATTTGGCATAACACTGCACCGTGGGAGACGAAGCCATTAGGACTGTTTCCCCAACTCATCTCCTTCCCATTCTCCCTCGGAGAAGGGAACCCACAAAAGTATCCCATTCTTCCCCTTCACGTGCCGCCAGGTTATCCCGGACCACCATAAACAATAGAGCTATATTACGTACAAAAAGTTTGTATATATGTACAAATGAGTTTTCAACCTCGTTTCACCATTGTAAATATAATAAAACGCTAAAGTTTGACAGTGTAATGAAGATAATTAGAAACGTATAATTAAGTAATTAATTAAAATCCTGCTCCCAAATGTATTTTTAATATTTGCTTAGTTAAATGTATATACGCTACTATGTAACGTAAATGTTTTATCGTGACCCCACTTTTCACTTGTTTTACAAAGAACATAATTATATATTTATTTTATTGTATATATATTATTCTAAACGCTATGCTATAGCAAGAGTTTGGAACTCAAACGTATAACATTGTAAATCATTCAATTTTAAATCATTTCCAAAAGTACGATATTCTTCGATATTTTCTAACATTTTCTAAATTCACAGACTTATTATTAATAACTGTTTCAAAGCTGCTTAGTCCACGTCCAAATTTTTGACAAATAATAATGACGCGGTACGACGAAACAATGAGCCAATTTAAACTTGACATCTCTTTTATCAATCTCTGAAAAATATTCAATAAGCATTAAAAACGTACCTAAATTTTTATTTTTCATATTTTACAATTTCTATCATGGTCTGGGACATAAAAAGAAAGCATGTTATAAGAGTCTACTAAGGACAAGGATTCCAAGCCAAGATACTTGCACATCAGGGAATCGGCTGATATGTTATCTATTCCACCACGGAACCCTACTTTGTTTATGCTAAGTGATGCGTTGTGCCATTTATGGCGATTATACTCAAAATTGGTGATTTCGATGCTTAGTCCCTGATACCCCATGCTACCCCTTTTTTGGGAGAAGGACGTGATAGTATATTATATGTACGTATGTATAACAATAAGACCGAAAATGGGACCGCACTTTACGCAGAGTCCCAAACCCTGAAGAACTGATCAGCTTACCTCTCACAAACGGAGAACAACAATTTGGTAACATTATTATTATGGTTTCCACTATACAAAACGGTGGCACATCTATCATCCCACCAACTAACCTCAGCACAAAAAGAGTATAATTCCCAAAGAGCCTTTATACATTTCGATGACCCATACAACTCTAATGTCAACAATATGTCAAACCAATGAGCCAATTTAAAAGATATGAAATAAAATGTTAAGATCTACAAAGTTAGTAGAATATTTGTTTACAAAAGACGATTTTTAAAGCGAGAGGACTTAAGTGTCAACTCGCATAAACACTGTTTAATAAACTTTTTGTTAAATGTTTTACCAACTTGTTTAAAAGCATAGACAATTTTATTTTTTTAAGTTGGTTTCAGTTACCAAAATGTACTTATACAAAGGCTCTTATGTATGACTTCGTTTTATTATAATACTCTATAAATGTTGCAAGAGCAGTTAAACCATTAGATGAAGAAGCCTGTAATCTCGTCTGACACAAGATTGCAGGTCATACTAGTATATTCCCTCCACAATTGCTGTAATCAAACGCCTTGATGTTGCTAACTGTCCGAACGTCATAATGGTTTATAACATTTTCTTTATTATTATGTATGATCTATTCATTATGTACGAGTATTCTATTGTTGGAATATTCCATCTTCATAAGAACCTCCTTTTTTATTAACCTACAACTGGCTTTCCCCTTGACCTTTGTCTCACCTAATCATAAGTATCAGAAAGACCGGAGATGGAAACACTACTGCTCACGCGTAATCCTCATTAGTTGAGCTCTATTAATTTCTAATAAATCAATCAATACATTTCCAAATCGTTGCTTGGACGACACGTAAGTATATAAATGTTTTATTAGGTACGTACATAATGATTTATTTATTTTTGTCATATACGAGTAGGTGAAGAGAAATGAAGGTAAAACGATAACCGTATAAAAGGAACATCTGTAATATGTATGGATAATTCTTTAAATCTTATTGGTTGTCCTGTTAAATAAAATAAAAAATAAATTAAAATAAAAAATGATTGACTATACTTAGTTGTTTGAAAACAATAAACAAGTCTTTGTCAGGCTTATTCTTAAAAATATAGATTTAAAACAAATATTATTCGCGTGTTACACTTGTCGAATTGTCGATACGAGAATACGCAACCACCACAAAAATTAAAAATCTAAAAGTACTTCAGGAGCTATTCTAAGTAATTAGCGCCCGCACTTGTATCTTCATCTTAACTAAAAAAGTTTCTAATTGCGACAAAATTTGTGATTTCGCAATTTTCGATTCATCCTTTTATGCTTTTGTTTAAATATCGTGGTTATTACAACATTGAAATATTGTACACGATTCATCCACTTAGTCTAATTAAATATTACATTAACAGCTCTAATGACCTAACCTTTATTACCTTGACAATCACACGCCGGTGCATCGTTGCATTAGAATCTATTTTGATCGTTAATTCAGTTTGGTGCCGGTGATTGTCCGAAACCTTGGTCGGCAGAGTTTTTGTGTTACGCCATAGTTCGGTCATAGTGGTTGACCAGGGATCAGTGACCTTTGCGATGTACTCCCGCCGAAACAGTGTCTCCAGCGAATCGAGTGACAGCGACGATGAGCTACGCATCATCCGACAGTACAGAAATAGGAACAAGGTATTTACATTGAACCGTGAACCGACCAATCGCTTCCACTTGAAAGTTTTTGTACGGTGCCGGTTATGAATGATACATATGTAGCTATTTATTGATTCTATTTCGATATTTGATCATTCACAAAATGTCATTGCTCTCTCAAAAAATGTACATGCAACTATTGTATCAAAGACATTGTCTAACTACTAGCTTGACAAAATTAATTTGACGAAAGAAACATTTAATCAAATCATTTACTTGGCGACACAAAAACTTAACGAAAGGATGACTTGTAGAAACGAAAATTTCACTCTGATCTTAACATTTAAATGAAATCAACCTATCACTGAACTTAGAAAACACAATTTGCTTTAAATTAACTGTACAGTTATGCAAAGTTTTAAATAGATTTTACTTTGAACTGCTTTTCAATTCATTTCAAAGTTTTAGTTATTGACTTGAAAGTCAAACTATGTCGTTAGCATTTTTTAAATAGTTCAAATTGATGCTAACTTGTAGGAAAATCTCCTAGGCTGTTCAATCACCACCGCCTTGAGAAACCACTATTTTCCTCGCTGTCTAAACCCGGTAACAGTAAAGACACAGAGTTCCAACAGCAATTCTGTCCCATAAAAAAACCCGTGGGTCTGCAACTGCATGTAGAACTCAACTTTAGACATCAGGTTGTTAAGCTTGATATTGTTCTATGAAGCTTACACAATCAGTACACATTGCTAAGAAGCACATGGAGACTCCCAGTGACCACGAACCCTACAATGAGTTCGAAACGTCTGACTAAAATGGAATGCTAATTTAACGAGTAGATCCTTATTAAGTGTTTCCTTTCAATGTTATACTAGATTCTAGAGTAACCCTAGTATACCGTACCATAATGAAATGGATCAGGTTTAATTTGTTATACGTAAACTAGCAGTGCGCATACCTGACGAAGTTGATTAATGACGCATAGTATTAATCAATGACTCATAAAGTCTTGTTTTGGTGTTGTTCCTTCTGTAAGGACACAAGAACACAGGTTTGTATGATACAAATATAATAATTGTGATAGAACCGCGCCATTAACGAACTGCACTGCGGAGTATTTTTGTCTACCATAATTACTAGATAATCTAGTTATATGTATTTTAGTGGCTTCGTAATTCAGTTAACATGAGTCACAGATTTGCGACTAGTTTAAAAATCTTCTCACAAGTTTGAAAGTAGAGTTAGTTTGCTCGACCTCATAAAATCACCAATAAAAGTCCCACTACAAATCTCAAGCTACCCTTGACATTGACAATACGAGCTCCGCAAAAAGTATAAAGTGAAAATAATCCCTAAAGCGGAATTATAAGCCCTACCAACTATAGTTTGTCTGGCAATGAGAGCTAGTTTGCGTCAACGTTAATAACGTTAATGAATTAGATTTAATCAAAATTTGATTGTTCCCATTTGCAAATTAACCTGACATAAAGAGCCTCAGTGTCTTAATTTATTCTGCCATTAACGTACTTACTATTCCTCATAATTATACCTACATTAATGCTAACTGTTATAGTTATTTTTATGGTTAAAATAGGTATTCAATCGATTTTTTTTCACTTCTGCCATATTATCTCATCAAATACTTTATTCTCAGGCATATCATACAATCCATCCATATTTTCCTAAAGTATTTTTAGTCTCTTCCATGTGTTCTTTGTTTGTTTGTTTTCTTGATTTTCTCTCTTTGATTTACATGTTTTTTATTTCTTCTGCTACCTGTATTGATTACAGGCGATTTTCTTTCGGATTATTTATCCTTGACATTCCTCAAATTAAGTCGTCGTTCCTCTCTGCGTGATAACGGCATTAAACAAATTGACGTCATATTGAACTGTTCTCAACAGGTGGGAACACTGTCAATGGGTTGGAAAATTATCGCGTACAATTAATCTTTATATATAAATCTTCTGTGCGTGTGTATGTTATTGAACTCCTTTTAAACGGATGGACCGAATTCAATGAAATTTTCTTAGTGTGTTCAAGTGGATTCGAGAATGGTTTAGATTTACAATTGTACCCGGTAGGTGGCGCTGCTATAGGGGTCCATCATGGGATACGGGTATTCTTAAGCGGACGAATGATTTGTTTTGTAGTCTAGGAAACTGTCAAAGCGGTACGAAGTCCGCCAGTCAACTACTTAGTTGTATTATAAATCGAGTCCTATGTGATCCCTCATTAATTTCTTTATTTAAAAATATAGGTACTTTTTTTGAGGAAATAAATACATTTAAATGGTTATTTATACGATATTTTCCATTATTTAAAATGTACACACGCCTGCAATTTTGACGACACGACTTTGAACTTTATGCCTTAGGCATATGTTTGAAAATGTATTGAAGAAATTTGACAGTTCTGGATAGGTTGAAGTGCAGGCGTCTGTACTTTGTACTTTTATTATTAAAGCATTATTATAACTTTGTAATAAAACATAGAAATGGATATAGAAATATATAAATTTGGTACAATACATACTATAAATTTAAAACACAGGAACATCATTTATGCGTATACCAAACTAGCTTTTGTTTGCGGCTTTGCTCACGTGGGCTACACGAGTAACACGTCACGTTATTTCAACATTAAGGTTTTGATTTTTTATCAATAAAAAGCCCATCCATGTGAGATGGAATTAGTAAATAGTTTCTAACGCAAAACTACGTAATAGATCACTCTGTATAAGTAATTTTGGTCCGTTTTGGAACCTCCTGTACAAATTGTCATGTCCTACTTAAGCGATCATTTTCCAAAAATCCTGAAACACTTCATAGTTTTTAACCAGGCCTAAACCGAAATTTAAGGAATGACACATTTCCATACAAACTTTCCACCCTTATTTCACCTCTTTAGGGGAGGTTTTTCGAAAAATGCAAAACACGTCATTCTTTAATTTTATTGAAAAATCTGTATATCGAATTATTTATTCATTTTTATAGTTATTACTTTAAAAAGAACGATTTTACCAAAAAAATCTTCTTTTCTTTTTTACTCCTGTAAAGGAAAAGAATCAAAATTCCTGAAATACGTCATTTTTTATTTCTTTTCAAAAAACCAAATACCAATTTTCATCTATTTTACTTCAAAACTGACGGACTTTCATACAAACTTTCACCCCCTATTTGACTTCCTTAGGGTTCGATTTCCATAAAATCCTTTCTTAGTGGCTGGTTACGTCTCTCAATTAACCTACAGTCCAAATTCTATCTCATTAGCTTCAGCGGTTTCGGCTCGGCGTTGATGAATCAGTCAGGAGAAGTCATTATAGTAAATAGAATAGAAGATATATATCATATATAGAAGATTAGTTTCCGCTCATACATTCATTGCACATTACTTACTATCTCTATACACGAAACCAAGATCCTTTGTTTTGTTTATTTCTAGTAATAATTGTTCCATCCTAGATTTTATATTCCTTTTTATTTACCCCTATCCGTATGAATTTAGCAATGAAAATTTCACATTACTCGTGTTCAAGAGGTTAGGCAATTAGATCGTCACTTGAGTCCAATTAAGAACGATTCGTCGATCGGTAGGGCAGGGTCCTATTACGGTGCTTATTTATTTTGTAAATTAGACATATTGATCGCTCGCTATACGCTTCATTAATGTCTTTGTACTCTAAAATATTTATTATTCGCCTAAGCCTTTGCCTATATACACTAATAATCGGTCACGGCTTCGCTCGCTTAAAATTTGGTATTCATGTCAAAGTCCTGGAGAAAAGTACTGTTTTCCCGGAATTTTCCCGGATTAGTAGTAGGTCATCGCGTTCTCAGCCCTCGAATCACGTCGATCGATTGATTCGTTTAGAGGTAACGTTCTAAAAAGTTTACCGATCTAACACTAACAACTTATCCATTAACAATACTGTATATGTATTTATATCAATCTGTATCCTATATAACTATATATTGATGCCTTTTTACTTAAACAATAATAAAGCATAGTATATCCATGACCCAATGGAAAATCATTTGTGAATGAACAAATTAATGGATGCATCCGATTTTGATAAAAATCTCATTGTAAATCCCTCCCCTAAAGACTCGAATCTCAGCTTGGCCTTTGTCATGGATAAGGGGAAAAGAGCGCAAGTAATTCTCAGTTCCTGGTATGACGTTCTTGTGGTTCTAAGCTACTGTACGTATAGTATACTTGTACACGTGTAAGTAAGCTGTACAGCTTACTGTCACTGTGATTAAGAATTATAATAAGTACTGTTTTAGATCTGTTTCTGCTCGTATAACAAATTACCTACATATAAAATTTTACTAGAAAATATCAACCCACGACCTTTGAGTTCGATTCCCTCTCGAGCTCACTAAGGCTGGTTGATTTTATCTTGTAACTATATATGTATAGCATTGTGAATGCAAAATTCAAAATAATAAAAATTACCTGCATTTTCCAAGATTGAATACTTAAAAACTAATTATCTTAATTAATGGCTTCGCGTTTAGCATTTAGTCAATTTCAAGTATTTTTATTTATAAGTGGTAAAGACACAATTTATTGTACGGTAAATAGAAATTAAAATGGAGTCTCTCAACACGTGTTATTACGGGAAGAACTCGGATGAAACTCCGATTGAATACTTAATTCTATCTTTTCTTTATGTGACTTTGATGGTGCTTATCCAAAATTTTTGCTGAATAATTCGCCAATCTAATTACGTAATGTACATTTTCTGCTCGCCTTAAATATGTTTCACCTAACGTGGTGTAAATCTAGATAAGATTTATCTCACTCACTTGTATGGGCCTTTGAGGTCACGTTCAAATGTTCGCTACCTATTTGCTTCAGTGTTCCTCAGCGTTTATGGATATTACGACAAATACGAGCCAGATACAAGAAGATAGTGCCTCTACTAAAGTTACCGAAACTGATCGTTATAGCGATAGCGATTTCAATTCAGCTTAATCACTAATTAGTGTAATATTTTAATTAAGTAATTTTATTTAAGTCATTTGTTTTCGTTTGCAATTAAGTACGTATTTAGAAAAAGCATATTTATTATAGTGAATTCTACGTTTTAAATGAGAATTCTAGATTCTGATGTCTACAAACTTTTTAGTCCTAGGACCACACTCACTTCACGAGTCCTAAGATTGCTAAGTGCCAGATTTATTTACCATTCGTAGCAGCGCCGCCTGGTGGCAGACATCATCATCATCATCATCATCATCATCATCAGCATCAGCATACGTTAGTCCACTTCTGGACATAGGCCTGTCCAAGAAGTGCACGCCATTGAGCACGATCCGCAGCTACTCTCACTAGTTCTAGTGAGTTGGAATGTTGTTCATACAAGTTCTCGATTTCAGTTACATGATCGAATGGTGAAAAAAGAACTCGGATTTAGAACTCAGTCAGATAACAGCTCGCGATCTTTAGCGACAGTTAACTCATAGTAGAGGCAATGTTTGTTCTTTGGTAAAGTTGTGCCCCAGTTAATCGTGCGCGTGCGTTGTACGTAACACTTTACATTAGTTCCTCTCGTTTTGTCATGCTAATGCACCGATTATCGCCGCTATTGTTCCGCATTTGTCTTTTCATGACGGATGATGACGCGACCATATGACCGTTGGCATTTCTTTCTAGTACTTACGTTTGAAAATGATGGCTATAAGATAATAGAAACTGTTCAAACCATTTTGTGTCTCCGTAGTAAGACTTTATAGTCCATTTTGAAATTTGAATTTGCACTGTTGTTACATTTTGTTATTATTGCTTTTAGAACAAACAGTCTTGTGGGTATTGTGTTTCAAAATTGTTTCAATGTTATTGTTCCTTATGTTTTCCTGCAAGGAGCTCAAGGACGTACAAGTTAGCGTTAACGTTTGGGAGTCGGTAGAGTGTATGACCGAATGATCTTTTCCGTGCTCCGAAAGACAAGTGAATCGTCAGCCTATAGGCCTTTGTATGTAAGTACCGCCACAACATGTGCATGTGGGAGAAAAGAAAGCCCTTTGTTTATACTGAAATCCAAAATTTTGTTTTTGGAAGAGGAATAAGTTTTGCATTCTAGATCCTTTAGCTCTTTAGGTTTTTCTTGAATGATGATTAATATTAATTATTAGTTGATAGACGATGAATGATGGATCATCATCATCATCATCATCATCATCATCACCAGCTGTGTCCTCACTGTTGTTGGTACAAGAGCTTTAAAGGGAATGGATAAAAACAAAACAGGGAGAACGGGCCATAAACTACACGGGCTCAGTGTTGATGTGATGATGGATGATATTCCCCAATCATTTTGAAATGCCATAAAAAATATAGAACAAACAATACTACCTCACGCGCACGTCTAAAACAGCGCTATGTTTTGTAAAACACATGCATCATGCTTCATGCGTGGTCACGAACACTTGACGGTTACTAATCCACCATTACTAGTACTAATACCACAATAATACGTAGTATTATTATGGTATTATATCCGTCACAACACTAAACATTTGACATTAAACTACAAACGTGACTTAAATTTACCGCCAAGAAGTCCAGCATAGTAGGAACCTTGTAGGAACTATGCTTGTGATTTTAAACTTTTTTAATATCAGTGGCCAATATCAGGGAAACAAAAAAGTCTTGCTGCAGCCTCTGTGTAAAAAGAGTTCTAATTTATATTGAAAAAAACTCGCTGTGTGATCAAAAGCTGCACTAAAAAAACACCTTTCCACGTCAGCTTTATGACGAAACATTGCTCTTTTTACACTTTCGCGGTTGACGCAAACTCTTTGGCATACCTAGGTATCGTAGACATAACTAGAACCTTTCATTTTAAGACAATGTGTTTCTCAATTTAATTATTCTGATAGCAGAGTTTGTAGATTAAACTCACCTTAATAATTATCATTATGACTTAACTAATTTCGCAATTAGCTAAATACATTTTCTAACTTACTAACATCAAAATTTCGATACGGAACCATTCTAACGAGAAAAACGCGTCCCTATCAAATTTTTCATGCCCAGTATGCTACCAAAAAGTAATACCTATCTTTCCAAAAGAAAGCACTGATTAAACTTTAACTTTCGTCATTTGTTAATTTTAACTGTGCTGCTTTTTTAATTATCAGTTATTGCTTCGAAGATTCATGATATGTAAATTAAAATTTAAGTTCTCGGCTGTACCGCATTGCACCAATCCCCCCCCCCTTCTCCCCACTCTTGTGATGCCTGCACATACTTTATGCTCGTACGAGTACGTCCACTTGTTGAACGCATAATATCTTCTATAATTTGTTGTAGGTATCTAATATAAATTATTTATTGATTTATAGTGTTGTATTACGATACACATACATACATACGTAGTTAGTAGCGCCACCCCACTAGATAATAGAAATTAAATAAAATTATTATTGCACGGGATTGACATAAGTCAACGAAACGTATTAATGACGTTTGTGTCAATCCCATACAATAATCATTCTATTTATATTCGACTTGCTGACTCGGCGGATTTCGTACTGCATTGGCAGTTTCCTTGACAACAAAACAAACAAATTGTTTTGTATTGGAAAATTAAATTGTCGTTTTTAGTATTTTATATGTATTTTTTAAATAAAAAGTATCCTTTATCCTTCTCAATACCTTTGAGAATATGTGTACAAAGTTTCATGAGGATCGATTGAGTAGTTTCTGCGTGAAAGCGTAACAAACAAACTCGCATTCACATTTATAATATTAGTAAGGAAGTAAGGATTATATTAGCGTTATGCCACTTGTCTACGAGGGCTGGTGTTGTTCACACCACATCGTTGCCTGGTGTTCAACACCGGTGTAATTCGCCGAAAAGTAACATACGAGTAGAACTAGGAAGCAGCTGACCTAAATTCAATGGTAGCTAAAGTCAAAAATAAATAGCTGACCTCTATTTTAAATTATTGGACGAGAAGGAAGTGTCGATCAATGGTTCCTGTCGAACACTGGTGTCACCACCCTACGTATTATGTAATATTTATTGGTTTACTAGTTGACCCGGCAGATTTCGTACCGCTTTGACAGTTTATATGACAACAAAACAAACAAAGACATCAGATGTTTCACAGCTAAGAACATTTTGTATTGGAAAATTAAATTGTCGTTTTTAGTATTTTCCGTTACTTATTATTTATGTTTCGTTTAAACCTGCCCTGAACTTCCACAAATATTTCAAAATTAAAATTAGCCAAATCAGTCCAGCCATTCTCGAGTTTTACCGACTCAAACGAACAGCAATTGATTTTTATTTAAATAGATACATAGATAGAAAGATAGATAGTGTTGTAAATGTGTCAAAAAAAAAAATCAAAATCATTTATTCAGTTTAGGCTACAAATAGCTCTTATGAACGTCATTATGCCATCGTCGGTTCGTAAGTCTACTCTGGGCGGGAGATCTTGTACTGAGAAGAACCGGCAAGAAACTCAGCAAGTGTCCATGTAAATGTCAAGATGACGGCTGATCGAGGGGAATGAAAGAGGAAGACATTGCTCCGACTCCGAGTGAGATTAATGGTGATAACATAGTGCTATCGGAAACATTTACTAATACACAAGTAACTATTCAAAGAACAAAGATGCTATGAGACGCAAATCCGTATGTTTTTCTTACGAAGCAAATGAGCAAAGACCTATAGCTAAATTGTTATATACTTTACCTGAAATCCTATTTTAAATTATACTTTTACGATATTATATTTATTAAAGTCATTTCAATATAATTGGACTATTACGGGCACCAATAGAATTATAATACTAAACAAGCAATTTTCAGCTCTATAAAACTTCTAATAAAAAGTAAATTATCGACATTTTGCATGTTTATTTATAACAGTTATTACATTTTATGATGTGCCATTAGACTTTATTTTTTATTAACCGCCTTCGTGGTCTAGTGGCTAAACCACTGGTCTCATACCCAAAAGTCCCGAATTCGATTCTCAACGCACCGGGCATATATATTATTTGTACTCGTTTTAGTTGGTAGGTAGCTGCCACCATCTTATCCAAGTCTGTCGCCATAAAAACAAGCAATTAGTAGCTTTGTTATGTTACGACATTTAGAGATAAGATTCTAGTTCCAGTTCTAGATCCTCAGTAGTTTTCATAACAAGGGTGAAGTGCGCTTTCACCTTCCGCCTTATCAGGACTTAACATTAGGTGAGATAAAATCCAAGCGCTTCCCCGTTGATAATAGAAAATATATTAGTAGCAAAATATATTTCTATTGACAGTAGGTGGACACCACCTATTTGGGCAAAGTTAAAAAAATACTATAAAAAGTTGCAGAAAGTTTGTAGTTATTAATGATTTTAGTAATTTAGTTCTAATTAGTCTTTGGTATTTTCATAGACTAATAATTCTATAGTATTTTACAATGGATGAAAGTTACTAACCTCCTTAGTAGGCTAGACAACCTGGCAGTCTCACAATCAAAAATAACTTCAGTTCTATTTCGGCAATAAATGTTGCGCTCCGTTTGGTTGTGGTATGGCTTGCTACCAACTTTTGTTGTTAACGAAGGTTGTTAACGATTCCGATAAAAAAAAAATGCGCTTTCCACCTTCAGCCATAGGCAGGTCTCAAAAAAAATACAGTAAGGAGGTTGGAACTTCTTTGTTGCACAATAAAAAAACAAATAGGTTAATTCAAACGCCATCATCATTCGGTTCTTATCGCGCATTCACATGCGGCTAAAGCCCGACTAACGGTGCAAGCCCTTGGCCTATTAAAGACTCCCATAACAACATTCCGACGCTGTTTACAAACCAACAAACGGCGCGTCGTCGCGTCGTTCGTCGCCAAGAAAATTTAAAGCGTATTTCCTATAACGGAAACACATAAAATTTTAATTGACTCGTTCCTCTACTGATTACGGCAATTACATTTATCAAGTATAACTTAGTTTATTAAGGAGGAAATTGGAGTTTTGGTAACATCAATTTTATTTATGAGCAAAAAGGCGGACCCTTCTAGTCTATTAGTCAGGGTTAAGGGCCCAGTTTGACAACGCGAATGAGGATATAATAAACAGAATCTTGTTTATTACATTTTCCAATTAGTTTCTTGTTGTTACAGTCAGCGTTAGATTCCGTCGCGAACGAATCAATTATTTGTCCAATCATTTCTTTGTCGATCGCCAAAATATGGAAATGCTCTCCCAGTACGCGTTTATTCGCAGTCTTATAACATGCGGTCTTTATACGAGGTCTGGTAGGCTACTCTTGACGCAAACTCAATCTCAATACAATTCCAATCCCAAATCTAAAAAATTCAAATGGCACTCTTAAAGGCGATAATAGCGCTACATTGGAATTAAATTGCGTGGAAATTTAGTGAACAAATTATTATCGAGATGGGGCGTTCCGAAATTGCGAAACTTATCCCAATATCGATACATAATAATCGCATTGGAATTGTATTGAGATTGAGTTTGCGTCGAGAGTAGCCTACCTGAAGAAGCAACTTGTGGGTCAGCAATGTGAGGGCGACTGAGGCACAATCCATCTCCCTATGGACTCCGCTTCTATTTAACATAGAACGGAGTTATTTGCTTACTCTTCGATAAAAAAAGATCGTTGATGAACGGGCGGTCAAAAATATCGCATTTAAAATGGATTTGTTAATTAAACATTGGAGTGCATTCGTGGAATAGAAAATTAATTATATTAAAATTTTATTTGAAGTTCACCTATAGGTGTGCTTCGTGGAATACTTTAGGTGTGCTTCGTTTAAGTGTGCTTTGTGGAATACCTCTTTCTTTCAAATGAAGTGCTCGATGGCGAAGCGGTTAGCGCGCCCGATCCGATCCGAACCCTTCGGAGAATCTAGTAGGGCACGGGGACGCGCACTAGTCCGTGATGCCGTTCCCTCTAGAAAACCTCCGAAGGTGATTCGTTTCACACGGCTTGAGGGACCCTTTACGTTCCTCGCCGCCCCCAAAAAAGCCCGGTGAAGCTGAAAATGCCGTCTGAGGCAATCAGCAAACTCTCTCAAAAAAAAAACAAAGCTTAGTGCGTTCAATGCGATCTTGTAAGTAAGGCGACTTTCACGCTACAATTGAAATATCTCGAGCGACTCCATGCTTCGGAACGCACGTTTGCTGTTAGTCCCAGTTGTTATCTGGCAGTCGTTGAAACCCACTAATCTATTGAGCCAGTATGGTGGGGTTATGTTTGGCTGACCTCTGATCTTCCTTTAAGCTATTTTTCAAGTCGGAAGGCCTGAGCTTAGCAGTGGTACTTGTTAATTGTATTGATTTAAAAACTCTATGATAATTTAAAATGTTATTTTACGTAAATGTTATATGATATATTTGACTACTAAAAATGCTTTGATCAATTCGATGTTTAATGTACATCCGGTGGGGTTGTCAAGGCTATTTATATTTATTATATTTTGGCTGTTACCGACAGAAAAAACGGCTTCTTGAATTGTACCAAATAATATTGATCGTGATGAATTATGTATTATTTTGACGTAATGATATTAATTATTTCCGTCCGAGTGCATTTTTTCGTCTTGAGTTGTACCAAATAATATCGATCGTTATGAATGACTGATGTATTATTATGACGTAGGTATCTATATATTAATGCGTGAAGCAAAAACTTTGTACCCGTTTTTACGAAACTTGCGCGGGACTGAGGAGTATGAAATTTCGCACACTTAAGTTTATATAGAGAAGGTTATCTAAATGTTTTTTTTTTTAATTATGCATAAAAAAAAACATTAAATCAACAAAAACAACACTGCACACACTACCAAGAATTTGACACACACGTATTGTCTGTCTTTATTGCAGCCGACATCTGTCAATGCCAATCCAATAATTAAAAAATAATTAAAAAATTAATGCTTAGGATACAATCCGTGCAGCCTTAATAAAATTACGGTCGAATTTTGACCACTAGGCGACCACTAGTTATTAATTATTACCGTCCATTGCATGTTTTTTCTTTTTTTTATGTAATATTGTAAACTTCTTCGGGAAAATGTGTTTCGGATTTGTCGATGCAGAGCTCGGGTTTATAATCACTAACACGCATTTGGTAAGCAAAGGCCTTCCCCATCCACTTTTCTCGATCCTTATTAAGTTTCCATCATCCTTCTGTATAAACATTGAGATAGTCCTGCCAAAGCTTGCGTAGCCGCCTCGGACGACAGCCCCATAAAGAGGTAGGAAATCCCGCCCTCTGAAAAATATATAATAATAATAATAATAAATGTTTCTCACACTCACACCAATTATCTAGCCCCAAGAAAAGCTTCCTTAAGAAACTCGTTATATGGTTAACTAGACAACGGATAAACATACTTAATATACTTAAATACATACTTATTATACATAGGAAACACCCAGACCCGAAACAATATAGAAAAACAGGTATTTCTAAATTGATCCGACCGGGAATCGAACCCGGGACCTCAGAGATAGCGACACCATGAAAACCGGTGTGCAAGCCACTGGACCAAGGAGGTCGTCTTCTACCTTATTCTACCTTATTATAGTTATATAAACGTAAAAGCGATGTTCGCCAAAAAGCACAAGCACAGCAGTGAATGCAATTTTCTAATAGCATGCCGAATGTAACCGGGCGGTTCGGACTATAAAACCATTCGAAAGTTAATTTCACATGCAGTTATTAAACGATACTATTTTTATTTATTATTATCAATATTTCTTTCACGTTAAAAACATAGTACTTAAGCATACTTCCAAAGCATGGAGATGCTTGGGATATATTAATATACGTATACGGTGACCCGGCAAAAGTCACGATCAACAGCAATTCCGCTGCTTCATCATCATTAATACATCGATATTAATTAATAACCCCGACCAAGTCAACTTATTCGAAAGTCAAAGTAACAAATATAAAATACCAATTACTTATATTAAGACTTTATTATAACCGGAGGTCGATGGAGCCGGAACCGAGGAGCTCGTTGGCGCAGTGGTTAACGCGCCCGGTCTGTGAGTGCTGAGGTTAAGCAACTTTCGCAAAGGCCGGTCATCGGATGGGTGACCAAAAATGTACATATCATCTCGAGCTTCACCGTGCTTCGGAAGGCACGTTAAGCCGTTGGTCCCGTCTGCATTAGCAGTCATTAACAAACACCAATCCGCACTGACCCGCGTGGTGGTTTATGGCCCGTTCTACCAATCCATCCATAGGGAAGGCTGGTGCCCCAGCAGTGGGGACATAAAATGAGCGGATGATGATAATAACCATAATATAAAATAATTAGCTCGTTGAGCTTTAGTAAGACTTAAACTTTAATAAGTGAAATAAAATTATAAATATTAATTAATTAATATATAAATATAATACTTAATTATAATTATTATTAAGTTTTATTATTGGCCATATCATCACTTACCATCAGGTGAGATCAAGGCACTGTGCTCACCCATAAAATATATTTATTTTGAAGTTAAATAAATCACCCGCGTATAAATCACAATAATAAGTTGCGAACTTTAACCACTCGTCTAATTGCTCCAATAATTTTCGTACACGTTGCGCTCTAACTAGACTAGACAAGAGGCTGCATCATCTTGTCCACAAAATAAGGAGACAGCAGAAGGTAACCTTCATACAAACGCGCTCGAGTAACGCACACATAGACAACCTCTCACGGACGCGGTATCTCGCAACAGCTGCGCTCCGACTGTCTCGAGCTGTTCCGAGTTAGGAAAATCAGATCAGATAAAGGAAGATCAGGTCAGCCAAACATAACCCCACCATACTGGCTCAACAGTTAAGTGGGTTTCAACGACGATAAGAAATCCTAAGCACGACACTATCTGATTTTTTATACAATGTTTTCTCTTAGGTATTTTTTTGAAATGGTAATTAATAAGTTTACATCGAAATGTTACAAGCGTCGCATTTGATGATCATTCTGCAGTACTCACCATGCCCCTCTGTAGGAAACCAGAGGAAAATTAAAAAAAACCTGTTCGAAACTAAGTTCTTATAACTTTCTAGTGTTTCAATCTCGCACCCTGCCAAACAGGCAGGTCGCAATCTGGAGCCCGCAGCAGATTGCCCCACTCCACCCCCGATTAGGTACTAGGAACTTCGCCTTGTCAGCATTCCGTTGTATTGAATTTCTTTCCGGCTTTCCGCCGGTTCTCGCCGCCGACATTTCCCCTGTGGTTACAAAACTTTCTTGGTGACAGACGTTAATTGTTTTATTCGTTTACTTTCACCAGAATTGGGAACTTTAGAATGGTATTTTTTCATGTGAAAGACAGACAAGAAGGAAGTTTCTATCTACAAACAGACACGATACAGTTGGGAAAGATTCGATGAAGTTTATGTTAGTTTAAACAATTCCCTTGTTTTTGTCAACTTGTACAAAGTTATCTTTTTGGAAATTATAAGAAGGTAGTTTAAATCTAACGAACATACATAAAAAACATATTTACAACCGAATTGATAACCTCCTTCTTTTTGAAGATGGTTTAAACGTTAGAAGCGTTGTAACGGCGAATAATAATAAAAAACTATGATCCTATTATACACCTTTAAACCATATGATTTCCTGTTTTCCTCATCATGATCATCATCATCATCAACATCATCATCTCAGCCAAAAAGACGTCCACTGCTGGACAAAGGCCTCCCTCAAGGATAAATCATTTCGAGGGGAATTTGCCATAATCGCCACGCTTGACAGGCGGGTTGGCGATCGCAGTAGGGTGAGAATAATCACAGAGAGACACTGCTGCCCATCCTCTGGAATGGTCCCATAGTCGCCTTCTGCGACACCCACGGGAAGAGATGGGATGGTTCAATTCTTTACCCCCGGCACCACACGGGGGCACACACACCTATTTTCCTATAACAGGTAAATCATACGCTTAATATTAAAGTTCATAAATAATGTTATGCGGAAATAGCTCACTACAACAACACTATTCACCACTCATTCATATCGTACAAAATCCTTTTTAGGTTCGGAGCTTACCGGAGAGTCCCTTAACAAAAAGGAGCATCCTCTTTAAGTGCGGTCCACTACCCATCGTAGGCTTTAATAAGTAACGAACTGACAGGCGATAAGCATAAAACGTACTATCATAATTCAAACTACATAAATCCTGTTATCCAATAAAATAGAGAGGGGATAAAATATCACGATCAAGTTGTAGGCGACCGACAAACCCAACGTCTTTATATTCTTTATTGTATTTTGAAATATCTCAAATATTCCATCGCGCACTAAGAAATTTGGTAACTCGTTTTTTTGTCGCACCCCCAAAACATGGAATAGTTTGCCAGCACACGTTTTCCCTCCTTCCTATGATATGGGGTCCTTTAAACGAGGCGTGAAGAGGCACCTTGTGGGCCGGCAGAGTGAGGGTAATTGATGCTGCGTTGTTTTCACTCTGCACCAGTTGTCGTCGCGTCTGGACTGCGTTTCCACTTAACATCAGGTGGAGTGAAGTAATTTGCTGAGCTATGAATAAAAAATAAATTAAAAAAATGTCCTCACTGTTGGGGCACGAGCCTTCCCTATGGATTGATAGGGAGAACGGGCCATAAACCACCACGCGGGCCCAGTGCGGATTGGTGGTTGTTAACGACAGCTAATGCAGCCGTAATCGTTAGGGATTAGCAGCTGACTTAAATTTGCAAACTTAGATATTCAATTATTTTTTCTCTTTTGTTTTTTTACATGTTGTGATTGTCCTTTATATTTTGTGTTTTTATTTGTGATGGAAAGTGTCCTTTTATGATACGGCATTTTTCAATATTTTTGACGCTGTAAGGGAGAAAAAAGCTTGACACTTACTGAGTTTCTTGCCGGTTCTTCATAGTACAAGGTCTCAGCCTAGAGACTTACGAACCGATGGCATAATGACGTTCACAAGAGCTATTTGTAGCCTAAGCTGAAGAAATGATTTTGAATTTTGAATCTTGAGTTTTGATGTCTGACTTTAGCTACAATTAAATACAGACCTGCCTTACGAAAACTGGAGTCAAACACTGTTGTCACTAAGATACATCATTGCGTCACTTCGAAAAAATGTATTATCAATTTGGGGAATTATCCCTAAGTCAATTTTCAAAAGGCAGAAGATATAACAAACGAGTTTAACATGAACGTGAGCTGTCATTGCCGATCGATTGCCGCGGCCGTGGCAGCGGTCGCGCCGCTCATGCTAATACCAGTCCCAATGTTACTGATAAGCCTACCGCCACCGGAATACCAAATGAGTACACAGAAGTTCCGTGCTTCTTGCACATGCACGTATTTGCAGGAAAATGAGACGATCGATAGAATCGTCTTTGTTTTTTATTCATAAGTCATATCATGGAGGTTTCAATCAATGCAAAGTTGTCTTGTCAGATCGATGGCAAGGTGTTTCGTTCTCGCATCCGCATCGCAGCCGAGCAGTTGATAAAAATCTTAGTGCCATCCGTTCTTGGCGACGGGGATGGCTTGGGATCACGAACTTATGCCATCCTAGGCATAAGTTTTCGCTAAGACTTTTGTTGAACAGTTTAGGCGATTCACACACTGCCACGCACTACGAAAGACATTTGGGCATTTCACGTTTTAATAAAACATGGTGGTGAATGATTACGTTACTATTTAGTGGTGACCATATTCTACCATTCACATTATTTTAACATACCTTTATGGTGAAACTTAATATTTAAGAATATTACCAATATTATTGCTTTATATATCTACTGAAAAAGTTACAATGAATATCGGAACACACGGAAACTGCTATACAAATAAAGTTGGAATTCACTGATCCGATGTTGAAGACTTCGTTACTGAGAAAAGTTAGGTACATGAGAGAGACTTGTAGGTACACGTGGAAAATTTGTAATCATCCGTCTACTTACTACCGGTATCGTAACAAAGCGGCAAGAAAACTTTTCAAAATGATGTTTCGAGCCACATCTTGCGAACTTTTAACAAAGACTACACTCAACACACATAATACACATAATACACTTTGGCCTTTTTAACCTGTACAGTATACAATGTACACACGTCTGCACATCAGAGTCCCTAGTGTGATTTTCATTTGACATTTAATTACTTTAACGAAAACGATTATTAGCATGGCATTGAAGCAGCGCGTCCTGGCGGCGAATGAGAAAATTAAACATGTTTAAATGTCAAATATAAACTCGTACCTTCTTATACTTTTTTTAATATAGGTTCTTTTTTACGTTTTTTAGAGTGACTTTTGTCAATTGTTAGAAAAGAAAATTAAAAGTAAATGCAAAGGGAAGAATTGATGGTTTTATTAAATAGAAATCAATGATATTACATTACAAATAGAAAAGTAGCGACACTTCGGTGTTCAACAGTACTGTTGCGAGATTCCGGATCCGTAAGCGGTTGTCTATGTGTGTTTTAGCCGCAATTGCATGAAGCTTCCATTTTGCAGTGTCCTTTTTTTGTGAACTCGGTTTGATTATTTTTGGTTTCTTTTAAATCCGGTCCGCCTATGGTTATTTATCTCCGGATTTGACCTGAGATCTCAGGATTTTCAGGCTCCTGACGTCTGTCTGTCTTATGACTTAATTCGAACTGACTGACGCCCGTGCGAACCCGCGGCCGCTTGCGTGGCGGAGTGACTCGTGATTTCCACATAACCCACAGTATCTATGTACCTACACAAAAACACAGAGTTTTTTGCCACAGAGTTGTGAGTTACGTTTACGACAAAATCTCAGGACTTTTCTGTGGAAATCATCTTTTTTCTCAGGACTTTTCAATTTTCCATCTGGTAACCCTAGCTCCGCCAGTCTAACAACTGCGCTAACTAGCTAAGATGGTATTGACTATAATGATGGTGATGATGTGATGGTCATAACAGCAATATTAGTAGCATTCTAGTGGTCCGAGATAAGATTGTGAATTCCTCAAGAAATGTGAATTCCGCGTAAAATACGCTTACGGCCTTCGGTATAATTATCGTAACTATCCATTAGCCGAGATAGAGGCTAATGGCATTCCCTTTACGAATAAAATGTTTACATGAAAGCCTAATTTCGTTCATGTGCCATTAAATACAACAAAGCTTTTGTCAATGTTATTTTTTAATTTATATCAGCTAAATGTTGGGTAATCTTTTATTTCCGCGAATAACAAGTTAACAATTGAAATTGGAGTTTCTTAGTAATTTATGCTAAATTAAGTTCTAATATCTTGGAAACATGAGTATAAACATTTTACTTTGACTTAGTAACGGAACACAAACACGACAATGTCATGGCAACAGACTTAAATAAGATATTGGCAGCCCAGGCAGACTTGGAAATGTCAAACCCACCAAAGCACAATATCTATATTCCCTTCTGAGTGACGAACTGGGGACCTCTAGCCTCTTAGTCTTACCACTACACCAGTTCATTTTTATTTCCCCTACTCACCTGGTCTGCTGGGGAACAAGCCTTCCCTACGGATGGATAGGGAGAACGGGCCATAAACCACCACGCGGGCCCAGTCCGGATTGGTGGTTGTTAACGACTGCTAATGCAGCCGGGACCAACGGCTTTACGTGTCTTCTGAAGCACGGAGGAGCTCGAGATGATACATTTTTGGTCACCCATTCGATGACCGGCCTTTGCAAAAGTTGCTTAACTTCATCACTCGCAGAGCGGGCGCGATAATCACTGCGCCACCGAGATTCGCCACTACACCGCAGATGCGGTTCAATTATAGATCCTATGGACGGTTATGTCACCTCGTTGCTTAAAAGTTTAACGTACTCGGTAAATTGCGGTTTAGTATGGCTTTTAGTTCTTTGTTTGACTTTACGATGGCACTTAGCTAACTATTTATTACTTAAGTGCTAATACAGTTTATTTTGGAGTTTCGGTAGCGAAACACTGCAAGATAAAATCACTGATTCTTCAAAAGGGAATGTGCATAGAATTTAAAGTCTCAAATATTTTTTTCTAGATTCTGTATTGTCTTTACATTATACTTAAAAGGTTTTTTTTTAATTTAGGTAGGTTATTTATATAAAAAGTGAAAAATAAGGGCAGGAAATTCAAACTTACAAAACGCGTCACCATTGGTCGAAACGAAATGTGACGTCAATGGTCATGTCACGTCATTGGATTTATCGGCGTCGATAGATTCATACTGTGTTAGTGTTTGTTAGAAAAATTGTTTAAAACTGTGTTCATGTGTGATTACCTACTTGTGAATATATATTTGTAGTCAATCTAGGACGATGACAGAAACTGGTTTTGTCAAAGCACAATCGGATAATCTACTGAAAATAGATGCATTTATGATGTCAGCATATTTTGCATCAAATCTCGATTTTACGAGCGCAGAAATCAAAGGAGTTCACTCCTTTTCACTTCCCTTAATTACAATAATTACCCTGCAGCTTGAAAGCTGTAATTATTATGTTACATGGTATGTTTTAGTCCATGACATAGGTTTTTATTCATAAATGTTTTTTACTTACAACAAAACTTAACATATATGTACTTACATAACCATTTGTCATAAAAATTGTTCCTAAACTTTTAATTTACGTCTATATCATTATAATTTAATAGTATGATATGTTTATATACTTTTTGTAAATATTAGATAAATACGATATTCAAGCAAGCTCTTTAGATACATTTTTAATGAACTTTTGTAAACTACGTTAGGTTAGTCTTAGACCGAATGTTTGACTGCTTCATAGCTAATTCACACTAAGCTGTACATAAATATACATATACAACCGATAATGAAGATACATTGTCCCTTTTCATCATCTTACACCATTTTTTTCGTACTTTCGCATCGCGTGAAATACGAAAAAACACTTGATCGGGTGTACTAATAATAGTGTTTTTGCACTTCGGTACCATTCAATACTTGGAAGAAGGTTTTTAACTTCTTCTATGATTTGTATAGCAATTAAAACTGAAAATAAGTATGAAGTAACTGAAACGCTATTGTAAACAAACACGAGGCACAACCAATGACGTCATCAAAAGCGCGCGCTAAATGGTGGCGTTTGAACGGCTCAAATTTATTCAATATTTTAAATTTCACTTTGAAAAATAATTTGACGATTTTCAAGCCTATTTATATTTTTTCTATGTTATAAAGATGTAAGTAAGTAAGTGATTAATTTAAGAAATAAAAAAAATCATGCATATTCCCTATTTAGGGACCTATGCAATGTCCTTATGTACAGTAGGAATTAAAATATTGATTGCATACTTCTTCGGTGTTAAAATCAGGACTATTTTCAATAATCTAAAGTGCTCACTCACTCAATTCGTTTTCTACACCGTTGGCCTGAATAACCCGAAAGATTTAAACCACGTATTCTTAACGACAGTACGAGTAAATAACGTTAAACATGGGTCGAAATGTGTGTTTTAATTGACCCACTTTTTCAATACAAATTAAATCATAGTAATAGCGTGTTTCTTTATGGTCAAGCCTTTACTTCAGAGAGTAAGCGAATCATATTAATCTCAAGTTGAGAAACAGGGAGCGAGCATGACACTTCACGAATCTGTACACATAATGTATTTCCGCTAAATGTTCCGGCGGATAAGACGGCATAACGAATATTATTTATTAAATTATAACAGTGTAATTCTTACGTGACAATCAGTAATAATTTGAAATCAGTTTGTTTGAAATATGTCACATGTATCAATCATGTTCAACTTTCAAACTATGAATCAGCTAGTTGTCAGTGAAGGCAAATAGGTTGCACTTTGCTGATTGAGAGCGGAATTAATCTAGTCTTATCTATCAGTCTTACTGATAAGAGAATAACTACTTGTTATTAAAGTGTAATAAGAAAGATAAAGTTATAATTATTACCTACTCTGTATATCAGTTGCATGTTACATCTTTTTATCCACAATGAAAAATAATTATTTTCGGTAGTAAAACCTTTTTGTCGACAGGTACCAAACTTACTTAGGTAAAACTGGTTGACACCGATGCACCTAGGTAAGTGCGTCTGCGTGAAAGTAGTAGGTGTCTACGTCATACCTTAGGGTGTGTTATACTTGATATTTTTTTATTATTATTTGTTTTAAATAATGAATATCTCCTTTATTATGGGGTTTAGGACTATGTGTTACATAACTTTATATACTCTAATTAGGCTGTAGAATCGTTAAGTTAAATCTTTCGGGTTATTCAGGCCAACGGGTATACTTATACGTTAATAACGAATACGGTAGATGAATTACACTACTTTTTTTTAATAGCATTTTTGTGTGCCTCGGGTTTTTTTAATTCTGTATGAGCAAGTATTTGACCGCGATTTCACCTAATGGTAAGTGATGATAATAAATAAATAAAAATATGATTATTTTTATCATCACAAAATATGTCCATTTGACTAAGGCTTATCCCTATATTTGTAAGAGACTGGTGCCTGATAAAGGTTTCAGAAAGAAAGGAAACCTGGGCTACAGGTCGCCAGGCCCTACCTGCAAATAGTAACTATTTATTTTAATAAAGTTCTTAACAAATTATGATCAAAAATAACAAAAAAAAACCGACTCCATCCTCCATATATCCTTTCAAATGAAAAAAGAATTTTACAAATCGGTGTATAAATGATGGAGTTTTTTTCTTTTTTTTTTCATTTTGTTGATGGCTTTGTGCGATTAGCACATTTAGCCAGTGTCAAAGTAATTTTTCTAACAAGTAATATATAAATTAGCAATATTTCTTTTCTGTTTGATGATAATGAATGATAATAGAAATGAGAAATGATATACCACCCAACCCCTCGAGTATCTCAGTAAAGATGTGGGGCTTTACTAAGTCCTCGGGCGGACTTCTTGAGAGAATTTGAAAAGTGACGTTGCACTGTTTTGTTTCATTTGCCAACACTCATGCACACTCACGAACACTTAACGGTTAATAATCCACCATTATTTCACATTAATATTCGACATAACACAAATTTTAGAAAATAAAACAAAACCGCAGACATGACTCTTCACTTTCCCGCCAAGAAGTCCAAATGACGGAGTTATAAGGTAACAAACATTTAAAAAAAAAAAAACATACAACTGAATTGAGAACTTCCTCCTTTTTTTGAAGTCGGTTAATAAAAACAGATCGAAACAAATGAGAAACAGATAACCTATGTGAGTATGTGTGTGCGAGTGTTCGGCCTAGATGATGCGGCCTAGGATGTAGTATACTTGCCTAGATAATGCCTAAAAATGTTAATGTCCTTATTTCCGCAAAGTAAGGACTGATTCGATAAATTTTCTATCATCATCATCATTAGGCTATATATTTGTCCACTGCTGAACATCTCTCCAAGTGACCACATCTCACCACTGAACACGATCTGCGGCTACTATATCTATAAATTAGAATTTTCAGTACACTCAAAATTTTTATCAAAAACCATTTGTACCAAAAGGCAGATGATACGGAACCTATTCAAATTTATCAGCTGCAACGATGCGACAGTTGGAAGTGTGTCCTGTGACGTCATAGATAACTTTTATGGCCAAGCATTAAGATACTGCAGTCTATTAAAAAACGCGGTAATCTGTACAAATTGTGTCGTCTGACTTTCTACTTAGTTTTCGTCACTAATGGCCACTTAGCACACGTGTATGGTTATCAGAGAGCTCGTCCTGTGATAGCAATATTTTGATGTAAATGTAATGTAAGAGCTATCTTATCTCACTGTGAAACAAATGAGTGTTTTGATATTGATTTACACACGTCTACAGTCTACACATCAACCAACCACAAACTGTCATTTCCTCAATAGACTTTAAACTTTATCACTAAGGTATATGGTTGAAAAGGTATTGAAGAAATTTGACGTTTTTCGATAGGTTGATATACACGCGTCTGTACTACTCGTACTCGTATATTGTCAGAACGTGTTTATGATTTCCTCATGATGACCTCAAAATGCAATGTTATTGTTATATACTTAACAGCGAGCGCCATCTATCAAATATTAATGTAACTTAATTGTAGTAAAAGGGTAGGCAGTAAAAGCATACAATACAGCGCGGACGCAAAAATGCGAGTTTCAAGTTTCTATATGATAGCGAGCGAGCGGCGCGTGGCAGTGGTGTGACAACGGCGCACGACTACGAATACGCACGCACACTAATATCTGTACAGAGTAGGCTAGTGATTTAATTAGAGCAATGTTTACTTTCGTAAAATCGTAGGCGTTTGGGTAAATAATAATAAAAGTCTTAATATTTTCATATTCCAATTTTTTAATTAAAAAATAAGACAACAGTGGCCTGTGGAATATCAATACAAACATTTTGATGTCGGATCATTGTTTCATTGTGCTATATTTACAAAGTTTCTGAAGAAATAAGATTTTAGATATTATTACTTTTACGTATTGTTTATGCAGTTTCTGGGTATTTGTTTCAAATTCCTAGACAACCATGGTCTTGTGAAAGGATCAAGCTAACCTACAACAGTCCTTTTAATGTATATGACCTATTTAGCGCCTAGCACCAGTGACTTAAAAACACGTAAATTTCGAAATTTTCGCGGCACCCCCTTAAGTTAACAGTTGATGTCGCTTTGTACGGTCTATATAAGTGGCCTGCGCGCCCGTAATCACTCTCTCTTCCCCGATCCGAAACGAACCCCGTAGGGCACGGGGACACGCACTAGTGCGTGATGCCGTTCCCTCTAGAAAACCTCCGAAGGTGATTCGTTTCACACGGCTTGAGGAACCCTTTAAGTTTCTAGCCGCTCCCAAAAAAGCACGGTGAAGCTGAAAATGCCGTCTGAGGCAATCAGCAATCTCTTCAAAAAAAGAAAAGCAATCTCTCTCTTTTACACAAATAAAGCCGTAACACAAATAAAGCGTTTAGTCGCATAATGCCTAATTCGCAAAATGCTTACCATGTCTCAAAAGAACTAATTCGCGAAATGACTAATTCTCATAAGGACTAATTCGCGAAAGGACTAACGCTTGATTATCATAGATAAACGTGAGTGTAGTGCATCAATTACATTAAGTGGCATTAAGTTTATATTGACATTAAACCAAAATTATTTAATAATGCAAGTTTTTTTTATTTTCGTGCATCTAACGTTCATTAGTATTATTATCTATGATAATCAAGTGTTAGTCCTCTTAAGAATTAGGCATTCTGCGAATTAGTCCTTTTGAGAATTAGTCCTTTCGCGAATTAGTCCTAGTAACATGATAGGCATTTTGCGAATTAGGCATTATGCGACTAAACGAAACAAAGGTTGTAAGTTCCCAGGTAGTCTTCTTATTCATCCAGCCCTGCTTCAGTTCGCACAGTTATTACATAACTAGCTGTGCCCCGCGGTTTCACCCGCGTTAATTAGCGAACTGCTCTACACCATAGCGTGACGTAATATAGCATATAGCCTTCCTCAATTAATGGACTATTCAACACAAAAGTATTTTTTCAATTGAACCAGTAGTTCCTGAGATTAGTGCGTTTAACCAAACAAACAAACAAACTCTTCGGCTTTATAATATTACTATAGATTGGTAGGCATAGATTTATTGTCTATGATTTTTTAGTATTCGACACATTTCTCAAAACTCTCTCAACCAAAATGTGGTAGGGTAAAGCCACCAAAGAGCACGCGCTACCAAAGTACTCTTTGTACTAAGTACTAAGGTACTCCTTAGTGCTACTAATTGAATAATATTAAAAAACTGTTAGCAACTGCTTGCCTGTGACATATTAACGTGTGAATGGAGTAAATATGGTACTTAGTATTTATCAATTTCTTGTGTGTTTGTTTATAGGAAAAATAGAATTGCGTATAAGAATACGTACATACCTACTCTTTGGTAGTGCGTACTCTTTGGTGGCTTTACCCTAAATGCAAACTTAATTATCAATTTAATCATTTAAATGTATTTCTAATAGCGATCTATTATGTTAAATCGGAGCCAAATATGCATTTGGCTCCGAGTGCTTGTTTTTCTATATACTACTAATACTAACTTCAGAAGTTTGCCGACTCTACAATGGCATATAAGTTTTCTTTGCTCTGCTGTAAGATACAGATTGGTCGTAAAGTCGTAATGCAGTATAATAGCAATTATAACTTAGGACCTTGTAAAAACTATCTATATGACCCAGTTAGACACTTATGCCACATATACTCATATTATTTTATTACTAATATTATTTGATTATATACTTTTTTATCTTTAAGACTTGACGTTAATAAGTGCAGTATTTATTGTTTCATTTCATTTTTACAGCTGCTAAGCTGCCTAGGAGCTGTTTATTTCTCTTAGCCGGTGCTACTTAAATCATCATCATCATCATCAGCTCATTTTATGTCCCCACTGTTGGGGCACGAGCCTTCCCTATGGATGGATAGGGCTACTTAAATAACAGTTCAATATTAAACAAAGCAATACAGTTTTCATAAACGAAAAAATGTTTATAAAATCTCTAGCAATTGAATTCGGCTATTCTGAAAAACATCTCAGCGCGTTCTTTCTTTCACTGATACTTACCTACAGTAGAATATATTTTATGTATTTTGGAGCAAAAACTGGGCGAAGAAAATTACGACAATCGTCGGAAATTGAGAAGATAAGTTTGTTTCACAATCGACCGAGAGCTTTCTCAAATCTTCGGGAACCATTTAAGATGGCAATTAATTGTTCTGAATTGTTTAACGGATGTATTAATGGGTAATAACGGGACACCTAACAAGCTTCTTCGCTTTAAGAATGCTGTAACGGCTTTAGTTGTATATCGTACTGAAGGTACGATTTACTCTCTTTAAATCAAATGATATGACCAAACGTCTTACCAAAAAATAAATATAAAATTATGCAATCTACTTATAATTTTCATCTATCATACTAACTCTATAGCGCAGCGACAAGCTTTTCGGGTAGCGACCTTATAAGTTAAGCAGCTTGTACAATGTGGATTCACCGGATGGGTGAATCCTGGCTGAATTAAAATATCAGGCAACATGCAACTGTTGTAAACTTTTTGCCTCAAACGGCTTTTACAACGTCACCGGACTTTTTAGGGGGTGGGACTTAAAGGATTCCACAAGCCGATCAAAACACTGTCAAAGGGTTTCTAAAGAGAATGGCATCGCGCAAGCATTTCCCCGTTCCTTTCTAGACTCAGTGAGGGGTTTAAGCCGGATCGGGCTCTGTTGTAATCATGAGATAGCAGTCGTTAAAACCCACCAAGTCACAATGTGCCAGCGTGGTGGGTTATAGCCTGACCTCCCAATATGATTTTCATAATATCGCATGACCTTATCTCAGCAAGACGTAACCAATATTAGGCAAGACGTAGGTAACCTATATTAATTAGGCTTATGATGATGATGATGCAACAATATTCGTTATAAACTGACAAACCGTACAGCAGTAATACCTTTTTTAAGTCAACGTAATGACAAAACAGCTTTATAAATGCGATGTTAGTTGTACAGTATCGTACTGCAGTAATACCTTTTTTAAGTCAACGTAATGACAAAACAGCTTTATAAATGCGATGTTAGTTGTACAGTACCGTACTCCAGTAATACCTGTTTTAAGTCAACGTAATGACAAAACAGCTTTATAAATGCGATATTAGTTGTACAGTACCGTACTTCAGTAATACCTTTTTTAAGTCAACGTAATGACAAAACAGCTTTATAAATGCGATGTTAGTTGTACAGTATCGTACTGCAGTAATACCTTTTTTAAGTCAACGTAATGACAAAACAGCTTTATAAATGCGATGTTAGTTGTACAGTACCGTACTCCAGTAATACCTGTTTTAAGTCAACGTAATGACAAAACAGCTTTATAAATGCGATATTAGTTGTACAGTACCGTACTTCAGTAATACCTTTTTTAAGTCAACGTAATGACAAAACAGCATTACAAATGCGATGTTAGTTGTACAGTACCGTACTGCAGTAATACCTTTTTTAAGTCAACGTAATGACAAAACAGCTTTATAAATGCGATGTTAGTTGTACAGTACCGTACAGCAGTAATTTTTTTTTTTTAATATTGACACGTCATAGTGACCACATCCTGCCTGATAGTAAGCAGCCGATGCAGTTCAAAATAATGAGAGCGCTCCTCACCGTGGAACACGCACGTTAACAAGCGCACCCATTCATGACGGCCTGCATAAATGCCGTTTCACGCCTCGCTTAAAAGACCCGGGACTATAGGAGCTGGGAAACACATGCGCCGGCAAAGAATTCCAAAGCCGAATGGTCTTACAGAGGAACGACTCGCCAATTTTTTTGGTACGAGTACTAATTGTCTGTACAGTATGATGGTGTTTCCTAAGACCAACACGTGTATTCCGGGAGAGGAAAGGAGAAGGCGGAATTAGATCAAAAAGTTCTTCAGAACACTCACCGTAGTAATTCCGGTAGAAGACACTGAGAGAAGCAATGTCTCTTCGCAGCTGGAGGTCCTCTAGAGAGGCTGTAAAAACATACCTTTTTTAAGTCAACGTAATGACAAAACAGCTTTATAAATGCGATGTTAGTTGTACAGTACCGTACTGCAGTAATACCTTTTTTAAGTCAACGTAATGACAAAACACCTTTATAAATGCGATGTAAGTTGAACAGTACCGTACTGCAGTAATACCTTTTTTAAGTCAACGTAATGACAAAACAGCTTTATAAATGCGATGTTAGTTGTACAGTACCGTACTGCAGTAATATCTTTTTTAAGTCAACGTAATGACAAAACACCTTTATAAATGCGATGTTAGTTGTACAGTACCGTACATCAATAATACCTTTTTTAAGTCAACGTAATGACAAAACAGCTTTACAAATGCGATGTTAGTTGTACAGTACATTACTGCAGTAATACCTTTTTTAAGTCAACGTAATGACAAAACAGCTTTATAAATGCCATGTTAGTTGTACAGTACCGTACAGCAGTAATACTTTTTTTAAGTCAACGTATTGACAAAACAGCTTTACAAATTCGATGTTAGTTGTACAGTACCGTACTGCAGTAATACCTTTTTTAAGTCAACGTAATGACAAAACACCTTTATAAATGCGATGTTAGTTGTACAGTACCGTACTGCAGTAATACCTTTTTTAAGTCAACGTAATGACAAAACAGCTTTATGAATGCGATGTTAGTTGTACAGTACCGTACTGCAGTAATACCTTTTTTAAGTCAATGTAATGACAAAACAGCTTTATAAATGCGATGTTAGTTGTACAGTACTGTACTCCAGTAATATCTTTTTAAGATCACGTTATAACAAAAAAAGCTTCATTACAACAAATTACAGTAAAATTATACATTCTTCAAAGTTAAAAAGCCAGGCCAATAGTGACTTTATTTTTTATTCAAAATGGTTTCCATCAAACGAGTCATTCTAAAAAGTAAATTATAGCTTATTGAACGCTAAATTAGTCCATTCTTCGACATGACAACGTTTAATGCAGGCTATAAATAACTCACTCCATAATCGGTGGTACATGGAGAGATCGATAGAATTTTCACTGCCACGAACACACAATATGATTGAGATTTATCATAAAAGCCTCTTTTGCATTTTATTCTTTTATATTTATGAGCACGTTTATTGCCATCCCGTTCGTTATATTTTTTGATAAGCTCTTATGAGATATTTTTTATTCTACAACTGCAAAAAGCACTTTATCGCCATTATATAGATCTATATTTTAGATGGTAACGCCTACACTTTCCCGGAGTCCTAAATCACCGACTTACTAATTTTATCTATTGTGGGTTAGTCCATTGTGTTCCAATAGTATTGGACGACGTCCCATACTCATAAAGGATCTAGTTGTCTGCTGAAAAAAATGGAAACTGAAAGCCGTCAGCCGCTCTAACTTCTAATAGCATTTTAAAACCCTTATGTCGGCTCAGTCACAGATTCCAACGATACGAGTATTTAGTTTGGCAACCGTTTAGTTCAAGAATCATTTTCTATGTAAGCTCTAAAATTTAATCAAAATTCGTAGGTCCGTATGATACGATTTTTTTTTTAGTTGATGGCTTCGTGCGATTAGCACATTTAGCCGGTGTCATAGTAAAATTTCTTACAAGTACATAAATAAACAATATTTCCTTCCTGCTTGATGAAGATGAATGATAATAAAAATGAGAAGTGAGAAATGATATACCCCCCACCCCTCGAGTATCTCAGTAAAGATGTGGGGCTTTACTAAGTCCTCAGGCGGACTTCTTGAGAGAATTTGAAAAGTGACGTTGCACTATATTGTTTCATTTGCCGACACTCATACACCCTCACGAACATAATCCACCATTATTTCACATTAATATTCGACATAACACAAAATTTAGAAAACAAAACAAAACCGCAGACGTGACTCTTCACTTTCCCGCCAAGAAGTCCGATATTAACCTTATGATAAACCCAGGAGGACTGACATTTAGCTGAGCGGGCACCACTTATTTTTTGTAAATTTTATGTAGTAATGTCATTTGTGTTATGTCACTAATAATTGTTTTCTATTCTATATATTCTAAAATGAGTATGTTATGGTTTGCGTATATTTTTTAAATTATTGGCAAAAAAAGAGCAATCAATAACAAAATTGTGAAATGCATCTTTTTGAATATAATTTTGCATAATGGCATATAAATAGCAATGTTATAGCCGATAATCTATACTACTCGTATTAATAAAAAGATAAAGTTTGTGACTTTGTCTGTTTATTTGCGCAGGGTAATCTCTGGATCTACTCTACTGGTCCAATTTCAAAAATTCTTTCACAGATAGAATGCTCCATTATCTTCTTGCGGATAACATAGGCTACATTTTATATTAAAAAAGTATTTATTTATAAAATCTCATATACGTGGATGTCGCGAGTAAAGTGTAGTGTTTCATATAGAAATGGCGAAAAACTTAATGCACGTGCCTTCAGTGAACCCGCAGCTTCTGGCGATCTGGGTCAGGTGCTTTAATTATTAAACTATAGTGTTATCTGATTCTGGTAAGTTCGGCGCTATCTACTTACTTTGTTGATTGCTTTGAATTATGTCTATCTGATCTTTCATTGCCGGATTATATATCTGACCATGACGTTTCTTTGAAACAAACGGTATTATTATCAATTTTCGGGCACCGAAATTAGAGGTACGATAGCCAGATCCTCAGTAGATGAGTGTCCCGGGAGAAGTGTGCCTTCATCTTCGGCTTTATCGTACCTTATCTTTAGGTCATAGATAAAGGAGGCCAATTGGTCTTGTGGTTTAAAAAAAGTGACATAACTATTAGGTCCTTACCTATGAAATTGACGTTTTGTATGAAGATTTTTTATAATATAAAATTTTTCATAGTAACGTTTTTTAAATTTCCTTAACATCTATTTTAAGTATACACTATAAAAATTGTAGGGCAGTGTGTTTGTTTCGCTAGCTAAATATACAAAGCTACAAAGAAACAAAAGGTCCATACCTAAAAAAAAAAAGTCAATTTAAAAAAACTTGGGCTATAAAAACACAGAATTAAAAATCATTGTTATTACTGAAGCCTAAGTCATCATCATCATCAGCTCATTTTATGTCCCCACTGCTGGAGCACGAGCCTTCCCTATGGATGGATAGTGAGAACGGGCCATAAACCACCACGCCTAAGTAACATAGTCTTAATTAAATGTGTATAATAAATAATATTAACAACCGGTATTGAGTTTAAGAAGTTAAAGGTACACTTATTAATGAGTGAGAAAAAAACGTCAATTTCCATAGGTAAGACCCTAATATTATAAAAGGTCACATTTTTATCAACTGCAAATATTTTGGCAAGACATCTAATTATATCAGAGAAATAAGGCCCTAGCATTTTTTTTTAATTTTTTTTTTTTTCCTTTAGTTGATGGCTTCGTGCGGTTAGCACATTTAGCCAGTGTCAAAGTAATTTTTCTTACAAGTTATAAATAAATAAACAATATTTCCATCTTGTATGATGATGATGAATGATAATAGAAATGAGAAGTGAGAAATGATATACCCCCCAACCCCTCGAGTATCTTAGTAAAGATGTGGAGCTTTACTAAGTCCTCGGGCGGACTTCTTGAGAGAATTTGAAAAGTGACGTTGCACTGTTTTGTTTCATTTGCCAACAATCATGCACACTCACGAACACTTAAAGGTTAATAATCCACCATTACTTCACATTAATATTCGACATAACACAAATTTTAGAAAATAAAACAAAACCGCAGACATGACTCTTCACTTTCCCGCCAAGAAGTCCTGGCCCTAGCATTTAAAAAAAATTCAGGCTAGTTTTTTTTTTTTTTTTTACTTTTCCTGACACAAAAATTGTAATATTTTTAAGAGCGGCCTATCTGTCGGCTCCTTTGAGTGAAACTAGGGGCATGTGTAAGCGGTGGAGGCATTGCGGCCTCTCTGTTTCGGCTCCTTTGAATTGAAACTACCGAAAGTGCTTTATTTTTCTTTTTAATCGAAATGTCTTTTGGCGTTTTTCTTGAGAACTAGCATATAAAATTTAAGGTTTTTTTGTTAATATATATTGTTGAATCTATCCTCAAAATATTTGTAGTTGATAAAATGTGACCTTATATATCTGCTCGTGGAATACGAGTATATCTTACAAATCCAATCCACAAACTCAATACTTGATACACATACACGCACCGTGCGACTGCTCCTTACATTTCTGATCCTTAAAAAAAAAACAATACGTTCTCGAGAATAAATTCGAACGATGCCCTGAATAACTTCATCCCTTAAACGTCTTCGAGAAAATAGAATACTGTGTTTGGTAAAGCAGGAGCTTTATCACGTTGATACCTATTCAGAATAAAGAACTCGTTTCCTCTGTGCTCCGATAATAATATGCCGACGAACACATCACAGTCATTCAAACTTTATTATTTGCTTCTGGTTATATGATATTACTTTTTTGTAATAGATACGAGATCTAGATTTGAATAGTTTATAAACCTAACAATTTGTAGCGTCATCATCATCATCATCAGCAGCAGTTTTTAAAAGTCTCACTTCTCGTCTTTAGTCTTCGTATATGAACTTCTTAGATGCATATTGGGAGATCAGGCAATAACCTACCACCCTGGTTCAATGCGTGTTGGTGGTTTTTAACGACTGTCAGTTCACGGCAAGAACCGAAATCAACATCTTAACGTGTCGTCCGAAGCGGTAGGATTCTAAGATTTTTTAAATTTATTGAAATAAGTGCTTAACTCGCATGTCAAAAGGTAGTGGCACCAGTGTTCGACACTTTAAGCTCAGTGTTCAACCCAGTTTTATTAGTTGATGGCTTCGTGCGATTAGCACATTTAGCCAGTGTCAAAGTAATTTGCTTTACAAGTAAACAATATTTCCTTCTGTATGATGATGATGAATGATAATAGAAATGAGAAGTGAGAGAGAAATGATATACCCCCCAACCCCTCGAGTATCTCAGTAAATATGTGGGGCTTAGTTCTCGGGCGGACTTCTTGAGAGAATTTGAATAGTGACGTTGTTGCACTGTTTGTTTTATTTTCCAACACTCATGCACACTCACGAACACTTAACGGTTAATAGTTCACCATTATTTCACATTAATATTCGACATAACACAAATTTTAGAAAATAAAACAAAACCGCAGACGTGACTCTTCACGTTCCCGCCAAGAAGTCCAACCCAGCTTTTACCGCCAAAAATAACATAGATTGGTATTGTTTTTTTTTTAATTTACGGGATGAGAGCTAGGAAATTGAGCATGTGGTCTGTATTTAATTGTAGCTAAAGACTAAAATCAGGTGCTGACCCCTATTTTAATGGTTAAAGGAAACAATTGTCGTTCATTGATTCCTGTCAAACACTGGTGCTATCACTTGGTCTATGGGTGCTACTATACTATCTAGAGAAAAAAAACGAGCGAGCCTTACAGTAGTCGCATATGATGTGTAACATTTGACATCTCACTATAGTATTATGCAATTTTAACATTATATTCTGAAAAAAATGGCTCAGGTATTTAGTACATCATTATTTTTATAACTATAAAATAAATGCAGTAAATACTCATGAGAAGACATTTGACATATCAAAATGACCTCTAAAATGACACAATATGTCACATATAATCGTAATATGTCATTTTATAATATGGACTTTAAATTTACAAAATGGCGCGCGCCTGAGCGCTTCCTCGACTTCCTGTTACACAGTTTCACTGTTACACATTTCACGAAATCACTCCCACAAATTTCTTATATAGAATGCGAGCGATGTTATACATCGAAAAACCGCAGCGCCATCAATTTCCTAAAATGCTTCGTTATAACCCCTCGTATTCCAACATGTCTGTTTAAATGTTGTTGAAAATCGAATAAAAGTTTCCGATTCCTATTATTAATCTTAGTAATTACTAATTGGCAACCCTGCAGCCTAATCAAGCGCGGTTCAGGCGACGAATGCAAACAAAACTGTGTGTGTACATTAACGTCATGGATATTTGTACGCGGGCCGGGATCGTTACCCAACATGCTGTAATCCGCTTGGATATTCAGATTCCATTAAGGCACACTAATTATAATAATAGCTGGCACTCTCAAGAGTCTTCGACTTTTCCCAGTACCATGACCCATATTATTTGGCCCATGACATTTGAGGTGGTATTGGTTTTTGAACTGCGCTCGTGTTAATTTGGAGTAGTGCCCAATCAATGGATTTGATGAAGTTTCCTTTAAATGCTCGATAAATAAATAATAATGTATTTGATTTTTTTATAACCGGGCTCATTCTCATGATTTCCATGATTGTTTTCATAGTCGAGACGTTTTGCGATTACTTTTTTCTCTCTCTTGATATCTTTACTAGTCGGCTCGTAGAGAAAGCCTGAGAGCATGAAGTCCTCCTTTTGCTGTATTTTTGCAATAAAGAATAAATAAATAAAAAAATACTCAGAGGTTTCATACTATAACTACTAGGTTATTTTTTATGTGGACTATTTTAAGTTCCGTCTGGATAGCTACCACCACCTAATCTAAGTGTATCGCCATATCAACAATGCTTATTATTATTATAGCATTGTTGTGTTCAGTCAGATTCTCAGTAATTGAGGATTTCGCTTCCAACTTCGGCCCCATCGTAATTTTCCATCAGGCGGGATGAATTTAATATACTTTCTTTGACGCTGTTCGCGTTGTGAAGCAAAAAACTTAACTTAACATTATTCTTAATATTTCTTCAGACCCAACAAATACCAACATCTACAGACTAAAAATGTCACGTCATATTTTAGAAGATCTTTGACTTGGCGATACTTCTCCAACAACAGAAACTTGTAATATTCGCAATAAATAAATTATACGAAAGTCTGATTTTGCTTTTCCGTTACATTTGGTACAATTATTATTTAACGTCACTGAGTGAAAACACAGAAAGATAAAAGCAAAATCACGACTGGAACGAAATCCCGTTAAGTAAAATGTGATAACAATTTTTTTTATAGATGAATGCTGGGCTCTTAAAAATTACTGTCAATTAAAGTTTTGAATTAAATTTTTAAGAAATTAGTATTGTAAGATAGATAGATAGATAGAGAGATAATACTTTTATTGCAACACTATATTTCATAAACATGAACAAAAAAAAGAAAAAAATTACAAAATATTGCTTTTGGTTTATTAACAAAAAGTTCAAAAAACCGCATTAAAATTGGTTAAACCGTTTTGATTTTTCGTCTCGATAGAAGACTTTATCACGAACCCAAGCTGGTAGAATAATTGCTATAATATGATGGTTCTGAATCTGAGGTTAATCAAATTAAATATTGTTATACTAGGAATACACCTCTTCTTACCCTTAAATAAACACACATTTTCGCTGTCCGACGTAAGCAAAAGTATTATGCATCACGGACCCTGTACAGAAAAAAAAGGAAGGAAAGAAACGGTGTTTAATTTCAAATATTAGTTATTATTTCAGATATAAAAATGTCTTATCCAAATAGGGTAAATAAGTACTATTTAGTATATAAAAAGGGCGACGTCATATAAATGCGATAAAAACAATCAGGAAAGATATTTCAATTTAGTTACGTAAACCGGATTCAACAAAAAGCTCACTCCGTAAATCGAATATTCGATCATAGATGAATGACTGTCTCTTACAACCGAAATTAATAATCTATCTCTGGTAAGAGATAGGCCTATCTTAGTTTAGTTACCAAGCAACCGCTGTTATTTTCCGATAATTAACAGAAATAACTAAGCAACAAAGCTCTAGTAGGCCTATCTCTTGCTGAGGATAGGTTATTAATTTCGGCTGTTAGAGGACTGTCTTCATATTTAAATGATGACATTTGTTTTAACATAGGCGAGGGTTCCCTTTCTTTTGGTAATAATATCTAGTGAGTCTCCTGTCCAAAGTGGGGTAATTCCTAGCATCTAAAATCATGAATATTTTTTGTTGGAAAATTTATTTTCGAAATTTTTAAAAGAGATATTTTGTTGGAAACACTTTGAAGCTGTTTCAGAATTGTAATTTTTTTGAGAGTCTTACAATTATGCATTTAACCATTGTGTGGTTTATTGGCTTCAGAAGACAATTCGATTTTTCGGTTCGATTCCCAGCGAGGATTCCCCACTCAACATCAAAATGTCAATGAGCAAAAGACCAAAGATTAATTACTAGTGCTGTCGATTGAACATATTGTACTCGGTTTGATTGATGGTAGAGTTCTAGTTCATGAATAAGGATAAGGATAAGAATATAATGTCTGCTTATCTACCTTTTTTTTCCACACGGAGAAATCCTATTACGGATCCCAGCTGCCGGCCGCGGGGGTATGTGGTGACTCTGTCTGCTTACTACCTGCAAACGTTACCTGGAACTACCAAGTTTTACCAACACGAGCACTCAAAACAAACAGCAGTTGCTTCAACTTATAACATTTATTACAGAGCGGTAAGTTTTGAATTGAAGACAATCCAGATAAACGAATCCTGAAACTGCCAAATTTATTTTGTAAACTCTATTCAACATTGCTCACAATTTTAAGATAAGATATAAAAGATTAATCTCAAAAAGGGAAGTTACGTTAAGGGAAGAACAGATAGTTAAAATTAAAATAAAGATTGAACAAACCTTTGTTTTCGGCAGAATAATAACATTTATTTATTAAACTTACTGAATTGTACTTTAATTTATACTAGTGGTCGCTCAGTGGTCGATTTTCGACCGTAATGTTTATTTAAAGATGTTTACTATTTCGGCTGAAGGGTTTGTAGGTACAAAAAATATGTGTTTGACATTGACAGATTAAAATCTTGGATACTCACACACAACAAAAAACATAGTAATAATCTAATTAATAATAATTATCTCATGCATTTAACATGCTCACAATCTTAAGATAGGGAGACATTAGCTTTGGAAAACGAAGCAGAGTAAATAATTAGTACTCGTAATAGAAAAAGCAATTAGGTCACCTCTACACGCAAGAGAAGAACTTTTAGCAAAATAATGTATTCGTTCTATACCAAGTCATAAATTCTTTTGTCTTGCAGCGGTAGTGTATATATTCTTTGCTTGCGGTCCACAGTACGGCAGATGGCTTATACCCATATTTTAGCAGACTGTCTACTTGATAAATGGTTCAGGGATTTTCTCAAATCTCTGTAGTGGCGCAATAAATGTTAATGCGGTGAGGATTAATAATAATGATCGTATCGTTTTGGTTGTTTTGGTGAAGTACTTAATTATCAAGTAAGAGCTCTTTATCGTTTAAGACTCTTTTGGGATAGCAGTAAAACACTAATGATTTACTTCATTACTCTGATCTGTACAGTACAGTTTTGATACTGATAAAAAAGAAAATAAGGTGTTTTAAAAAGTTTGTTAGATTTGGTTTAAGAGCATTTTAAATTCATTTTGATATCCTGTATCAAAGTTTTATTTCTTTTCAATTAACAATTCAATGCTAAAAAGTGACTGAAAGTGCTTTAAAAGTGCCTAAAAACCTTTACTTTGGAAAGTTCAAACAATCGTATTAATTCGTTTGAATAAACGTTTTTAAAAAAAATTAAAATTTAAAAAAACAAAAAACCCGCCTGCTTAAAAAATAATAAGTAGCTAACTAGAAAATTAACTGAAAAGGCCGGAACAAGATAAAAATTAAATTTATACATAACACACAGTCGGAGGCACGCACAAAGTGAGAATGATTTGACTTATCATTAAATTTTATGCCTCCGACTGCATGTTATGTATGATGTTTCATAAATTGAATTTTTATCTTGTTCAGTTGCTTTTCAGTTGATTTTCTATTTAGTTACTTATTATTTTTTACGCAGGCGGGTTTTTTTGTCTTTTTTTCTTATTTAAATTTTTATTTTATTTATGTCTTTTTAGTTAGACAAATTTCATGATATACCTTTTTGAAATCCTTGTGTTGAGCCCTCTAAATTGATACCCATAATGAAGTATTCGAAAAAAAATTGTTTTTCACCAATTCCAATGGTGTCGCACAGCCGCCATTTTTGTTTTTTTGAACGTCACTTATCTAAGAACACTTGGGTAGCTAAGACGAATCTAACGGTACCTCAATTATGTAAATCCGTTCAGCGGTTCTGGAGATATGAGGTAATAAAGAATATTACATACACAAGATAAGCGCGAAAACATAACCCTTCCTTTGCAGTCGGGTAAAAAATCTACTAACAATTTTGATCTCCGTATTTTCCTCAAGGTTTTAAAGTTTCGTTTAAATTGACTTATTGGCATAACACTGAAGTTTTTATGGCATATCGAAATGTATTTAAAGCTTTTAAGATTAAGTTAAAGGATATTCACAATATGATTACTTGGATACCAAAGCATTTTTTTTCGCACTTTTCTGACTACCTGTTAGTAAATGTAATAAGTCCTTTTAACTTTTGATTTTAATTCGACTGTATCTGCTCGTTATCCTTTGGACTTTCCTTTACCAGGATAAAAGGTCGTTAACATCGGTTAACACTCTCCAAACTGCATTAAGCCAGCATATCAGTTACATTTGTGAAAGCTTTGCTGGAACGTTGGATGGTCATAAGTCACTACAACTTTTTAAACAAAGCCAAACGTGTTCGTGTTAGAGGTCATCAAAGTGAAATGGCATTCATAAAGTTGTCACAGATGTTAAAAGGGCCATTATAAACTTCACAGTTCTGACGAATGTTTGTTTTTAATCACTATTATTTAAGCCTCGATGTTCCAGGCAAAGTGTGTCTAGACATACGATGTATAGCCCAAGTTTGTGAGCACCAACCTGCATTCGGCTAGCGTCACTATAGGCAACTACGCCAACCCGCATCTGGCAAGCGTGGTGATTAAGCCAATACCCGTCAATTGTAGTGATGACTTGATTTCAATGATGGAGGCCTTTGCCCAGCAGTGGGACAGTTATAGGCAATTAGAGCTATATTTGCAACTTAATTATAGCTTACTTATATGTGTTGAAACGAAGATGGAGGCGAATGTAGACGTTCTCACGCCTACATTCGCTTGCATCTTGCAATATTCATTTGATTTTATTTAATTAATGTATGTGTTAACTTATTATCACTCTCATGGCAGATACTTACCCGTCTAGTGTAACTACTAAAGAGTACATATATATACTGCAATCTAAGGAATCCTCAACCCATCCCTCCGCTCTACACAACAGCTTCGGTTTTTAAAGAGTTCCATTTAAACTTTACTCATTTTTTACAGATAGGGCCGCTTACCGACCTGCGATGGAACTTAGGAAGGGCGAGGATGCCAGAGAAAGCCAACATCGCGATACACGTCACACCACCCGATGTCGACGAAGACGACGACGAGTTCGTGCCGCCGCTGCGCGCTCGCAGGAAGCTGAGCACGCCGCTGAGCGCGCTGCCCAGTGCCGCTGAGGGGTTGCTTGGGGTCTCAAGTGCGTTTCAATATTTTGAGTATATTTTTATTGTCTACTAGTAAGCATTTGGCCCTTATCTCACCTGATGTTAAATGACGATAGGGCCAGAGATGGACGCGCACCGTACCCGGAATCCTCAACTACTGAGGCACTGGCTGGCTATTTATATCTAGCTGCCGAAACACAACATTGCTACAAATGTTATGTTATGGCAGCATATTCAGTTAAGACGGTGGTAGCCGGGACAAACAAGCCCTGCCATCGCTGAGTTGTTGCCAATTCTTCTCAGTACAAAGTCTTCCGCCCTGAGACTTAAAAACAGATAGTGTAGTCACATTCAGAAGAGCTTAATTAATTGTAGCCTTGACTAAACAAAACATGAAGAATATTTATTTTTAAGTTTAATATAAGCCAGTGTGACCACGTACAGCTACCTAATCCGACAGGACTTCAGAGTGTCTAGTAAGGTCAGAGACACGCTTTCGTACCTAATACCAGTATCTAAAAAAACTTTCGGGGACCACTAGGTCACTACGGCTTAAATACTTAAGTTTCTCGTCGAACGAAAATCCTGTTACACTTACTTCTGTTAAACTTCTAAAGGCCAACAGTTTCAAACTTCAAAAAAATCCAGCCAGGTAAAGTAATATAATTTAACCAAAGCTCTAATGACAGACACTAAGATCCTAAAAAAGTCAGAGAGTAGCGTAACTGTTTTATCTAGCATATAAGCGTGTTGGCTGAAAAGTCTGTAAGTGTATGGTCTATTCATAATTAAATAAATAAATAAACAAATAAAAACTGACAAGGTTACAAATCAACTTTAAGAACCTTAATGTGCAGGATGATTGCATAAATTCCCGGAAAACCAACAAAGTCGTCATGAGTATCTTGGCATTTAAGAATTAGTTATACCTAATAGTCCTTATTGCTATAGGTTTGGGTATGTTTCTCAATAGCTGAATCAACAATATTTGATTTAAGCAAAAAAGGTTTCAACATTTTACATCTTCATCCTTCGACATTTTATTTCCAACTTTGACATAACCAATTTCTTACACAGATATGACGCGCACTTCCAACAGCCGATCGCTCTCTCCGCTAGATCGCACAAAGCGCCGCTTCAGCACAATGGTATCCAGCGCTGCAGCAGCTGCGGTGTCCCGGCGCCTCTCGGCCACAATAGGGTGGTGCCTCGCGACCCCAACTCACGTCAAACCGCAGATCGTGAGGCAGGGGCGAGCTTTGTGCCTGCAGTACATTAAAGCTCAGATACGGAGGTCCTCTGTATGCGCTAAGAAGGTAAGCAACGAGTAAGAATAGTCTCCTCGCCTGAGGTAGCTATGTTGTTGAAACCACTCGAATCGGCTTATAGGCTTACTTAGTAGTGTTGCTCTTCTGCGCAAGATCAGCCGATTGGCCGGTATGTAAAGGTGCGACTGCAGGTTTACGTAACACTGATTTTTTTGTTTTTCATCTAAAATTCCCAACCTTTCTCCGACCATGGACCCTTTTCCTAAATTTGTTAGCAGGGACCACATAAACTGTGTTTAAAAAGAAAGTTTAAGCTTTATTCAAAACTTAAAAAGTATTTGTAGCGTAAGTTCAGTAGTGACAGTTTATCTTCACACATTTCATGCTACCAAAAATGCCGATGCCAAACATTTCACGTTCCACCCTGGGACCTAGGAATTAGCAAATAGATAGCGTAGGTGATAGTGCAGGAATTAAAAAATAACACTGTACTGCCTTTTAGACAATAATTTCGTGGATTTAATTATGTTCTGTCCCGCGGACCATTAGCGGTGCTGTCTCGGACCATCTGTGGTCCGCGGACCACCAGTTGGGAACCACTGATCTAAAGCTTTAATACCGTAATTTAATACTGATAGCTTTAATTGAATAATGATTTACGAGTACTAGGTACACAAGTCTGCAGATCAACCTACCACAAACTGTCAAATTTCCTCAAAAGATTTTGAACTTTATGCTTTTGTAATATGGTTGAAAATGTATTGAAGAAATTTGACAGTTTTGAATAGGTTGATCTGCATGCGTCTGTACTTTAGTTGCAGGCATTAACGGCAGTACCGTCTCCCTGTAAGAAACGAAAAGTTATACTTTAATCGTTCGAGTTTACAGTATCGTCATCGTTATAGTAATTTCTTTATTTTATTTTATAATTGTAATCTTCAACCTTTAATTGCCTACTGCTGAGTATAGACCTCCTTGTTTACACGTCAAATTTACTGGAAAGTTTTTTTCGGTTACTTTAATTTTGTCGTCTGCACATTCCATTTTTTGGTAGCCAACAACGCTTCTGGTGCCAGTACTGTACAATGTTTATATGATGCTTAATTGGAGGAATGGGAAAAAATATTCCCGCTCCTCCTACCAATCGGAGTTCCGCTTGGAGAACAGGGAAAGACCCGTCAAAAATAATGGAAATCTAATAATAATAAATATTAATCTAATCTATCTATCCGATGATGATGATAATGATGATGATGATGAATCTATGAATATCGAACGATAAAAGCAACATTATAATCACGTTCTCGGAGTTCACGGAGCTCGATGGCGCAGTGGTTAACGCGCCAGGTCTGCGAGTGCGGAGGTTAAGAGGGCGTATAAACCTAGAAAAAAAACAGATTCCACCCGCGCCCCTTTCACGCCCCGCTTTCGTCCGTGCGTACAGCGTGGCGGCCAACGCAACAGAACGGCAGGTCGCTCCCTCGTGTGTACTCGTGTTTAGTGCGATCGCGCACAGTATACCTAAAATAATCAGATAAAAACCGGCTAAGTGCGAGTCGGATCACCTAGCTGTACTTCGAAACACTAAAATACTCTTTGCTGGTGGTAAATAATACGCAAAGGTAAGTAATGATATCATATATTTTTATTATATATTGCTACTTTAAATATTTAATATTGTTTTATTTTATAAAGGCGTAGGTGCCATGAAATCTTTAAGCATTTTTGTATTATGTAGATTATTTTTTGTATCATGTAGATTATATTATCCCTTTCAGTCGCACTTTGCTATCGACAGAAGTAACTGCAACAGTCAGCGGTTGCTGTCGACACGTTAAAGGTCAAAGGCCTACCATCCGACGCTACAGTTACCTCTATTGATACCAAAGTGCTGCTCGTGTGTAAGTGCTCTTACTGTTATATCTCTTCTTCAAAGAGTGTCGACAATGTAAAAAAAAGAAGTCTAATTTTATTACAAAAATATCGCTTTATTTACATAGATTCATAGGTTTACATTTTTTTTTCAGAATTTGTTCCCTGGCTTGTACCTGTACTGCAAAGAACAGACAGAAAGAAGGTAAGTTAAAAACATTTTTGCATTAAATTATGTATTTAAGGTCTGTTCATTCTAACTTGTCTTAAAATGTAACAATCTTTATAGGACTTACTATTGAAATTTAATGAAAAATTTTATTGTTTTTTTAATGGTAAAAAAAACTAAAATATTGTTTACACTTAAGATAAACAGACTTTCTGTAATCAAAGTCAAAGTCAAAGTGTCAAATATTTTGTATTCAAATAAACTTTAGAAAAGTACTTTTGAATCGTCCAAACATTTTTTTTACCTACTACCCATTCAGGACGTCTATTTTTTAGTTGTGGAGAAGAATGGGCGCAAGAAACTCCACAGTTTAATACATAAGTAACGACATTTACAAAATTATATGCCGGTATCAAGTTATACAAGTTTAAAATTACTTAACAATATTTTAAATTAGAAATACTTGTTGGGGTGATTGAAGCATTTTTAACCCATGCTGTTTTGTCTTGAATGTAATCAGACACTTTATAATAAGCTTTTTACAAAGCTTTTCTTTAATGACGATTTTAAATTAAATCATAAGACAAAAGAGGAATTCTCTTGCAAAATGTTTGGTAATATTTTAAATAAATGTGTAATTAATTCTAAGAAAAGCCCGTCTCAACCTACAATTATTAAAAATGTTCAGTCAATCAGTATGGTTCACCAGAACATTCAAGGAATGATGGGCAAAGATCCAGAGATTGCATTGTTCATGAACGATAATAAAGTTGATATTCTGTGTATTACTGAACACTGGCTTAAAGATCATCAGTTCATGTTCAATTTTAATAATCATTTGGTAGGTAGTTCGTTCAGTCGAGTAAATTCAATTCATGGTGGCTCCTTAATTATAGTTGATAAGAAGTTAAAATTAAAGGAAAGAAAAGACATAATGAGCCTCTCGGTTGAGCAAACAATAGAAATAGCTTGTGTGGAGCTGGAGCGACTTGTTGTATTAAGTGTATACAGGCCTCCGTCAGCATTGTATGATTATTTTGAAAAAGTAATGGATGAAGCATTATATAAAATCCGCAATGTAGGTAAAAATATAGTTGTTTGCGGTGATTTTAATATTAATTTGTTAGAAAAGTCTACAGGTTCTATCAAAATTAAAAATTTATTTCAATCATATAATTTGAATAATTTATTTTTGGAGCCGACTAGAATAACTGCCACTTCGGCCACTTGTATCGATAATATATACACTGATCTAGTACCTCTGTCTAAACTCATTATTAATAAACTAAACTCTGATCATTGTGGCCAAATGGTCAGCCTTCCACATCGTGTCAGCAAGTGAAGAAACAGATTATCACTGTTGTACCAAAAACTGCAGGTCGTCTGGAACGCTTCAAAACAATCTCTATGATAATATATGTTATGTAGAATATAATGATAACCCAAATAAATTTTATAATGATTTCTTTTATAAATATTGTTTAGAGTTTAATAAAACTTTTATTCCAAAAATGATCTCGGTTAGTGGTACTGTTACTTTTAGTGAATGGGCTACAATTGGTATCCACAAAAGTAGAAAGCGACTTTATGAGCTATATGATGAACGCAACTATAACACCAGTGAAGATTTCAAATTGTATGTCAAAAAATATTCTAAGTTATTTAAAACAGTATGTCGATTAGCAAAGGCAAAATTCCTGAGTTCAAAGATTAAGCTAAGTGATAACAAAATAAAAATGACATGGAATATTATAAATAGTGAAACTGGAAATGTCAAAAGTGAGTACAAATTGAGTACAAAGTGAGTACAAATTGAGCTTCGAAAATCAAATCTTAACTTCTGATGCTGATGTTGCTGCGGCATTTGAGAAGTTTTTTACTGATATTCCAGTTTCAACTACAAAGACTTTGGACTCGTCCCCCACTGTAGCTGAAGCGGTTCTAAAGGAAAATGTCAAACCTAGTGAAAACCATTTTAGTTTTCAAAAAATATTAGATTATAGAGATATAATTAAAACTTTTAACACTCTTAATAAAAAAAAAGACTGCTGATTTGTGGGGTAATTCCGTTGACGTCACTAAATCCGTTATTGAGACAATAGCTCCAGTTTTAGCTTGCATATTTAACGAATGTATTGACTGTGGTGTTTTTCCTGACCTAATGAAGCACAGTAAAGTAATTCCATTATACAAATCAGGTAGCACATCTGACCCCACTAACTTTAGACCAATTTCTGTGCTACCCACATTTAGTAAAATATTTGAAACGATAATTCTGGACCAAATTCAAGTTCATTTTTATAGAAATAAGCTTTTACATTCATTTTTCAGGTATCGCGAGGCATTTCATCTGCGAGCTCTTCGAGATCTACGAGATCTTCGAGCTGGATTGTACAGTCAGCAACGACAGACTTTTCATGTGTTAACATATAAAAAAATCAATATTATGTTTACATTCTATGGTTTTTATAAAAATAAATATACGAATAGCTTTAAATTAAACAACTGTAACGAACTAACAGAGTTGATGAGAGATTTTTGCGTACGAGTTTGACCGGATAGCATTCATCGGCTTGTGAGATATTACGACATTTACGAGCTGCAGCAGTTCTGAAATACAAAATAATTGTAAATCACAAGTTTGTACGGTAATATACGAAGTATGATACAATACTTCCAGAATAGCTAATTCAACTTAATTATGTATGTACTGTGAAAAAAAATTACTATACATACTGCCACCAATACGAGTGGTCAAAAGCATCGTTCTGTTTTGCATATACTTTACCCGGTACCCGCGTCGCCGTCATTGCTTCAGCGCTTCTAATACATTGTATAGTGAGCTCTAAAGTTAATGCGTAAGGGTCGATATTTCAAGGTGAGACTACTCATCACCAATGAAAAGAAATAATAACAATATTATGATAATAATATCTTATTTTAACGAAATATTTTCTCGGCGCCTTGAGCACAGAAACACAGTCCTCTCGTCTCAACAGAGTGATCGCGACTAATCGATGAAACAAAACATGCCTGTTACCTCGGGTCAGGTGCGACAGACTGGAGCGTTCTGCACGGAATAAGAATGTCGTAAGCGCCGAATTAGTTTTAGTTTATTTACTCGTAAAATATTTTTTTTTTTTTTCAAATCGCTAATACAGTCGCTCGGTAATATAATTTGATATTATGTGTTAAAATATTGGCTCAGTAATATGTGTCAAATTGAAAATAAATTGATTCTAGTTGAAAAGTAGACGTAAGTTTGTGATTTTATTTTATCGATAAAATTTTAATATATTATGTTTTCGCTTAAGCCAGTCCCTTTCAAGTATGCTGTAGTATCTATGATATTTTTTTCGGGTAAATCGTGGTTTACCTTCTAGTGTTAAAATCAAATCTACGATTGGTGATTTACCTTTATACCCCCTCTTAAGCAACTTTCGCATAGGCCGCTCATCGGATGGGTGACCAAAAAATTATCATCTCGAGCTTCTCCGTGCTTCGGAAAGCACGTTAAGCCGTTGGTGCCGGCTGCATTAACAGTCGTTAGCAACCACCAATCCGCACAGGGCCCGCGTGGTGGTTTATGGCCCGCTTTCCCTATCCATCCATAGGGAAGGCTCGTGCCCCAGCAGTGGGGACATAAAATGAGCTGATGATGATGATGATGAATCACGTAAATGAAGTAAATATATTTTGTTATCCAAAGATAAACTTTTTTTTATCAAATTATTTATAAAAATTAGTAGAATTAGAACTCCAGAGGTACACGGGCATAAATATTCTCATAAGAAACTCAAGCACAGAGCCACGAAGCATTATTGAAATTCATCATCTTCAGGTAACTTTATCAGTGGAAATTTTTATTTTCTTAGAAATATGGCACTTCTCCTTAATTACACGCAATAAAAATGTGTCATCTTCAAGTAAGTCTGTAGGAATTCTTGGCGGTAAAGTGAAAAAAAAATGTTTTCAGTACAGTTATAAATATTGTTATATTTTAAAATATTCAGTGTTTGCTGAATATTAATGTAATATATTGGGTTATACCGTTATATGTTCATGAAAGTGCATGAGTATTGGCAAATTAAAATAAACTGCACTTTAAAACGCACTTAAGAAGATCTTTACTGATATTGAATCTATAAACTGATGGTCATAAAATGCCAATCGTTCATCATCATCACATCATCACCAGCTTAATTCATTCCCCCACTGCTGGGGCACGAGCCTTCCTTATGCATTTATGTATACGGAAAACGGGCCATAAACCACCACACGGGCCCAGTGAACGTCTGCTAATGCAGCCGAAACCAACGGCTTTACGTGCCTTCCTCTTCCTCTCATCTCAGCCAAAAGACGTCCACTTCTTGTATATCATCATCATCATCATCATCATCAGTCTATAATCGTCCCACTGCTGGGAACAGGCCTCCCACGTGAACAATAGCACGTGGGGATATTGGGCCATAACCCACCACGCTGGCCCAATGCGGGTTGTGGGTTTTAACGACTGCCATCTTACGACAACAACCGGGACCAACGGCTTAACGTGCCTTCCGAAGCAAGGAGGAGCTCGAGATGTTTTTTAATTGGTCACCCATCAGGCGACCCGGCATTGCGAAAGTTGCTTAGCGGGCAAGATCGCAAGCCGAACGCGCTAGCCGCTGCGCCATCGAGCTCCTTTTCTTGTATATATATAATCTGAATCTCGGAAACGGCTCCAACGATTTTCATGAAATTTAGTATACAGGGGGTTGCGGGGGAGATAAATCGATCTAGCTAGGTTTATGAAAGTAAAATAAAATAAACTCGCATGAGTTCTAAACGAGTTTGATTATATCTAAGTTGGTTATATTTAGTAGTAAAAATAAATAATTACAAAATTTACTTACAACGAAATTTTCTCGTTTCTAAACTCAGACGAGAAAAATCTTTATTTGTTGCGAGGAAATCGCCCAACATCAAGACATCGATCCTGGGCAAATTTGAGCTGTTTGCCTTAACAAAGCTTGGTTCCATTGTGATAGTCGAGTGGAGTCGATAAATCACACGTAAACGGAAAAAAAGTCAATTCAAATGTGTAATCAGTAGTATTCACAACAACAAAACACGGTGAAGGACAATATTGGCAGCGGAGTTCACGTATTCGTGACGTCATGGGGTGTTTCAGTCAAAATGGCCGATTGCAGTATTTTAATGTTTTATTTTATTGAAAATCTTAATGATCTAATTTTTTTAAATAAAACTAAACCAGTGTTTTAAATTTTATTAATATGTATTTTCCCCTAAAATCATTAAATCGTTGATTTTTTGATACTGTCGTCATGCCTATTGTATCACTCTATTTTTTTACTTAGGGATATTATTAGGTATATAAGTATATTAGACTACATCGCAGCCGCGTCGCAACTACAACGCTACACCAGCGACATCGACACCGCGAACTAGCGGCCGGCCATACCGCAAACATTTTGTAGGTTAAATAAAACAAAATTAAATTAAGTATATGAGGCAACATCACACACATTGTTCTGATCTCTAGGTAAGAAGCTAAAGCACTCGTTTCATGGAAACCAGAAACAACGACGGTACCACAACCACCCAGACTCGACACAACATCGAAAAGTTCGTTCTCGACATTGACCCGACCGGGAATCGAACCTTGGGGTCGACCGGCTAAGGCCTCTGCCTCGAATTTTGCGGGCAGCAGGGCGGCGGCGGCGGCGGTGCGGCGGCGGCGGGGTGGGAGCGGGCGACGAGCGGTGCACTCCAGTCAAGACGCGCTGCTGCCGCCGCGCGCAGCCGCTCCACTGCCCACAAAATTCGAGGCAGAGGCCTAACTCTCTCGCTTTCGATTGCTTTGAAGGCGAGGCGAGGAGGAGGCGTCATCTTGTCATTTCGAAAGCTATAGGCTATAGCTTTCGACATTATTCGGTATTGTATTTCGATATTATATTAGAAAGCGAGGCGAGGGCCTCGCCGTCAAAGCGATCGAAAGCGAGAGAGTTAGGCGGTTGGGGGGCCGGGACCTCAGAGTTAGCGCCGCCCAAAGTCCGGCGTGCAAGCCACTCGGCTACGGAGGTCGTTCATAAAACCTTTTAGTAAAAGTGGCTTAAGTAAGAATGATGATAGTAGTATTTGGTTCATATACAGGGTGTTTGGTAATAGGTGTATAATCCCTGAACATACCAACCAATATGCAACCAAGTAAGTATACTTAAAGAATACAAAAAAAAAAATCGAAATCATATTTACGAAAATTTACATTTCCATACAAAAACTCTATTTTATTTTATTACATTATTTTTGAACCATGAGGTTGACAACCAAGAACAATGTATCAGCTGGACCTAGGGTTGTCACTTTGCAATATTACATAGAAACAAACTACTAGGTATATGGTGTTTTTAATGTTCCGGTTCTATGCACTCTATGCATGTATCCTATGAATCCTATCTGCCATATTCGGGAGATAATACCAAACAACATGTATATGTATAGGTACGAATGTCACTATACATATTACTATGTTTTGTCACGTCATCCATTAATACACATGTCACGTATAAAGCATGCGATCATGGGCAGGCTGTCTGTTCATTTCTGTCTGGAAACGTGACAAAATGGGGACATGGGGAAATGTAAAATACGGCGGGAAACATTTCACAATGACTCAAATAACATACGTAATTGAACATTATTTTACTAAGGCAGCGTAAGCTGTAATTTACCTGTATTAAAGCCACATGAAAGCTGACTATTACCTGTTTAAGAATGTCTGCTTACTCACTTTATTCAAACAAGTTTATTATTCTGTAACAAATGTTACTTTGTCGTTAACCTGAGATTGGCGGGGACCGTGACTCGTCTCGTAGTCTAAGTAAAAAACTTTTTTACTGCACGTAGTAAGCACGTAGGTTTTATTTTATGATGGAAATCTTGTAGGTGCAAACACTTTTGATAACTTTCAATTATCTTTGACACGTTGTTGCAAGTCAAAAGTTTTGACATTATAGTTTTTTTTCCTATAGTTGATGGCTTCGTGCGATTAGCACATTTAGCCAGTGTCAAAGTAACAATATTTCCTTCCTGTATGATGATGATGAATGATAATAGAAATGAGAAGTGAGAAACGATATACCCCCCAACCCCTCGAGTATCTCAGTAAAGATTTAGGGGCTTTACTAAGTCCTCGGGCGGACTTAATGAGAGAATTTGAAAAGTGACGTTGCACTGTTTTGTTTCATTTGCCAACACTCATGCACACTCACGAACACTTAACGGTTAATAATCCACCATTATTTCACATTAATATTCGACATAACACAAATTTTATAAAATAAAACAAAACCGCAGACATGACTCTTCACTTTCCCGCCAAGAAGTCCGACATTATAGTTACTTACAGTATTCGTCGAAACTTATGTATTTGGGTTTGATCAATAACAAGATTTATTGATTTCAAGGACTATTTAAAATTGTAATTTTACTTGGCTTGGATCGGAAATGGTCGATAAATATTTAGAAAATTAATCAATTTTAAAAACTAAGAAAGAAAGATGTACATGAACACATAAGTTAAACATTATGAACCGCCGCTTTTTCAATGATAGTTATTTAAGATTTTTAATATCTTTTACCGAAGCACAAGGTCACAATTCTACTTATTGTTTAAAAAAGTTCCCAAACTTTCGTCAACCAGTGTCCCGATTCTGTCATTTCCAGAATCAAGACCCAGTTTCTATTTTACATCCTCTCAAGTGGAGTTGTATTGTATAAAATAAATTAAGAAGGAATTTGTTGGTCGCCGTACTACATTTCCATAATCATACGCACCATTGAACTCGCGCTTACCCGGCAGATAGCCCCGGGGTTTCGAGAATAAATGTTCCTAGCTTTAGAGTAATTTGGACGCCTGGCTTCACCAATTGATTTAATACTGGCCATCTGTTTTTGGTTGTCTATCTCTCCGTATGGAAAATAAGGTTCAAGAGTACGTATATCGTTTTGTAAAGCGTGTTATCATAAAGCTTTGTAAGAAAAAAATGCAACCTTATATCTTTCCATAGGAATAATATTTTTTTGTTCTATACCTTACCAGTGTAATCTAAAACGTGTATTAGATAGGTGTGCTCATAATAAAAAGTTCCAAAGCGTATCCGATCTCCATCTTTTATGCAGAGTTAGGTACTTACAGCTGAAATTAATAACCTATCCTCAGCAAGAGATAGGCCTACTAGAGATTTGTTGCTAAGTTATTTCTGTTATTTATCGTAAAATAACATCAGTTGCTAGGTAACTAAACTAAGATAGACCTATCTCTTACCAGAGATAGGTTATTAATTTCGGCTGTTAGACATAATAGTTAACTTTAATTTATCATGCAATTTTTATTAAATATTTATATTGTGACGTCACATGAAACAGAGACAGCCCTAGCGGTTCAGTAAACTCTGTGTACTTACATTTATGATCACTGCTGCTTGCTTATGCACGCCTGACGCGCATGACGTCACTAATATAAATATTTAATTAACAAGTGCATGACAAATTACAGTTAATAATTGTGTCTAAGTAACTCTACATATAAGATCTAGATCGGATACACTTTGGGTCTTTTAATTAAGTGATACACGTTGTATAAGCTATCAGCTATTTTATCACACCGCCTTACTTGTAACAGAAAAAATAATATGTAGTACTGAAAATGTAAACCCAAAAACTTTTACAGATAACATTTTCTTATTTTGTCTCGTAGAAAATAAATACCAAGATTCAGGCTACCTAAGCAGCCTATAAAACTGAAAACTTTATGCCCGAGTGATTTAGCATCCAGGCTTGTAACGTCCTGGGGACACCTCACGTTTTGACTTTGCTGAATATCTTATGCTCAGTTGCGCCATTCCAGCTACGTGATGCCGCTTTGCTCTTTAAACTGAATTATTTACTGTTTCATTGAATGGAATGCTAATATTTATATGCGAAAGTCTGGCTTTCATCATCATCATCATCATCATCATCTCAACCGAAAGACGTATACTGCTAGACAAAGACATCTCGCCACAACGACCGGTTCCAAATGGACTAAAAAAATTCTAAGCCTATGCTATCCCACAACCCCGCTACACACGACTTTAAAGTTTATACTACGCTATCCCACAGTTGGGAAAAGATACTGAGCAATTACTGAGCCATCTCAGTGGTACGGTGTGCGTCCAAGTAATCTTGCCACCTCTTTCTGGGCCGACCTAGGTGGCGTGGTCCATTAAATAACTCAAATAAGTTATTGTTAAAAAGTGTTAATATTTTAATAATATCTGCAATATAGTATAGCCGAAAAAAACGAGTGAATTAATTCGAGACACAATAGGTAGGGGTAATAGCACACCGGTGTTAGTCAAAAACCAGTGAACGACACTTTCTTTCTTTAATCGTTAGCAATATAGGTGAGGAGCTCGATGCGCAGTGGTTAACGCGCCCGGTCTGCGAGTGCTGAGGTTAAGCAACTTTCGCAAAGGTCGGTCATTGGATGGGTGAAAAAAAAATGTATCATGTCAAACTCCTCCGTGCTTCGGAACGCACGTAAAGCCGTTGGTCCCGGCTGCAATAGCAGTCGTTAACAACCACCAATCCGCACTGGGCCCGCGTGGTGGTTGGCCCGTTCTCCCTATCCATCCGTAGGGAAGGCTCGTGCCCCAGCAGTGGGGACATCAAATGAGCTGATGATAATGATGATGATAATAATATGGACCAGCAACAGACTTGTGACTTTAGCGACAATTGAATACAGGGTGCCTTGTGCGAGTCTCATTCGCCGTTCGATCACGCTAACGAAAACGAGAATTTGTATGAGAAAATTTTAACTGTTCTCGTATGTCGCCAGGAGGCGCTGCTTCAATGCTATACTAATTTTTGTTTTCGTAAACGTAATCGAATGAATACGGATAGTAAACAAAACTCACACAGGCACCCAGACCACCTTCTTCTTAGCTGTCATCTAGTAAAATTTCAATAAAACTTTATATTATTTCTTGGTGACGAAAACTGGTGTCAGACGCTGGGCAAAGTGTTTAACTCTGGTGCCACTGCGATATCTATGAGTGAGATTGGTTTTGTTTTGCATTTTTACCATCCGTTGTAATTCTTATCAAAAATCTCTAAAATCTATAGCAATGTATAAATCTAGTAACTATCTTATCATTTGGGTACTACGCATCTGCTTATTTAAATTCGGCTCTGCTCACAATTAATTATTCGTCCCAATAATCTCAGATTTCTCTACACAATGGTTATTTCAACAAAGATCATCCAAGCATTGGTTCAATCTCAAATAACTGACTAGTTAATTACACGATTTGTTAATAAAAGACAAATGGTAACTCAATGGGTTCGCTGCCTTATTGTCCTTTATTGCAGGTATTGATCTGGCAATTAATTTTAAACATCTTTATTTTATTATTTTGGTTTTCTAATGAAATGGAAATATTTTCACAGTTATTCATTTACAACGTCATAAAATTTAAAAAAAACGTCATAAAAAAGGTTTATTTGTGTGAACAGTTGGATGAATGAGCTTCATTGGGAGGTCGTTTGTTTTGAAATCTTTTTTTAATCTCTAAGGTATGTCTATAATAGGTACTTACCTATAAAAAATAGTTTGCGTTATTCCCCGTTAGAAGCCTTTGAATAAAATGGAACGCGAATGCTTAAAAGTGTATTTTTTAAAGATTACCTACTATTAATGCTCTATGCACTTAGAAAGCTAATTGCTTGTAAGGTAAGGTTTCATGTCAGCTGTCTTACGGAGTTACACATTGAACCAAGATTTCTCCCATTAGACCACAGCATCTATAAGTTCGGCTACCGACGCTTCGTTCTGTCAAATAATTGGTTTTTCTTTCTTTTCGTTATTTATAAACCTTTTTTTGGAATACAGGCAATTGTCATGAAGCGGCTACAACGAATGGTGGAGACTGAATGCGGAGAAGAAGCCGTCAGCAACGTGGAGACTGGCGTGCTGGCAGGCTTGAGGGCGCTGTGTGCGGCGCTGGAGAGGAAGCGACCGGACGCCTTCCGGCACGTGGCGCGGCAGGCGACGCGAGCGCCGTCCGCCATGCTGCGGTCAGACACGGCACTATCGGAACTAGCGCTTGCACTTGCCCGACGGATCACGAGGGAGAACATAACGTGGTCTAAGGTAAACTTTATATAACCTGCCGTGCCAACCTCAGAACAATAACTTATGGTTTTGAGGTGTCAACCGTCAACCCGACTCAACTGAGTTCAGCCGAGAAAAAACCCGAGTAAGAGTTCAAAAGACACGAGACCTGAACCTGCCTATTTAGGGATAAAGGTCCAAAACTTAATTAGGCACTTTATAATATGAACTTATATCTTTCCCCTCTTCTACGACACTGTCAACCCTAGCCTTTGCAGACACCCTCGAGTTTTTCGTCATCCTATTCGAATGAATCAGAAAATCGACTAAAGGAATACGCTTGCGTGATGCCAGACTATAAAAAACTACCGGGAGATTGTGCGGTCAGTTTGATGTGATGAACCATTTATATTTCTCGCCGACCGCCAACAGCAAAACAAGGATTTAATTCATTGTACTACCACGAGTAATACTGTACATTAAGTTGGGAGTTGTAAAGACGATGCGATCTAAGTTGTTTTGGTTAGGTTGTAGTTAGGTTTAAAACAAAAATAATTTAGTTTAGAAATGTGGTATGTTATGTTTTATTTCATGCTTTTTGAGCACGTCATACAAAAAGGTTCATATCTTTGAAATGTACACTATCATAATCATAATAATACGAGTACATATCAGTTACGTATAAAGCTCGTCTATACGTACTTATATAACCATGTTGCTCTCAAAAGCAAAACCTCTATGAGACACAAAGGTGTACATAAAGGAGAGAAGGTTACATTACAATATTTACAATACTTGCAGCCGGATTATGTTGCAAATTTTGTGCGTGCTCAAACATCAGGATCCCTTCTATTTCGCTGCCATATTATTAAATTGAACTCACTATGGAGCAGATTTCTCAAACAATTGTTTCTATGCAAAAATTGTACATAGCCTTGTTGATTTCAATTACTTGATCCGAATTTATTAATGACAATGATAAAAAGAGAAATCGGGTCGGGGTTATTTTTATTTTAAAACGTCTAGATTTATTTTAAATAAAATTAATTTAAATACAGTTAGAGAAAAGATAGCCAAATGCTCTGGGTCAGTAGATTTAAGTTTTCCAGATGAAGTGCCCTTCCACTTTCAGCCTTAACTTCTGGTGAGCCTTAAAAAAAATATTATGTGGTGAGTCTTCGTAATGTGTTGTTCTTTCCCCTAGATAGCAGCTGTGTTTTGCATCTGTGGCGCCCTCGCTAAAGAGGCAGCGGAGGCAACTAATGGTGAGCCAGCATTGGAGCTGGTGTCTGCGCCAGCAGCCGCCATCGCTGACCTGCTGCACGAAGAGCCTGGCTCCTGGATTGCAGCGCATGGTAGTTGGGTGAGGTTACAAAATTTTTAACTGCTTCAACAGTCCTGTGTGGTTAAGACCACCATTCTCAAACCCAAAAGTCCCGGATTCCCGGCGGGGGGTACTCGGTTTGGTTAATGGTAGGATTTGCTTTTGGCCTGGCTAGCTATAGCTATCATCTTATCTTAATACGTCCGACAGTTAGACAGACAGACGAGAAAGATAGTTTCTCAATAGATGAGGATTTAAGTGCTTACTTTACGGTTAAATAAATAATACCGTACAAAATTAAAGAAGTCTGGGTACCTGGTGCGTTACTGGGCATTAATTTTCAGGAAGCGCTGCTGCACTTAATGCCATACAAATTCTCGTTTTCGTAAACTTGGTCGAACCAAATCGTATAGTAAATAAAATTCGCACTAGGCACACTGTACTATTCGAACGAGTTAAGTGAAGCAGCGCCATCTAGTGACAAATTCGTATAACCAACTTGTTTTATTTTTTTTACCCTAGGTTGATGGCTTCGGGCGGTTAGCACATTTAGCCAGTGTCAAAGAAATTTTTCTTACTAGTTATATAAATAAACAGCATTTCCTTTGTTTATATATCGCACATGAAAATCAACATGGTAATAACTCTAAAAACGTTGTACCGAGATAGAGCGTTTTAAAGTTTCAAAAATTCATTACGGTTGAATCTTACATGATGAAAGCTTCATTATTATGTTGTTATAAAGGTGCATTCTTCTTCTTATTATACAGTTAAAATTAGAGCTTATGGGTAGATTTTTTCTGGTCTAGAATATTTTTTTGAGAAGCACTTAGAGTTAATACTATATTGCCTTCGCGACTAAATATTGTTTTTTAGTTAAAACCCTATGCCATGTTTAAAAGTATGCAGTTTAGTTGTTTATCAGTTTGTCAAAATGAAATAATAAGATGTTTCATTATCATATCGCACTACAAATACAATACTGTTGTAACTCAAAATATACTGATATTTGAAATTTTACCGTATTAGATTGCGTTTAATCTCAGATATCAGTATATTTAGAGTTACAACAGTATTTTATTGGAAGTGCGATATATTTATTTCGCAGTCTTGAAACAAACTATCGAATTTGTCGAATTTCAGGTAATCATCATTTTTTACTTCCAGTTATTACTTAATTCCAGACATTAAGTAAATTATTATTTTTCGATGTTTTTCAGTCTTAAAAAACATAACAGTCTCAAAAATTACTATCATTGGTTTTGATTTAATCTACGTTAACAATTAGGATTCTATACAATTATTAAAAAACTCAAAATTATTATTATTTAACAGTCTTCTATACTTTTGTACTCAAAATTATAATTAACTTAACCAGTCTTATATACTTCTATTCTCAAAACTATTATTAACAAAACAGTTTTATTTATGAATTCAATCTAGTGACACAAGGTGAACAAAGTAGAAATATAACTTGTTGGATTTGCTTAAAACCACATTAAAACTCGTAGTTTATCTGTTAACAATGATAATGTTATTTTAAAGTAAGTACTTTTTTATCAAAAACGGTCATAAAAATATTTTAAAAGAACCAGTCTCAAAAGAAAAGCCCTGCTTTTTAAAACTAATCGTAGATAAACAAAAATAACCGTAAAAATATAAGAGTAATAAAACCATCTTAAGAATACAAAACCTTCGCTCTATAAAACTAATCATGAAAAATCTAACAAAAACAATTCTCAAAAATAAAAAATCACAGTTTTTTTCTTACTTAGGTATTAAAAAGTTATTATAAATAATAATCTTACTGTCTAACATAATTATAATATTCTTTTCTTTATTCATTGATTGTTATAAAAATAATAATATCTTGTTTCTTCTTCTCCATCTCTTTTCTGTAAGCTTTGTTCATATTTTCAGGCATTTCTGATCTGTTTAATCAATTCAATTCTTTTATACGGAGATGCATTTCCTACGCATCTTTACTAAAAAGCTACTGAATCATCTTTCCAAAATTTTTATATCACCGATTTTTATGGATTCATTTTCTGTAGTCTTTTTTTTTCACATAAACCCTTCACATCATAGAAAAGTTCTTCTACTGTATAGTATGAAGGATTTTTAGTTGTTTTAATGAGTGTTACATATTCTTGTGGACTAAAAATAGGACCACTCTTTAAAGCCTTTCTTCTTCTCTCCCTTCTTTATTTTTTTTCTATTATTGAATATACTGCGTCTGCTTCATTTTGAGTATGACCTCTTTTCTCATTAAGTTCATACGTAGGGTCTGCGACGATATCGTTCAATGATTGATAAGAATCTGTCACAGAATTATCTTTTTCGGATGAAGGAATGTTGTCTGAATCGCTCTCATTGTAATTTACTGCCATTAGAATTCTATTTATAATTTTATTTCGGTCCATGTTGTTAGATGACACTAGTAAGAAACAAATAAACAATAATAGCCAACAGGTCATAGGGTTGTATTTCGAAATAAAAGTACTTGAATGGGCAATAGAAAACTGCACTATAGTGATATATCAAACAAATTTAGTGCAATATAGTATTATTTATAAATAAAACATTACCAGCCACAAAAAATGCAATAACTGAACAGGCTAAACAGTAATAACTCAAAATAAAATTTAGTTTGATAAAATGATTGACAAGCAGTACAGTATCAAGTCAAAGTTAATACGCTGTTGATTACTCACCTATAGGGATATTTTCTCGGATCGATGTTTTATTTCAAAATACGACACAAAGTAGTGTGCGGTGTCTGTGAACACAGAGCTGCCACTGTATCAACTGAGATGCGACAATACGACACGGGCGCGGGGAGGGGCGGGACGACAGGTAAGAGCGAAATAAACCGCTATCTGCCGGTGAACCAAATGACTTAAAAATACGCCTGTTTTACCAGTTTGTAGAGAAAAAATTGTAGAATTCGAATGTTTAAACAACTCAAAATTGAAAAATTTCGAGATAATACAGTGTTAATTTTCATGTGCGATATGATGATGATGAATGACAATGTAATGAGTAGTGATCTATACTAATATTATAAAGCTGAAGAGTTTGTTTGTTTATTTGTTTGGTTGAACGCGCTAATCTCAGGAACTACTGGTTCAAATTGAAAATTTTTTTTAGTGTTGAATAGTCAATTTATTGAGGAAGGCTATAGGCTATAGAACAGATTGTTCGCTAATTAACGCGGGGCACAGCTAGCAAATGATATACCTAACCCCGAATCCCTTGGGTATCTCAATAAAATAAAATAAAATAAAATAAAACACTCATAAACGGTAACGAGCTCTTTAAGGTTAATAATAAACCACCATTATTCAAAATTAATATTCGACATAACAAAAAATGTAGAAAATAAAACTAAATCACAGACATGAGACTTCACTTTCCCACCAAGAACCTGAACTAACTTGTTTTTAATGTAACAAATTCTTCCATGTTTCTAGAACGGACTCATCGAACGGCTGCGTGCGAGCGAGAGGGACCAGCGCTCCGAGAAGACCCTGCGTGTGATGGTCTCTTTCTTCATGGTGGCCTGCTTCACCCTTTTACTTCTACGCTGGGTGCTACACGCACATCCCGCTTACTACGACCATCCATGATACAGCTGAACTGATTGTAGCGATAATTCTTCAAATATAACTAACTAATGATTACTTTGCGTCAATGATTTTCAAATTGTTAAAAAAGGTGTCAAATAGCCCTAAGCACTTCTTTGGGATGAGTAATTAAAGGCACGCCTGGTAATCATTAATTTTAAATGATGTCTCCGAGTGCTGCAGTAAGTTAGATAACATAATATTGGTAAATAAAGTTACTTAACGTCATTTTGATTCATAAAGTACAAATTATCCTTTACAAGTGAGGCCTGTTTTTAATTTTGATTAAATGGAGGCAAAGGAGTTCGTTTTATTTATCCAAAGTGTTTGACTTATCCAGTTTTGTATATTTTTTGTCTATAGGCACTAAACGAGATATCGCTTTACGTACAAAAAGTATTAAAAAATAAGTAAGTATTTGCAAGAAGTATAGATACGTAGTACTGAGTTTACCCTCGAGACCTGTTTAAACCCCTCCTAATGTACTTTCAAGATAACATTTAAGCATATTTCGAAATAAGTATAGATACTAGATCCAAAGAAGCTACAAATTGTTTATTAGCTTAGAATATGATTGAGTTCTTATGTTTTGTGTACCTACCTAACTTTACATTATTTATTGTTATTAGTTAATAAGTAAAAATAAAGTCATAATTTTCTGGAGTTGAGTTTTGTTTTTCCTTTACAACTTCATCATAAGAAATACGTAGGTTAGTGGTTCGACAGGAACCAATGTTCGTTTTTTCTCTCTAATCATTAAAAATATGGTTCAGCAACTGGTTTTAGTATTTATTTTTTATTTATTTTTATATATTAAAAGAAGGCAAACGAGCCGGCGCACACTGTTCTACGTAGTATGAGAAGCTTGACCAAAATTATTTACCAATGTTTATGTACGAATTTCGATACACACGATTAGTTTTTGTTAAAATATAATGTTAAAAAGGTTTTTCAAGATACACAAGTTAAATTAAAACATATAATTATGCTCAATAAATCTGTTTAATTACTATCATGATCTTCGTCCGATGAAACAAAGTTTGAAAAAGGAGCGATTATAGGTATTTCAGGAGCTTTAAGCATTTTTATTACATCCTGACGAATTGCTTTGCTATTAAACCTGGGTAATTCTTGCAGGCTTGACAGCAGGGGATCTGATGAAACCAGTAATCTGTTAGATACGTCTGTTATATTCGCTTTTCTTGAACAATTTTCTTGAGAACGATTGCCTGTAGTGTTTAATGTCTCTATTGCGACATTCCTGTGCTTCTTCAGATAGTGCACCTATTGGAATTGCAAAATGTGCAATAATTTCGCTTGAATGTATTAACAACTTGTGTAAAGAAGTGGGCATATAATACCAGGGGTATAGTTTTAGGTAAACAATTGCTGTTTTAAACAGTAATTGCGAAACACTTCTAAATTAATATTAAATCCACATGAAATTTCATGAAATTTCATGTGGAAACGCATAATCAAATTTTTATTTAACCCTGTAATCTGATTAGAAATTTCGGCGTTCTGAAAATATCTACGTGCTGTATTGCCGTCATTTGATAACCCGTAGTTTTGTTTTGGTTTATCTACTACAAGTCCAAGTTTTTCAAAAAATGGTACATAATATTCAGTTAATTAAATGTTCGTGTTCTAGCACAAGTTGTATGAGTGGCGGTAAAAGGCGGTAGATTTTTTAACAGAAATATATAACAGACATACTAAGCTACGTTTTCTCGAAACAAACTATAGCATACGCTCGTCTTTAAGAAATTGTAATAAATTTTACCTCGTTTTGTGTGAAGTCCATTAACATTTTATTTTCATTTCAAACTTATCAAATATAACATACTAAACAACACATACCTGCAGTAATAGAATCCATTATGAATAATCATAAATCTTATCTCTTATCTTATCAGAGCACACCACAACCATCGTCTCTAGTTCAAAAGCATGGAAATTCTTTTTCTCTGGAGATTTCTGGCGATTGCTGGAGGTTGAAAACACTGGATGCCGGTAACTTTTGTAACAGGATGCCTCCGATACCAACTTTGCTGGCGTCAGTATGTAATTCCGTCACAGCATTTGAAACAAATTGCCTGTAGGGGTCTATTAGCTAGCTTACTCTAAAAGGGTGCGATAAAACTTCTTCTCGAAACAGCAGTGTTTGTTTATGTTACTTGCTGATCGAGGTACCTATATGAAGTTGATCAACATCTATGTCGGTAGTATTCACATTTAAGAACTTTGCCCATATACCTTCTCACTCGATTACCTACCTGAACTTTTGAAGCTCTACCAATTACACTTCCAGCATGAAGAATACAACTTCTTGACAGTGGAGTAATGCACATAAAGCAGCCCACCCATAACCTTATAAATTTTTACCCCTAAAATTTGGTACCCCCAAACAATATTAAATTGTTGGTTTGGTTTACTTTCTTTCATCTCAAAATCAACGTCAAAATCTTTCATTAGTCATATTTTTAAACTTCACAATAGTTCACAGAATAGTTCACAAAATAGTTCACAGTCTTTATAAACGACAATGTGCAACTTGAAAGTCCCAAGTTGAACTATTTTTTGCGCACGGTTTCGACTTGGCTATGCCCAACGCACATTGATTCCTTTGACTCAGTATTGAAGAAGACGATGAGTGTTTGCTGAATGTCTCCCTTAATACTGACCAATGGGACCTCGCTTCTCTTCCTATTCGGAGCGGTGGTTTGGGCTTACGGCGTGCAAGGGACGTGAGTCTGACGGCCTTCCTGGCATCAGCAGCTGGGGTCGTTGACCTTGTTACTGAATTATTTTCTTTAGATGGTTTCAAGGCTACAATACCGTTCGCTTCTGATGCACAGGCCGCTTGGTTGGCACTCAACCCTGGTTTGAGCGTGCCAGAAAAATTAGACCATCAGCGCTTGTGGGACGATGTAGGGGTGAAGCGGGTTTTTGATTGCCAGTTGGAAAGGGTTGTGGGTGTGGATAAGGCAAGGCTTATTGCGGTACCAAGGTCAGAGACCGGTGCTTGGCTACACGCGCTTCCCTCTCCACATCTGGGAAATCTCCTTGATGACGACTCTATGCGGGTCGCCGTGGCTCTCCGCCTAGGCTTCGATGTTTGTGAACCTCATATATGCATCTGTGGCACTATGGTGGAAAGCAACGGTCACCACTCCTTGAGCTGTTACAGTTGTGCAGGGAGATTTTCACGCCATCATGCCCTCAGTGATATCATCCAGAGGGCGCTAGTTTCGGCAAACATTCCATGTGTGCTGGAGCTATCAGGCCTTAGTCGGTCAGATGGCAAAAGGCCTGATGGCTTAACTCTTGTGCCTTAGGAAAAAGGAAAGTGCCTGCTCTGGGACGCCACATGTGTTAGCACTTTTGCCGCTTCGCACGTTGGTCGCACCATGAGGATGGCGGCAGCAGCTGCTGAGGTGGCAGCTCAAAGAAAGCACGAAAAGTATTCGGTACTCACAAGCTATTTGTTTGTACCTCTTGCAGTAGAAACAACTGGTTGTTGGGGTTCAGAGGCCAAACTGTTTTTCAGGGAAATAGGGCGCCGTCTACGAGAGAGGGGTCTTGACCCTCGCTTCGAGTCATTCCCGATGCAAAAGTTATCAATCGCTGTTCAACGTGGAAACGCGGCAAGTTTATTGGGCATCTTTGCAGCTGGAATGGCGCGGGGAGGGTTATTTGATTGAGCAGTGGTTGTTTTCATTTATTTTTGTTTTATTATTATTTCCTTTATTTATTTTTCTACATATTAATTTACATTTTTAAATATTTTCTTTACTATTTTCTTTATATTTTTTACATGTTTATGTTTCATTAGTTTTACATATAATAAGTCTGGTTTTATAATAAATTCATTTTAAATCATCTTTAAAGTGAAATAGATTGATTTTTGTATTATTTTAAATTTGTTTGTTATCGATGTGTCATGCAGTATTGTGACCATGATAGAGTTCTTTGAGTTTCTTCATTTACGGTGGGATTGGGAACGGTATTTTTTAGTTTGTTTTTTGAAATATACAAGTTTCAAATTAAAACATGATTTAAATGGAACTCAAAAAATACCTTTCCAATATAAGCACATAAAATACCTTTCCGATATGCCTAAGCCAGGCATGCTTCATTCATTGCTGTGAAGATAAATTTCGAAATAAGTTGATTGAAAGGTTATTTCCATACGTTTCCCTTATACGCAACGATAAAAAGAATTAGTGCTTGGCTCACTGATCAGAGTGCCTAATGCGAGTTTAAATTACTATTCAAAATTTGATAACGTTGGTGGAACGAGAATTTGTATGGCAAAATTTAAGCCCTCCTCATTTGTCACTCGGACATTTGTCATTGGCTTAGTGCGAGTTTTATTACGTATAGAGTTTGGTTAACTATATGTTAATAAATTTTATAACTTTGTAAATACGAATCGTAACGAAGTGACATAAAAACAATTGGTTTTGCAATATTGAGATCTATTCAAAATAATATTTATAAATTTGTGACTTTATTTTAGTTAATAATATTACAATTCAAATATGTATGTCTAGGACAATACTTCTAGTTTCTTCTATCAATATTACAGTACGTTCTAAGAGTAAAAATGAACTCTTTTTTTATTTTTCTCAAGGTCATTATGTGAAATGAAATGATTGAAATGATTTTTGAAATAAAAATGTTATATTCAACTTTACTTATTTTTCATAAAAAATAAATTATTTGAAATGATTTTTTTATATTCGTTTACTAATTTTCTCTTTCATCTTTACTTCACTTCAAAGTCCTGATTTTCATGAATTAGTAAGGGTTACCCTATAGAAAGAGAGGTCCTTCACGAGAAGAGTGAGGTAGTTATGATACTTTTTTGGTTCAACTACAGGCCTCTCCTCTTATATACTACAGCTTCATGGTCGTCGCCCGGTCGTGGATTAAACTTCCTCCAAAAGCAAGTCGTCGTTTTTCAATAGCTATTAGAGCTCTTTTAGTATTTGTTATTTCAAAACTATTCTGACTGATGCATTGGTAATCTATTTTGTCGTTAGTAATTAATAAGATTAAGGGCTCATTTTTCAATCGTCAGTTAAATTTTATTCATTCAATAATTTGACATAATGACAGATTCACTTTAGAAAATATGTCATATAATAATGACAATATTATTCTTTGGATATGACTTATCTGAGGATTGAAAAATCGGGCCTAAATTAGTTTATAATTATGGCAACCATAACATGACACAAATATTTAATACTAACTGACCCGGCGGACTTCGTATCGCATTTCTTTTTTTTATATAGCTTATGTTACTCAGCGATAATGTAGCATTCTAATGGTGAAATATTTTTTTTAAATCGGTCCAGTAGTTTTTGAGTTTATTGGTTGCAAACATACATACATACAAAAATACAAAGCTTTCCTCTTTATAATATTAATATAGATATGAAAAAACACCTTAACTTTATACATATAAAATTTATAAGTAACTTCAAGGCACTTTGAAGTATAAAATCACAAAAAAAAGTTTAACGTACAACTGAATAAAAACAAGATTTCTTTTCGAAATATACATCTATTCAGACGATAATCAACCTTAAAACTACATGTAATTAAATAAATGTATTTTATTATTTACTGGCAATAAAGTCACTTAAAATGTTTAATTGAGGAATAATAAGTGTAGAATTTTCGCAAAAAAAAAAACAAATAATCAGGAGAGAAATTGCGTTTAGAATAAAAATTATTTAAGGTGTGGTTCAGACCCATGCGTCAGTCGTAAGCAAGTGGCAATAATTTGAAATTCAAAATCATTTATTCAGTTTAGGTACAAATAGCTCATATGAATTCTCCTATGGACAGGCAAGAAAATCAGCAATGGCGTTTCTTGATAATGATATTTATGAGTTAATAGCTAAGGCTTCATGTGGGTTACACGACTGTTGCATGGCTTAGACTTTTCAATACTAATCTTTATTGAAGTCTACGTATTTTACACATCAAACGAACGAACAAAGTTGACTTGTGGACAGCTAGGATTTGAAAAAAAGGGTATAATTTAAACGCTCACCAGAAATATTTTTTAGACCCTAAGCCTAAGTACCAAATAAATTAAATGACTGTACAAATATTATTTTTGCTTCCCGAAATGGATAAATGCTCACCAAATTTTTACACTATTATTCAAATGTTTGAGGATACTAGCTGCCCTACTCCTGTACGTCACGTGATAGGTTAGAAATTTAAGACAATTGCGAAGCGCAGCGTAGCGATTGTCTTGAATTTCGAGGTTATTTTATTTATTAGACAACAGAAAGCAAAAATTACCAAATTGAAACTCGAGGCATAAAATATTGGTGTTATCTATTTGGTGACAAAATAACATATTTGGTCTGAAATGCAGTTAATAGGTATTCATACATTTTTATTGCATTTAATAAAAATATAAATTGTATTCTTTTTATAATATTTTAGGAAACACAATTTGGTGATCATTTATCCGCTTTGGTAAGCGTTTCGAATTTTATTGGTAGTAGAATTGATACATTGTTGGTAGGCGTTTAAAACACAAGCCGAAAAAAAAAGACAAAGTGTTGAAAAAATTCCACAAGCGGGATTCGAACCCGCACCCCATGATATACCTGCCCCCCAACCGCCTAACACTCTCGCCTTCGATCGCTTTGAAAGCGAGGCCCTCGCCTCGCTTTCTAATATAATATCGAAATATAATATCGAATAATATCGAAAGCTATAGCCTATAGCTTTTGATATTGCTTTCATATTGCTTTCGAAATGACAAGATGACGCCTCCTCCTCGCCTCGCCTTCAAAGCGATCGAAAGCGAGAGTGTTAGGCGGTCGGCCCCCGGGTCAGGTGCACTACCAACTACGCTCAAACCAACTCGCCGAAATTAATCAACACTATCTATTCTTACTCTGTAAGCCAAAGGCTTTCGGCGAGTTGGATTGAGCCACGATAGCATAATTGGTAGTGCACCTGACCCGGTACATCATAGGGTGCGGGTTCGAATCCCGCTCGTGGAATTTTTTCAACACTTTGTCTCTTTTTTTGGCTTGTGTTTCTACCAAAAATGTATCAATTCTACTACCAATAACATTCGAAACGCTTACCAAAACGGATAAAAGCTCACCAAATTGTATTTCTTAAAATATTATAAAATTTTTATATATATATACTGTTACGTGCACAGATATTAGTACATTCTGTGCTCAGTGGTTACGTGTGCTTAGTACGGCAGTAGACACCAAGGGAACGGCATTTCTGGCACAGGTGCTGGGGGTGGATCTTTGTCTGATCGATCACGTCCAGCCCGTCTGGCTTCTCCAAAGGTCTCTGTGAAGAGAACATATTATTTTGTTAATTGGTTTATTGAAGCATATAATCATGAAAAATACATCTTCTAAAATTAAACAACAACTGAAATCTAATAATGATTTTGTCAAAAAAAAATATTGATGTCTGCTAATTTCATATTCTACTAAAAGTCTGTCTGATAAATGATATAAAATAGGCATACCCTGCGATCATCTACTGTTAGCAGTCCAGGGACCTTACCACCATCATCATCATCATCATCATCATCATCATCTTCATCATCTCAGTCAAAAAGACGTCCACTGCTGGACAAAGGCCTCCCTCAAAGATAAATCATTTTGAGGGGAATTTGCCATAATCGCCACGCTTGGCAGGCGGGTTGGCGATCGCAGTAAGGTGAGAATAATCACAGAGAGGCGCTGCTGCCCATCCTCTAGAATGAATCCTTACCATCACCTTTAACAAAACTATCATGTTTCAAGAACGTTTTATTTTAAGCATAAAGTAATATAACTCAAATCCGTACCATGACCTACGCATAACAAGATTTTTATTCCTTATAATGAATGAATGGTTTATTAATATTGTTGTCTATTCCCTGCTTGGCAATACCCATGAAGATGTAGGTAAATAAAAGTGGGTATCCTTACTATCCTTATATAAGATTAGTACTCTTTGTTCAGATCACACGTAAAGTATTATGCTAATTGTATCAAACAAGTTAATTTTTAATGCGAGATAATAATTATTTCGCATTAAAATGCGTTTGAACTACGGAGTGCGAGTATGAAGAAATTCTTAAAGAGTTAATGGCCTAGCACGCTTGCACTGCGTTTGAACGGAGTGCGAGTATATGAAGCTTTTGACCTAAAGAAAGGAAAGTACAGTCTGTATACTGTCCTACTGCAGGGTAAAAGCCTCCGCCTTTGAAATCAAGTCTTTGCTACCAATTTGCTACCAACTGATGCGTATTGATTTAACCACCACTCTTGCCAAATGCGGGTTAGTGATCACACACCCGGGCTATGAATCAACAAATTCGAAATGCACTTTGTCCGACATGGGAATTGAAACTGGGACCTCCGGATATCGAGCCAAGCACTTGACCACTCGGCCACCGAGGCGTTGAACTTTTAGATTCGGTAATTATTCGGCAGTTGAACCGAATATTCGGCCGAATACGAACATGGAAAAATACGCCGAACATACCCAATACTGAATAATTACCGAATATTCGGCGCATCTCTACTCTAATTCATGGTATTGACTCACCTGCTTATGCGGGAACACGTTGATGCGGCACCTTTTGCACTCCTGGCCGTTGTCGGCCCAAGAGTTGCTGCTCATCCACTTGCGCTTGCACTTCGGGCACTTGTACTCGCCGAAGCAACGGTCCTTGCCTTGGTACGGCGTCAGGCCCTTGCCTTTGGGCCGGTTCTAGAATAAGAAGATAAATTTTGATTTTTAACTTAAAAAACTATTACTAGTAGTACTGTTCTCCTTTTGACTTTGTCTGGAAGAAATCGCTTTAAAGCGATAATATGTTTCAATTATTTTATGTTCAATGTTAAAATTAGTGTTGTGCATTAAACTTTTATCTTTCTATCTATTGAACAAGAAAAGAAAATGCAAAGTCAATATCATCATCTGACTACGTTTCTCCGCTGGCCTCACTCAGGCCGTCGTCGGTAACAGTAAACCTTTTGAGGAAGATGTCAATGTTATACAAAAAATAATAGAATATTCGCGACCAACTGTTATCCCCCTCAAAGATATCGGGACAGCTTCATCCGAAGACGATAATTTTGTGGCAGCACAACAGTTGTACCAATGTCCATACTAAGACGCGGACCAATCACAGCGCAGTACAACACGATCTCTGTATATATAGGTACTATAGAATTTTTATATTACTTTAGCTTGTAAGTTTCATATTGTTTGTCATAGCGCTAGTTGCGATATCATGTTTTAGTACTTTAGTAAGTTAAGTTTTGTAAATAAATATTCCCTCCCGGGCACCTTCTCATCCATCTCTACGGTTGTCGAACTTGTAAAGATTTATCGTTACAAGGACGAGATCGTGGAGGTGGATAGGAAGTTGCGCGAAGCCGCCTCTGCCCCCAACGCTTGTCCCGCTATGATTATAGCGACAATCTTTTCTGATCACGGCCCCTCCTAGACAAGATCACGTCCCTCATTGACTCTCTTAAAGACTCAAAATGAATAATACGCCCCCACAAAGAATTAAGCCCCGCTCCCTTACGGTTGCGTTTTTCAACGCGAACGGTCTCAGTAGTCAACGCGACGAGTTTTCCGACTTTCTAGTCGAACACGCCGTCGATGTTTTTCTCGTACAGGAAACTTTCCTAAAACCCTCCATCCGAGACCCGCGCTTGGCAAACTACAACCTTGTCCATAATGATAGAGTTGGCCGCGGTGGCGGCACTCTTATTTATTACAAGCGGTCGCTTCACTGTGTCCCGCTCGATCCCCCACAGCTATCCGACTTACGAGGCTTCGGTCTGTCGGCTAGGCATGACGGGCCAGCCGTCGATTACTATCGCGTCCGCGTACTTGTCCCCCAACAAGCTTCTTACAAAACCCGATCTCGAAGCGCTGTTTGCTATGGATAACGCCGTCATTATTGCCGGCGATTTCAATAGCAAACACGCTCAGTGGAGTTGCAACTCAATCAACCGTAACGGTCGGGTGATGAGCCACCTCGCTGAGTCGCTACTTTTCGATATCGTTGTGCCTATGGAGCCCACCCACTATCCGTTAGTTGACAACCACACCCCCAACCCGTTAGATATGGCGTTGCTAAGGAACGTAACTTTACGGTTGCGTTCCATAGAAACGATCCACGCGCTCTCCTCCGATCATAGGCCGGTTGTTTTACAGTTAGGCCCCCCCACCGACCCCACCCCCGTTATTAAGGTGGTGACTGACTGGGATAAGCTTGAGAAATCTCTTGAGCCTACCGCCAGTGAGTCATTAAACCAAATCCCCGATGTCATTGCCTCGCCTCACGAGACAGTGGCCGCGGTCGAGGCCCTCAATAGTCATCTCACTAACGCTATAAGCGTATCGACCCGAGCGGGTTGTAGCGACGGGCGACCATCGCTTCAAACTGCCGGACGATGTGAGGCAACTATTGAGGGCTAAGAACGCCGCCACGCGCGCGTACGACTCTTATCCCACTTCGGACAACCGAGTTCGTATGCGTTCTTTGCAGCGCGCTGCTAAAGAACGCATAAAAGAGCTCCGCGGTACGAACTGGGATGGCCTACTTAAAGAGATCTCGCCACACCACCAAGCTTATTGGAAGTTGGCGAGAGCCTTTAAGTCGGACACGGTCACTACTATGCCCCCGCTTAACAAACCCGACAACCTGATCGCCTTTGATGCCAACGACAAAGCCGAATGCCTCGCCGACAGCCTCGAGTCTCAATGCTCGCCTAGCCCCCTCCCAGTCCCTCAGGACCATGTCGATATGGTAGATAGTGAAGTCGATATACTCTCGTCCCCCCCCCCCACCGCTACCCTCTCGCCTGTTACGGAGGATGAGGTGCAAACGCTAATTAGGCGTCTCAAACCCCGTAGGGCCCCCGGGGCAGATGGCATCGCAAACAAGATCCTTAAGATCTTACTCGCCCAACTTATCGTTTTAATCGTAGCTATCTTCAATAGCGCCATGGCAAACGCAATCTTTCCCGCTGAGTGGAAGGATGCGGTTGTCATAGGTATTCATAAACCCGGTAAACCGCGTAACGCCCCCTCTAGTTATCGCCCCATCAGTCTTCTCAAATCGTTGGGAAAACTGTACGAACGCGTTCTAGTATCCCGTTTAAGGGAATACGTTTCCGCTAACAATATACTTATTAACGAGCAGTTTGGGTTCCGCCCCAAACACTCGTGTACCCATCAATTGCACCGCCTCACGGAGCATATCCTTTCAGGTCTCAATAGAAAACGTTCCGTGGGAACCGGAGTTCTTTTCTTCGACGTCGCGAAAGCATTTGACAAAGTCTGGCACAACGGCTTAATTTATAAGCTTTACCAATTTGGCGTGCCAGACAGACTCGTGCACATCATACGAGACTATCTGTCAAATCGTACTTTTCGCTTCCGCGTCGAAGGAACGCTCTCCTCCCCTCGTCCTATTCGCGCCGGCGTCCCGCAGGGATCCGTGCTCTCCCCAATCCTTTTTGCGCTTTACGCAAATGATATCCCCAAGACCCCACGCGTAGACCTAGCTCTATTCGCGGATGACACCGCGCTATTTTTGTCCGGTAGAGACAGAGCCGCGGTTTGCAACCGACTCCAAAAAGCCGCTAACACCCTCGGCGTTTGGTTTCGTAAATGACGGATCGAAGTTAACCCCGAGAAAAGCGCCGCTGTGTTCTTTTCCCGGGGTAACGGCGATCGTTGCCCTCCCATCCGTTTATTTGACCGTGCTATCCCTTGGGAAAAGCAAGTAAAGTATCTCGGTGTCACCCTCGATAGAAGATTGACGTTTGCGCCTCATCTTAAAATCGTCCGTAACAGGGCCGCGTTTACATTAGGCCGGCTATTCCACCTTATAGGCAGACGAAGTAAAATATCTCTTAGACATAAGACGACAATTTACAAAGCCTGCATTCGCCCGGTCATGACTTACGCTAGCGTAGTTTTCGCGCATACCGCGCCCTCCTATCTGTATCCTTTACAAACCTTCCAAAACCGTTTCATGCGTGGTTCCACGGGTTGCCCGTGGTACTATCGCAATGTAGATCTCCACCGTGATCTTGATCTTCCCACTATTAAAGATTTCATCAAAGACGTTTCCAGACGTTACTTTGATAACGCCCCCCACCACCCCAACCCGCTTGTTGTGGCGGCCGCCAACTATAACGTTGGTGGCCTTCCACCAACAAAACGGTACTCATCTAGGTGTCCTAAACACGTCTTAGATGATCCCGACGACCCCATAACAGTTGCGAACGCCCCCCCGCCCGATCCTCTAAATGTCACTACACATTTACAGAATACACTAAACATGCACACTAGCTTAGGTCCAAGACACCGTACTCGTAGAACAAGGGTACGAAGAACCGGTTCACACGCGCTCTATACCAGGTACAGACATGTACCTGGGCGCTTCTCTCCTCCTCCACGGCCCGGTCTACCCGAGCCCTCGGGTGGTTCCGCCCCCCGATCCGATCCGAACCCTTCGGAGAATCTAGTAGGGCACGGGGACGCGCACTAGTGCGCGATGCCGTTCCCTCTAGAAAAACTCCAAAGGTGATTCGTTTCACACGGCTTGAGGGACCCTTTACGTTCCTCGCCGCCCTCAAAAAAGCCCGGTGAAGCTGAAAATGTCGTCTGAGGCAATAAGCAAACTCTCTCAAAAAAAAAAAAGTCTGCGGCGATTACAGACGACTTAACGCCGTCACTGTTCCGGACCGCTACCCGATACCGCGCATACAAGATTTCACCTATTTACTCCATGGCAAGAAAATATTTACGAAGCTTGATATCAAAATGGCCTACTTCTGGATCCCAATAAAAAAGATGCACCAAAGACAGCAAATAACGCCCTTCAGGCTCTTCGAATTTAATTGCATGACGTTTGGCTTACGCAACTCCGGCCAGACGTTCCATAGATTTATGCACGAAGTACTTCGAGGTAGGCCTCGAATACGCCAGAATACGAAGTCATCTAGGATGACTTCGTATTCTGTTTCGTCGACGATCTGCTAATCCTTTTTGGTAATGCTTTTTTTGCTAATGGATGAATTTTACATAAAAAAATATGTAATATTATTATTCAATTATTATTTTTAAAAATAAATAATCCCATTAAAATTAATTTAATTATGATTTTTTAATGATTAATTGATAATAATGAATGAATAAACTATGGTACTTATAATAGTCTTTTTACAAGCCTTAGGTCTTAAAATTTTACAACTTTTAGATTCGGTAATTATTCGGCAATTGAACCGAATATTCGGCCGAATACGAACATGGAAAAATACGCCGAACATACCGAATACTGAATAATTACCGAATATTCGGCGCATCTCTACTCTAATGCTACGGCCACACTATCGCGCTATCGCGAACATTTGCCGTTTCCACGACAAACAATAATTACTTTTTTGACCGTGTTCTGAAATGTGACTATTGCTTGGCCCGACTTGTCGTGAAAACGGAAAATGTTCGGGCCGTAGCATAATTCATGGTATTGACTCACCTGCTTATGCGGGAACACGTTGATGCGGCACCTTTTGCACTCCTGGCCGTTGTCGGCCCAAGAGTTCATCCACTGGCGCTTGCACTTCGGGCACTTGTACTCGCCGAAGCTATGCTCCTTGCCTTGGTACGGCGTCAGGCTCTTGCCTTTGGGCCGGTCCTATAATATGAAGATAAATTTTGATTTTTAACTTAAAAAACTATTACTAGTAGTACTGTTCTCCTTTTGACTTTGTCTGGAAGAAATCGCTTTAAAGCGAAAGTATGTTTCAATTATTTTATGTTCAATGTTAAAATTAGTGTTGTGCATTAAAAGTTTTATCTTTCTATCTATTGAACAAGAAAAGAAAATGCAAAGTCAATATCATCATCTGACTACGTTTCTCCGCTGGCCTCACTCAGGCCGTCGTCGGTAACAGTAAACCTTTTGAGGAAGATGTCAATGTTATACAACAAATAATAGAATATTCGCGACCAACTGCTATCCCACTCAAAGATATCGGGACAGCTTCATCCGAAGACGATAGTTTCAAATTATTAAAGACTGGCTGTTAAGTGGTAACTGGGACGCTAGAGTTAATCACTACAGGGTTTTTGAAAATGAACTTAGTTCTCATGAAAGCTATATTTTGAGGGGCAGCAAAATTGTCATCCCAACTAAACTGCGGCGGCAAATATGAGGCCGCATAAGGACATCCCGGCATTGTCGCAATGAAATCGCGGTTGCGAACAAAGGTATGGTGGCCCAAGATAGACCAAGACGCTGGGCATGTAAGGGTTGTACCGTATATATATAGTCTCGGCTACTAATGATTAGACAGTTTGCTTTAAAAAAAAAAGTGCCGCGAAATTCCGGCACATTGACGTAGCTGTCAATTTTAAGGACCATTACCACTATGAAGTTGATATTCGGTTGCGCGCGGTGGGCATTACCTGTTTGTGGTAATCGACTGTTTTAGTCGATACAAAGAAATTAAAATTATGGAAACAATACAACTTCTTATTGGCCACAGCAAAATGGCGAGGTGGAACGTCAAAATAGGGATATTTTAAATGTCTCAGAATCAGTAAACTTAAAAGACCGATTGGAAAGATGACCTTAAATACCTGTTTATGTAGGTACCTACATTAGCACGCCCCATTCCAAGATTCCGGCAAGATTCTGTCCAAAGAGTAGTATTCTGTCTCAAAGACCAAATTCTCTTTGTCAAAGACTTAAAAAATTCACAAATTGACTTAAACGTCAGGGACAGAGACAAGGCAATGAAAAACAAGGAAAAAGTCATTGAGGATAGGAAAAGGAAAGCACTCAACCTCTGTTGTTCTGAGCTCAAAATCAAAGAGAATTTAACAAAGAGAATTTAACCTCAGAATAATAAAGCTTATTGTTGTGAGGTTCTGAGCCACAGAACAATGACTTCACTTTAGTTATTATTCCGAGTTCCAACAATGATATTGAAGTAGGACAAAAGGTTTATGTCAAAAACCAAAAACTTAGTCAAAGGTAACAAATTGACCTCTAATTTTAATCGAACAACTCATACAGTAGTTAGCATCTACAGCTTCATGGTAGATCCATGGGTTGAGCTGAGAGGTCATATGGTCATGTGGTCATTATCATAGCTTTAATAGGTTATTATTGTGAGGGTCATAATATATTTTTATTTCAACTAATATTTCAATACATTGTCAATGAACTAGTTAGGTACACATGTAAAAAAAATAGTTAACGTAATTATAGCAATAAGGACGACGACGGAATAAGAAAAAAAACTAAGTTTTTAAAAAACCCATGAGAGCGAGTGACTGAGGCTACTTATTTTATTTGGAGTGTGACGTATTGAAGTATTTTACCCTTAGAATAATAACGCCTAGAAGCAGAGTACGCGCACGGCGATTGAGGCAAGTTTAACCAAGCCATATGTGGCTTGGTTCGGCCAACCAAGTTGGTTGGCCGAACGGCAAAGAGAATTTAACACTACGTTTACCGAACGGCTCGCTAGTATCCAAGGTCACGTCGTGTCGTAAGCAGCTCCGCAATTTTTGTTTATAATGACGATTTATGCACTCAAAGGATGCTTTCACAAGTCAGAATCAAGCAAAAAGGATGCTAAGATTATGTTTCACCTGTAAGAACAGCTAATCAATGTCTATTTTTTCGTAAAACACGATATTAATGTTCGTAAATTTGTAATATGTCATTCCATGTATGTTTTGCTAGATGTAGGAAAACTTTTACCCCATTTTGTGTTCCGAGTTTTTTTTATTTAGAGTTGTTTTTATCCAAGTCTAGAGTCCAAGAAAGACAATTTATCACGATTGCTTTTATCAAAGCGCCAGTCATTTAGAAAATAGTTACAGCTACAAGGATTTTAAACTGACATGCTGAAAAAATGTTATAACAGTATTTTTTTCTGATAAGAATGATTTTTGTGCAATAAAGTAAATGAATAAATATTGGCATTCTTATTTATCACCAAACATTGTTACATTTACATAACATTACATGTACATGTTTTCGTGTTATATGTAAGTATCTTTAAATAAGTAGCTAATGATATGAAATTTGTGGTAGTCGTAGCTTCACCGCCATCTAACTAAAGGCTCGAAATAATATTCAATGCATAATGAGATAAAATTATGCTTCCAAATAGCTAAAGAGAGAAGTGGCAGTCCATTGTCTCTGCCTACCCCTCCTGAGGGATTGAGGCGTGACTATTTATGTATGTATGTACCTTACAATTTTTACTTTTTTAAATAATAATCACAAACTTAAATGAAAACATCTTAATGTATATAACAGTTAATATAATTAATGTATGCCGTTAATATAATAAAATAATATGTAATAATTATAGAAGACAATTTTCTTTTTGTGACTATTGACTTTGTGGCTATTTTCACATAAAAAAAATTAAGTAATTAAAAAAATCATATGTAACAACATTACAATTTTTAAACTATGAAACAAGATAAGAGTTTAGTAACTTACCCATTTACCCCGAGTTTGGGGAAATTACCATTTTACTTGCAACATTTATTCGTACGGTTGTGTGTGTAATGACAAGCTGCTGACGCACACGACGGAGTATTTTGTGCCTCAATATTTTGACGAACTTTGTTTGACACTATCGTTCTAGGCGTTATTATTCTAAGATTTTACCTAAATAATATCCTCAGAATAAATTATTGTTCTAAATATTTATAAAATACAGTGGAAAAAATTTAATGCCTACCCGACCCAGCCAGGAATCGAACCTGGGTCTTCCGCAACCCGGGCGGCTGCACTGACCATTACCGGGAAGGCTGACGTAAGCAGTGAAGTTTTACGTGAACATGTGAACTGAGGGCCCACCTCACAGAATGCTGATTTGCCTACCTGGAGCTATTGTGACGGAGATATGAAACCTTATTTTAGCCTTTAAATTCATTGTACCGGATTCCTGGAAGAAGGATGGATCAATTTCGGTGGGCCCTCTGTCTACATGGATTTTGAGGTTAAAATGTCAATAATCGTCATTTCTGCGTAAATGCATGAATGTACCGAAAAGATGACTATTCCAAACCAATGTGACAACTTATGTGACAGCTACAAATACATAAAACAGTTAAAAAAGATAATTGGGACGAGGATAAGCAATTATTTATTTGACAATGAGTGAACTGAGGGACCACAAACTAAACTTCTAAAATCTTCGTGAATCTTGCATGAAAATATAAATTAAACAGAGATTCTAAGTTATATATATATATATATATATTGAGTCAAGCTAAATGCCTCATTTACCAATTAACACCAGTACTTCAATAAATTTAGAAAAAATTACATAATTATATTTTCCATTGTATTCGACGTAGGGTGACCATGATTAAAATTACTTCAGGCAGGACACCAGACCAGTGTTCAACAGGAACCAGAGGGCCTAGTGTAAATTATTTTTGACACGTTTACAAAAACGAGAATTAGTATGGCATTGAAGCAGCGCCTTCTGGTGATATACGAGAAGAGTTAAAGTTTCTCGTTAATTTAAAGGCGTTATGAATGTAGGTAATATCAATGATTTTGTTTCCTTTTGCTTAAAATTGCTAAGTGTTATCTTTTATTAAATCATTCCATCCTAGTATTATATACTGTAGAATTGATAATAACAAACAAGAAAACTAGAAATATTGTCCTAGATATAGAAATTTTAACTGTAATATTAATAACTACAAAAAACAACTAACAACTCACAAATTTTATACTTACAAATATTATTTTGAATAGATTCTCGTTTTATCAACGTGATCAAATTTGAATAGTAATTTAAACTCGCATTAGGCACACTGATCAGTGAGCCATTAATTTCTTTTTATCGTTGCGTAAAAGGGAAACGTTGTATGGAACCTTTCTATCAACTTACTTCGAAATATGTCTTCACAGCAATGAAGCATGCCTACATAGGCAAAAATATCTTTTCGATATAAGCACTTATATCGAAAAGGTATTTTTTAGTCCCATTTAAATCATATTTTAAGTTGAAACTTAAATAGGTATTTCAAAAACCAAACTCAAAAGTACCGTTCCCAACCCCACCCAAAATGAAGAAACTCAAAGAAAGAACTCTATCATAGTCACACTTACACTTACACTACTGACACATGATACAAACTCGAATATAAAAAAATATCACGTTGATGAAACGAGAATTTGTATGGCAAAATTTTAGCTCTCCTCGTTTATCAACCGAATGGTTAGTGCGAGTTTTATCACGTAAGTGAAAACTAGACTTTGGTTAACTCTAAGTTAACAAAATTAAGAAGTTTAAGAAGTGGGTATTATAACTTTTTAAATACAAATCGTATCGAAGTGACAATAAAAACAATTGGGAAACAATATTGAGATCTATTATAATTCTATTCAAAATAATATTTATTTAAATTTTTTGAGGTTTTCTAGGACAGTATTTCTAGTTTTCTTGTTTGTTATTATCAATATTACTGCACATACTTTAGGGTAAAAATTTACTTTATTTTTTTATTTTTCTCAAGCTGTATTATATTTATTTAACACCAGTAGCTTGCTTTAACAAACAGGCCTCTCCAGTTATATGTACAGCTTCATGAAGATAATATCCTCAGAATAATAACTATTATTGTTCTGAGATAATATAATTGTTAAACCACAGATCGCACAAAAAAAGAGAAAATATCGGTAAATTATGAACGCAACTTATTAACATCACGAAAAACCATAGACTGTTTGCTGATGACATGTCTGTCAGCTTTATATTATTATATTTATTAAAAAAAGTTATGGTACTGAAATGTAATATAAGTTTTCTGGGTGACCACATTATTGTTCCGTGCAGTGGCAGCGTCAGGCAACGCCTACGCCTGCGTGCCCCCAGATCAGTTTAGTTGTTTTATGATAATGCTTACGGGTAAAAGTGAATAGCTTGCCTTATTTATTTTACTTTGACAGCGCAACTACTTTTTTATCTGTGAAATCTACTCTATGGTTTAAAACTAAAAAACAAAGGAAGGAAATGAAAAAAAATTGTAGTAGCTGCATGTACTTTTCACTACACACAAATCAAAGCCTTGAAAATATAGCCACAACAGGGATTTGTAAAACTTGTAAGTTGACAAATTATAGTTTAAATTTGATACCACACATAATGTTTAGATTGTTAATGAAAATTACTCAATTGAGCGCTAGCTAATAAGCTTTGACATGAGTTAGAAAGAGAAATCCGATTAGCGCAGCTGTCATTGCATTGTCAATTCTGTAAATCTATTCTGATTTTTCTAATTGTCCGTCTATTATTCTTGTGTCGTAGAATTTATTTTATTTGACCATAAGTACAAAACATTTATAGTTGTGGCTTCATAATTAGTACCTGCTTTCATTACAAAAAGCATACACGAAACGCAAGCGCTCATGTAAGTAGGTACATCGCTGTTTGCCCGTGTTTATCCCACGAATGACGTTCGCTTTTAGTCGCATTGAATAAACTAATTTCTAATTTCAGATGTAAATGAGAGTAACAATGAAGTATTCTTGTGACTGCAAATGAACAGTGAAGAAACATATAATACCCTTATATTATTTTGTTGGTATAGAAGATTGTAGCCGCAATAATGAAGAGTGCATTGCCAAAAGAAAAATCAGGCAAAATGAGGATCAGAGCTTTCCCTGTGAGTGTTCTGCCTTGACATTTTAGTTATCGCACAAAATAAACCTTGCAATAATAATAACATGCATAAATATAGTTGATTGCTATTATGTGGAATTTTACTAGTTTTTTATCCTATGCAAAAAATGATAAACTTATTTCTATAAATTATATTTCTAAATATCTGGTTTGGTAAATTTACTGCAATAAACAGTTTTAAAAGAAAATTTATGAACTTAAAAAAATTCAATTGTGATAAAAAAAAAGACGACACATAAGAGCATGCAACAGTTTGCTAATGCATATTTACATTTTTCTAGTTACAGATTATTGTTTGTTTTATAATTAAAATTAAAACAAACAAATGTATTATGACCAATAAAAATTGTGTCAATAATTAAAGTCCAACAAATACTTTATAATGTCAAGAAGTGTTTGTTTGTTCTTCTTTAACACTAATAAAGCAAAATTTATTGCAAATATACAGTTGGAGAGGCCATAAGTTATTTTTCATAAAATTGAAATGGTTTAAATGTAAAAGCTATAAAGAGAAAAAAAAGCAATAAATGTTTTACTAAGTTATCTTATCTTAGTGGGACCTGCCAAGGTTTCACTTTCCCAGTAGCACTGCGACCCATCCTGATCTTTTGTGCAAAAAAGATCCCAATGAGACAAATGTTTACTTACTTAATTAAAATCAATAATTGTGTCACTGCTGAGCCTGTCCCTTATGAACAGTAACACATTAAGAGAATAAACCATAACTTATCACACTATCCCAAGGTAGGTTAGTGGGTGATATTATAATAATTTATTTGTTCAGGCTTTTATTTATTTATTATATATTTTGTTATTGCAAAAATACATCAAAAGGCTTTTGTGACAGACTGAATTTCATACAAACAATTTAAAGTGTTACTACATTTACAACAATATATTGATAAATAAAACCAACACAATACATTATGCGGATCTAAATGACAAAATTTATTATTGACGCACCTATTTTCAATAATAAATATAACCTGATTATGGCAATGCTGATCTGTCACATTATTTAAAAATAGAAACAATTAATTTCAGTTTGGAACAAAATTTCTGTGTTTATATGTCATGATTATATTTTGACAAGTTTGAAAAATCAAAGATAATAACCAAATATATAAGTATATTGTATTGTTATTTAATGTTTTATTTTGATATTATACAATGTTTGTGTAGCAATATTATGAGTTGATCATTTCATCATGACAAGAAAATTTCAAGTATGGAATTACTCAGAACCATATTACCAAATGTATCCGGACACTTGGGTTTGTTTGTATGCATGTTGTAGATGTTTGATATTTATACTTAATATAATCTTAATGGAAAAATATCATGTTTTGTATGATTATGATGATGTTTATGGAATTTTTATTGATGAAAAGCTTCCAAAAAGTTCACATTTACTACTAACTATGACTAATGAAAAATATATAATTCAGAATAAAAAAATATTATTTTGTAGAATAGTCAGGCATTAACACCCACCTACCTGGATTGGTCCAGGGAGTTACTGGCCTGATGTACCTATCTTCTATAGTGTCATGTGGGAAGGCTTAGTACCCATGTCAGGGTGTTTATTTTATAGGCTAATGTTGATGTAATTATTTATTTATTTCATTGTCATGCAAGTTACAGAATTATATATGATATTTAATTGTAGGAATTTCCTTCTTATTAGTCAAAAGGTTTTGATGTCAGTATGTTTATTTTACTGTTTGTACATTAAACACATTATTTTTGTGGTTTTGAAGTTTTGAAGTGTTATTAAAATGTTTAGATACTGCTTTTGTTTAGAATAAATAAAACATTAAATGTCTTTGTTTTTTTATCAGGGTATGAGCAATACTTTCTGTTACAGATGACAATGGACGAGAAATATGTAGAGAGCATATGGAGTTTATTGAAAAATGCAATACAGGAAATTCAAAAGAAAAACAATTCTGGCCTTTCCTTTGAAGAACTCTATCGCAATGCCTATACTATGGTCCTCCACAAACATGGCGAAAGACTTTACACTGGGCTAAAAGAGGTGGTCACTCATCATTTAGAAACAAAGGTATTTAAAACATATTTTTTTATTTATTTTAATAAAAAATTTGCAACACATTACATGGCGGACAACAGTCAACCATAGGGTGGTGCAAAGTTACATTGGTAGGTGCAATTATGAGCGATGATTAATGTGTATGAGTACAGTATAAATAATTTTAAATGTATGCAATACATACATTAGTCTTATATATAATATACATTATGTAAATACATGATTCTGCAATGATTTTATTTAAAAAAATTAAAGTTTTTATTTAAAGCTTTACAACCATATGTTTTGGTTATGGTTGGTGGTGAGACTTAAAGCTTTACTACCTTATTGAAGTCTGTTCACTTTATAATATGAACAACAGTGATGTTAAAAAGTCTACTTAATCTCAATCATAGGTTAGGGGCATGACATCCTACCAGAGAAGTTCATAAAAGAAGACCTGTGCATAGTGATGCAATGTTATTTTGTTGATGATGAATGTATTAATGTGTATAGCCATAGCAGTTTATTTTATATTCATTTGCTCCTGTAACACTAGTGTATGTTGTTGAACCTTAAATAGTTTTAATTCAGTTTTAGTTTTGAGCATATTGGTTGGGTGTTATCACTTCATCATCATCATCATCTCAGCCAAAAGACGTCCACTGCTGGACAAAGGCCTCCCCCAAAATCTCCTCAACAACCGGTTATGGAGGTTATCACTTATGCTGGAGCAATAACTTTAGAACTCGTTTTTACAAAAAAATGGTAAACTTTTTGTGTGATTTGTTCTCATTTTCAGGTCCGAGAAGATGTTCTCCACTCATTACACAATGGATTCCTACAAACACTGAACAATGCCTGGACAGATCACCAAACCAGCATGGTCATGATTCGCGACATACTAATGTATATGGACAGGGTATATGTGCAACAGAATGAAGTTGATAATGTTTACAATTTGGGGCTCATTATCTTTAGAGATCAGGTAAATTATTTATTTAAAGTTTTTAAATATTCTACTACTTTATGTTTTTCGTACTGATATGTTTCATATATCACATTTATAAAATAATCCATTAATTTACTATATTATTATGCACTTGCTTGTCAAAAATGTGATTCAAACTCTCAGTAGTTATATCTTTACTAGAGATGTAAGGTTGGTATTAAACCATTTGTACTTTTTGGTATAATACGGAAAATACCGTATTATACCATTTCCTACGGTATTTTGGGTATAAATAGTTTTTCCATGTTTTATCTAAGCACGTTTTAATTTGAGTGGATTACCTATTTAACGCGGGGAGAGGAAGATGTTACGCCCGGCGAGGCAAGGGGGGCCCGCCCGCGCCACAGTTTCGTGCAACGCAGCTGCAGCAGCAAAGTTCGGTATACTTGGTATAATTTTATTTAATGGTAATAATAAGTAGGTGGGTAGGTAGGTAGGTACCTATTACACTTTATGGAAATACCTGTTACTGAGTAACAATACTTTTACTAATTTAAGAGTAGAGTGTAGGTAATGAATGAAATGAAATGATGAATTAAAATTGTTATATTATAAAGTTTATTAAAGTGTTTAGTTATTAAAGTGTAGTTATTAAAGTTTATTAAAGTGAGGAGCTCGATGGCGCAGTGGTTAACGCGCCAGGTCTGCGAGTGCTGAGGTTAAGCAACTTTCGCAAAGGCCGGTCATCGGATGGGTGACCAAAAAATTATCATCTCGAGCTTCTCCGTGCTTCGGAAGGCACGTTAAGCCGTTGGTCCCGGCTGCATTAGCAGTCGGTAATAACCACCAATCCGCACTGGGCCCGTGTGGTGGTTTATGGCCCGTTCTCCCTATCCATCTATAGGGAAGGCTCGTGCCCCTGCAGTGGGGACATAAAATGAGCTGATGATGATGATGATATTATAAAGGAAGAAGTACGTGCATTTCGGAAATAATTATTAACAAGTTATTCAATAAAAGAGTTGTGATTCACAATGTTTTTAATTAAAGAGTTTTTACTCTGATTCTAATAATTTTTTCAACTATTAACTGTTGTTTTATAAAAGAGTTGTGATATTTATTTTGTTTTATTCAATTATTATTCAAGAGGAAAGTAGTATTGTTCCCTCGAAACACACTCAACTGAGTTACAACTAAAAAGGTTATTTACCAATACCAACGAGGAGTCAGATTCATCGTCACTTTCTTCACTAGTAAAAGGAAAAAATAACCAATCAAACGTTGTATTTGAGTTTTCTGATCATCATCATTAATTAATCGACTCGAGTCCTTTAGTCGTTTATAATAAGGTTTGCCTCTTTTTACAAGACTGCTCTAAAATGAAGACTAGCTGTTAGTCTTAATTAATATGACTCAGTCGGTTAACGTATAAGACTAGTAGAATAAAACGACTTAAACGACTAAAAAGTTTAAATGACTGCATTCCTTTACAAAAGAACTGACGTTTAAGTAAAGCGTGATAATTGTAATTAAAAACTCTAGGTTGAAATTACTTTATAGTCACAAAAATTTATTAAAATGCTCTGTCTTTCTAATTCTGTGTTATAATTCATTTTGTAATATATTATCTTAAAAATCTTAGTAAATATGCACACAGTGTCGAAAAAGTACAGAATGACATTGTATATAATTAATTGTGAAGGTACTTTCATATTTTTGTTGCCTGGAGAATACTTATTCTCCAGGCGTAAGCAAAGCATTAGTTGCTACAACACACGCCTTATACGACTCTTGACTCCCCAGGCGATGAGTCGCCAGTCATTTAAGTCTTTTAAGCTGTTTAAGTAAACTGCTCAGTCTTTTACGTTGAAAAACTTCGACTAAAAAGGCTAGTCTTATGACTAAAGGTTGGGGACTAAAAGACTGAGTCAGTCGTGAGGCGTCAAAAATAAAGCGAATCTTCATTAAAAGCCTTAAAAGACTGAGTCTCTTTCATCACTAGTTAACACTCACCAATGATATGTAAAATATCAAAGAAAATTGTTTAATGAAATAAAAAATAAAATACCAAAAATACCAATAATACCGTAGTTATTGTAAAATAACGGTATAATACCTGACCGTTTGGTATAATACAGTATTTTTACATCTCTAATTTTACTGAAAAAAGCTTTGTTTTCATTGATTGATATCAACAAACAAGATTACAGCATGTATTTGTTTCAAGTCTGAAACTAATCGTTTTATTGATTGTCCAATCAACCCTGAAATGATAGGTTAGTTACAAATTCATTCCTGAGAAAATAACTTTAATTTTTTTTATTAAATCATTTATTTTTGTCTATGTTGGCCCATATTCATTATAATTTAGACAGTTATTATGTAATAATACCTACTACCGCGTCAACTCTGGTACTGCTGTACCAGAATCCTTTGGCCAGAAGTCCTGATGTTCATCTTGGGTTGGGTCAAACAAAAAATATAAAGCTCTAAAATTTTTTATATCTTAATTATTTATCAGTGATCAGTATGTTATGTTATGTACTATGAGCAGCTATGTTTAATAACTAATCTCAGGTAGAGTGCGTCTTCCAGTGAAGACAACTACTCCTTCATCAACATGGCTTAAGCTGTGTTTCCACTAGAGCTGTGGGATGTAGCTAAGTGGTGCGTAATCAAGAAAATCACCAATACCATTACCGATTTTTCTTGGCTCACTTTTAAATTTAAATAATTTTGTGTGTACCTCAACCCGCTAATCACCTCGTACAACTTTCTTGTAAAAACGCAGCTTTTCAAGTGAAAAAAAAATGAACTTTCTTTTTAGGTGTTTCTGGCTTTAAAACTGACCAAATATATTGTGATTTTGCAGGTCGTCCGCTACGGCTGCATTAGGGATCACCTCCGGCAGACATTGCTAGAGTTGGTAGCCCGCGAGCGTCGCGGTGAAGTAGTAGACCGGTTGGCCATCCGCAACGCTTGCCAAACGCTGATGGTGCTCGGCATCAACTCGCGCTCCGTCTACGAGGAGGACTTCGAGAAGCCCTTCCTGCATCAGTCGGCCGAGTTTTATAGAGTGAGTATGCAAAAGTCATTAATATTACATTGAAGAGTTCGTCAATCGGCAGTGGTAGACCGGTTGGCCATCCGCAACGCGTCCCAGACGCTGATGGTGCTCGGCATCAACTCGCGCTCCGTCTACAATGAAGACTTCGAGAAGCCTTTCCTGCATCAGCCGGCAGAGTTTTATAGAGTGAGTTTTTGGAATCTTTACTATGGGTTTTTTCTAAAGTCGAAAGTAAATTAATAGCTTACGAAAGTAATAGCTTACAGCCTCCATAATTTTTATTATGTTCTATCTGTTACGTATATTGATTGATATAAAGAGACAAAGCTTGAGGGCACCGGCTACGATAACCGCTTTCCATCACGCTTGTATGCTCGTTAGCTGGCAAAATAATAAAATATATTTTTTTTTTAAGTAATGTGAAAAAGAGGAGCTCGATGGCGCAGGGGTTAACGCGTCTGGTCTGCGATTGCTAAGGTTAAGCAATTTTCGCAAAGGCCGGTAATCGGATAGGTGACCAAAACATTTTAATTTTGAGCTCCTCCGTGTTCCGGTACGCACGAAAAGCCGTTGGTCTCGACAGCATTAGCTGTCGTTAACAACTACCAATCTGCCCGTTCTCCCTATTCATCCATGGGGAAAGCTCGAGCCCCAGCAACGAGGACAAAAAATGAGCTGCTCACGATGAAATAATGCTTGGTGAGAAAATGTCAGTAACCCGTAATTCTCCTTGTTTACACAGATGGAATCTCAAAAGTTTTTAGCGGAGAACAGTGCGGCGGTATACATCGCCCGCGTGGAGGCGCGCATCGGGGAAGAAGCGGAGCGCGCGCGGCACTACCTGGACGAGACCACGGAGCCGCGGGTCGTGGCCGTGCTCGAGCACGAGCTCATCGAGCGGCACATGAAGACCATCGTGGAGGTAGGAACCGCTTTGGTCGGCATTAGTGGGTGCACTACCTGGACGAGGCCACGGAGCCACGGGTCGTGGCCGTGCTCGAGCACGAGCTCATCGAGCAGCACATGAAGGTTTAGTAGACTTAATTCACCTAGCTAATATCACCTGGGTGCATTAAGTCTACCAAATAGTATCCAGTACAGTCCAGTCCAGTAGTAGTACCCAGGATATGCAACCTACTTTAGTATGTACCTACTGCTGGCCTTTGTAAATTATAATGATAGTGTAGGTATTGACAATGTCATTTTCAATTGGTATTATTATCATTTCCTTATTCGTGTTTTTAGCCACGGTTTTGCATTTGTCTAATGTCTGATTTTAAATTCAGGTCATAAATGTAATTGATCTCTTACGATAAAGGTAAATAGGTACAAATTAATCTCTCTTACGTTATCACGGTTCGTATCGTTTATACATAAACAAATTAATCTCCTAGAGTCATAGAACAATAGCGGCCCAGTCCGACTAAAACACTAAACACTATAAACTGTTTTATACATATGATAATAAGTAGTAGTTGATGTACATGTAGGTACACCATATCCTAAGTGGTATTTCATCATCATCATCACCACCAGCCTATATTGTCCCCACTGCTGGGGCAGAGGCAATGGCCAGAAGAACAAATGATGTCGGGAAAAAAAGTGAAGGTCGGAAAACATTATCACTGACTAAAAAACGGGTGCAAGCGATTTTCGTTCTTATCACTATTATAAACATTTCTCAAAATAACGGTTTTTAATGGAACGAAAATATGGAAAAATACAACCAAATTTCAAATGTCAATGAGGTCGAAAATGGCCTGTTTTTTTAACTACAGATCACTAAAAAATGTTTTCCTACCTTCACTTATTTTTCCGATTTTCATTTGTTTCTTCGAAATTCACATACATTTTATTTTTATTAAAATTGAAAAAAAATGTATACTTGAACTTATTGGAATAGGTGAGTCTACTAAAGGTTATCGTTTTCCTTCAGTAGACTTAATTCACCCAAATGCAGGTGAATTAAGTATACTATTTGGTAGATATAATGCACCCAGGTGAATTAAGTCTAATAAACCGCACATGAAGACCACCGTTGGAGGTAGGAACCGCCTTTGGTTGGTACTTGTGGACACCCGTAGACCATGATGGCTCGGCATTACCAACTCGGAAGCTTGTGTGGGTAAGCGCACTTTTCCGATTCTATCCGAACCCCTCAGATAATCTAGTAGGGAACGGTGATACTAGGACGTAATGCCATTCCCTTTATTAAACCTCTGACGGTGTTTCGATCACACGGTTCGAGTAACCCTTTAAGTTTCTCGTCGCTCCCAAAAAAGGCCGATGACACTGAAAATGCCGTCTACTAAGGCAATCAACAAACTCAAAAAAAGGGTAAATGAATGACAATATGCCAAATATTCATTTTATCGATTAAAATGGTTTATGCAAAAAACTATTTTGTAAATATGTTTATTTGTTAAGTTTGTTCGCACTGATTCGCGAACGAGTTAGGGGTATGGCCAAACCAAGAATCGAGAAAGGTGGAAAGGTATGCTGGTTATGACCAGACATGAGCAATAGGGCGTCCCACAAACAATAAACATAGATTTGCTCAAGATGTTTTAATTCGGTCACACACCCATCCGGTCATGCACACCCGTTAATCTCCTTCCTATTATAATTTTATAACATCAAAGGTTACCTGGAATTGCATGTTAGCAATAAGCCCGCTAATCTTATACTCTGTCACTGTATCAACTTATTTGTATCTGTTTTGTTTTTGTGTTCAAATAAAGTATTTATTATTATTATAATTTATTATTGTACCTTTGCCCTACCAGATGGAGAACTCGGGCGTGGTCCACATGTTAATGCACACTCGCACAGTGGAGCTAGCGTGCGTGTACAAGCTTCTTTCACGCGTCCCCGAAGGTCTGCGTACAGTCGCCGACGCGGTATCAGCCCACCTTCGAGAACAAGGCCGCGCGCTCGTCACCGACACGCATCATAATACCAACGCCATCGCATTTGTGCAGGTACTTACCAACATCAGACTTTTGAGCAACATATTTGATTCTGTATAGTGTGTTTTAGCATGCAACGTCGCCTTACTCAACATAAGCAGCAGCAGGATACAAGGTGACAAATTCGCTTTAGTGGGTGGGACGTACAGCGTAGCGTGCAGCGTCGCTTTTTAACGTGCAGGTGCCATTTGTGCAGTTACTCATCAACATCAGACTATTAGGCAGCATATTCACGACAGCAAGACGTAACAGAGCTTTTAAGAGTTAAGCGTCGGATAAATAGCGTGCAACTAGTTTTCACTAGAGTAGGGCGCCTAATGTATTGAGCAGTAGAGCTAGCGTGCGTGTACAAGCTTCTATCACGCGTTCCCGAAAGTTTTTTTTTTATACAGGGTGTTTGGTAATACGCGTATAATCCCGAATATGGCAGATAGGGTACCGTGCATAGAACCCTGGAAAATTATGAACATTCCTAAAAAGCATCACATGGACAAGATATTGCGGTTGCTTATTACTAAGTAAAACTGTAAAGTCACAACCCTACGGCCAGCTGATACATTGTTCTCGGTCGTCAACCTTGTGCTCCAACAAAAACAGAAGTCAAAACGCGTCAGGGATGTATAAAAATAATGTAATAAAATAAATAGTTTTTGTATGGAAAAATAAATTTACGTAAATATAATTTTGAATGTTATCATAGTGTCCTTCATACTTGGTTGCGTGGCTATGTTTCGGGATTATATACATATTACCAAACACTGTTTATTAAAAGGAGGCAAACGAGCAGGCGGGTCACCTGATGGAATGTTAAGCAAAACCAAATTAATCGCAGATGCGTTACCGGCCTTGAGGAAAAAGTTAGATCTTGAGAAGGGAGTAAGAATTGGGAGGGGGGAGGGGTGAGAGATGGGCCTCCGGTACTTTTACTCACCGGACGAAACACAACAGCAACGAATGCCATTGTTTCACGCCGATATTCTGTGAAAGGTCTGCGTACAGTCGCCGACGCGAAATCAGCTCACCTTCGGGAACAAGCTCTCGCACTCATCACCGACGCATCATAAAACCAACGCCATCGCCTTTGTGCAGGAACTTACCATCATCATACTATTAAGCAGCAAATTCGATTTTGTAAAGTGTGGTTTTAGCGTGCAGCGTCGCTTTGCAGGTACTCAACATAATCATTGTTATAATAATAAATTTGCTACAGCCGGGCGTGCAGCGGAGTGTTTTAGCGTGTAGCGTCGCTTTCGTATAGATACTTACCATTATCAGCCTAAATAGCTAGTAAATATCTGCAGAAAGATTTGTGGAGCAGAGTGTTTCTAGTGTGCAACGTCGCTTTTGTGTAGGTAGGTACTCGTCATCAGCGTTGCGGCGTGGGGCAGATCGGGGCCCAGCTCAGCTCCGCTTTAACCCGGCGTCATGGGGGTGGAAAATGACTACATGAACGTGGGGGTAGGTCATTAAGACCCGGATACTCTATTTAAGATAAATCAACGTCGTATTAAGGAAACGAGTTAAACTTAATTATAACTTTGTTTTACATTTCATTACGAACTAAAGAAATATATTTTTGGTACTAATAGAACCTATAAGATAGAATTATTAACATAATAATAGATTATTTTCATAAATAAGCTTATAATATCAACAAAGTTTGCTCCGTATTGCTAATCTTACTTCATCATCATCATCATCATCATCATCACCATCTCAAGTCAAAATACGTCCACTGCTGACTCCACTAATCTCACTTATTTTGTATTTTTAAATTCTCGGATTTATATTGTTTAAAAGACTTTTAGGACACTTTTAGAACATTAGCTAAGAAATATTTCACAATCATTTGATCGTTATATCGTGAAAAATAGATTTGGCAATTTTTAAAAAAAAAATTTGAATGTATAATATTAGCCGCCTATCTTTTTCCACCAGAAATATTTACCTAAAAATCAAACAAATTTAATTGTACTATATTGCAAATAAAAGACATACTAAATAACAATACAAATTCTTAAATTTGCACTAAAAAGAAAATATATCTTTTTTTAAATGGTACTTAGGAAAAATGGCGCTTAAATGTTACACGGAATGCAGGTATGGGTCATAATTGCCTTTTTGATATTGACGTTTGGAAATTCCGCCGCGCGAATTCCGTGGCGGAACTTACGCGTTTTGTGGCCCTGCCCCCTGACTATGAACTCTTATAGCAGTATTATTGCAGTTGTGGAAAAGAGACGCGAGTATATCCGCCGCTACACGCGTCTCGTTTTTACAACGGCAATAATACTGCTATAAGAGCTCGTGGTTACCCCCCTGGCCTTAGTGTCTGTGACACATGCGCATGTTTAGCTTGCGTCGTTCACGGGCAACAGACTCCCAGATAAACTCACTTATTTATCGTCTCTCATTCCCGGCACCATTTTACTGTAAGATAAGCTAGCCACTTCGAATACAACTAAACGATATTGTTTCAGAATTTACTGGATCTAAAAGACAGATTCGACCACTTCCTACAGAAGTCGTTCAACAATGATAAGATATTCAAACACATGATCGCATCCGACTTCGAGTACTTCCTTAATCTGAACAACAAATCACCGGAATTCCTGTCGCTCTTCATCGATGGGAAACTCAAGAAAGGCGAAAAAGGCGTAAGTTACTTTATTGATACCAGTCGTATCTTATCTTATCTTAGTGGGGCCTGCTAAGGTTTCCTTCTCTTTCACTCTTTTGACACGGTCTGAAGCTGACCGGTGCTGCACTTAGCCTCGGTCGGCTCCTGTTACTTGCGTTTGCGACAGCGATCCACTGCCCGCAAGTATAAGTACCAAAAACGCGGAATCGCGGTTGAAATCCGGCTCTGGAAGGACCATGTACAAACTCATACTAATGCACCCAAAGGAGTAGTAAATGAAACAATTAGTTTCTCTTGGAAAAAAGGTTTTTTTTTATTCTTACGAAGTTTCCTTATATAGCAAGCACGTAAACATGTTAATAGCGCCATCTAATTTTTCTAGTGGCGCCATCTCTTGACGCATCTAAGAACTAATTTTACTTAAGTTGTATGCATATATTTAATTCTACACCTCTGTAAAGATAGATGCCATTAGTTTGGCATCATAGAAGTAGAAGTAAGTACAGACGCATGCAAATCAACCTGCCACAAACTGTCAAATTTCCTCAATAGACTTTGAAAACGACAACTATTAATGGGAGGAACTAATGGACTAAAATGATCAAAAAAAGGAAATAAGTGGGATTTTACTATATTATATTAACTTTTACACACACGATGGTATCGTGTGTGTAAAAGTTAATCGTACCACAAAGAAGAACAGCCAAAGAACCACAGACCAAAAGCAAAATCTATAAAAATGTCAATATTAAAAAAAAAGTATAAAAATAAGAACATAAAAAGTATTTAAAAAGTTTTTGAAAGAGTCTGCAACAGACTTTGAACTTTATTCCTAAGGAATAAGGTTGACATTGTATTAAAGAAATTTTACAGTTTTGGATTGTTTTATGTGCAGGAGTGTGTACATAGCCTATAAGCTGATTGGAAACAGCCAGCATCATTGAAATCAAGTCATTGCTACATCGCTGACGGGTATTAGCTTAATCACCACTCTTGCCAAATGCGGGTCGGTGATAACAAGCCCGGGCTGAGCATCGCAAAATCTTACATAATTTGCCCATTCTGGGAATTGAGCCACGGTTTCAATTGCCTCCAATATCAAGCTTTGCCACTCAAACACCAAAAACAATTCATGGCAAAGATTTAATTTAACGCACATCACCTCTTAATTTGTACGCAGAATATGCATAATAATAATTCTCTCTTAGTCATATGAAATAACTAATTTATTATATTTTTTTATAGAGCCTTATATCTGTGAGTACCGTCAGTTCGTTATTTTGTTACGTCCAGAACATTACAACGCCATTAAAAACTTATACTTTAAATGGCCACGTATATCATTGTTGTATATGTCATGATGTCATCATCCCCGGTAAAACTATGAAAACACAATGGTATGATATTCATAAATATATTCAGTGACAATTTTTATTTTCTATTTATGTACTTTCACCAGTTGCTAATTTCTATGAATAGTAGAAACTGGTGAAGTTTCAATTATTTATTTATTTATTCAACAATGTTTCAACAGCATTTAACTAAACACAAGGTAACAGAAGATGTTACTTAAACATAAGCCAATTATAGAAACATATTATGCTACTAAAAAATGTTGACATAATTAATGAACGCAGGTAGGTAGTCTAAAAAGAAAATAGGTAAGTAGATGAAATTTTGTCAAACGTTAACTTAAAGAATAGGTGTAAATCTGATTGTGTTGTGTCGATGTGTATAAGTGCGTGTGAGTGTAATATTGTGGTTGGTTTACATGGACGCTCGAATTGATTATGACCGCTATATTAGAATATCCATCAACCTGAGTACTTTAGTGTAATTATATAGCATGGCCGAAGTATGCATATAATAAGGACTACGTCAGAAACATCGACCCATTAATATTACTGGCAATAGTTTTTCAAGCATAATAGCACTCAAATTTTTTCGGAGGAGCTCGATGGCGCAATGGTTAACGCGCTCAGTCTGCGATTGCTACAACTGTTAAGCAACTTTCGCAAAGGCTGTCATCGGATGGGTGACCAAAAATTTATCATCGAGCTCCTCCGTGCTTCGGAAGGCACGTAAAGCCGTTGGTCCCGGCTGAATTAGCAGTCGTTAACAACCACCAATCCGCACTGGGCTCGCGTGGAGGTGTATGTCCCGTTCTCCCTATCCGTCCATAGGGAAGGCTCGTGCCCCAGCAGTAGGGACAAAATGAGCTGATGATAATCTCCATCAATATCCCCTCCTCATTTCACTAATTTTGTTTAAACTGGCACCCACTACCTACCGTTTAAGTTATACAAGGATAAAAATCTTCAGTAGTTGAGGATTACTGGTGTAGTGGGCTTCCACTTTCGAACTTATCACCACTTAACATCATGTGAGATGAAGGCATCGTCATCCTATACTAGTCCACTGCTGGACATAGGCCTCTCCAAGTGCAGGCTACCGAGCACGATCCGCGGCTACTCTCATCCACCTCTTGCCAACCACCTTGAAACAATCTTCGCCAAGCACTTACCTGTAGGGAAATCGCCAGTCATATGAACAATCCATAAACAATCCATATATGTGTGACCACCATATCATTTCTTACACATGTAGATGAGCGAGCAAGAAATAGAAGCGGTACTGGACAAGACGATGGTGCTGTTCCGCTTCCTGCAGGAGAAGGACGTGTTCGAGAGGTACTACAAGCAGCACTTGGCTAAAAGGCTGCTGCTTAACAAGTCCGTGTCAGATGACAGTGAGAAGAATATGATCTCCAAATTGAAGGTTAGTAGTGACCGCTGTAACTGTTGTGACAATATACACTGTGTATATGAACTCTTTGAATCTTTATAACTTTAGGCCTTCAAGTAAATGCGTTAAAAAGTGTCTACTTACTTTGTAAGCTAAAATGAGTTTTCAATATCAATGACTTTGTAGGCCTAACATGAACAACTATCTTTTTTCGCGTCTTGTAGCGTAAAATAGGAATATTGTATGGACATTAATACAGCGCCACAACGTTCTTTAATAAAACAAGCAATCGCCAGACGTAATTTCAAAAATTTTACGAATTCGTTTCATGTCTTAGCCTATAACTTTTTTACCATCTTATAATTTACAAAACTAAAGTTTATAAATATAAAATAAAAACATTTCTAAAAATTATTTTTGTATGTACCAAGGTTGATTAAGCAGTTTTAGTGAAAAACTACTAAATTGTCCTAATTATGCCACAACACTACACTACCCTACCCTTCTATTTAATTTTTAATTTGATTAAGTTTATTGTTTCTGTTTTTTTGTTCTTTACTTGGATAAATTGGCCCTTAATTTGTTTCATACTTAATTAGTGCACAGCGGGCTAGATCACGTTGATTTTAAAATGTTGTGTTTAATATGTAAATGTGTGCCTTAAATAAATAAAATAAAAAAATGTTATGCATACAAGATTGTCAAGGTTACTTATTAAAATACGCCGAAGTGTCAAGACTCTACATTAAAACATATAACGCTTTCTAAGATCTTTGAGTTAAATTAAACTAAATCACTCAATCAATAAGTTGAACTAAATCTAAATATACATTCTAACTAAACATAGCTTATTAACACTTGAAGACATAAAAATGCTTTATTGGAAAAATAATAGAAAGAACGCTTTACCCTCCAAATTAAAAATAAAGTTTTAATTTGCTTGTTCATTTTATTTGGTTTTAAACTTGCCCAACAGAAAGAAGGTATGTTAAGAGACGTGGAACCACGAGACTTTCACTGTATAATCGGTGACGTCTCACAAATAGAGAACTCTGTCAGTGATTAGTGGCGTCCTGTTCAAAGCTCCCCCCGCCCTCCATCATATTCTGCAAAATTCTTTACTATACATATGGACATTCCTTCGTAAGTGTCCATAGATTTTTATGCAAATCTCTCTAGTAGAACATTTAGAGAAACTCTTGCTTAAAGTCTTTGGAGAATGATACTCCTATTTCCTTTACACTCTTTTTTTATTATCCTATATTAAGACTTTATCTGAACAGAAATAAAGAATTTTGCAGAAAGACTTTAAGCAGGGTTTACATTGTAGTTTTGGTTGCATTTTACTTTTATTTCTGTGTAAAGCGTATAAACATCATTCGAAATTAATCTAAAAGTATACATTTGTAAGATAATTTCGTAAACATCTTGTTTTAGATCACCACTGATTGCAATGCAAATTATAATTAAAATAATATAATATGGAATAAAGTATTTATTTAAATGTAACTTAGTTCTCCGTTGTTTGAATAATCCTAATTTTATTGTATTTCATTGCGATTTCAGAGTTCTCGTATTTTATTGTTTGGTGCCGTAGCCTCACACTACACGGAACAATTATGTTGTCGGTCCATTTTGTGGCCCAGCAACTCTCACAACGACCAATAATAGTAGCCAGTAAGCTGGGCATACACTACGATTTTGACAACGCAGTTTTGTTACCGTATTTTACTCGTTCAACATTATGGCTTGTGTTTCCAACAGAGCTGTACGTGGTATGAGGCGAGTAAAATTCACCAACAGAATGGCTTTATATTCCTTGTGTCGTTCATGCAGTGTAAAGTGAAATAATCTCATTGATGGTTATAGTGACTATTATAGTCCTCGCACACCGCGTACCTCTGGTAGAAATGCAGCCTAACGGCTTGGCCACGACTATTGGCTTAGCGTTTTGCGGCATAACAACCGCTCGCCACTGCCGCCAACACGTCGTCGTCGTGTGCTTCATATATTTTTCGTACATTTGTTTTTACCGCTCACCGCTCTCTCGCTTAGACACCGCTCACAGGTCTTGGCCGAGCCGTAAGACTGAAGCTGCGGCCCATTTCTAATTCCCATTATAAATTCCATCTCCCATTGCCCTAAAAGTAGTCTGACAGGTTGCATACTAATATAACATGTTGTTCCTACCAGACTGAATGCGGTTGTCAGTTCACATCCAAGCTAGAAGGCATGTTCAAGGACATGACCGTCTCCAACACCATCATGGAGGAGTTTAAGGAGCATGTGCTGTCATCCGGAGTGAGTTATTTAGTTTTATCTATCCTCCATGAACATTGAGCGGTCAGGAAGCTTTGCATTTCAAAAGGCTGGCAAAGACACCCCTAAGGACGAGTGGGCAAAGTGCTCTTCTCAGTGGTTCCATCGGATGCAGCGATATATTGATTTGATTGGACACTATTTTGAAAAGATGTAATAAAACTAATAACTTGCTAGTTTGTTCAGTTTTTGATTATCTAAGAACTTTCAGTGTCGCCCTCATTTATCAACAATATGTTTTAAACCAAACGCAGACCAATCTTCACGGTGTGGATCTGTCTGTACGCGTGCTGACCACGGGCTTCTGGCCCACGCAGAGCGCCACGCCCAAGTGCAATATACCCACCGCGCCGCGAGGCGCCTTCGAGGTCTTCAGGAGGTTAGTTTCATTGGCAAAATGATGATTTGCACTGATTTATATCTTATAGATTAAGATGAAAGCAATCTACAGCTTTAGATTGAACTCGTGTTCACGACTCGAGCATTGTGATCGCCTTGATTGCAGAAAATCAATTTTTAAACTATAAGTATAAGTATAACCGATAACAAAAAGTAATTGTTGTTAGTATAGATATGTAGTCGTCTTGTAACGTTGCCTGAAAACCGTCAACATGTGGTAACACACGATAACAATCGATAAC